>LR738714.1:797461546-797622103 GCA_902687465.1 Secale cereale
CCAGAAGTAACCGGGGCATGTTGGTACGAAGTTATGCAAAGTTGTTTTGGAACGGAGTTCCTGATAGGATAATCCGTCTTTTGTTACGAATTATCCTTTCTGGGACTCCGTTCCAAAACCACTTTGGAGAGCTTCGTACCATCATGCGACTGTTACTTTCGCCTAATGATGAAGTATTGGTTTTGTTGAATCCTTTGACACTAGACAAAATGTGACATGAGGGGGTCTAGGGTTGTGGATCACCGAGCAGTCGAGGGTCGTCCAGGGGTCTAGGGTCGAAGCTAGTTCTACGTTTGTCATTAATATATCCATCTGTCATGTTTGAATAATAATTGGCATGTTGTAAATATTTGTAGAAACTATGGATGACAACACTCGAGACCTAGCACAAGAAGCGATGTTGATGGACATAATCGCAGACGGACAAAATGCCGTCTTGTCGTTTCTCAACGACACCGATGAGCAGGTGGAAAGAGAGCTGGAGCTGCAAGATCTAGGCTATGATATTGATGGCTCCGGTGACCCAATGCACATGGAAGAAGTAGACCGTGAGGACGGCTCCGGTGACCCAATGCCGGTGCAAGAAGGAGACCGTGATGCTGGCTCCGGTGACCGAACCGAGTCCGGCCAGGAGGTATATATGTTAGTTAAGCCTGTGCTGACTAGTTAATTGACGCATTCATTAACTCTTGTCTTTGTTCCTTTTTCTAGCCCTCCGGATCGAGCCAATCTTCGGTAAAGAGACGAGGCGCGAAGAAAAAGTTGAGGCCGGATGAAAAGTTTGAGATCTCAGAAATCTCGCGCTCTGGCGAGCCGATTGAACCCATCCGGACAAAGAACACATTTGTTAATCAGTGCGGTGTTCTGGTTAGGGACAAGATCCCGATCAGCATCCATCAATGGTTAAAGCCGGCTGCAAATGACGCTCAGGTTTCTTATGTCACTGATATGCAGAAAGAAGATCTTTGGACTGAGCTGAAGTCAAATTTCATTCTACCGCCAGAGGATGATCCGGCGAATCCAGTTAAAGAGGACTTAATCAAGTCTGCTGCTCTTTCGAAGATGGCAGACCAATTCAGGGCATGGAAGAAAAAACTGAATAAGTTTGTCAAAGATAAAAAGACTCCAGAATTCGTGGGCATATATGAGAAGATCAAAGATGACTGGCCCGCATTTGTGGCCTATAAGACATCGGAAAAGAGTCAGGAGATGTCGGAGACAAACCGGATAAATGCTACGAAGAAGAAGCATCACCATCGCACGGGGTCAGGTGGCTACCTCAGAGCCCGGCCTAAGTGGGCCAAGGCTCAGAATGATCTGCTTGAGAAAGGGATCGAACAAGAGACAATGCAATGCCAGACCGTTGCCGGACTTGGTTCTTGATACGTCCAAAACGTATCTATAATTTCTGCTTGCTCCATGCCTCTTTTGTGTGATATTGCTATGATATTTATGCACTTCCATACACTTTTGATCATATTTGAACTAACCTATTAACTCAGTGCACCACAGTGCCAGTTCCTGTTTTCTGCTGTTTTTCTATTTCAGGTTTCCTCCATATTAAAAGTGCCCTAAAATTCCGGGAAAAATACAGGAAAAATCAGCGTATCGGGAGCTTCCGGAAAAACCAAGGCAGGGCCAGAGGGGAGCCAGGGGCAGCCCAGGCAGCCCCCCTCCTGGCCCCGCCGGGGGGGCGCCTGGGCCCCCCTCTCCGCCTCTGGTGACCCCCTTTGGCATATATTTAGCACGCGTCCCGAAACCCTCGAGGACGGAACCCTTTTTCACGATCTCATCTCTGTTCCGCCGCCACCGCGCTTCCAAGATCGGGAGCACCAGGAGAACTCTTCCCGACACCCTACCGGAGGGGAGAACCACCACCGGGAGCTTCTCCACCACCATGGACGCCTCCCGGATGAGTTGTGAGTAGTCTCCCTTGGACCATGGGTCAATGACCAGTAGCTATGTGATGTTCTCCTCCCCTCTTTGTTCTTCACCGATTAGACCTCGTGAGCTGCCCTACATGATCGAGGCACATATGTAATCTTTATGCTGTTGCTATGCTGAGTTTGCTGGGATCCGATGGATTATGAGATTATGTTCAGATTGTGTGTGAGTAATATATTTGATTCACCTCTTTTATATTTATGTTCTTGAGTAATTCTTGCATGTTCTCCGTTGCTATTTATTGCTTTGGCCGAGTAGTAGGTAGTAACTCCAAGAGGGAACGTTATGCTTGATTGTGGGTTCATGCCCCTCGATGACTAGCTTGAGTGACAGAAACATGAGTCTAGGGGATGTGCTATTGCCACAAGGGGGAAAACAATGGTGCTTGTACTTGCGGGTGCAAGGATTGTTTACTTTACGCAAAGTTCTTTTAATGCAGTTGTCTGTTGCTTTGAGTTTACACTTTGGGTGGGACTCGCAACTTAATACCAGCGAGATGTTCTTGATAGATATCTCAAGGTGGATGATTAGTAGTAGATGCAGATGGATTTCGGTCTACTTGCCTTGGCATACCGCCCATGCTTTTGAGCCTCTACCTTTCTTTGCAGCATAGTTAGCATTGGTTTGCGCACATAATCATGTCAATTGCCCAGCTGTAATTTGTTTACCTCGCTTAGCTGTTTTATCGTCTTTTGGGAGAGAGACATCACTAGTGAACATCATGGGACCCCGGTCCATATTACCATCACTGATCACACCCGCTATTTACTTACTATTCTTATTTCCTAGTTGCAGTCATAACTATCACTATTATCTCTTGCGTTTGATCCTTTGTAAACGACAAGGCCGGAGGGATTGACAACCTCTCTGTACTCGTTGGGAGCAAAGTTATTTGTATATGTGTGCAGGTCATGTCAAGCGAAAGTTTCTGGCGCTATTGATACCTTCTTGTCGACCCTCGGAGTCTCACGGGATTTGATCCTTGGTATCTTTGCCAAGGGAAATTTGCCGCTACGCTACATCTCAAACCTTCCACTTGGGGTAACCAACGAGGGGCGAGAAGCCATCAAGCAAGTTTCTGGCGCCGTTGACGGGGACTCTACTCTTCAAGATAGGGGAGTTGCACGCTATCTTTTATCTTTGCTTTTTAGTCTTGTTAAGTTTACCTTTCAGTTTTCTTTATGTCTTTTCACTAGTTTTGCTTAATGGAAAACAACAAAAATATGAGAGAGCTTTATAAGCTCTACCTTGCTTTGGGACATGATGTGTTTGAAGAGAAAATTAAAAAACCTATGGAACTTTATTATTTGCATAACAATCATGATGGTGGTGATGCTATTAGTATGCTTTCTTTGAATATCAATATTGCTAATGACATGGAAAGCTCTAAGCTTGGGGATGACACGTTTGATGAACATGATATTTTTAGTCCCCCAACTTTTGCAGAGAAAATTTACTTTGATGATACTTTGCTTCCTATATACGATGATTACAATGATGAATATGATGTTTTCAGTCCACCTACTATTGAGGATAAAATTTATTATGATTATGATATGCCTCCTAAATACAATGATTACCATGATGGTTATGATTTCTTTGCTCTCACTATTCCTAATAAGAAAGATTTTGCTTATATGAAGAGTAATGATAACTTTTTGCATGTGGATCATGGTAACAATGCTTTATGTGATGCTTATATTGTTGAGTTTATTCGTGATCCCACTAAAAATTATTATGAGAAGGGAACATATGCTTATAGATATTTCAATAATATCAAGTTCCCTCTCTTTATGTTGAAGGTTTTGAAGCTGCACTTGTTTTGTCTTCCTATGCTTATTGCTTTGTGCTTCAATGAATTATTGTATTGCAATATTCCTATGCATAGGAAGCATGTTAGGCTTAAATGTGTTTGGTATTTGCTTCTTGATGCTCTCTTTTGTTCTTCAACTCTTACTCCTACGAGAGCATCATTAAAGTCTTAAGCCTATCTTTAAGGCATAAAAGAAAGCGCTTTTGGGAGGCAGCCCACAACGAATAAAATTTTATTTTGCTTTTGTTGTGTCTTTATGTTTGTTACTACAGTAGCATCATCATTGTATCTTTACTTTTCAGCTTTGTGCCAAGTTTAGCCTCCGATTGCAAGAGAGTTCAAAAGTTGTGACGTGCTGTCCAGGAAACAGATTCTGTCCTTGGACATAAAAATTCGTATATAATCACCAGATCACCTTTTTGGTCTGAATTTTTTTGACAGCATGCTCTATACAATTGACTTTCGGGCATCTGTTCTGAGTTTTTTTATTTGAGTTGCAGAAGTGCCCCGAAAAAATTATTTACTACCTGCTGGTCTGTTTTTCACAGATTCTGTCCTGTTTTGCCTTTTCTTCGTTTTGCAAACCTTGAGCTTGCTTTTTCTTTGCAAAAAAATTTTGGCAATCTTGAGAAATAGTAGCTCTTCAAGATTATCCTTATTTACAGGAGGGAAAAGTTATTTTATTAGGGGTACTAACCTCGCTAATCAGATTATGATGAGTTATGTATGAAGGGAGTTTTCAAGTGTGCGAGGGAAGATGATAAAAAGATTCAGGAGTGTCAAACGCTCAAGCTTGGGGATGCCCCCGTGCACCCCCAAGAAATATTCAAGAAGACTCAAGCGTCTAAGCTTGGGGATGCCCCCGTGCATCCCCTTCTCCATTAACAATTATCAGTTCGTCTTTCGTTCCACTATATTTTAATCACTTAATGCGTTATGTGCTATGCTTGGAGCGTCTTGCTTTTAGTTTCCTTTTTAGTTTTCTTTAGCTTTGCTTGCTGTTCATAACGAGTTAGAACCCAGCTTTCTTTGTGTGGGAGAGAAACACGCTCCACTTCAACCTAGAACACAACATAGGATTTTCATGCTTACCTTTGATGTGTGTGTTCTTTGTCTTTCAATAGCTACTGTCATGTTTAGCTCTTAGTTTTCATGCTTTTATTTTTAAAGAGCTTTTGTTTAGTTGGTTCCTGAACTCTCTTGAGTTTTCATGATTATCTTGTTAAGAGAGTTTGTCTGTTGCAGTGAGTTGTGTGTCTTAACTTAAAGTAGGTAATTGAGGTTGCTATTTAATTTTAGTAGTAACCCGCAATAGTTTGAGGTATTGCCATGAGTAATGTCTGAACTTTTGGTGTCAAGAGCTTTAGCCTATTAGTGATAGATGTCGTATTTTGGGCAATCCATGTTTATTTTCGAAAACCTACAAAATAGTTGAGAACTTTAGCTACTAAATGGATCACTAATCTTTGGAGGGGTCGAATATTAGAGTACACTCACGTACCATGGGTCGAGGATGCGCAAGGGTAACCAAACCCCCATACACACCTCCTCAGGGTACTTGTCTCTTTGTGAACCTCCTAAATTGAGAGTTACCGATAATAAGTGCATGAGTTCTTCGGACTAATGTGAGTATTCGAAGGTTGACACTTCCACCTAACCATATTTTTTCTAGCCTCTTCGGTACCGTGCATTGCCCTTTCTCACCTCGAGAGTTGGCGCATACTTCGCCGGTGCATCCAAATCCTTGGCACGATACGCTCTGTCATCATAAGCCTCATTATATCCTTCCTCAAAACAGCCACCATACCTACCTATCAAGGCATTTCCATAGCCTTTCCGAGATACATTGCCATGCAACATCCATCCTCTCATGACTTGATCTTCATGTCATACATGCTTTTTGCTTGATCAATGAGCCGCATGCTAGTTGGGCCTTGCCCTAATCATTGCTACATGACGCGCTAGTATCATTGCATATCATGCTACACTGGCAAAGGCATACATTTGCATACATCATGATAGTTTCATTTTCTTTATGTTGAGTACTTTTGTAAAGTGTGAAAGATCTTCTATACTTCTTGTAATACATAGAGTGTTGCCCCTAAAGTGAGGAAAAGATCCCAAAGAGGACAAATCAAAAGATCCCAAAGAGGACAAATCAAAAGATCCCAAAGAGGACAAATGAGAGATAAATAGAAAGAGCCATTGAGGCCACAAAAAAATTAAAAAAAGAGAAAAAAGAGAAAAAAAATAAAAAGAGAGAAGGGGGCACACTACTATTTCTTTTGAGAGATCCACACTCGTACTCCATCTTATACCTTGTACTCCATAGAGATTATCATTTATGCATATAGCTATGTGGGGACCTTTACACTATAGAACTTGGCTTGTATATTCCAATGATGAGCCTCCTCAAAAGAGCTCTAGGTCTTCTTGAGCAAGCAAGTTGGATGCACCCCCACTAGTTCCATTGGAGAGCTTACCTTAGCTCATATGTGCATCCGTTGCATGGCAATCCCTACTCCTCGCATCATATCTATCATTTGGCTTTCTCTCGCCGATGATTGTCCTCATTGATGTGAGCCTTTCACACATTTTTTGTCTTCCCCCTCTATCATTTCTCTCTTTGCCATCCTAAGTGTCGACTTTCTTGCTTACGCTCATCCATTGCATGAGTGCTCAAAATATCGAAAGGGAGTGGATCATTTTGACTTGTACCTGGCTGACGGTCTGGGGATGAGTCAAGATAAGATTCCAAAGAAGACCAAGTGTGAAACTTTAGTAGATTAAGTTCTCAACAATATAAAAACTATGTTTTACTCTCTCATATATCCCTATCCCCTTTCTTGCACGCAAACACCATTTTGAGACATTCGAGTCACGGACAGCGAGAGCTCTTGCACCTTTATGTTCTTATGTTACTTGTTACAATACTAATATAGACTCTTGCTTGTTATGACTTGAATTGAATTACATGCCTTGATTACTTTACTTAAAAGTTCTTATATGGTTGATAGCATGTCACCACAGAAATTATGCTTGTTATCATTTACCTACTCGAGGACGAGCAGAATTAAGCTTGGGGATGTTGATACGTCCAAAACGTATCTATAATTTTTGCTTGCTCCATGCCTCTTTTGTGTGATATTGCTATGATATTTATGCACTTCCATACACTTTTGATCATATTTGGACTAACCTATTAACTCAGTGCACCACAGTGCCAGTTCCTGTTTTCTGCTGTTTTTCTATTTCAGGTTTCCCCCATATTAAAAGTGCCCTAAAAATTCTGGGAAAAATATAGGAAAAATCAGCGTATCGGGAGCTTCCGGAAAAACCAAGGCAGGGCCAGAGGGGAGCCAGGGGCAGCCCAGGCGGCCTGCCCAGGCGGCTCCCCTCCTGGCCCCGCCGGGGGGGGCGCCTGGGCCCCCCTCTCTGCCTCTGGTGACCCCCTTTGGCATATATTTAGCACGCGTCCCGAAACCCTCGAGGACGGAACCCTTTTTCGCGATCTCATCTCTGTTCCGCCGCCGCCGCGCTTCCAAGATTGGGAGCACCAGGAGAACTCTTCCCGACACCCTGCCGGAGGGGAGAACCACCACCGGGAGCTTCTCCACCACCATGGACGCCTCCCGGATGAGTTGTGAGTAGTCTCCCATGGACCATGTGTCCATGACCAGTAGCTATGTGATGTTCTCCTCCCCTCTTTGTTCTTCACCGATTAGACCTCGTGAGCTGCCCTACATGATCGAGGCACATATGTAATCTTTATGCTGTTGCTATGCTGAGTTTGCCGATGGATTATGAGATTATGTTCAGATTGTGTGTGAGTAATATATTTGATTCACCTCTTTTATATTTATGTTCTTGAGTAATTCTTGCATGTTCTCTGTTGCTATTTATTGCTTTGGCCGAGTAGTAGGTAGTAACTCCAAGAGGGAACGTTATGCTTGATTGTGGGTTCATGCCCCTCGATGACTAGCTTGAGTGACAGAAACATGAGTCTAGGGGATGTGATGTTGCCACAAGGGGGAAAATAACGGTGCTTGTACTTGCGGGTGCAAGGATTGTTTACTTTACGCAAAATTCTTTTAATGCAGTTGTCTGTTGCTTTGAGTTTACACTTTGGGTGGGACTCGCAAATTAATACCAGCGAGATGTTCTGGATAGATATCTCAAGGTGGATGATTAGTAGTAGATGCAGATGGATTTCGGTCTACTTGCCTTGGCGTACCGCCCATGCTTTTGAGCCTCTACCTTTCTTTGCAGCATAGTTAGCATTGGTTTGCGCACATAATCCTGTCAATTGCCCAGCTGTAATTTGTTTACCTCGCTTAGCTGTTTTATCGTCTTTTGGGAGAGAGACATCACTAGTGAACATCATGGGACCCCGGTCCATATTACCATCACTGATCACACCCGCTATTTACTTACTATTCTTATTTCCTAGTTGCAGTCATACCTATCACTATTATCTCTTGCGTTTGATCCTTTGTAAACGACAAGGCCGGAGGGATTGACAACCTTTCTGTACTCGTTGGGAGCAAAGTTATTTGTATCTGTGTGCAGGTCCTATCAAGCAAAAGTTTCTGGCGCTATTGACACCTTCTTGTCGACCCTCGTAGTCTCACGGGATTCGATCCTTGGTATCTTTGCCAACGGAAATTTGCCGCTACGCTACATCTCAAACCTTCCACTTGGGGTAACCAACGAGGGGCGAGAAGCCATCAGTTCTTCGGGGCTGGCGGAACCTTGGACCCTGTATCAGGGAGGTGCATTTGGACGGACAAGCAATTGGAAACACCACTCAGGAAGATGCGGCAGTATATCAAAGCAGCGCATGAAGGGACGTTCTTTCCCGACAGAGAGAACGACGAGCTGACAATGGCCCTCGGGAATCCTGAGCACCCTGGACGGACATGAGGCACGCCAGGCTCCCTTCCAGGGCATGCTGGGTTTCCGGACGCAGGCGGCTACAAAAGCCACGAGAGGAGGAAGAAAATGGAGTAGACCGAACTGCAGGCGCTGCGGGCCAGAATACAAGCGATAGAGGAACAGGAAGCAAATCGGGACAAAAGAATTGCCGAAGCTTCCCCCGAAGCTACCCCGCCATCTCAGCGGAGAAGCAGCGTGGCTTCCACCGAGCTGCTTCAGCCGGAGCCTGTCTTGACGGCTACTGCCAGGTATCCCATGGATGCTATCACGGAGGCACAAAATTGCCACCTTATGGCGCAGTGGATGAATCTGAAGGTCAAGGCGGCTGCTGGCTCTGTTTATCGTACTAGACCCGGCGACACTTTTCACTGCCGGCCGATTCCAGAAGGATATGCTAGGGTGATGGTGGATGAAATTACGGAGGGATTTGAGGAGCTCCAGCTTGACCACCCTACCGGTGAAGGGGAGACTCGGCTGGGTTCTTCACTGAAGACTCCATGCCTATGGCGGAAGGACCTCATCAACATTCTCAACTGGACGCCTCCGCCTCCTCCTCCTCCTCCTCCGGCGAGTCAGGGCACTCCGCCTCCTCCACCGCCTCCTCCTCCGGCGAGTGACGATCAGGGCACTCCGGCTCCTTCTCCGGCGCGTGGCGGCACTCCGCCTCCTTCGCCGCCGGCGCGCCCGAGCAGCCAGCCTGCTCCTCCTTCTCCGCCTAGTCAGCAAGGGCGGAAGAGACCTGCCGCCGCTCCGGCTGCTCCTGCTCCGGCGCGTAAGCAAGAAAAGAAGACAGCCGCTTCGTCTGGTCTGGCGACGTCTAGCAGTACAGCCAGAGGCGGGAGGCGATGCAGATTCGGTCCTTCTCTCACGCCTCTAGAGAAGTTAACATATGAGAGGTCCGACGAGGAAAACACGAAGATAGCTCAAGGCGAAGTGAAGGACTTGCTTGAAGGGTTGAAAGCACAGAGACATCCACCTCCGGAGGAGAAGATAGATCCGGTGAAAGCAAAGCGCACTCTTGCTGCCCTGAAGCAACCAGCAAAAAGTAAGCCGCAGGACAACTATGACCGCATGATACAAAAGTCATTTCAAGCAGCGAAGCGGTCGGGAAGTACTAAAAGTGATCAAAGGTTAGCAGAAGGACGAGCTAGGAAACAAATTGCCCAGCTCGGCGAACAAGCGGACCAATCGTGCCCCCCGCTCAAGTTGTCTAGCGACATTGTCGCTAATGATCCGAGGATGGTGCCCGGTTATACCAATCTTGGAGATTACGTGTCCGACGATGTACAATATGATTTCTTGGACGTGCAGATAGAAAGATACGAGTACAAAAAGCCTCTCGTCAAAAATGAAAGATCTCTATCAACGAATATGCGAAGATTGCATGATTGGTACTTGAAAATCTCCAGAGAGTCTGGGGGAGGGATAGCTTGTATTTGAGAGTGAAACCGGAGCATGACCTCGTTGGAATTCAACTGTTGCCTGTTCCATTTGAGGAGTTCTATCAGTTTTTCAATCAATTGGCCCTCGATAAAACAACGGTCACCTGCTACTGTCTGTAAGTAGTACTACTTCTGTCATTAAGTCTCTCTATATAGCTGATCTTCATTGCATGTATTTATAATTGTCCTCACTATATTATGCAGATTGAAGATCGTCGAATTGAAGAAAAGACAAGTAGGTGATATTGGGTTCATTAACACATACCTCATAGATGCAACCGAGGTTAAATTGCGTCCCTTAGATACCGAGACCAACTTGCTACGATCGTTGGTGGTACTGTCTTGTGCATATTTGGTTTCCCTTATATATCAGTCAAGGTTATAGTAATGTAATTGATGAGTTCATGCATGCGTGCGCAGCTTCCACTATATTCTCTTAGAGATTAAGCTTGGGAAGGGAGTAGTAACTGTCTTGGACTCTAAACGTAAAGATCCCGAGGAGTATGCGGACATGACTCAAATGCTCGACAGGTAAGTTAAATCGATTAATATTATCCACCATGCATATCAGCAACTTCATTTCTGATATCAAATAATTGTTTTCTTTGTCTGGCAGGGTTTGGAGAAAATTCACCAAAAATGCTCCGGGACTGCCGAAGAAGCTAGAATTTAGATACCCGAAAGTAAGTACTATATAGTAGCATGTTCCGCGCGCGCATCTCCTATATCTTGATTCAAGCGCTAGTTTCATCAATACCATTTGGCATTCTTGCTTATCAGTTTGATTGACCTCTATTTCTTGTAAAGTGGTTGTGGCAGGAACCCGGGAATGATTACTGTGGATACTACATTTGCGAGTCCATCCGCCACATGACCTGTGAGCGGGGCTACTCTGAAGCACAATTTGAAGTGCGTAAGCAATTAATAATATTCACAATTTTATAGCATCATTTCATGTATTGACCCCCTACTTCAAATTAGATGTTTCGGATGCGGGATGAACTCCTAACACCAGATCGTCTGCGAGCAATTCAAGAGGAATTGGCGGCATTCTTCCTTGAACACGTGATCGCGCCAGACGGAGAATACTATGTGGACCATGCGTCCATCCTATAGGAGATTATATTTGTAAGAGATAATTATTGTATATATGTACCCGGTAGTGTCGGATAGATATACGAGAACTTGTTGTTCGACCAATCTCTCGGAGAAGGAGAGGTGGTCGATATTACTTCTCTCTGTATGCATATATATATGTTCATTATACGATCTTCTATTTCCTTCGTTTGCTTTACTAGCTAGCTAGCTAGCTAGCGTTTCTAGTCCTCTCTATACGTATGTGTAGTACGTAGCGTCGACCAAGCACGAACATAAGAGAGGACACTTCTTTCTACTAATTAGCTACCTAACACAATATGAAACACCTAAATTAACCCCCCAAAACCTCCAACCCCCCCCCCTCCCCTTTCAAAAAAAACAAAAACCACAACCACAGAAATGCTGACGTGTGGATGCCTTTTGGTCCCGGTTGGTGCCACCAACCGGGACCAAAGCCCCTCCTGCCTGGGATCGGCGCACAGGCCACGTGGACACCCATCTGCCCCGGTTCTGGATTGAACTGGGACTAAAGGGTCAGAGCATTAGTACCGACACTTTTGTCCCGGTTCAGGAACCGGGGCTAAAGGCCCAAACGAACCGGGTCTGATGACCCTTTATCTACTAGTGGGTGAACGCTGTCGTTGCGGTCGATGCTGCCTGCCAGTGGCGAAGGCAGGATTGATTTGGAGTGTGGCAGAGTTGACACACACAAATAATAGAAAGTTTGAATTCTATGATGCATAACCAAGACAGACCACACACCAACTAGATTGTATGACATTAAATAGGATCTTGATGTATTCGGACAAAAACAGAATCACGATGTATAATTGCATATGCAAATGTGTTAGAGAAAAATTAATAGAGCACCAAAAATACCTCACGATATTTTTTAGGTAAAAAAATACCTTACTACAAGACTACGCAACAACAATCCAAATGGAATTGGAAAAGGAACAATAGTGCAACTCAATCATCAAACACTCAAATTCAGAATTGAGGAGTAACCTCTCATTTTGCATTCACCTCTTTTCCCTTAAACATTTTTTCTTTGCTGGGACATTTTTTGCTGAGTCGCTGGCCGCACACTCACAGCTGCGCACCTCGCGTCTCCACTTATGTGATCTTGTCGGCTTAGCCGACAACCTCAACGCCGACGGTTCTGCTCCCGCCGCACCGTATATTTTAAACCGTCGCTTATTCAGTGTGTGCGATAGGGGGTCTTTCCCACACGACCGATAAACTTTCGGGGATAGGTCCTTAGGTCACACACGAGGGGCAAAACGAGCTCGTGTGCGATCGGGCGAGGCATTAGAGACAATTATACAGGCCCAATCGTTTTCGTCTGTATGTACATCCCACAAAGTGAATCCCAGAAAAACATTTCCGCTCGTATGTATATCACACACAATTATTTATGTGAAAACCTTTGTGCAAGGTGGCCTAACGCAAACAGTTCTCTGGCCGAAGCCATGTGTGATTGTTAATTGATCAAACACGCGTACTTTCTAGAAATCGTGTGGGTTGTTTGAGTTCATCGTCCACGGTGTTGTTAGAGAAATCATCTGCAATAGAAAATCCCAATAACCAGGCTACTTGGCCTATTATTGATAATCCATTTAGTAAGAAAATTGACATAAAACACACCATATATTCCATACCCGTATAACGACAATCAGGTTTCATAATCGAATTACATCAGATAGATTTAGCACTCAGTTACACCATATATGCATATAACTAGCTACACCATTACACAACAACACAAAGTTTCACATGCAACATAAAAAACCTTTTGAAAGTAGAATGATAAAAATATCGAAAGAATATCAAATTCACATGATAACTTATGACAAGACATCTCCCATGTCCTCAAGAACATTAGTAACTACTCACAAAGCATATGCATGTTGAATATCAGAGGGGTAATAAATAGCACAATGGATCTGAACATATTATATGCCACAAAATAAACCAACTAGCATCAATTACAAGATGTGATCAACACTACTAGCAACCCACATGTACAAATCAGAGGTTTTGATACAAATATTGAATACAGGAGATGAACTAGGGTTTGTTATGAGATGGTGTTGGTGAAGATATTGATGGAGATTGATCTTCTCACGATGAGAGGGTTGTTGGTGATGACGATGGCTTTGATTCCCCCCTCATGGAGGGAAGTGTCCCCTACGGAATCGCTCTGCCGGAGAGAAAAATTGCTCCTTCCCAAGTTCCACCTCGAGATGACGGCACTCCATCCCAGAAGTCCTCTCCTTATTTTGTCTTGGTCAAAAGAACTTATGTACCAGAAGATGAGCATGGGAGGGACAATGATATGTTATGGAAGCTTCATGCAATAATCATTTACCCCAAAGTGCAAGTAGTTGCCAAGAAGCTGGAGGAAGCCATGAAAGAAGCCCTCAAAGGAAGGTTTAGAAGAACCTGTGATGAAGAAAGTTGTTAAAGACCCTGATGGAGAAGGCATAACCAGTATTTTCTCCCATGCATGTTATTCGTGTGGAGAAAAAGGACATTTTTCACAATACTGCATGAAGGAAAACCAAATGTATCTGGGATACTTCCTGGCAGAAGAATTGATATATGACCCACAGGAAATAGAAGATTTGATCAGGACAAAGGAGTACAAGAAGAGGAACCAAAGACATACCCGGAACAACCCAATTTCTGCAAAGAAGGACCTGAGTTATATCACATGTTACAAATGCAAGGATTTAGGTCATTACGCCGATAAATGTCTAGAGAAGAAGCCAAGAACCCAAAGAGTAGACACCATCCCCAAGAAGCCCAAAGACTTATTGGAACTTATTTGTTTTCCTTGCAGGGAAGCAGGACATTATGCTACCTTTTTCCGGCGCCGTTCCCCGGGAGCATAGCTATATTTGCTGAGTCACTTGGGATTTATATCTGTCGATCACTATGAAGAATCTTAAGGATGAAAGAAACAAAACCGTTCCCTCTAAGATGAGGGGAGGTAAGGAATTGCCATCTTACTCTGCATTTGATTCACCTTCTGTTTTGGATAAGCTTACGACACCACCACCTGCTATTAATTTTTGTATGTCGTAAGTAATTGATGATGCTACTTCTGCTTTGAACGATACTTATGATGATGCTAGTACTTTGCTTGATGATGATGTGCCACTAGGTGAATTTCTTGATGAAAAAATTGCTCGAGTTAAAAATATTGAGAATGCTGAAATTGATGAAGTCTTCGAAAATATAATTACGAAACACATATTAGGCCTAGCTCCCCTAGATATGAACTGTATGATATACCTGAGGGTTATATTATGGATGGAGAGGTAGCTAGAGACTTTCTTTCATATAAGGATAGAGACAATCTTAAGAAATTATTATGCAAGTGGAAGGAATTTTTTTTGTATGCTAGAATGAAATATGATCCTGAGTTTGCTACTTCACCTATCTTTGTCACTGATAAGGATTATGAGTTCTCTGTCAATGCTGAGTTAATTACTGATAAGGATTACTCTGTTCTCTGTCAATGAAACTGAAATTGTTGTGCCACATCTTACTAAACTGAATGATATAGCTACCATATTTGCTCATGAGGAAAAATTCGCTATTACTATATTCTTAAGTTCATTCCTTTCTCATTAAAGGGCGATGCTAAGATATGGTTTAATTCTTGCTCCTGATTGTGTGTGTAGTCCCCAAAATATGATTTATTACATCTCTAAAAAATATTTTCCTGCTCATAAGAAACAAGCTGCCTTACAGGAAATATTTAATTTTGTGCAAATTGAAGAAGATAGTCTGCCACAAGCTTCGGGGAGGCTCTTCCACTTACTTAATGCTTTGCCTGATCATCCTCTCAGGAACAATGAAATACTTGATATAATTTATAATGGACTAACCTATTCTTCTAGAGACCACCTAGATAGGTGTGATGGTTGTGTTTTCAGGGAACAAACTGTTGCACAAGTTGTAGAGCTATTGAATAATATACCGAGGAATGATAGTGATTGGACTCTTCTTAGACCACCTCCTAAGCCAACTCCGAAGAAGAGGGGTATTCTATTTCTATGTCTTGAAGATATGCAAGAGGTAAAGAAATTTATGAAAAAAATGTATTAAAGCTGAAGATGTTAGGAATTTACCACATATCGAAGAAATACAAGATCTTGATATGCCGACACATGTAGTAGAGGTAAATTATCTCCATAAAATATTTTATTTTGCCTCTGGAGAATCGTTGATCTTTTAGGATTTTTCTCCTGATCATTTTGATATATAATATGTATATATATATATTTTATTGACCGGTCAAACGCCAACATCGTAACTGTTGGTGATGGTCACAAGAAAAATGATGCATGGTCTCACATGTAAGAAAACACATTAGCATCCTCTGTACCCATATGTAAGTATCATTGACCGATAAAAAATGGTGCCCTACTTATTTCTGACAGGCACTGTCGACGATAAAACCTACGGTCAACCCACATGGAAGCAGCCACGTCAGCAATAGTTCGTCCCATTTTTCAGAATATTTGACTGGTGAAACCCATATACCGTTTACTGGTAAAGGATTATTGTGAACAAAAACGTTCTTACATGACAGTCTGGTCTGTCGACATTAGTGGCAAATTCGAGTTCTTCTCCTGAGAAGTGATCTTGTGTGACAGAAAAAGTTTCATCATTAAGAATTTATTTTCTGTGACGGCGCCCTAGTGATGGTGAAGATGATGGACGGAAAGCATCATCGAACAAATTTTGGTTACCAAAATTTGTTTTATGTGACACAAGTGTAACATGATCGAATAGTCTATGTTCTGTAGTGTGACAGTGGCTCCCAAATCTTACCCTAATACTGCACGTCAGAAAAATGTAGGATGACAAGTGAAACAAGGATAAGAATATAAATAACGCCCCTCAAAGAAAACAAAGGCATGAATGAATGCATAACCAAGAACACACACTTAGCATAAGGTTGGTCAAATATATCTCAATAGATTGCAAATAGATCCGGGAAATGTCATTTTCAAAGGGGTTGCTTCCTACCAAATGGACAATGGTAGATATAATATCGTGTGGCAAGATGAATAGAATAATGGAGTTTTAGCTAAGACATTCCCATGTTTTTACCCTAGGGCATTTATGCAGGCATGTCATTTCATCACTTCTACCTAAACAAAGAAGAGCTTGATAACTAGTTTCATCTACCCCACTGTTAGCTTGTGAGAGAATGTATTCATGCCATCAATCCTAAGCCTAACGAAAGCCATGATTCATGGACCAATCATTAGGGGTGGATGCTATTCTCCAAGAGAATACTACAAATCCTTATTAAAAGACCTATATATATGAGCCCACAATAACCCCTCATATTGATTTAATGCAAAGTGGTTGTTAATTATTGTTTTGCTTGGCTTATATTATCGGACCGACTAAACGCTATAGATATCTTAAAGGGCAATTACTACATTGATAATAACTTGGTATGTCTCCTTTATAGAAAATGCAGTTACACATCTATGTTTCAAATGCCCATTTAGCATTTCTTGTTGAACACGTCTCATCCTCAACAGAACTACGGATCTCGATCGGATCTCCATAGTTATGCATGCTAGGGCTGATTGCCGTGGGTAGCTAGTCTTTGGCATTTTCAATATAGCATATTGTAATCTGTGGAAAGAAATAATTCATAGTAGAATCCTCTTACGGTATACGGTCTTGCAACACCTGGATGATTAAGTTTCTACATAGTAGAATCCTCTCTCTTGGTTCGTTTGTGGTGGTGAAAGTAAAACACCCGCCATGTAAGTACCTTTATAACCACTTTTTTTGTTAATGTATTACCATGGTATGAGCTAATCTGAGTGTTCACTGGTTAAAGAACCTGATTTTATGAGATATCCAATCGAGGAAGTGGTATCACACGAGCACGTAGTCTGCCAAGGTTGGGGCTTCATCCCGGTTGGCCTCATGCGGCTGCAGCGTCGCTGGTACCTCCAGTCTCGTTGTGACACGTACAAATGTATATTCAGATATGTTCCCATCAAGGGACATGGTGGGAATGTCGACATTGGTTTGTGACCATGTGCGAGGTGGCAGTCAGTAGTGGTGCCCTCCTTTGTCAATCCTGGTCTATATGGTGGTCACTCCGGCTTGGGCCGGCGCCCTAGCTATGGATTGCGGTGGCTATCGAAACATATGTGTGAGAGTTTCTCTATTCAGATTTGGTGGCTGTTATCGGAGGCTCATACTGGTGACGTTGTGGGACACAGACGGAAGGCTCCTTTGTGGTGGGATGCAATCTATAGATGACATTTTTGCCCATAGGGTGTGGTTGTGTACCGGCAGCAATTAGATTTCTATCCGAAGGTATTTACCTGCCGGGATAGCAGGAAATCGATGGCAGCAACACATGATTGAGTTTGATTTGTTGGTGCTTCCTGAGCATCCGGTCTCAAGCTCCAGGATTAAAACCGTAGGTCTAACCTGATTTGGTTGTCGCTGGCAATGCGTTTTTTTTTTGCATCGTCAACTTGTTGAAGTAATTGCTTGGATATGCTCAGACTTGTTCTTCAAAGTGGGAACTTGGAATCTAACCTTTGATGGTTGGATCCAGTGACATCGGGGCTTGATCAACGTTTTCTTCCTGAAGGCGTTGTTGTTATAGAACTTCGTTGTCGGTGGATATGGTCGTTGATGTAATTCGTTGATCGATATTTTCAAAAAAAAAAATTCATCGCGGGTCTTGTGTGAATTTTCTATTTGCAGCCTATTTTATTTGTATGTGTGTATCATATCTAGGTAGAGAGTAGACACGGGGTGTTTGCTGCCTTGTTTTTTTTCGCGAATACGCAAAGCTTGCATATCATTCATTGATAGGGAGAAGATTAGTAGTACAAGAGAAATGGGTGGGCGACGTTAGAGAGCTGCGTACACAGGGATGGCGCAGGAACTAGCGTGAGCATGATGGAACATGGGTTTGCTCAGCCCCAAAAAACAGAAGAGGCTACGGCGCGACCGTAGCCAGGCCCTTTGCGCCGAATCGCTTCCAGGAGTGCACATCTTCCTTGATGGTTTGCAGGAGCCGGGTAACGGAAGGTGTGCCACCATCGAAAACGCAGGCGTTCCGCTGTTTCCAGATAGACCATGCCGCGAGCAAGATGGGCGGCAGGAGCGGCGTGCGCGGTGCCATGCCACCAGTCCAGGAAGTTGTCGATCGGCAATGGCACAACGGCGTCGGGGTAGCACCAGGCGAGTAGGTCGTGCCAAATTTGCCGCAAGAAGGGGCAGGCAACCAGCAGGTGCTTCATCGATTCGATGGCTTGGTCGCAGAATAAGCATAGCGGGTGATGCGGCAGGCCGTGGCGAGCAAGGCGGGTCGACGTCCAACAGCGGTCTTGAAGCGCAAGCCATGTGAAGAACTTGATCCGGAGGGGAGCCCAGGTTCGCCAAGTCAGCTACCAGTGGGAACCACGGACTAACCCGTGTAAGAGGGCGGCATAGCAAGATTTAGCGGAGTATATGTGCCATTGCCTGTCCACCGCCACCGTAGGATGTCGGGCTGGTTATTGAGGATCGAGACGTCGCCAAAGGTCAATGTATTCCACGATGGCAACCGGCGTGAGGGCGCCGAGAATGTCGCGAATCCAGGCGCCGTGGGTGAGCCCATCCGGCGTTGTTTATTTTCAATACAAAATGAACGTTCACACTGTAGTCTGGTACGTACTGACATTTGGCTCTACGAGGTGCGTATATATGGTGTGTGTTGTACCAACGTGACAGGGAAACGGTTATATCTGGTGCGTCAAAAAATACATGCAATGGGAACAAGTTACATTTCGAAGCGTGAAATACATTTCAACGCGTGCGAGGCCAGCTCCAGAGTCACTGCAATACATTTCCACACGTACACAGCTCAGCGAGGATCAAAATATATTCGGCAGGGTATATATATACAGATACAGGATCAAAATTTTATTATTGTACTAAAAATCATGAGATTCAGATACACGGTCATTATGGGGCAGAAGATATATATACAGATACCGGATCAAATTTTTATAGTGGTAAATCTGAGTTTCAATGCAGTACCTCTCCGGCCGCTGCTATATAAACCCCCATCACCCTGAGAGATCTTCATCCACCTCTGACCTCCCCCCTCCTCTTCCTTCGTTTCCACTTTCCACCGTGAGCGAGCGAGCGAGCGATCTATGGCGCCCAAGCGGAAGGGTGGCAACGGCCGGAAGAAGACTGTCCTCCGCCCGATCCACAAGAAGGACGCCCGCGATGTGTGCTTCTCCAAGCGCAAGCGGGGACTGTTCAGCAAGGCCAGCACGCTCGCCATGCTCTCCGGCGCCCAGGTGGCCGCCGTCGTCTTCTCGCCCTTCGGCAACGCCTTCTCCTTCGGCCATTCATCCGTCGACGCCGTCGTCAACCGCTTCATGGCGGCGGACGGCACGGAGACGCCGGTCCAGGGCGCCGCCGACAACAACTGGTTGAAGACGCTGCACCGGCAGCACGGCAAGATGCGCACCGAGGTAGCGGAGCGGAAGAAGCGCAAGAAGAGCGCGGACGAGGCCCTGGCCCAGCAGCGCGCCGCGGGGGACCAGATTGCCGCGTGGCTCGACCCCGACGCCCGCGACATGGGGTATGAGGACATGGCGGCCTTTGCCGCTACGCTCATGCAGGTACAGGCCGCCGTCTCCGGACGTGCCAACCAGGTCCTTATGGAGGCATTTCAGGTCGACATCAGCCGCCAGCTCTTCGGTGCCACAACCTTTGAGCTCGGTAGCAGCAGCAGCGCCAACTCCGGGATTGAGATGCAGGCGATGCATCCACCGCAGGGGTTCGCTGACGGCATGGAGATGCATCCACCGCAGGGGTTCGCAGGCGGCATGGAGATGCCGATGGTGATGCATCCACCGCAGGGGTTCCCAGAAGGCATGGAGATGCAGATGATGATGCTGCCGCCGCAGGCCTTCGCCGCCGGGATGCACGTGCCGATTCCTCAGCAGCAAGGGTTCACCCAGACCCAGGTTACGGAGATGGACATGCTGATGGAGATGGAGATGCTGCCGACGATGCCGGAGTTCCCCGCCGGGATGGACTTGGCGCAGCAGGGGCTCGG
The DNA here is from genome assembly GCA_902687465.1 of Secale cereale. Classification (NCBI taxonomy): domain Eukaryota; kingdom Viridiplantae; phylum Streptophyta; class Magnoliopsida; order Poales; family Poaceae; genus Secale; species Secale cereale. Next base: position 797,481,906 of record LR738714.1, read on the forward strand.
GCCGAACCCTGGCTTCCCCTACTGAGGGGCACGTGGATCAATCGTTTAGTTCTTTGTCTCAGTTATATTCTAAATAAATCGTGTAAGCTCCATGGAAGATCCAACTACTTGGGTCCAAGATCTATGCATTAGTTGCTTCAATTATCTTAGTATCAATTAAATGTATGGCATTGTAATCTTTTTTTGTATCCGTAGCACCTTGGCAGAAATTAGTGAATGAGATACCGTACTACTAAGCCAGATGAGCGGACATCCAACAGCCTATGACATGGAGGGGAAACGGGTCAACATGTTCTTCGGGAAAAAAATGAGATGGGTGTTTCTTTGATTTTGGTTCTTGAGTTTCCATGTTCTAGATCTGTTTTGTTCCTCTACCCAATGTTGGGACAAGCCCCGGACCAGCTCTCTCTCTTTTACTCGCACATACGAAGGTGGAAGAAGAAGCACACGATTTTCTGATGCACAAACGCCTTCGCCGCAGGAACGGCGCCTCGGCCGCACGAACGGCCTCAATTTATTAGGCACATGTCCGAGCTTGGCAACGAACCGCAGCGCTTTACATCAGTACACCGTAGGGGGATTTTATACCGAGGTGCACAGGCACACCAACACACCCACCGTCCGTCACATGCGGCCACTAAGAGCATGCTCAATGCTGGACGCTTCAAGAGGCGCTTAGAAAGAGAAAAATAATTATCAGAAAACAAAAAAGACCTAAGCGCCCTACCCGGCCAATGCTAAGCGCTAACTTCCAACGCTAATTACAACCACAGACGCCTTGCGGAGTGAAGAAAAGAGGCCTAGCATCCGGTGCAAACCTTTGCATCGATGCCACACTCGAAGCTAGGATTTGATGGGCTAACTGCTCATCGGCCGGGAAATCGATGGGCGCTAAGAGAAAATAAAAAAGGGATTCTATGTTTAACGCCTGTGTAAGAGTCCATGTCTCCAATGCTCGATGCTATGCATGGACGCTACACAAAGAAAAAAAGGAACAAGCAGCTACGCTAGCGCCGCTCTCTCCAACGCAGGATCGCTGTATCAACAGTTGAGGCCACGAGATTTCTAGCTATTTTTTAGCGCTCATGATAGCGGCCGGCTCCTCTGAAATAAACTCACGTAGAAAAAAAAGACAGGCGCCCGGCGACAGGAGTTGCGTCGGCGCAAGCCAAAATCCTGGTATCGACCAGGATTGGGACCCTAGCGCCCGTCTTAAGAGTCTGCGTTGTACATAACAGCGCTACCTATTTAGCTCACGCATGCACCAACTGCACGCACGCACACTGCACCAGCCACTACCTGTATGCACGTTCAGGTTCAGCCTCTTCCAACAGCCACATGACCCGCCATGCATATAGCTACCCACGGCTGCGCGCACGACCCACATATGTGGTTTATCCTAACACCTTAAACGTCGTTCATGCTCCATAGATCCGATTTTACATGTTCTAGATTGGTTCTGTTTCTCAATATTTTATGGCTCATCAATTGACGAAATATTTATTTTTGGGATCCAAACAATTGGTTCAATGCTCTATATGACGTGAAAGTTGTGTGTGTGCGCGAATTCCTTTTCTTTTTTCAAATCGTGATGCTAATTGGGAAGGTGAGGAACTTTGTTCTTGGACTCCATCGGATGATTCGCATATGCCATGATTAATACCAAGAATAAAAACACTTTGTCCATACATTTGGAACTTTGATAGATTTGGTGATTTATTCATGACAAAGGGAAATTTGCAAAAAAAAAATTAAAAAATATTCAAGCTCAAGCTCATGACTTATAGTAGTTCATATATTGCAAAAAAATAAATTCATGCTCAAGTTTGTGCATTTTAGTTGTGCAGATGCAAGTTTTTCATGAACAAATTCATGATTTTTAGCTGTCCAGATCTTGCTTTTTTATGCTCAGGTTCATGATTTATTGTAGTTCAGATCTTGCAATTATTTCATGCTCAAGTTCATGCTTTTTAGTTGTGCAGATGCAAGTTTTTCATGCACAAATTGATTTTTAGCTGTTCGGATCTTGCTTTTTTTCGTGCTCAGGTCCATGATTTTTATTTGTTCGGATCTTGCAAGTTTTCAAGCTTAGCTTCATGATTTACTCCCTCTGTAAACTAATATAAGAGCGTTTAGAATACTAAAACAGTGATCTAAACGCTCTTATATTAGTTTACAGAGGGAGTAGTTGTTAAAGATCTTGCAATCTTTTGTTGGTGCATGTATTAATAAATGGAACTGGTTAGATGTCAAGCAACTGAAAATATATTTGGGTCAGCACTTTCTTTTTGTGCAGATGAGAAAAGGCACAAGGCCGACTGCGGTCAGGGGCAGTGCTAACACTACTATACTATGAGTACATGCACAACTTTTAAACCATAAGATTGAATGTGTGTTAGGCCTGATTACTGCCTACTGGTCAGACTGATGCATTGGTCGGTGGGTTTGCAAGTTGTAGCTATCACCATTTTGCGACAAAAATTCTCAAAAAAAACAAACAAACACCAGTTCGAAAATAATTTTGTCAACGAGTAAAGATCGGCGAATATGTCCGGTGAGTCGCACCAGACAACAAGGACGCGAGGACAGGACAGCTGGACTAGTATGCAGATATCGACCAAAAAGAACAGCAACTACATAATGAAAGTAGACTTGGAAAAAAAAGAATTACATAATGAAAGTCAAATCATAAAAAATAATTACATAATGAAAGTTAATGTAGAATTAAAATTGAACTTCATTTTGAAGCAAAATCTGTTGAGGCGGCCGAAAGAAGCACCCACGCTATGGTGATCTCTCGTTGTTGAAACTAATCAGTTAGTTTTGGATTTAGGTTGTACTTGTTGAACACAAAATATTTTAATAAATTAGTAAATAGTTGTGTTATAAATATTTTCCTCATTCTGTTCCGCCACAGCTTGGACCTATTCCTGCCTTCGCCACTAGCCGCAGTTATGCAACCACCTCATCGCAGAATATGCTGAAAAAAATAAATTTAGCTTTTGATATTTACCCCCCAATTTGTTTGCATACAAATAATCATGCTACCAAAGAGGCTCTGAACATGTTGTTAAAAAATAAGGAACTTCTGAAACACATCACATTTATTTTTAAGCAAATAAATCCAACTGAACTTACTCAAATTGTCTGTAAAGCTCACATAATAAAAAACTAATCATACAGAGACGGGTCCAGGACCTCAAACATCAGAAAAAAGAGCTCTAAACGAGCTTTTGAATCACTGGATGATCAAGAGTACGGGAGTTAATGACCCTTGGCCATCTGACATGCATCACAAACTAAAAGATGATCATGTTTAATCGATACTAGAAGACTGAAATCTCGAAGAATTTTCTGTATTACTAGGAGTGAGGTGTTCCCTAAGCATATGTGCCCCCGAGAGATGGATGGTTTGATCGCGCCAAGCACTTGACGTCGAGGAGCACTCTGCTGACCGGTTACGTGGAACAAACCCCTCCAAATCATGGTCAGAAGAATTATTCTCTGGGTGGCCTAATCATTGGCAGAAAAAAAATCAGGGTAAAGTTCGATATACACATGCTTATCTTTCATAAGTTGATATAAACAGAAAGAAGACTATTATCAGCACTAGGAGAATGTAGGATGTTGTTCAAGTTCAAGGAGCCATGGGGAGTAGATAAAACCGAATGTCCAACGTGTGCAATGTCCTTACCTTGACCACTCGTAGTGTGGATTTGCTCAGTGCCGATGTAGCGATCGCGAATGGCGAGCATCTCCAACTCTCCGGTCATAGGATCCATGTCTCCGGTGTGGAGATAACAAATGGTATCCACTCCATATGCGTGTGCGGAATTGTCGGAGTGGTTTCCCACTCCACCTCCATCACTCTCTTGATATGAAATGTTGTTGGTGTAGCCACGGTCATAGCACCTCTCGCAGCACCACGCAACAGGCCCTTCAAGCTTGCAGATCAGGTACCGTTCGCGGTCACCGTGGTCACCACCTCCCTAGCACGGCGCACCACCAGAGCCGTTGCAACCCGAGTTGTCCTTGTAGCAGGGGGTTGTTTTCATAGCCGCGAGAGCTACTGCACCTACCGTTGTTGTCGCCACCAGAGCAGTTGTAGGCGACACATCCTCCATAGTTGGCTCTGGGTTTTGCGGAGCAGGAAATAGTTTGGCGGTGATGATAGCCTCGGCCGCGAGAAACAGAGAGAAGAGCTCGTCTAGGCCAATTGGCTGGTCAGTGATGGTGCACGTGGAGACGAAACCATTGTAGTCGGGTTCATGTAGCAGTCCTTGGAGGATATGGGAGATCACATAATCATCATCTAGTGACTTTACGGCGGCTGCCAGCTCGCCGGCGATGCCTTTCTTCTTGGTGAAGTAGGACGCCGCTGAGAGATCTCCTTTGCAGGTATTGTCGAGCTCCAAGCGGAGTTGGATGGTTCTTGCCCTGGATTGTCAAGAGAAGCTCTGGAGCAAGTCCTTCTAGATGCGAGAGACGGTGGTGAAAGTGGAATCTTGCAGAAAAACCTCATGGGAAAGAGAGGCGAGCAGGAACATAAACCTCTTGATCCTGAGTGACCCATACGGCATGCTCGGGGTTGGGCGTGGTGGTGACCTCCTTCTCGTCGGTGACCTCCTTCTTGGAGGTGAGGACGATGGCAGGCTCCTGGATCAATCCACCAAGGTAATCCATCACCCATACCGCCTTAATGTGTGGTAGGACTTGCACTTTCCATACCAGGGAGTTCTCTCGGGTAAGTTTCGAGTGATAGTGTGGCCGACAGATTCTAGGGAAGGGTCGTCCATGGAAACGGGAGTGGAGGAGGACGACATGACCTAGATGTACTAGAAGAGTTGCTCTGTATACCATGTAATACCATAGGCTAAAACGTATGCTGTTAGCAGCAGGGACTTGTGTGTGTTAATATAGTCTCGAGGCTAGAGAGATTACACGGAGGTTAGGGTCACTACAAGGATACCCCCTATAAAGCAACACAAGTTGTACAACATTTTAACTATATGTTGTAAGATTCGCAATAGATACGGATATAAGCGTTGAAGGATATGTGTTCCAAATTATAGCTCATGACTCTACATATAAAAAAAGGTGGAGAGAGATGCGCTAAAAACAGAGCTCCCGTTCTAAAAAAAGGAAAAGAGCCCCCGATTCCCTTCATCTCTCCCAAACCGCCGCCGCCCACCACCTCGCCCCCTCCTTTGACCAACCTCGCCGTCGGCCCTCCCCTCGCCTCCTCCCACCTCGCAGCTTCGGAGGCTGCCGGATCCGCTGCATCCCCCACACACCCATCCCTCTCGCATCCCATCCCTCTCTCCTCACGCGACTCCTCGTTGCGACACCTTCGGTGGCTAATTCAGGCGACGTCCGGCGAGTCCCACGACCGCAAAGCACAGCTCTAGATCCCCTCGCACCACGAAGCTTTCCCATCCGGCTAGATCCGGCACTCGCGGACACCAAATCTAGCCCGCGACCCTCCCGCCATGGCTAGGGTTTCGGGCGTCGGCTCCGGCGCCGGAGGCCATGCCGTCCTCATCTCGTCCGGTGAGTGCATCCCCTCCCCTTGCTTCGTCCGAGCATCAAAATTATGCTGGTTAGCATTCCACATCAAAAATTCTGTTTTTATCATTTACCTAGTCGAGGACGAGCAGGAATTAAGCTTGGGGATGCTTGATACGTCTCCAACGTATCTATAATTTTTGATTGTTTCATGCTATTATTTATGATGTTTTGGATGTTTAGTGGGCTTTGTTATACACTTTTATATTATTTTTGGGACTAACCTATTAACCCAAAGGCCCATTCCAGATTGCTGTTTTTTTTTTTGCCTATTTCAGGGTTTTACAGAAAAGGAATATCAAACGGAGTCCAAACGGAATGAAACCTTCGGGAGAGGTATTTTTGGAGCAAAATCTGCACGGGAGGCTTGAGAACCACGGAATAGGGCACACGTGGCGTCCACAAGGGTGGGGGGCACCCCCCCTATAGGGCGTGCCCCCCTGCCTCGTGGGCCCCACGTTTGGCCCCCGATGCCCTCCTTCCTCCTATATATACTTATGTACCCCGAAAACATCTGACACGGAGAAAAAACCCTAGTTGCACTGTTGCAACCATCTGTTCCCGTGAGATCCCATCTGGGGGCCTGTTCCGGATCTCCGTCGGAGGGGGGATCTACCACGGAGTGCTTCTACATCATCATCATCGCATCACCATGAGTTGTGAATAGTTTACCATAGACCTTTGGGTCCATAGTTAGTACCTAGACGGCTTCTTCTCTCTCTTTGGATCTCAATACCAAGTTCTCCTCGGTCTTCGAGGAGATCTATTCGATGTAATCTCTTTTTGCGGTGTGTTTGTCGAGATCCGATGAATTGTGGGTTTATGATCAAGATTATCTATGAGAAATATTTGGTTCTTTTCTGAACTCTTGTATGTATGATTATAATATCCTTGCAAGTCTCTTCGAATTATTGGTTTGGTTTGGCCTACTAGATCTATAGTTCTTGCAATGGGAGAAGTGCTTGGCTTTGGGTTCAATCTTGCGGTGTCCTTTCCCAGTGACAGTAGGGGCAGCAAGGCACGTATTGTATTGTTGCCATCGAGGATAAAAAGATGGGGTTTATATCATGTTATTTGAGTTTATCCCTCAACATCATGTCATCTTGCTTAAGGTGTTACTTTGTTCTTATGAACTTAATACTCTAGATGCATGTTGGATAGCGGTCGATGTGTGGAGTAATAGTAGTAGATGCAGAATCGTTTCGGTCTACTTGTCACGGACGTGATGCCTATATATAATGATCATGCCTAGATATTCTCATAATTATTCACTTTTTCTATCAATTGCTCGACAGTAATTCATCCACCCACCGTAGAATTTTGCTATCATGAGAGAAGCCACTAGTGAAACCTATGGCCCCCAGGTCTATTCTCAACATATCAATCTACAATCTACTTTACTTTTCCGTTTTTATTTTCCGTTCTTATATCCAAAAAAAACCAAAAATATCAAACTATCCTATCTATCAGATCTCACTTTCGTGAGTGACGGTAAAGGGATTGACAACCCCTTATCGCATTGGCTGCGAAGTTCTTATTTGTTTGTGCATGTGCGAGGGACTCGCGCGTGATCTCCTACTGGATTGATACCTTGGTTCTCAAAAACTGAGGGAAATACTTACGCTACTGTGCTGGATCTCCCTTTCCTCTTCGAGGGAATACAACGCAAGCTCGAGAAGTAGCAGTCAGTCATGCATACGTGCGAAGTATTCTGTGGTTTGGAGACTTGCAACCTTCATTCTATATGTATCCCTAGCACACCAAGCCACCGATTGATTTGTTCAAGGAGAAGGAGTTTCTTCTTAAGAGCATGCTTTATGCAAGGACTTCGTATCCTCGATGATGTTTCCCAACCTGAACCCGGTAGTGTTTTATTATAAGACTACTACGTGGTCATGCTTGTCTGGGACAACGTGTTCACAGGTGTGTAGACGAACTAACTCATGTTTTGGAGCTTGCTATCGTAGTTCTTTTCCCGAGAATCTCGCAAAGTCATCTCGCCGATTTGTGTTGCAACCTTTCTTTTTCAGACATGATGAGTCTGGAATATCATGAAACCAATCGGATCTGAATCTCAGGCAGATATGATGGTTGGAACATTCCCAACATTTGCATTTTGTTCCCAGCTTGCACCCACCATTGTGCCATTTGCCATGGGCTGCCCTTCTCAGCACTTGATGTTCATGATAATCTTCAGAAGTGGTCCTACCATGGGTCCCATCCATTTCCGGTGATAAGCAAAAATCACTCATTGTGTTTTCTTCAACAAGGTAGTCCACATCATCCATTCTAGTCTGAGTATGCCATTCTTCCATACTCCTTCGAACGATCGTTGTGATTTGCCTTAAGGCTGGTATGAAGAGTTCCAATGATCTCCATATCAAAAGTAATTATTTTTTCCACTTCACGGAATAATCCTACGGGTCACCTTATCTAAGGTGCCCCGTTTGGTAACATTGCTCACCATCTTCCTTAAGTGTGAAATTATTGCCTACCAAATTGAACCGCTTTCATATGTTTCTTTCCATCCCTTGATGTGTGTTTTGTGTCTTAACTCAAGAGGTGTTCCTACATCTCAATCCATTAGTTGATCTTGAGTTGCTGAATCTTCGAGAAGATTGATTCTTGTAGAGTTCTTATTATCATGATCGTGTTGGATGATCTCGAAAGCAAAGACGTCAAGATCAATCTAAAGCAACGAATCAACATCTTCGAGAAGGGTAGTTGGATCATGAAGATGGTGCTAGCTTTGTGTCCCCTCTGTCTTCTTACATCATGTCTTGAATCTCGGGACGAGATTCTTGTTTAGTGGGGTGAGTTGTCACAGCCCTAGCTCAGCCCATGTTGTCTTTGCTTGATCATCATGTCATCATGTTTAAAATTCAAATAAATTTGAATTGGGGACTGATAAACCCTAGCAACAAATGAAATTCAACTAGGGTAAAAAATAAAATCTTTTTCAATGAACCAAAAATGCCCTTCACAAAATGTTCATCATTTCTGGTCTTGGCTAAAACCTCTGCCAAAAATGGTTTCATAATTTTGGGAGCCATTCTGGATCTTTGAATGAAGTCATAACTATTTGCATTTGGACATTTAAAATGCTATAAATATTTTTAAATGTCCAAATAATTCTGAAGGAAATTTTAGGCTATTGGAAATATTTTCAAAAGTGCCCACAATTATTTTCAGGATTTTACACAATGAACTAGTATTTTTACTAATCCAAAACAGAGGCAAACAACAGAAAACAGAAACTAAATGGAAAAATAGTAGAGAGAGAGAGAGAGAGTAACCTGGCCACTTACCTGGCGCCCCACCGCAGCCCAGCAGAGGCCCAGCCCACTGGCCTCTGCCAGTCACCGCCAACCTCCCGCCAGGAGGACTGCACGCGCATGGCCGCCGCACGCGAGCACATGCCCTGCCACCTCCTGCTTGCCGCTGAGCTCCTGGACACGTGGATGAACGCCCCGCCGCTGCCCCGTTCCTGGTGACACCTCACTTCCCCCTGGCACTCTCCCTCGCCCTCTCCCCACCACGGCCGTAGCCACCGCCTTCCCCTCGTCTCCCCAACGTGTCTCCGAGCACCGCCGTCGTCCAATGCATCTTCTACGCCAAGCGACGCACCACCAGGAGCTATGTAGCCCCGCCATCGAGCTCAACTCCTCCACCTCTGCAACGAGATCGCCGGCGACCTCCCGTCGTCACCAGCCCCTCCCCGAGCACGCCGAGGTTTCCGTTCAACTCGCTGTGAGCTGCTGCGTCTTTCCCCCTCTTCCCCGAGCTCGTTCCTGTCCTGTAGCCGCTATTTCCTTCACGCTCGAAGCACGCCCCCGCACGAGCTCGTCGCTGACGAGGCTCCGGTGACCAATTGGTTCCGTGCATATGCACGTTGGCTTCGTGAGCGCACGTAGAACCCGTAGGTACTAATAGTTGCTCCTCCCGTGAACCGTTTCGTCGTTTTCATCGGCGCCCGAACTCCGGCCGCTGCCGCGAGCTCCGTTCTGACGAGCTCGTGTGCCCCCGCGGCCACCCACCCGCTCCTCTAGATGTGGGAGAGCACGGGCTACGCCCCAGTGGTCTCCGCGAGTCTAGCCGCCGCTTGTAGCTCAAGTCCGGCGAGTTGCCGCCGCAGATTTGGTCACCGCCGGCCAAACTCCGGCTATAGCTGACAATATTCTAAAAATATTTATAAGAGAAAACTCTCTACAAAAAACATTTAGGAAATTGTTAACAAATATTTGAAAAATGTTGAACAAGTATTTGAAAAATGTTAATCAAGTATTCGAAAAACCAAGCAATTGGAAGATCATTTCGAGAACTTCAAGAATATTTGAGGGTTCAAAGTCTGTAAACAAGTATTAGAAAATGTTTAACAAGTACTTGAATAATGTTAATACAGCATTCAAAAAATATTGAACATGTATTTGAAAAATATTGGCTAAGTATTTGGAAAATGTTAATATAGCATTTAAAAACTGTTGAACAAGTATTTGAAAAAATATTAATTAAGCATTCGGTAAAAGTTGAACAAGAATTTTAAAAAATTTAATGAAGCATTCAGAAAATGTTGAATGTGGATTGAAAAATATTGCTCATGCATTGAAAATGATGATTTTTTACACTTTATATAAATTATTAAGCACGAATTTGAAAAACAATGTTGATCAAGTATTTGAAAAATGTTAAAAAAAATTATTGAAAATTCTAAAGGTGTACAGAAAAAATGTTGAACATGTATTAAAAAGATGCTGACATTTTTTGATCATGTACATAAAAAAGGAAAAAGAATAAAATTGGAGAAGAAAAATAAAAAGAAACCGAAAAAACTAAAACTGAGAAAACCGTCTCTTCTAAGATTCATAGACTTCAAAAAAGGTGGTTGAAAATGTTCATTGATTATGAAACAGTTCACAAATATTAAAGATAGATCATTAATTTGGAAAAAGGTCATGAATTTTACAAATCATTCTATTTGAAACAAGCAAAAAGAACAAGAGAAAAGAAAAGGAAAAAAGGAACAAAAAAAGAAAAAGGAAAGGCAAAAGATAAGAAATAACCAACCAGCAAATCAGGAAAACCAGTTTGGGAAGCTTCCCAAAACCGAAAACCGGGAGCTTCCGCGCACAGAAGAAAAAACAAGAACAATTAAGTACTCACAGTAGGTGAGGTGTTTTAGTTGGTTACTGTAGTTTATACTGAACGAGGAGCTCACAAGTCCGAATCACGTCGCCCACACTTTCTTTTGAAGGTTAATAGAAAAAATAAAAATAAAAAATGGGCCGGCCCAGTGCGGAGGTAGCATATTAACCGGGGCAGAAGGCGCCAAATAGGAGTTGGGCTCGATAAGGAAGGGTCTGGTTTGCTGATGGGCCAACACTGCTGCCTTTCTGGTTAGCTGATACGTATATGCATGTTTCGTTTGCATGTTTGCGAAATATATATATATGCTAGAATATGCATGTCTCGTCGTCTTATAAGAATATAAATCGGAAATAAATACAAATGAAATTTGGTGGCCGGGTAAAATAGGTTTATACACTTCCTCTAAAAAGTATATGTATTAGGCCCCGTTTGATAACAAAGTATTTTTCTAAGTATTCTCACAATAGTGCAGTTTTTTATAATACCGTAGGTTTTATTACAAAAGGTTGTTTGGCTGTCTCTAAAAACTCTGATTTTAATACTGCAGTTTTTGGCAAACCACGGTATTTTCTCTGCATAAAAAAAAGAAGCACATACCTTTTTTTTAAAAACCAACCTCGCTGAGAAAAGAGAGACCCTCGCTCATACCTTCTTCTCCACAAGCCTTATGTCCGTTTTATTAGGATTTTCTGCTTGGCGATTTAGTTAGCTCGCTCCCGTTTGTTGCTCCAAATTACAGCCAACCACAAAATCGTTTTGAAGACGTTGTTGCCGTCCGGATAGCCATCTAGAATATGTGTCTTCTGCACCGTTGGTGCATGGCGGTGCATGGCCAAGTAGTTGCATAAAATGGCTAGCTAACAAGAAAAGCACGTGTGTTTGCAGCTGCTAATGGTTTTAGCTAGCTAATTTTGAGTTGCTGAAAACGGGATAGTCAAACAGGTTGTCTGTATTATCAATACAACAGAATATTCTGTTATGTTAAAACCATGGTATTTCATACCCGCAGGTTAAATTACTGTAGTTTTTAGATAGGGTGTATCTAGATCTCAGTCGACTGAGACTTAACCAAGTCTTAGTCAAGTGGTATAGTATATGGAAAGAAAAAGGAAAAACAGAAGAAAAAAATTATACGAAACTCAATGCAAAATCAATGGAATATGACATCGATTAAGACATAACGAAGTCTAAGCCGACTGAGACTTAGCAAAACTGTTTTAGATACTTAGGTTTTTGGGATGCTTTGTTAAATTTCTGAGACAAAAGTGTGACAAAGAAAGATTGCTAGTGCGTTGCATGAAAGATGTTTTGTATGTCGTCCACTGATGCTAGTGCATGCACTGTCTCTGTACACTTGTTTTTCTTTTCCGGGCATATGTATCTCTTGGGGATTATCTCTGCGTCATTACCATCTTACAGTGACTCTTCATTCAATACAGCGCACTTTTTCTGTCTTTTTACGGTATGGTACATTGCACCACGGCCTACGCTGCCCATACTTAAGCATGGCATAATCCTTGTATGGGATAGTGTCATTAGTTTGCCATAACATTAGTCAAGTGCACGCCCGCTGCAACGGACTCAAATTAGACTAATATATGTTCACAAATTTGAAAAAAAAAATCACTTTATTTTTGATACATATCACTAAAAATATGTTATATGTTTCAGTCAATATTTATTCCTGCTATCTATTTGGAAGTGGCACAAGTTCTTCATCTGTTGTCGGGTGTTTGGTGACTTGCCGCACCAGGAGGTGGCAGCACAGGCGGACTGCATTTTTGATGGTGCTCCTCGAGTACCGAGTCATGGTTTTAAGGATGAAAACTCAAAGTCTAGCCTTCGTTGGTTGTAATTGGCAACGACCTTGTTGAAGACATTGTTTTGGAAACTTGGACTTTCTCTTGCTTGAAAACCCAGAATCTGCGATCGGGCGACGACAACGCTTGTGCATTGTTTGCTTCTTTGAGGCGTTGTTTTTGGAGAATCACTTTTGTAGTCCGGATGTTGTTTTCGATGGTGGATAGAGTGTTGCTGTTGTGAATGTTTCATCATAACGACGGGGTCTTCGTTTTTTCTCTCCTTTTTTTGGTTGCGTGCATCCTGAATGTCTTTTTAACATCTTGTTGGTGCAGAGACCGGGTGTAATTGATACCTATATGATATTAATATGTTTCCTTTATCAAAATTTCGATGCATGCGGTGGGTGAGGATTGTGGCTTAACCTGGAGAGACTCTAGTTTTTTTTCCTGTAAATTTGGAGCCAAGTTGTGTGGCCTTTTACGTAAATGGCATGGCTCGCCTCACATGTGTAAGAGACAGCTCAAAATGGTCAAAGAGGCAGATGCGAGACACACGACCGCCAGCAATCGGATATTTTTGAGGAATAGAAGAATTATTTTGGAAGTGCATAGAGTGCAAAGCCTTTTGCTTCCGCGCCCCTCAGAATAGTAGAAAAAGGCCTATTTGTCCCGGTTCCAGAGGTCCATTTGTCTCGGTTCTGGAACCGGCACTAAGAGCATCTCCAGCCGCGCCCCAAGAAGGCCCCCAGGTGATTTTTCGGCCGCCGGCGCCAAAAATTGTCCCAGTCGCGCCCCCAAGAGCCCAGTTTTCGCCGGCTCGGGCCAAAATTGGCGCCGGCGGACCCAACCCGAACCCAGCGCGTTGGGGTCGCTTGGGGGCGCCGGACAAATCGTTTTTGGCGCGAAGAGCCACGGGCCCGTCGTGTCAGCGACTCGACTCTCTTCTCGCCGCTTCGTCGTCCTCATCGCCTCGTTTCCCGCGGTGAATCAATGCCAAAGCTGCGCGCCGTGCCGCGCCAGTCAGCCTCCATTGATGCCTCACGGGCGGCGCAGTGAAGGCTAGGCAATGCGCGTCCCTCGGCCGTTACGCCATCAAGCCACGCGTAACGCGCTGGCCAAGCCTACCACGCGGCGCCTCCGCCTATATAAGCCGACCGGCAGCGCGCCGGAGACTCGCACAGATACTCCACCACCGACGCGCCCATTTCTCCCCCTTTCCTCCTCTCGCCGTCTCCAGTTGAGAAGAATGGCCGAGCGCTTTCCAGGCGATGGTGCGGCGGCGAATGGATTCGGGCGCTGCCATCTTCACGAGGACGAGGCTCGTCTCCTTTTCGAGGTCGAGTACCCGGTACCGCCGGACATGCGGGTGCCCGGGACTTGGAGGATCAGCGCCGGCGGCGTGCCGGTGCCTCCGCCACCCACCGGGGCGGCGCGAAGTGCGGAAATCGCACGTATCCGCGCGTCGCTGCCGCGTGCGGCGAGGTAGGGGCCCCGGTACGGCCCCGATAGCCCGATCTGGGAGCCCTACTTCCTCCGTCGTCACGCCGAGCAGCTCGAGGCCACCAACGGCGTCGTGCCCTCCGGCAGGTTTAACTCCAACGGCCGGTGCCGGTGGTGGGGCATGCCCGGCCGCACGTTGGAGTCCGTCCTCAAGTACATCGAGGGCGGCAACACACCGCGCCTCGAGTACCCCGCTCCCCGTCCTTCTCACGCCGTCGTGAAAGCTCCTGGACGCCGAGGCGCATGGAGCCCGGGGCGTCCTCCTCCTCGTTCGGCGGCTCTCCCTGCCTCCGCCTCCGCCCCGTCAAGCCGGAGCCCTAGGACACGCTTGTCAGCGCGCGTACCCGTAGCTCCGGTGTCCTCGTCGAGCCCAAGGCTGAGCCCGGCCTCCCCGCGGAGTACGAGGAGATAGCCCGGCGCGGCTTCTCCGACGAGGACGCCCTGCGGTGGTCGCGCGATGACTACCTCCGCGACGAGATGGTCCGGCAGTGCCGGGCCCTGGAGGAGATCGCCGCCCGCAAACGTGGGCGCGAGGACGAGAACGGCGTCGTGGTCCTCGATAGCGACGACAACAACGACGCGTCCAACTCGCCGCGCCAACAGGGGGAGGGATGCAGTAGGGACGACGACGACGACGACGACGGCGGTGGCGGCGGCGACTACACGCGGTTCTACAGCCTCCTCGGCATGTAGAACCGCGTGGGCGGACGGCGGGCGGCGAGGGAGATGGCAAGGAGCGGCGATGGAGACGGCGGGGGCAGCCCGCGCTAATTTTTTTCTATTTTTGTAAAATATGTTTAAATTCGAACGAACTCGCCGATGTTTGCATGAAATTTGAGTCGTGTTTGCGCCGAATTTGACCTTTTCAAAAAAAAACGTGGGTGCCGCGACTGGGGGCATCACGCCCCCAGTGCGCGGTTTAGCGCCGGTGCGCTCCCGGGGGCGATTTTTAGCCCCTCCTGGGGGGCCAACGGCTGGAGATGCCCTAAAGCTCATGACCTTTAGTCCCGGTTCTCTTATGAACCGGGACAGGTGAGCTCCACGTGGCGGCTCCAGCGAGCCCAGGCAGGAGGGCCTTTGGTCCCGGTTGGTAACACCAACCGGGACCAAAAGGACGCTTGGGTATTTTTTTTGAAAGGGGGTATGTTTAGCGGTTTTGGAGGGTTAATTTAGGGGTTTTGTATTGTGTTAGCTAGCTAATAGAGTACTTTCATCACATGATTTTATGACCATGATTAGTTATTATATATAACAGTGGTGACATGAACATGGATTAGATTCAAGTGGAGGCAACATGTGGTGCATGTCGAAAGTGCTGCTAATCCAAACTTCATATTGTTTGCATTAGTAGTATGTGCACCATATGTTGCCTCCACTTCAAACTAGTCCATGTTCATTATTTCACCCACTGATATATACAATAAGTCATCATGCTCATATAACAACTTAGCATCATGCATCATCATAATTAATAATAATTCATCATCGTTGTCATAATAAAAAATCCTACTCAACATCATCGTCATCTCACAACTTCTACTCGTTGTCATAATAACAAGTCCTACTCACCATCATCATAGTCATCTAACAACTTCTTAGCACATGATCATGAGTAGCTATGACCTAACCACCCTCTCTTAGGTAAAATAGCATAAAACAAGATAAGCCCTGACTCTCCATTATGAAGAATGGAGATTATCCTGTCTCTAATTTTTGTCCTTCGCACAATGTTGCTTCCAAGTAGCTCCTTATGATTGACCATACATTTTTTCAATCTTTGATTGTCATGTCTTTTATCGGTTCTAGAAATCCGGTATGAACAGTGATGCGTAGGATGATGACCTGACGGTAATAAGCCCATAAAATGAAGGTGACCTTTCCAAAACATCAGATAAGGCAGGGATTTTCTGTTGAAAAACATAGTAATAACTTCGTAGTTAGCAATGTAGTTTAGTTTTAGAAGAATTTATGTAAAAGATGATCAGGCACACAATTTTACCATGACATCTCCATGGATGTTACCGTAGTTCAACACGTGAACTAGTGGCACGTATTGACCATAATGTGCTGGAGTTTTAGAATAGATATTGTAATTTTCAAAATAAGTAAACAATGGGACAAGATGATCTTTCTTCTGACAAGTTAATTCTCCACCATCAGTGTAGTGGGTTATGTATACTATCTTCCGTATATTTTCTTAAAGAATAAAAATAAACTATTAATGGAAATAAGCTGTCAATTATTTCCGAACTAGTATGTTCTCTTGCGACAGACTAAAGGTGTTGGATCGATCTCTCAATCACTTTTCAAAGTAATAATTACCAATGGTATTTAGCTTACCAATCTAGATGACTCGTAAAGTGCATACCGCAGCTAGTGTTGTGGAAAAAGAGCGAGAGGATAAGCAGGAGATAATCTTGGATGCCTTTAATTAACTAGGAGAGGAGTAGTCGCGATCGCTATGGGGATATGTACCTAGCGTACGTGATCCCGATGAAATCCCGGCCGGGTGATTAGAAAAACCGGATAAGCGCATCCATATCCATCCATCATCGATTGATCCTGCCCATCTCTGTCTATGATCGTCATAGCTTGTGGTTTGGGCGGCCATAAATTAATTAGTTTCAATTGTTCATAGCTTTTTTTTTCAGTGTATTTTGCTGTCTCGATCTGCAATTTGGATGGACATGTGACGTACGTGATCGGCGTACACATATGTGCACCCACCCCGAGCGTCAGGTTAGCAATGACTAATCCAGTTAGTTAGCAAGTAATACTAGTTAATAATCATGACGTCGGAAGGCATTGAGTAAGCAAGTGCAGATCTACTGTAATTCATATCTTGCGTGCATCGGTCCAAGCCTCATTTTGTTGTATCTCTTGTTGTCCTGGCATGCATGTTTCTTTTTTTGGAGAATGTCCTGTCATTCATGTTAATTTCTTGGACCATGCATATGCTTAATCTCAGTGTTATAAATAGCAGGTGTTACTAGTACCTGCCTTATCTGTCTGTAGAAAACACAGTGTTGCCCTTGCTTAGGGTATGTTTGGATTGTTCCAGACCGGCAGTGGATATATATATGTGTTCTTTTTGCAAAAAAACTTTTGATCTATTCATCATCAATCATTGTAGTACATGAACACTACTCCCTCCGTTTCCAAATATTTGTCTTTCTAGACATTTGAAATGGTTACAATATACGGATGTATGTAGACATATTTTAGAGTGTAGACTCATTCATTTTGCTTCGTATGTAGTCACTTGTTGAAATCTCTAGAAAGACAAATATTTAGGAACGGAGGGAGTAGATAATAAAAAGTACGTTCAAATCCATACCACCTAGTGACAACTACAAACACTAGAGCGGGCCGAAGGCGCGCCGCCGTCATCACCCCTCCCTTGCCGGAGTCGGCAAAACTGGTTGTAATAGACAGTTGAAAAGTCGTCGTGCTAAGGTCCCAAAATAGCAACCGCAACCGATGAAAAGAAGTATAGATCAGAAGGATCCAACCTGAAGACACACTGACATAGACGATGATGACCGAATACTGATTCACTAAAGACAACCACTGACCGAATCATGCAAGATCCGTCAACACAGATGCTAGGCGCACCACTGGGACAGGGGCTAGGTGTGGACAACCTTAATCCATCCTCAGGGGGCTGCCACCTTCTCATCTTCCCGAGCAGGACAGAAACCCTACCAAAACTCAAAGAAACATATAAAAATGGGAATCTCTCGTCGGCAAGGGCCGGATCCACCGCGCCCCATGGCCCTAATTAAGGCCACAGGAGACAATGCAAATCGACGACGTCTCTGACGGGAGGCAGAACTCCTAGACGCTCAGTTCGCTTGGAGAAGAGACGATGGGGTAAGCCGCCCTTACATGGCCCACAATTTGGTTTGTTGTTTGACTTATGAGAAAATATAAGAATAATTCCACCTTCATATATATCTTGATTATACACACAAACGTAACTGAATTACAATACACACAAACGTAACCGAATTACAATGGGCGGCCCTAGGGCTTCGGCCCGACAGTGGTAGGGTTAGTAGAAAAAATACAGTTTATATGCAATCAGTGGTGCTGAGACGATGGTGTCGCCGTCACGTGGAATAAGATATAAGATACCCCGCATCTCTCTCATCTTGGTTATGCTTTTTCGTATCGCTAGGAGGCATGTGTAAGATGGTGTGTTTCAAATCTGGTTCTTTGGGTCTAGCCGGTTTTTTTCTGCAGGTTTGTCTCGGTCACGCTGTTCGATAGGGCGGCCAACATGTTTGTACATCTTAGTCCTTCAACTCCATTTCCAGTCGCCGAAAGATGACCAGCCAGCTCGTCCTCATTAGTGGTGCGAGATATGTGTTCCCTGACTCCTTTTGACCTGACTTGGGGTGTTCTATAGGCCCTCACTAGCATTTTCTTCTATAGAACAATGATTTGGTCCGTATATCATGGCCGCCGACATCTTTTGAACTACATCAATGCCTTCCCGGTCATTGCTTATACAATTTCCTGGATTTAAACAATGTTGCTTCGATGAGACGGAGGCCCAAAGTCAATAGCGGGTTGTGCTCACAGCATGCTAATGGGAGTGCAAGATAAAAAGTACTTCGATATCTACAACGGTTTGGATGTATTTTTGAATTTTATTTAGTGATGTATCTGTAAGAGTTTTTGCTATGCAATATATGGCCAGTGGACTTTAAAAACAAGTAATTGTATTGTATATGAAGTATATTATGTGGCTAGCGTATTTACAAAAAAAACAAAATGTGCCGCCCTATACTCGAGCTACTCCCACTAATGGTGCTACTTCAAGATCCAAGTCGTCCTCCTCCTACTACGGTAAACTATGTCAATGCCCATGAACAATAGCCGTACGACCATATATAAAAGCCATATCAAAAATTTTACACCCTAAAAGCAAGTTGTAAACTTCATTTCTAAAGCAGTGCCTTCAATAAAGTGGTGACCGCACACACATGGATGTGGTGACCGCACACACATAGATGTTGCCTTAAGCCAATGGTGCTTTTAGACGCACTCCGCCTCAATCAGATATGTTTGCGTAGAACAACTTATTCTCTTAGCCATCTAGGTTGCACACACAAAGAAGGGTAGCAAGGTCACACACACAATAGATATGCAGGAAAAGGAAGCCCAAGGTCTCACAAAACACACTAGCTAGGTTTATTACCATAGAAATGTCGTCGGATTCAACCAATGAAGGCTAGATCACTGGCCTAGAGGATCACCTTTAGAATAGAAATGTCGCTTACCCTGTCTCTATCACAACCAATTAGTAAATGTTGGACTGCCAGTTTTTACCTCGGGGAATCATGAAACAATATTTGGTACAAAAACTCCGTGTTAACTCCAACCAATATTAGATTGCTTCATGAGACCATGTCAGCGCCAAAAACCAACATGATTTCCTCCTGGGTTATATTAGTTGTTCCACTTTCGAAGAGCACCACGACACGCGGCATGTAATGACCCCCGCAACTCAAAAAGAACTGGATAGTGTGCAGTACTTCTGATTGAAACCCACTAGCACTTTTTCATCAAAACAAAGAAAATATATCTGCAAAGTTCTGTTAACCATCAAAATGCATAGCTAAACCTACATGAAACCTTTAGGAATATTTAAAACTCATGTTCTGAAAATTATTTTACATGTATATTAAGATGTGAGCTATATATATGTACAAATTTATGTAATACAGCTTTCCCTTTCTAGACACACTAATAAGAAGCATATCTGGATTGAAAAGGATCTACTATTTGCTAGTACATCCACAAATTTTTCGCTTTTTTATTTGTTACAAATTAACATATTTTTAATAACATTTCAACAAATATATAGAACACATCTACATGCATATGTGTACTACACAGTTTTTCAAATTCTACTCCCTCCGTTCCAAAATAATTGAAGTTCTACATTCATCCAAAGTCCAACATGCTTAAGTTAGACCAACTGTATATAAAAATGTGCTAAGATCTAGAATACCAAATACACATAGTACACAAATATATTTCATAAAGAATCTCATGAGACTAATTTGGTGTTGATGTGTTTTTCCATAGACTTGGTCAGAATTAAACAAAATTGACTTGGGACAAATGCATAACTTCATTTGTTTTGGAACAGACGTAGTAGGTGTGAATTATTTTCCCACCCGAATATATTACTCCAAGTTCCAGTAAGTTGGCGAGGGTTACATGGGTATGCTAGAGCCTGATGAGAGGTATTGCTGCCAAGACATAGTGGCGACTTCCGAATCAGTTCCTTGAACTGAAAAGTCTAGAATGTACAGTCTGAAATAATATTTCTAGTGGTTACAATAGAATAGTGATACTCACTGTGGAAGATTGCTGCATTCCTTGAATCCTAAATGTTTCCAAAAGAAAAACGGTGGACTTTGTAGCTTTGTTAATACTCTACGAGCCCATGAGATAAAACGACACACTCTGCATTTGCGATGGATAGTACCAAAATTAGGTGTTATGGGTTATGGGTATACCAAAATTAGGTGTGACGGGTATACCGAAATTAGGCAGGGTAGTTAAGTCCAAAGCATACACCGATCTCATTTGTCCTTCCTCTAATATGTGCATAGAGTGGAGGCATCAGATAGTAGATTAGTTAGGCGTGCGGTGTACTATCACTCTAAATCTGAGCATATCTTGCTTAATCCCCTTGCTTGAGGCTTTTCCATGCTAAGCTTCACAACCATGCATGCATGTTCCATGCTAGCCAGCTATCTAGCTAGTGCCCTTGTGTGAGATTGAGCTAGGTAAAGAGGGATCTAGATCATTTGAATATACATTATCTACACCATCCTGGAGGAGCAATATAATTAAGTGTATGAAAAAGTGAGAAGATGAGATTAGCATTAGTACCAGATGTACAAGCTAGCTTACTAGAGGGTGCACCACTAAGAGCAAGAAAGAAATTAAAGTTTGTTTGTGATAAAGCACTAGCTAGCCAGATGGAGTAAATTAGCAGTGACCAAGATAATACTAGAAGTAATGCAAGAAAGGTAGCAAACAAGTTGATGCTGCTGCTGGCTCCTTATCACACACACCACCTAGCTTTTTGTCATCACCATTTTTAACTCCATGCTCCCTTATCACAACCACCTGGACCTCTCCTTCATTTTATTTTTTCAAATTCCCTTCACAACTTTAGTTGCAACTTGCTACCACTGATCACCCACTGACGATCCCTGTCCCTATCTCAGCGAGTAGTACTGCAGATCATCGTTCACAGCAGTGCTGCTGTTTGAGATCACGCATGGGATCCATTTTGAATTAACTATTGAGATTGGGGCATGAAAAGGATGCATAGGAAATATTTCTTCTAGATGCAAAGATGGCTAGAGAAAGTAGGAGAAGGACAGGAACGATCAGATGATCATCTTCAGGTCAGCATCTTCATGAGTTACGTGCCCTTGTGAACCTCTCCAGGTATAGGAATTAGAGGCTGAAATAGAAAGGGAGCAGAGGTTCTAGCGAGTTCTTGAAGCAATTATTAGATTCTTGGTATCAGAATTGATTGATTGATTGATCTTGGAATACATTACTTATGCGGATTCTCTTTAATTATGAAGTACTTGATGGAATATGCTAATTCCATTTATGCAAATAAGGCCGACCTTTAGTTTCGATATCCGGAATTAAATGAAAGGCATAATTGGGCATCAACATCATGAATGAATTAACATATTGTGTATATTGTACAAATATATCCAGATTAAATAGATTGAGGACATATACTCATGGTGGTCAAATATTTATTTCTTTACAAAGTCCATCTGAATTCTCAAGTGCTAATATATATAGCACAGCTAGTAGCCTGTTATACATTGCTAAAACATTAAAGAGATAAATATTATACCATAATACAAATAACTACATGCATATGTGTAGTAGTTATTACTCTATCATACATACACATGGAGATTACATGTACAAAAGCATAAAAAATCCCAAGGCAGGCATGCACTGATCGATCACTGGTGCATACATATCAAGTCTCGTCTCAGCTAGGATCATTTGGCAGCTAGTAATTGACTAAGCAAAGAAGGATGGTGTATGAAAAAGATCATGAGGCACCGGCGACGGCGAGCATCTTCTTGTACTCGACCTCGTCGTCGCCTATCCCCCAGAGCGAATCCGAGCAGCAGTAGTCCCACACCGGCGAGGAAGGCGGCGGCACGATCATGGACGTCCCGGCGGCGGCTCCCCATGCGCAGGTGTCCATGAGGGCGTCGTTCCAAAGCAGGTGGCTGTCCATGCCGATGCCGGCGGTGTAGAGCAGTTGGTGATCCGCCTGTCCGAGGCTGGCCGCTGTCTCTTGGTCGCCGTGGCCTTGATGCTGCGAGTTGTTGTCGTTGTCGGTCGTTGAAGAGGAGGAGCTGGACGTGGTGGTCGGAGACGCCGCCGACATGGACGTGGACGTGGTCGTGGAGGCCGAAGCAGAGCCGCCGGAGCCGGCGCCGTCCGCGGCAGCGGCGCGCGTGTCCTTGTGGAGCTTGCGGGTGTGGGTGCGCCAGTAGTTCTTGATCTCGTTGTCGGTGCGGCCCGGCATGGCCTTGGCGATGCGGGACCAGCGGTTGCCCCAGCGGGCGTGGAGGTCGACGACGAGGCGCTCCTCTTCGGGGCTCATCCGGCCGCGCATGAGGTCCGGGTGCAGGTAGTTGACCCACCGGAGGCGGCAGCTCTTCCCCGTCCGGTTGAGACCTGTGGCCAAGACAAAGACAAGAGCAAGAGGTGCCGGTGGAGAGCGAGAGCGTTAGCACACAAAAGACCATGGCACATCATATTTTGGTCCCAGACATGCATGCATGCATGGCGCATGCATGGCACGGCATGGGTCACCCGCCACCTTGCAAACCTGACACCTTAGCTAAGAAATCCCAGCGGCGCTCGCCGAAGAGCCGCACGAACCACGCCAGCTTCACGTCCTCCTGCTCCGTCCACGGCCCCTTGCGGAAACCGCCTTCCTCCTCCTTCTTCCCCGGTGACGTCGTCTTCTTCGTCTGCTTCATCTTCATGGATGGTAGCTTCCTGATGTGAACACGGACAGAAGATGTTGGGGTGCGACTGGTGGTGGGATGAAGAGCCACTTGAAAGAAACGTATGGAAATGGAACGGAATGGAATGGAGTCCACTTGGGAGGTGGTGTGGTCGACGGCTGTTTTATAGGCGGCGTGGAAGGGGCAGTGGCAGGTGAGGTCGCCTTCACGGGCACACGTCATGGATCTACATGCTTTTGCTTTCCTTTGGATCAATCGGGGATAGAGGAAGAAGATAGCGATAAGCTGCCGCCCCGCCCGGCGAGTGGAGTGGAGGCTGATGTCAATGCACATCTATCAATCGCACCAGCCACCATGGATGATGGATCCATCCATCCATCCATCCATATTTTTTTCAAGGGGTCGCATATGTCGTCCTTGCTGATGATTGCCTCTTTTTACTAAGTACAACATCACCGATCATATATTCGTTTCGCCGATCCGTGGTGGCTAGCTGGCCCTCCATATTTCTCTCTCTTTTCCAAGGAACATCGAGTGAGTACAGCATAGATAGACGCGTACATATCATATATGCACACCATCACCACATGCACGCAGCACGCACACTCACTCACAGTGCGGGAGACTGTAGTTGAAGAGTTTTGGTAAATCACCAAGCGCACCGGGAAATACCCCTCGGTTCCTGGATGTATATACACCTCATATAAAAAAAACTAAAAAAACATAAAAAAGGTTTAAAAGTTTTTTTTCAAACAAACTTGACTTTCTTTTGCACTAGTATAAAAGTTTTCGTAAATAAAAACCCAGCGTTAACTTCAAGGCAAAAAAATTGCTTGTTACTATAGGTCACTATTCACACTATTTTGGTCGGAAATGTATTTTTTTTCTAAAGTTTTTCTCTCTGTGGATTTTTTTTTTGCAAGTACAATGGAAGTTCAAGTTTATTTCAGAAATATTTTCAGAATTTTTGACTTTTTATTTAATTACTACCTTTTTTCATATAGGATGTATATACACCTATAGACCAAAAGTGCCACTGCCACGTGTACCTCACTATCGAAGGGGTGACGTCACAGTGCAAAATATTCCGGCTTAACAACATGCACAGTATCAAACCTCAAGTTTAATATAACGACCACAAGTTGATTACTGAAAAAACGCTTTGGCCCCACTTTTATAAACAAAGTAACGATCATCACAAAAACCGACACAAACACCCACAATACACGCATTCAAGGCAAGAAACATAGGTGCTAAAGATTGGCAACATCATCCCATACAACCCCATAGACAACAGATGGACACTAAGCATCACTATGGAGTCCACGGAGCCCTCAATCGTGAACAAGCCCCCGCGAGGAGGCAAAGCTAAACATCGACGAACCATAAGCTTTAAGGCGGTGCCTTCAGAAATGAAACAGCACCGAAGCGCTGCCACAACTCGATCCAAAGGATCAAGATTTACACCAGGAGCATGACGAAGGACAAGGAGCAACCATGAAGGAGACTTCAAGAAGGTGATGACGTCCACAGACACCGGCCACGTTGACCTAGCCCCGATTATTCAGTTAACGGGCCAGTTAAGCGCTACTCATAACATGACTGAATTGAATAACACCTATTCGTCACGTTAACTTGTCAGACCGATTAATTGGCGAATTAGACCGATTAATCAGTTGCCATGCCGATTAATCCTTGCTGGCGTATTAACGGGTGATCAAATAAAGTCAAAATTTTTGCCCTGTAACCCCTTCTAGCCCCATGCTGCTCCTTAATAGCTAAGATTAATAATTTTACCTCATCTCTATGTTTTTCATATGTGTATGGCAGCATGTATTGGTACGATACATAGCTGGGAGCATGAGAGAATGATATAATACATAAAAAAATGTAGATATATGTTGGTAATTTCCTATACAATCAGCCCATTAATGGTCAACCAATTAATTCAGTTAATAGGCCGATTCACCGATTAGTCACTACTCCTAAACCGACATATATCCGGCCGATTAATTGCAGCCAGTCATAGTAACCCACGCGAGCCCAGCACCTCCATGCATCCGACCATCCCCCGGGGTCCCCCACGAGCGATGTGGCGGTGCGGGGGTGGGGGGGAGGGGGAGGGTACTCTACCAGGCAAGAAATTATGACCACCACATGTTGAATCTCAGCTGGCATCAATTTCTATGCAAAAATGCGTAACTAATAGCATCTACAACCGCGCACCCCAAACCGACCTTAAACGCCCGGGCGGCCCGCTCGGTCACTAACCGGTCACGAAAATGTGACCCATACGAGCGCCTAAAATGGGCATCGAATTTTCTTTGATGGGTTCAAACGGGCATTGAATGCCTGGGCTGACTAGATCCCCTCATATCGAGCCCAAATGTGGGGTAGATATGGGGAGGGGCCCCCGGACGCGTCCGCCACATAGGACCCGGCCCATGCTGGCCCACCAGATCCCACATCTATTCCTTCCCGTCTGCTCGCCGGACCAAACCCTAGACACTTCACTCCACACCCCTCCACTACTCAAGCTCACCTCCGGACGTCTCCGGCATGGCGGGCAGCGGATCTGAGTCCTTCACCTCCAAACCGTCGACCCCGAGCTCATCCCACACGGCTCTGAGGAGGAGATGGCCGTCCGGATTGCGCTCCGCCGCTCCTGGGAGGAGGCCTGTGTAAGGCAACGCTCGGACTCCTTCCATCGGGAATCCATCACGTCCAGCCAAATGTCACATGGATCCAGTGCTAGGTGTGTTGTCGTTGCCTCACAAGAGGCGGCGGGGTCCTTGTGGTGTCCGAACATGGTGGTGGACACGCAACCCACCGTTGACGCTCCGAGGCCATAGACGTACCATGGGTGTCGTCCAACACAAACATGGTGCAGTGTGCCTAGCGTGCAAGGCTGCTGGGGTGGGAGGTTGCGGCAGCCCTCGCGGCCGTGGACATCGGCGAGGCGGAGTCGCATTCTCCAGAAGCCCGTATGGTGGACCAGTCCGGGTGCCGCATCCACGTCGTGGTGGATGTCACCGGCTCGTTCCAGGACGGATACATCATCGATCTGACGTCCGCCGGCACCCCATGTGTTTTGCGCTCCGACGAGGAGGAGTAGGGCATGGGAAATGGCGGCGCCTTAAGTCCCATGAGCCGGCTCGTGTCCCATGCCTTACTCTATCTTGCCGGCGACCGGACCAACACTATAGGGAGCGCAACCGGCCATCGGACATGGAGACGGCGGAGCCGGATGAGCTCCGCTTAAAGATCGCTTTAAGTTGCATGTAATGATATGGATTTGAAATTTCTAATTTGATGTATCTGGATGTAGAATGCATTGTTTTAGGTGTGATCGGTTAGTGTTCGCGGGCACGTCCGGACACGTCCGCAGGCGTCTGAGGTGGGCGAATTTTTCAAGTCTGGCTGTAGATGGTCCGGTGGACTGCCCAATTGGCCTTTCCCCTAATTTCAACTACGTGGACCCCGCAGATGCCACATCAGCCCGTAGGCTTATTCCACTTGGCCTTACTCTGGATCCTTCGTTGGGATTATTGCCGTACCTGATGTCACGAACTTGATTGTCGCATCTGCCACTCACACATCTCTATCACTCTTGTATTCTTCCCACTTTTCATTCCGGCCTAGCTAGTGCAAACACGCGTGGTGCAACGTACGGTCCAAATCGCATCCCCGGTGGGTCGCACACCCACAAGACGCTAGGGTATAGCTAGCTCAGATATGGCTGCTTATTGGAATTACTTTTTTTTTTGAACAGGCTTAATGGAATTACTTATTGATGAGTGGTACAACATGCATATGAGGGTGTGCTTGGCTCCAATTTTCGATACTTAATATGTGCATGCATGCGTGAGACAGTGCCTAAACCACCCAAGAGGCAAGCAAGCGGGACTGTGTAGTAGGTGTGTCTCGTCGGTGCGTGTAGCAGTTACGTCACGTGCGTGTAATACAACCTCTCGAGTTGTAAGTGGCCTTTTGGTCCATGGGAAGCCAAGCCAGCCACCACAATTTTGGCTCACTCGCCTCACCATGGGTTATCGCCGGGCTGCCCTACACGTTGCTGTATTGCGTCCGCCTGTTGAGTGAGTCATCCCAATTCCCTTCCTAGTTTATTATTCCCTTGCAAAAGAAAATTCCTTATTCTAGCATGTGGTCATTTTTCTTCCCAACTTTACACGGAAATTTATGTATGGCTATTCACAAAATCTAACCTTGCAGTCTCTCCCCACCGTCATTGAAGACCCACAGTTGTCAAATCCCGTCAAACCTTTGAGGAAATCAAAGACGAGCCCCCTAGTGAATATGAAGCGATCACACCATACCAGTTCTCGCAACATCACCAAGGAAAAAAAATGAGTGAACCGTTGCGAGGGGGCTCTAGCGACGGGGCGGGCGAAGCGGCGTGGCACGCCGCGGGCCAGCCGGCGTCGAAGTGGCAGGCGGTCCGGCGGTGCCTTTCGCGGTCGCCGGCGAGGCGGGCGGCTCCGTGCCTGCGCGTGGGGCCGGTCGGCGACGGCGGCAGATTCTTGGCACTCGGCTCAGAGTGCTCGGACAGTGAGGAGGAGATGATGGTGGGGCGCGTCATTTCGGCGCCATCAGGCCCAAAGGTGAGTGATTTTGTGGCTTTTGCAGCGGAGAAGTCGGATGGAGTTGGGCGGCGTCGGCGTTTCGCTCCGGGCGGAGGCGGCTTGTGCACGGTGGCGGCGCATGTTTGGTGTCCGTCGGCAGCCTCGCCTACGAGTGGGGACTCGGCGGGGGTGGCGGCTGGCGTCATCCGTGCTCGTACTGCGGCGGCGCTGGCGGGTCCTTTGGCCATGGCGGTGGTTGCGGAGGAGTGGCCAGCGTTGCCTCTTCCCCCTCCCTCCCGTTCCGGGGCTGCGGCGGCACCGTCCTTGACGGAGGTTGACCAGACGATGAGATCGGGGTCTCTGTCGCCTAGGGTTTCCGCGACTGTGGCTGGGCCTGGGCCTTAGTTGGTCCCTTCTGGGCCGTTAGTCGTGGTGGGCCCTAGGGTTCTGTCGGGTGCGGCCTTGGCTGGTGGGCCGCTTAGGTCAAGTGGTGCGTGCCCCAGTGGGCCCGGGGTTGTCCGCGAGCCCATTTTGCGCCGCGGCTATTTATGACTGCGCAAGGGTTGCCTCGACCCGTCTTTAGGGTTTCCCGCATCGACTAGTGAGGTGTGGCGCCTCTCTCACTTGGCGAGATCCATCCACATCCTTCCCCCTCCTCCTCCCCTCTCCATTTCCTTCGCGGAGGCGGTGATGGGAGATCGACGGGCTGACAAGCGTCCGATGGCGGCGGGCGATCAAGATGCGGAGCTGAGGCAGGAGAAGGCTCTCTGTGAGAAGGCCAAGAGCGTCATGAGTGGCCGGCAGGGCGGCTGTGAGGGTCGCAGAAGTGCGAGGTGCGCGGCTCCTCGGCTGCGCAAGGAGGGCGTGAGGGGGATTGGGGTCCTCCTCCCCCTTGGTGGATCCAGCAGCAGGAGCGGAAGCGTTTGAAGTAGGAGGGCGCAGGCGCAGAGAGCTGGAGAGGAAATCTATGCCGCTCCCCAATTTTGGCGCGGGCTATGGAGATCCGCTGGCCAAGAAGCCGCGGGCAGCGCGGAGCCGCTCGCGGTGGCTCTTCCGGCTGCCTCCAAAGGTACGGCTGACGTGCCCATTCCGGTGGAGGAGATCCCGGATGTGGAGTGTTTCAAGTGTGGCCACGCGGGGCATTATCAGTCCAAGTGCAAGTTCCAGCCGCTGTGCGTGCTGTGCAAGAAGGAGGGCCACGTCTCGGATGCCTGCCCGTCGCGTGGTAAGGCCCTGGACCTCCAGATCATTGGAAGCGCCGTCTCGGGTGAGGGCTTTTTCTGATTCCAGTTTGAGGAAGATGAGGAGATGGATGGCGGCGCGGATCTGAAGATTGACAATGCAGCTATTATACCCGCTGATCCGGGCCGGCTCTCGCTACGTATCCTCAAGCAAGAACTCAAGCACATGGTGGATGGAAATTGGGATTGGCAGGTTGCGCAGGTCGGTGACAATGACTTCTCGCTGATCTTTCCCTCAGCCGATCTGCTCCATATGGCCAAATCTAGTGGTAAACTCTTCCTTTCTATCAATGACATATCTGTGCGGGTGAGGGAGTCCCTTCATGAGGAGATGATTCCACTGGTAATGCTGGAGGTGTGGGTTCGGCATCATGGCATTCCCAGGAAATACCGGCTTGTGGTTCGCTTGATGGAAGGTCTGAAGATGCTGGGGTGCACCATTGTGGTGGACGAGCTTTCTCTCATCCGGTTGGGGCCGGTGAGAATGAAGTTGGCATGCAAATCGCCTGAAAAGCTTAATGGCTTTGTGGAGGTGTGGTTCAATGGGGAAGGATACCAAATCAAGGTGGAGTTGGAGCGGCTCCCGAAAAGGACTAGGGATGGTGGCTCCAGGGGTGCTGGCCCGTCTAATCAACAGCCCCCTCCCCCACTCACCGGGCAATGATGGTCACACTCGGGATGTGGGCAATGGCCCCAAACCATCTGTTATTGAGAATGGTGGCTCTGATTTTCCCTTGGCGCCGTCAGGTGGCGCGACCGGGCCGGTGATGCCTCAAGATGTGGAGATGGGTGGACAAGATGAAGATCTGGATGAAAGCATGCTTGACACCTCTATTGATACTAAGACTTGGGACAAATTAGGGATGATGGATGGGGGAGCGAGGGATGTGGCTACTTAGGACACTGCAGTTAGCGTTCCCCCGCTGGCCCGACCCCTGGCTGCCTCGTTTGATGAATATGGGTCCCATCTTGGTCCGCCTTCCCTGGCCCCCATGGTGGTTGCGGTGCCTTCTGGTGTGCTGGGGGTCGTGGTCCCCCGCTCCCCGCCGGCTACGACTACAGCTAGAGTGGCTGCTGGGTGTGTGCTCATCAACGACTCGGCCCCCTCCCCACCCTTCGTGCGCCGTGGCTCGGGTGGTTCAGGCAGACCTCCCAAGAAGATGGTGTTGGGGAACGTAGTATTTTAAAATTTTCCTACGATCACGCAAGATCTATCTACCAGATGCATAGCAACGAGTGGGAAGAGTGTGTCTACGTACCCTCGTAGACCGGAAGCGGAAGCGTCAAGTGACGAGGTTGATGTAGTCGAACTTCTTTGCGATTCAACCGATCAAGCACCGAACGTACGGCACCTCCGTGTTCAGCACACGTTCAGCTTGATGACGTCCCACGAGCTCTTGATCCAGTTGAGATTCACGGGAGAGTTTCGTCAGCACGACGGCGTGGTGACGGATATGATGTATTCACCGGCGCAGGGCTTCTCCTAAGCACTGCAACGGTATGACCGAGGTGTGTTTCTCTGGAGGGGGGCACCGCACACGGCTGGAACAATTCAACTTGTGTGTCTTTGGGTGCCCCCCTGCCCCCGTATATAAAGGAGCAAGGGGGGAGGCCGGCCGGCCCTTGTTTGGTGCGGCTAGGGTTGCAATCCTACTAGGAATAGGATTGCAATCCTATTCCTAGTAGGAATCACCAAAAGAAGGAAGAGAGGGAAAGGAAAAAGGAGAGGTAGCGCCCCCCCCCAATCCTAGTCCAACTAGGAACCCTAGGTGGGGCGCCGGCCAGCCCTATGGGCTGCCTCTCTCTTTCCCTTAAGGCCCACTATGGACCACCCCCCCTCGTAGGGGGTTCCGGTAACCCCCTCCGGCAATCCCGTTAAATCCGAAACTTTTCCGGAACACTTCCGGTGTCCGAATATAGTCGTCCAATATATCAATCTTTATGTCTCGGACATTCCGAGACTCCTCGTCATGTCCGTGATCTCATCCGGGACTCCGAACTACCTTCGGTACATCAAAACTCATAAACTCATAATACCGATCGTCATCAAACGTTAAGCGTGCGGACCCTACGGGTTCGAGAACTATGTAGACATGACCGAGACTCATCTCCGGTCGATAACCAATAGCGGAACCTGGATGTTCATATTGGCTCCTACATATTCCACGAAGATCTTTTATCGGTCAAAACCGCATAACAACATACGTTGTTCCTTTTGTCATCGGTATGTTACTTGCCCGAGATTTGATCGTCGGTATCTCTATACCTAGTTCAATCTCATTACTGGCAAGTCTCTTTACTCGTTCCGTAACATATCATCTCGTGACTAACTCATTAGTCTTTTGCTTGCAAGGCTTATTATGATGTGTGTTACCGAGAGGGCCCAGAGATACCTCTCCGACACTCGGACTGACAAATCCTAATCTTGATCTATGCCAACACCACGAATACTTTTGGAGACACCTGTAGAGCATCTTTATGATCACCCAGTTACGTTGTGACGTTTGATAGCACACAAGGTGTTCCTACGGTATTCGGGAGTTGCATAATCTCATAGTCATAGGAACATGTATAAGTCATGAAGAAAGCAATAGCAGTAAAACTAAACGATCATAGTGCTATGCTAACGGATGGGTCTTGTCCATCACATCATTCTCCTAATGATGTGATCCCGTTGATCCAATGACAACTCATGTCTATGGCTAGGAAACATAACCATCTTTGATCAATGAGCTAGTCTAGTAGAGGCATACTAGGGACATACTGTTTTGTCTATGCATTCACACATGTACTAAGTTTCCGGTTAATACAATTCTAGCATGAATAATAAACATTTATCATGATATAAGGAAATATAAATAAAAACTTTATTATTGCCTCTAGGGCATATTTCCTTCAGATGGCGGGCCGGAAGCCGGCGGCCAAGGCATGTGCGGTGATGGAGAAGTTTCGGGGTGATCTGGGCGCGGCGCTGGCGTCGGCGGGTGCGGGTGCTAAGGCCAAGCGGTCCAAGGCGACTCTGGTGTCGCAGCGTGGCCCCAGCGCTCGGTCCAAGGCCAAGCTGGGAGACCTTTCCTCCCTAGAGAGCGCTAAGATGCGTACGGCTGACAAGAATCTAGAGGTTTCAGGTAACGCTCTGCCCTCATACATAATCCTCAATGCTTTTTTCTGATGCACATATGTCGCGAATTTTGGATGATAGTGGTGTTGCCTCTTCTGTTCCTCATGGGGAGATTATCTCGTTAGTGCGTGCGCGTGAAGTGGCCCAGGCGGCACTTGCCGAAGCTGCGGCTCGGTGTGTGCTTGCGTCCTCATCCGGGGTGGTACCAGCAGGGGATGGTGCCACCTCTTGCCCTGAATAGGAAGCAGAAGCAAGGGCTGCTTCAATGCTTCCTTCTTCCAGTCGTACAGCGGCTCGGAAGCATGTGGCCAAAGTGGTGACCTCTCGCGGGGTTCGCCTGCGGAATCGCATCATTTCATAATGTGGTACCTTTTTGGAACATTATAGGTTGTGGCCGCGAGGGACGCATGACACAATTTAGGGAGTACATGGCCAAGAAGCGAATAGATGTCATTGCGCTCGAGGAAACTATTAAATCTATTTTTTCTTATCGTGACCTTTTGGTGTTTGAACCCCATTAATCGTTCCGACTGGCACTGGCTGCCCTCATCAGGTCACTTGGAAGGTATCCTGATGGGATGCAACCGTGACATTTGTGAGGTTCTTGTGTGGGAGCAAGGCTCATTTTTTGTTGCTGCGACGATTTGACATAGTGTCTCTAGGCTGATTTGGGTGGTGGTCTATGTCTACGGCCCTCCTGACCATGCTCGCTCTGCAACCATTTTGGACGAAGTCATAGCCTTGGTGGGGGCCAAGCGCACGACTAATCTTCCCCTGGTAGTGGGAGGAGACTTTAATAATTTGATCCGCTCGGGTGCGGATAAAACCAACGATCGGGTGGACTGGACAAGGATGTCCATGTTCAATAATGCCATCGCGGCGGCTGTTCAGCGAGAAGCGGCGCGTACGGGCGCCAGGTTCACTTGGACAAACAAGCAGCTCCCCCCGGTTCGTAGCGTGCTAGACCGGGTGTTTTTACCCCGGAATGGGAGGTCCTTTTTCCTCTGTGCACCTTGGTGGCGGAAACTCGTATCGGCTCTGATCAGGTCCCTCTGATCTTCTCTTCGAGGGAAGAGAGAGCCCAGCGTAGTAAACGTTTTTTTCTTCAAGTCTGCATGGTTTGAAGCAGAGGGCTTCATCCCCATGGTGATTTCTCGTTGGGAGATGATTTTGGACCAGCAGGGGCCCCAAAGGGGTCCAGTAGAGTGTTTGTTGGTTGCTGCCGCTGTTTTGCGTGCCTTCCTGTGTGGGTGGGGCGCCAATCATGGCAATGAGTCAAAACGGGAACGTGGTAGGCTTATGGTCGAGATCGCTACCCTTGATGCCCAGGCTGACGTGCGCATGTTTTCCGAAGCTGAGTGGGCACATAGATATGACCTGGAGCACAATGTTTTAGCGATCCTTCGGGCAGAAGAAGAATATTGGCGTCATAGGGGCGACATTAAGTGGGTGACTAAGGGAGACGCAAACACGGGCTATTTTCACGCATACGCTAACGATAGAAAACGTAAGTGCGCAATTCTCTGCCTGCAGTCGGAGCAGGGCTCCTTCTCTCCCGGGGAGATATCTCCCGTCCCATTTATGTCTATTTCGTTGGTCTGTTGGGTACGACCGAGGAGAAAAGTCTTAGTATTCGCGAGGAGTTGTGGGATCCTCTGGACCGAGTGTCCTCCCAGGAGAATGAGAGCTTGGCACTCTCTTTCCTTCCTGAAGAAGTAGACAACGCTTTGATGCGTATGAAGAAAGGCACGGCCTCGAGCCCCGACGGCTGGCCGGTCGAATTCTTCTACAAATTTAGGCCTTTGCATCGGCACATCTTCCTTGATATTGTCATCAGGTTTGCCCTTGGAACGGTAGATATCTCCTACCTTAACTACGGGGTTATCAGCCTTATCCTTAAAGCAAAGGGGCTGACAATGTCAAGTTGTTCAGACCTATCACGCTTATTAATGCGCCTTTCAAGATTTGCGCCAAGGCTTACGCGACCCAGCTGGCCCCTGTCGCCCAAAGGGTCATCCTCAATAGCCGAACATCCTTTCTAAAAGGCCGTAATATTCTAGAGGGCCCTATTGCCCTAGATGAGATGTTCCACGAGCTTAAAATTAAAAAGCGGAATGGGGTGCTACTCAAGCTCGATTTTGAAAAAAGCCTACGACCGTGTAAATTGGAAGTTTGTATGGGAAGTTCTCCTCAAAAAGGGTTTTGAGGCAGGTTTTTTCCACCGTATTATGAACCCGATAAACTGTGGAAAAACGGTCGTTTCTATTAACGGGAAGGTGGGTAGATTTTCCGCAACAAAAAAGGCTTAAGACAAGGAGACCTCTTATCTCCGATTGTTTTTAATTTTGTTGCGGATGCGCTGTCAGCTATGTTAACTAAGGCTAGTGCGGCAGGGCACATCAAAGGCTTGGTGTCGCATCTAATCCCGGGAGGGGTTACACACCTGCAATACGCTGACGACACAATGCTGCTCTTCGAACCTAATGATAATAGCATAGCTTCGATCAAGCTGTTGCTGCTTGCGTTCGAGCTCTTATCCGGGCTCAAAAACAATTTTCTCAAGAGCGAGGTCATAACCATGGGGATGGCTGACCATGAGAGTAGGAGAGTGGCCAACTTACTCAATTGCAAGCTAGGGAGCCTGCCAACCAAGTATCTTGGCCTGCCAATTTCACATAGCAGGATTTCAATTAAGGAGTGGGAACCCTTATATGGAAAGGTAGCGGGTAGAGTGAGCCCTTGGCGTGGGAGGTTTATGTCTTCCGCGGCAAGACTTATTCTTACTCACTCTAGCCTATCATCTCTCCCTATGTTCACCATGGGAATGTTCCTTCTTGTGGATGGGGTGCATGCTAAATTGGACACGCTGTCGGTGTCAAAACCGGCAGATCTCAGGTATGGGGTCCCAAACTGTGCGTCTAAGGTTGATGGTTACAGGAGACTGGGGACATGATGTTTACCCAGGTTCGGGCCCTCTCTACGGAGGTAATACACTACTTCCTGCTTGATTGATCTTGATGAATATGAGTATTGTTGGGGAACGTTGCATGGGAAACAAAAATTTTCCTACCGTTCACCAAGATCAATCTAGTAGATGCAACTACGAGGGGGGAGTGTGATCTACGTACCCTTGTAGATCGCTAAGCGGAAGCGTTATGAACGCGGATGATGGAGTCGTACTCGTCGCGATTCAGATCGCCGAAGACCTAGCACCGAAGCAACGGTGCCTCCGCGTTCTTCACACGTACGGCTCGGGGACGTCTCCTCCTTCTTGATCCAGCAAGGGGTGGAGGAGAGGTTGATGGAGAACCGGCAGCACGACGGCGTGGTGGTGATGGTGGAGAAGAACTCCAGCAGGGCTTCGCCTAAGCACCGCGGGAGAAGAAGATGTAACGGGAGAGGGAGGGCAGCACCGAGGCACAAACTGTGTTGGCTGCCCTCCCTTTGCCCCACTATATATAGGGGGGGTGGAGAGGTTAGGGCGCCCTAGGGTTTCCCCCTAGGGGCCGGCGGCCAGGGCAAGGGGAGGGGGGCGGCGGCCAGGGCAGGGGGGCGGCCAGGCCCTAGGGTTTCCCCCCCTAGGTGCCTTGCCCCCCAAGGCCAAGGGGTGCGGCCAGCCCTAGGGGGTCCCACCCCCTTAGCCGCATGGGGAGAGGGCCCAGGGGGGGCGCACAGCCCCCTGAGGGCTGTGGTGTCCCCCTTTGTGGCCCAATAGGCCCAGAACAACTTCCGGACCCCCCGAAAACCCTTCCGGTATTCCGCCGATTTCCCGATGCTCCCCGGAACACTTCCGGTACTCCGAAACCTTTCATCCTATATATCAATCTTCGTCTCCGGACCATTCCGGAGACCCTCGTCATGTCCGGGATCTCATCCGGGACTCCGAACAACCTTCGGTAACCATGCACTCTTCTCACTAACAACCCTAGCATCACCGAACGTTAAGTGTGTAGACCCTGCGGGTTCGGAAACCATGTAGACATGACCGAGACACTCTCAGGTCAATAACCAATAGCGGGATCTGGATACCCATATTGGTTCCTACATGTTTCTCGATGATCTCATCGGATGAACCACGATGTCAAGGATTCAGGCAATCCCGTATACAGTTCCCTTTGTCTCGTCGGTATGTTACTTGCCCGAGATTCGATCGTCGGTATCTCTATACCTAGTTCAATCTCGTTACCGGCAAGTCTCTTTACTCGTTACCGTAATACATAATCCCGTGACCAACTACTTAGTCACTTTTGAGCTCATTGAGATGACGTATTACCGAGTGGGCCCGGAGATACCTCTCCGTCACACGGAGTGACAAATCCCAGTCTTGATCCATGTCAACTCAACAGACACCCTCGGAGATACCTGTAGAGCACCTTTATAGTCACCCAGTTACGTTGTGACGTTTGGTACACACAAAGCACTCCTACGGTGTCAGTGAGTTACATGATCTCATGGTCATAGGAACTTATACTTGACATGCAGAAAAACTATTGCGATAACTGACACGATCAAAAGCTATGTTAACGTTTGGGTCTCGTCCATCACATCATTCTCCTAATGATGTGATCCCGTTATCAAATGACAACTCATGTCTATGACCTGGAAACCGCGGTCATCTTTGATCAACGAGCTAGTCCTGTAGAGGCTCACTAGGGACACAAAATCTGTCTATTCATCCACACGTGTATCTGAGTTTCCAATCAATACAGTTATAGCATGGATAATAAACGATTATCATGAACAAGGAAATATAATAATAACTCTTTTATTATTGCCTCTAGGGCATATTTCCAACAGTCTCCCACTTGCACTAGAGTCAATAATCTAGCATTACAAGGTAATGAATCTAACACCCATAGAGTCTTGGTGTTGATCGTGCTTAGCCCGTGGAAGAGGCTTAGTCAACGGATCTGCAACATTCAAATCCGTGTGTACTTTGCAAATGTTTATGTCCTCCTCCTTGACCGAATCGCGGATGGAATTGAAGCGTCGCTTTATGTGTCTGGTCCTCTTGTGAAACCTTGGTTCCTTGGCTAGAGCAATGGCACCAGTGTTGTCACAGAACAGAGTCATTCGGTTCAGTGCACTAGGCACAACTCCAAGATCTGTCATGAACTCCTTCATCCAGACACCTTCCTTCGCCGCCTCCGAGGCAGCTATATACTCCGCTTCACATGTAGAATCAGCTACCACGCTCTGCTTGGAACTGCACCAGCTTACCGCTCCCCCGTTGAGAATATATACGTATCCGGTTTGTGACTTAGAGTCATCCGGATCTGTGTCAAAGCTTGCATCGACGTAACCCTTTACGACGAGCTCTTGATCACCTCCATAAACGAGAAACATATCCTTAGTCCTTTTCAGGTACTTTAGGATATTCTTGACCGCTGTCCAGTGATCCATACCAGGATTACTCTGAAACCTTCCGGCCATACTTATGGCAAGGCTGACATCTGGTCTTGTGCACAGCATTGCATACATGATAGAGCCTATGGCTGAAGCATAGGGGACGACACTCATCTTTTCTCTGTCATTCGCAGTCACTGGGCATTGAGTCTTACTCAACTTCGTACCTTGCAATACCGGCAAGAACCCCTTCTTGGATTGATCCATTTTGAACTTCTTCAAAACTTTATCAAGGTATGTGCTTTGTGAAAGTCCTATCAAGCGTCTTGATCTATCTCTATAGATCTTGATGCCCAATATGAAAGCAGCTTCACCGAGATCTTTCATCGAAAAACTCTTGTTCAAATACCCCTTCACGCTATCCAAAAATTCTATATTGTTTCCAATCAGCAATATGTCATCCACATATAATATTAGAAACGCTATAGAGCTCCCACTCACTTTCTTGTAAATACAAGCTTCATTGTAAACTTGTATAAACCCAAACGCTTTGATCACCTCATCAAAGCGAAGATTCCAACTCCGAGATGCTTGCACCAGCCCATAAATGGAACGCTGGAGCTTGCATACTTTGTCAGCATTCTCTGGATCGACAAAACCCTCCGGTTGCATCATATACAACTCTTCCTTAAGAAAACCGTTAAGGAACGCTGTTTTGACATCCATCTGCCAAATTTCATAATCGAAATATGCAGCTATTGCTAACATGATTCGGACGGATTTGAGCATCGCTACGGGTGAGAAAGTCTCATCGTAGTCAATCCCTTGAACTTGTGAAAAACCCTTTGCCACAAGTCGAGCTTTATACACGGTGACATTAACGTCAGCGTCCGTCTTCCTCTTAAAAATCCATTTATTCTGAATGGCCTTCCGCCCTTCAGGTAATACTTCCAAAGTCCATACTTTGTTTTCATACATGGATCCCATCTCGGATTTCATGGCCTCTAACCATTTGTCGGAATCTGGGCCCACCATCGCTTCTCCATAGCTCGTAGGTTCACCGTTGTCTAACAACATGACCTCCAAGACAGGGTTACCATACCACTCAGGTGCAGTGCGTACCCTTGTCGACCTACGAGGTTCGGTAGTAACTGGATCAGAAGTTTCTTGATCATCATCATTGGCTTCTTCTTCAACCTCTGTAGGCTCCACAAAAACATCTTTCTGTGCTGCGCTACTTTCTGGTTGAAGCAGAGGTTCAATAACCTCATCAAGTTCTACCTTCCTCCCACTCAATTCTTTCGAGAGAAACTCTTTCTCGAGAAAGGACCCGTTCTTAGCGACAAACACTTTGCCCTCGGATCTGAGATAGAAGATGTACCCAACTGTTTCTTTTGGGTATCCTATGAAGACACATTTGTCCGCTTTGGGTTCGAGCTTTTCTGGCTGAAGCCGTTTGACATAAGCATCGCAACCCCAAACCTTGAGAAAAGACAACTTCGGTTTCTTACTAAACCATAGTTCATACGGTGTTGTCTCAACGGACTTAGATGGAGCCCTATTTAAAGTGAATGCAGCTGTCTCTAACGCATATCCCCAAAACGATAGTGGCAAATCGGCAAGAGACATCATAGAACGTACCATATCTAATAGGGTTCGATTACGACGTTCGGACACACCATTACGCTGTGGTGTTCCAGGTGGCGTCAACTGTGAAACAATTCCACATTTTCTTAAGTGATCACCAAACTCATAACTCAGATATTCTCCCCCTCGATCAGATCGTAGGAACTTGATCTTCTTGTTACAATGATTTTCAACTTCACTCTGAAATTGCTTGAACTTTTCAAAAGTTTCAGACTTATGCTTCATCAAGTAAATATACCCATATCTACTTAAGTCGTCAGTGAAGGTGAGAAAATAACGATATCCACCGCGCGCCGTTACACTCATCGGACCGCACACATCAGTATGTATGATTTCCAATAAGTCACTTGCCCGTTCCATTGTCCCTGAAAACGGGGTCCTTGTCATCTTGCCCATGAGGCACGGCTCGCACGTGTCAAGTGATTCAAAATCAAGAGACTCCAAAAGTCCATCAGCATGGAGCTTACTCATGCGTTTCACGCCGATATGACCGAGACGGCAGTGCCACAAGAAAGTGGTATTATCATTATCTACTCTACATCTTTTGGCATCAATGTTATGAACATGTGTATCATCACTATCGAGATTCAATAAGAATAAACCCCTAACTTCGGGTGCATGACCATAAAAGATATTACTCATATAAATAGAACAACCATTATTCTCTGACTTAAATGAGTAACCGTCTCGCAATAAACAAGATCCAGATATAATGTTCATGCTTAACGCAGCCACTAAATAACAATTATTCAGGTTCATAACTAATCCCGATGGTAATCGAAGAGCGAGCGTGCCGACGGCGATCACATCAACCTTGGAACCATTTCCCACGCGCATCGTCACTTCGTCCTTCGCCAGCCTCCGTTTATTCCGCAGTTCCTGTTTAGAGTTGCAAATGTGAGCAACCGAACCGGTATCAAATACCCAGGCACTACAACGAGAGTTGGTAAGGTACACATCAATAACATGTATATCACATATACCTTTGTTGTTGTTGGCCCCCTTCTTGTCCGCCAGATACTTGGGGCAGTTCCGCTTCCAGTGGCCATTCCCCTTGCAATAGAAACACTCAGTCTCTGGCTTGGGCCCAGCCTTGGGTTTCTTCACTGGATTAGCAACTGCTTTGCCACCCTTCTTAGAGTTACCCTTCTTGCCCTTGCCATTCTTCTTGAAACTGGTGGTCTTATTGACCATCAACACTTGATACTCCTTCTGGATGTCTGCCTCAGCGACTTTCAGCATTGAGAACAGCTCGGCGATGGTTTTATTCATCCCTTGCATGTTGTACTGCTGGACGAAGCTCTTGTAGCTTGGAGGGAGTGACTGGAGAATTCTGTCAATGATAGCCTCATCCGGGAACACAAGTCCCAGATCAGCTATGCGGGTATAGTACCCAGACATCTTCAGTAAGTGCTCACTGACAGACGAATTCTCCTCCATCTTGCAAGCGAAGAATTTATCGGTGGTCTCATACCTCTCGATCTTAGCATTCTTCTCAAAGATGAACTTCAACTCCGTGTACATCTCATATGCACCATGACGTTCAAAACGCCTTTGAAGTCCTCCTTCCAAGCCGTACAACATGGCACATTGCACTATCGAATAGTCATCCGAACGCGTCTGCCAAACGTTCATAACGTCCGTAGAGGCTCCAGGAGCGGGGGGGTCACCTAGCGGTGCATTTAGGACATAAACCTTTTGGGCAGCTGTGAGGATGATCCTCAGATTGCGGAGCCAGTCCACAAAGTTGCTCCCGTCATCTTTCAGTTTAGCTTTCTCTAGGAACGCATTAAAATTCAGGGGAGCTACTGCGCGAGCCATCTACAACCAAAATTTGCAAAGACATTTTAGACTATTGTTCATGATAAGTGAGTTATTACCTAATCAAATTAATTATAACTCCCACTCAAATTGACATCCCTCCGGTCATTCGAGCGTGACATGATCCAGATTCACCAACCCAAGTCCGATCATCACGTGAGATGAGGTGGTGTCAATGGTGAACATCAACATGTTGATCATATCTACTATATGACTCATGCTCGACCTTTCGGTCCTCCGTGTTCCGAGGCCATGTCTGTACATGCTAGGCTCGTCAAGTCTAACCCGAGTGTTCTGCACGTGCAAAACTGGCTTGCACCCGTTGTATGCGAACGTAGAGTCTATCACACCCGATCATCACGTGGTGCTTCGAAACGACGAACCTTCGCAACGGCGCACACTCGGGGGGAACACAATTTTATCTTGAAATTTTAGTGAAGGATCATCTTATAATGCTACCGTCGTCCTAAGCAAAATAAGATGCATAAAAGGATTAACATCACATGCAAATCATAAGTGACATGATATGGCCATCAACTCGTGCTTTTGATCTCCA
This sequence comes from Secale cereale, assembly GCA_902687465.1. Lineage (NCBI taxonomy): Eukaryota > Viridiplantae > Streptophyta > Magnoliopsida > Poales > Poaceae > Secale > Secale cereale. The sequence goes on from LR738714.1 coordinate 797,523,286, forward strand.
TCTCCAAAGCACCGGCATGATCTCCATCGTCACCGGCGCCACACCATGATCTCCATCATCATGATCTCCATCATCGTGTCGCCATCGGGGTTGTCGGCGCCCACCATGCTCTTACTACTATTGCTACCGTTTAGCGATAAAGTAAAGCATTACAAAGCGCTTAATGATTGACACGCAGGTCATACAAAAAATAAAGACAACCCTATGGCTCCTGCCGGTTACCGTATGCATCGACATGCAAGTCGATATTAACTATTACAACATGATCATCTCATACATCAAATATATCTCATCATGTCATTGGCCATATCATATCACATGCATACCCTGCAAAAACAAGTTAGACGTCCTCTAATTTGTTGTTGCATGTTTTACGTGGCTGCTATGGGTATCTAGCAAGAACGCTTCTTACCTACGCAAAACCACAACGGTGATATTCAAGTTGCTATTTAACCTTCTACAAGGACCGCCTTGTTCTATTCCGATTCAACTAAGATAGGAGAGACAGACACCCGCCAGCCATCTTATGCAACAAAAGTCACATGTCTGTCGATGGAACCGGTCTCATGTACGTGGACATGTAAAGTTGGTCCGGGCCGCTTCATCCTATAATACCGCTGAATCAAGAAAGACTAAGGAGGGCAGCAATTTAAACATCAACGCCACAAACCCTTTTGTGTTCTACTCGAGAAAGCATCTACGCAAGAACCTGGCTCTGATACCACTGTTGGGGAACGTTGCATGGGAAACAAAAATTTTCCTACCGTTCACCAAGATCAATCTAGTAGATGCAACTACGAGGGGGGAGTGTGATCTACGTACCCTTGTAGATCGCTAAGCGGAAGCGTTATGAACGCGGATGATGGAGTCGTACTCGTCGCGATTCAGATCGCCGAAGACCTAGCACCGAAGCAACGGTGCCTCCGCGTTCTTCACACGTACGGCTCGGGGACGTCTCCTCCTTCTTGATCCAGCAAGGGGTGGAGGAGAGGTTGATGGAGAACCGGCAGCACGACGGCGTGGTGGTGATGGTGGAGAAGAACTCCAGCAGGGCTTCGCCTAAGCTCCGCGGGAGAAGAAGATATGACGGGAGAGGGAGGGCAGCACCGAGGCACAAACTGTGTTGGCTGCCCTCCCTTTGCCCCACTATATATAGGGGGGGTGGAGAGGTGAGGGCGCCCTAGGGTTTCCCCCTAGGGGCCGGCGGCCAGGGCAAGGGGAGGGGGCGGCGGCCAGGGCAGGGGGGGCGGCCAGGCCCTAGGGTTTCCCCCCCTAGGTGCCTTGCCCCCCAAGGCCAAGGGGTGCGGCCAGCCCTAGGGGGTCCCACCCCCTTAGCCGCATGAGGAGAGGGCCCAGGGGGGGCGCACAGCCCCCTGAGGGCTGTGGTGTTCCCCCTTGTGGCCCACTAGGCCCAGAACCACTTCCGGACCCCCCGAAACCCCTTCCGGTACTCCGCCGATTTCCCGATGCTCCCCGGAACACTTCCGGTACTCCGAAACCTTTCATCCTATATATCAATCTTCGTCTCCGGACCATTCCGGAGACCCTCGTCATGTCCGAGATCTCATCCGGGACTCCGAACAACCTTCGGTAACCATACACATTTCTCACTAACAACCCTAGCGTCACAGAACGTTAAGTGTGTAGACCCTGCGGGTTCGGAAACCATGTAGACATGACCGAGACACTCCCAGGTCAATAACCAATAGCGGGATCTGGATACCCATATTGGTTCCTACATGTTTCTCGATGATCTCATCGGATGAACCACGATGTCAAGGATTCAGGCAATCCCGTATACAGTTCCCTTTGTCTCGTCGGTATGTTACTTGCCCGAGATTCGATCATCGGTATCTCTATACCTAGTTCAATCTCGTTACCGGCAAGTCTCTTTACTCGTTACCGTAATACATAATCCCGTGACCAACTACTTAGTCACTTTTGAGCTCATTGAGATGACGTATTACCGAGTGGGCCCGGAGATACCTCTCCGTCACACGGAGTGACAAATCCCAGTCTTGATCCATGTCAACTCAACAGACACCCTCGGAGATACCTGTAGAGCACCTTTATAGTCACCCAGTTACGTTGTGACGTTTGGTACACACAAAGCACTCCTACGGTGTCAGTGAGTTACATGATCTCATGGTCATAGGAACTTATACTTGACATGCAGAAAAACTATAGCGATAACTGACACGATCAAAAGCTATGTTAACGTTTGGGTCTCGTCCATCACATCATTCTCCTAATGATGTGATCCCGTTATCAAATGACAACTCATGTCTATGACCTGGAAACCGCGGTCATCTTTGATCAACGAGCTAGTCCTGTAGAGGCTCACTAGGGACACAAAATCTGTCTATTCATCCACACGTGTATCTGAGTTTCCAATCAATACAGTTATAGCATGGATAATAAACGATTATCATGAACAAGGAAATATAATAATAACTCTTTTATTATTGCCTCTAGGGCATATTTCCAACAAGTATTACAAGAGTTGATCTACCACGAGATCGTAATGGCTAAACCCTAGATGCCTAGCCTGTATGACTATGGTAATGAGTATATCCGCCATCCGGACTACACCCTCTGGTTTATATAGACACCGGGGGGGATCTAGGGTTACATAAAGTCGGTTACATAAGAAGGAATCTTCATAATTGGTCGCCAAGCTTGCCTTCCACGCAAAGTAGAGTCCAATCAGGACACGGGTGCAGTCTTCGGCCTTCATGTCTTCACAACCCATCAGTCCGGCCCATAGATGATAGGCCGGACGTCCGAGGACCCCTTAGTCCAAGACTCCCTCAGTAGCCCCTGAACCTGGCTTCAATGACGAGGAGTCCGGCGTGCAGATTATCTTCGGCATTGCAAGGCGGGTTCCCTTTTTTCTGAACTCAAAGATAGTCTTCGGATGCAACGATAGTACCCAGACCTGTCGTACACACCATACACAACCACAGAGAGAATGTAATTTTACATGAGCCCAATCCGCTGACAATTTTTTGTAGCATGACATCACGTCCAACCGGTCATAACTCTGGATCGCTTTGTGCCCGACGCTCCACGTCCCAAGACACAGTTGCCATTGGCACGTCTTGTCGAAGTAGATATCATGTCCCCTTATTGTGGGATTCTCATCAATGCGGGCATGGGTAACCCAACCGTGTCGTTTACACAGGCCTTGGGAATAGGAGAATTCTGAGGCGAGTTGGGAGGGGGGGGGCGTTTAATATTTACTGCCTTTATAAGGGGATACAGACTCCTTCTTCCTCTCCCACGCCTTCTCTCTATCCCTGTCTTTCCAATCTCGAGCTCCAGCGCCCAAGTTCTTATCTCCTTTCCACTTGAGCCATCATTCAACCATGTCCGGATCCAGAGGTCAGGTCAAGTGGATGGTCTCCTCCGTCAAGGAGGAGGATATCACTGAGCTTCGGGCGGCCGGATACTTGGCGAAGGAAATTGCCCACCGTTTGCCAGCCGAGGGACATGTCGTCCCTACACCGGAGCCCAATGAGAGGGTGGTATTCATCCCTCATTTCTTCTGCGGACTAGGGTTTCCACTCCACCCCTTCGTCCGCGGGCTGATGTATTATTACGTGATAGATTTCCATGATCTGTCCCCGAATTCCTTCCTCAACATTTCGGCATTTATCGTCGTGTGTGAGGCCTTCCTCCGCATCCAACCCCACTTCGGGTTGTGGCTCAAATTCTTCAACGTGAAGCCGAAGGTGGTGGATCGCAAGCACGCGGAGTGCGGAGGAGCCATGGTGAGCAAGCTATCCAACGTCTCCTGGCCGAAAGGCACTTTTGTGGAGACAATAAAGGAGTGGCAGAAATAGTGGTTCTACATCATGGAACCCCGCGGCACCACCTGGGCCGCAGTTGCCGAATTCCGCTCCGGCGCTCCCATGCGACTCACCTCCTAGGTCGAGAAGAGTCCGAACTGGTGTTCGCCCGATGAGCAGATTGCGCTGCAGACGCGCGTTAAAAGCATGATAGCCAAGAACGTAAAGCTCGTCGATGTAGTCCAGGTGATGCTGGTTCGCCGGATCCTCCCGTGCCAGCGCAAAAGTCGTCCTCTGTGGGGGGTTCAATCCAAAGAAGCACCAAACCCCGGTGAGGCTCTTTGAAGCGACTCACGAGGGTGCCTGGAGGTTGCTCTTCAAGGGCGACGAGAAACCGCCGACCACGAATTCGGATCGTGGGCACGACATTAAACATCCTGCCAGCAAGGTATGTTATTTTTAACATATCCCCTATTCATTTATTCCGGGGATGATGTTTGAGCCTTTATCACTTGCTTTTTCAGGATTGGACGGAGACGGCGAAGCGGATCCAGTGTCCGGCTCCGCTGCTGGAAGAACCGGTCATTCCGAGTTTGGCTAAGATGCTGGTGCCGGCACCATATAAGGTGCCGAAAAAGATGGCCACGAAGAAGGCCAAGGGGACCAGAAGCGGCCCCCGTCGTAATGGTGCTACGGACGTGACGTCTGAAGACGAAGAAGCCCATTCCTCCGTCCCTGAGGATGATGACAAAGAAGAGGAGGATGCGGAGGGGGAGAAGAACCCTCCTCCTGAGGAGGTGAAGAAGAAAAGGGGGGCCTTCACAACTCTGGAGGCGGGAACGCCCAAGAAGGGGAAAGGCGCCCTTGCGGTCAACACCGCGTGGGACATTGACAACAGTCCAGAGCGACGCCTCCGCACTAAGCCTGGGGCTGCATCGTAAGTAATTTGACTTACGTATGCAAGTGTAACCGGACTCTCCTTTTGTTGTTTTGACGTGGTTAATTGTGCTATTGCAGTCCGGTTTGTGACAGCATCTAGCGATCCTCATCTGGAGGTTCGTTGGATTTGGTGGAAATGGCGGAAATGCCTAACGTGTCGCCGGGGCCAAGGACGACACCGAAGTGTTGTCCTGGAGGATCGCTCTGAGCTACGGAGGGACCCAGGATGCTGTCCAGGAGGCGCCATGAGGCGAAACCTCCGCTGCCAGACACATGGGGGAGCCGATCCCCATGGAGACTGGCGAGGAGGGACGTATTCAGTTCGCTCCCAGCCGAATACGATTCCGGGGACCGATGCGGCCCCAGAATCCGGCACGCCCCTTCCTTGAAAAGGGGAGTGCGCCAATTCCACCGATGACCCCTGTCCAACCAGGGGCACCGTATAAACTGGTGGAGGCGCTACAAAGTGCCTCCATTATGGACGAGCATCGTGTCCTTATGGGTACGGTGATCGAGAAGGTTCAGTCCGTTAAGAGCGGACTGAACGAGGCCTGCAACAATCTATTGACATGTATTGAGGTAAGTCTCGTAAAAAAGGGAACGCCCCGTGCTGACAGTAGCCCCTGTGACACTGTCCGTTGTTCAGAAAGAGAGGCTAGACATAGGATCAACCCTTTGCAGGAGACTAACTTGATATGTATGAATGAGCAGGCGTCGCTGTTGGCCGCGACCTCACATGCTGCGAAAGTCTCTGAACTGAAGCAAGGTGAGTGATGACTTGCCGTGTACTCGCAAAGAATAAGAGGTTAGTGTTGATCGGATTGTCATAATATGTGCAGGGGCGGCGACCGAGGTCGAGGTCCTAAAAAATGCCTTGGCTGAAGCCGAGGGGAAGGCTGTCCAGCAGCAAGCCGCCCGTAAGAAGCTCAAGGCCCGGGTCAGCGAGGTTCAGCAGGAGCTCCAGGACGCGGTGAAGAAGTGCGAAGCCTTGGAGCGCGAGGCATTAGCTCAAGAGACCGAACTTGCCATGGCTCGCCAAAGTGCGGAGATCGCACGGAATGAAGCCCGGGAAGCTCCCCAGGAGATCCAGGAGGCCAAGAAGATTGCGGCGGGTAAGGCTTTTAACATGCAAAGCAAGTATGCGGAGAGGAAGTACCTTTTACTAACCTGGATTCGGAGTTGCCTAGGGGACTTTGCGGATCTACCTCGCAGCGTGTCCGATGCTACGGAGTTCTTCCGAGCCAGAGAAGGGAATTCCACGGTGAAACTGTTCTGGTCGCAGTATGCTGTGCCCGAACATCCGGTGCCCTTTGTCGATCAACTGAAGCAGTTGGTCGAGCTGCACAGGGTGGCCGAACTGGCCATAAAGGATTTAATAATCTGGCTGTGGCCGGCCGAAGCTATACCCAGCAGATATTTTGGCCTCGTTAAGCGGGTGGTGGAAGCCTGTCCAGGGCTAGACATCGTCAAGTGATCCATCTGCATTGAAGGTGCTCGCATGGCCTTCGCCCGTTGCAAGATGTGGTGGGCGAATATGGACGTTGTCGAGGTGGCCAGGGGCCGCTAGAGGGCAAGGAGCACCGCACTCCCGAGAAATATTTTGCAAATGTTCTGGAGGTGTCTTGACTTGCAGCAGCGCAGTGTGGGCAGGACATTATGTTCGAATGAATACATTCATTTTTTGTCCTTGCCTTGTATGAAAAACAAATCCAGTTTGTAATATAATGTTTGTTATGTTTTAATTGTTTCCTCCTGTGCGGCTGTGTTGTATGGAATCTGAGGGTTGGCTAGTTGTCGGCTTCTGCCCTCACGTAGTTAGTGCGAAGGTGTTCGGGATGGAATCTAAACAATCTTTATCCAATTATATGGTCCTTGAAGGAGTTGTTTAGCGCAACGAACCAGTCAATCAGACTATGCGGCTTAAACGCTCTCACTTAGCCATAGGAGTTTTATAATAAAACATGGGCGCAGCCCCTGGTGTACGAACCAGGGTGCTGTCAGCGTCTGATCGGGAAGTACCGATCCTTCGCGTAATGCGGAAAAAATCTCCAGCGATTTTCAACCTCTCGAACAGCTGACCGGCTCTCGCCGCATCATGATAGTCAGTTTTCGGCTTTCTCTACTGAGGTGCTTATCCGGGTAAACCAGGGCACATCGCAGTAGTTCTCCCTTTACTACCCTAGCTGATGTAGCAGAACGTAGGGTAGCAAGCACAGGAGCCGGGCAATCCAACTATTCACCAAAGGCATGATTCGGAGCCAATGCATATAATGCTAAATTCGGGGTGCCAAACTTATCTATAAGAACTGTTCAGACTTTGCTGCCGTATTATGGGGCGGTGAGGAGCCCCTGGCAAATATGAAACGTACCAAAGTGTACGGGTGCTAGAATGTAAGTAATTAATGGCAAAGGAGAAAAGAAAAAGAGCAGAGGTAGTATCTGTGGCGCTTAACCCTAGGCCATGAACTGTTTCCATTATAATTGGGTTGATGCGTTAAAGCACATCGATACAAATAGTGTGATAAACAGACGGCTATTTAACATGCCGTCACCAAAGGCAAGCTGCGCGTGAGTCCTGAAAACAGGTAGAGAAATTGTTAAATTGGCCTCTAGGGCTTCTCTTGTACGCCTGTGCTTCGTGCCGTTCTGGTGTATTTATCCTTGGACAGGGCCAGCAATCAAGCCTTCGAAGGAGGCCTGTGTAAAACCTGCAAAGGGAAGAGGATGTAGTGAAGGTGTATGTGAGTTCGGGATCGGTCTAGCCGAACCGTGGATCACAAGCTAGTTGTGCCTTCGTCAGCGCCCATGGAATTTTGAGTGCGTAATTATGTACGCGTGGTACGAATGCCACTACCTCATCGGGGCTGGGACGGAGGCCGAACTGCTAATCAATCTCTTGACGAGCCGAGCTATCCTGTTGCAGCGTAGTCCGGACCCTCTTAATGATGTCCAGGGGCTCAGCAGTCAGGTTATGGTTCTGCTTGAGAAGGCCGCTCTGTACCTCAGCTGCCAGGGCAGCTTTGTGCTCCTCTATACGGAGGGAGCGTTCCGTATTTCCATTGACTGTTATGACGCCGCGTGGACCGGGCATCTTAAGCTTGAGATAAGCATAGTGTGGTACCGCGTTGAATCTTGCAAACACGGTTCGTCCGAGCAGTGTGTGGTAGCCACTACGGAAGGGGACAATATCGAAGAGTAACTCTTCGCTTCGGAAGTTGTCTTTAGAACCGAAGACTACTTCCAGCATGATTGAGCCCGTACAACGGGCCTCTTCGCCTGGTATGACTCCTTTAAAGGTAGTCTCTGTGGGTTTGATTCGTGAGGGATTAATACCCATCTTGCGTACTGTATCCTGATAGAGCAGGTTGAGGCTGCTGCATCCGTCCATTAGGACTCGTGTTAGGTGAAATCCGTCGATGATTGGGTCGAGAACCAGTGCGGCTGAACCGCCATAGCGGATACTAGTTGGATGATCTTGACGATCGGGAATGATGACCACGGGTTAAATTTCGAGACGACTGGCTCTACCGCGTAGACGTCCCTGAGTGCGCGCTTGCGCTCCCTTTTGGGGATGTGTGTAGCATATATCATGTTCACCGTTTTGACTTGAGGGGGATATTTCTTCTACCCCCCGTGTTCTGCCGGGGCTCCTCGTCATCGTCCTCACTTTGTGATCCATTTTCTTTGTTCTCGGCATTTATCTTGCTAGCCTGTTTGAAAACCCAACAATCTCTGTTGGTATGATTGGCTTGTTTGTCTGGGGTGCCATGTATCTGGCACGGACGGTCGAGTATGCGGTCGAGGCTGGATGGCCCCTTGTTGTTCCTTTTGTAGGGCTTGTTCCCCTGGCTGGACTTGGAGCCACTAAATCCGGCGTTAACCGTAGTGTCTTCGGTGTTATTGCCATTGCTACGGTGTTTATGTCTATTGTGCCGGAGCTTGCTGGTGCTATTTTTGGCCTCGGAGGGGCGTTCATCGCTGGCTATGTTCTTGCTACAAGCCAGCCAGCTGTCCTCAGCCGTGCAAAAGCGGGTCATGAGTGCCGTGAGGGCTGCCATGGATTTTGGCTTTTCTTGGCCAAGGTGGCGGGTGAGCCATTCGTCACGGATGCTGTGTTTGAAGGCCGCTAGGGCTTCGGCATCCGGACAGTCAACGATCTGGTTCTTTTTGGTTAGGAACTTAGTCCAAAATTTTATGGCTGATTCTCCAGGTTGTTGAACTATATGACTTAAGTCATCGGCGTCTGCTGGCCGGACATAAGTGCCGTGGAAGTTGTCAAGAAAAGATTCTTCCATGTCCTCCCACCCGCTGATGGAATTTTCAGGCAGGCTATTTAACTAGTGTCTAGCTGGCCCTTTCAGTTTTAGTGGGAGGTATTTGATGGCATGGAGATCGTCTCCTCGGGCCATGTGGATGTGGAGAATAAAATCCTCGATCCATACTGCAGGATCGGTTGTTCCGTCGTATGATTCAATATTGATGGGCTTGAATCCCTCGGAAAATTCATGATCCAATACCTCGTCTGTGAAGCAGAGAGGGTGTGCGGCGCCTCTATATCGGGCCGCGTCACGGTGCACCTCCGATGAAGTCCGCCTGCGGTTATGAGCCCGGGCATGACTAGGTTTGTCCCGTCCGAATAGGTAGCCGTCGTCACGAGTCGAAGGGCGTCCTCGCAATCTGTAGATTGATCTGGTGTGTCCTGCTCTACTGTCCAGGTCCTGCTGAAGGTCGTATGTATAGTCCCGAGCTATTTTGTCTCTGTTTTTACGAGCCGGTGGGGTGGGCTGGTGTTCGGCATGAGTTGCCATTTTATCTCGACCACGAGGTGGTCGGTCCGCATTGCGTGAGGGCGGTATGGGCTCCGGCGCCTCCTCATCGAACTGAGGTAGCAGTCTGCGTTTCGGGTAGCTCTTGGCTGGACGCTTGGGGCCACATTCTTCGGCTGCCAGGACGTCGGTCCATCTGTCAATGAGTAGGTCTTGATCAACTTGAAGCTGCTGCTACTTTTTCTTCAAGCTTCTTGCAGTAGCTATTAGCCGACGCTTGAAGCGCTCCTGCTCTTGGGGTGCCTCAGGCATGATGAAATCCTTGCTACCGAGGCTCTCCTCCTCGGAGGAGGATGGACGGTAACTATCGTCATCCGGTTCGTTAGACATATCCTGTTTATCAGGGCTGACTTGCCCGTTGTTTTGTTCCTCCTGTTCGGATGTTGTTCCAACGAGGTCTTCCTTGTTTTCGGCGTCGTCTGGTTACTATTTTCTCCGGTGCCAGTGTTGCTGTCTTTTGAGCGACGTGACTTAGAACGGCGTTTAGGCCGCCGGTGCTAGGATTGTGTCTCAGGAGGTTTATTCTCAACTGGATCTTTTTTGTCATCGTCATCAGCATTTTAGGTGTATAAACTGTTGGAAATATGCACTAGAGGCAATAATAAATTGGTTCTTATTATATTTCCTTGTTCATGATAATTGTTTATTATCCATGCTAGAATTGTATTGATAGGAAACTTAGATACATGTGTGGATACATAGACAAACACCATGTCCCTAGTGAGCCTCTAGTTGACTGGCTCGTTGATCAATAGATGGTTGCGGTTTCCTGACAATGGAAATTTGATGTCGTTGGTAACGCGATCACATCATTAGGAGAATGATGTGATGGACAAGACACAATCCTAAGCCTAGCACAAGATCGTGTAGTTCGTATGCTAAAGCTTATCTAAATGTCAAGTATCTTTTCCTTAAACCATGAGATTGTGCAACTCCCGGATACCGTAGGAATGCTTTGGGTGTACCAAACGTCACAACGTAACTGGGTGGCTATAAAGGTGCACTACGGGTATCTCCGAAAGTGTCTATTGGGTTGGCACGAATCGAGACTAGGATTAGTCACTCCGTGTGACGGAGAGGTATCTCTGGGTCACTCGGTAGGACATCATCATAATGTGCACAATATGATCAAGGAGTTGATCACGGGATGATGTGTTATGGAACGAGTAAAGAGACTTGCCAGTAACGAGATTGAACAAGGTATCGGGATACCGACCATCGAATCTCGGGCAAGTACTATTCCGGTAGACAAAGGGAATGTCATACGGGATTGATTGAGTCCTTGACATCATGGTTCATCCGATGAGATCATCGTGGAGCATGTGGGAGCCAACAAGGGTATCCAGATCCCACTGTTGGTTATTGACCGGAGAGTTGTCTCGGTCATGTCTACATGGTTCCCGAACCCGTAGGGTCTACACCCTTATGGTTCGATGATGCTGGGGTTATAGGGAATAGATATACATGGTTACCGAATGTTGTTCGGAGTCCTGGAAAAGATCCCGTACGTCATGAGGAGTTTCGGAATGGTCCGGAGGTAAAGATCTATATATGGGAAGTCCGGTTTTGGTCACTGGAAAAGTTTCGGGCGCTATAGGTAACGTACCGGGACCACCGGGAGGGTCCCGGGGGTCCACCAGGTGGGGCCACCAGCCCCAGAAGGCTGCGTGGGCCAAGTGTGGGAGGGGACCAGCCCCAGGTGGACTGGTGCGCCCCCCCCCCCACCAAGGCCCAAGGCGCGTGGAGACTGGGAGGGGGGTAAACCCTAGATCTAGATGGGCTTTAAGGCCCACCCTAGGGCGCCCCCCTCTCTGCCCCTTGGCCGCACCCTAGATGGGTTTTGGGGGCTGCCTCCACCCCTAGGGAGGGAACCCTAGATGGGGGTGCAGCCCCTCCCCTTCCCCTATATATATTGGGGGTTTTGGGGCTGCCATACACATGAGATCGTCTCCCTCTTGGCGTAGCCGTACCCCTCTCCCTCCTCGTCTCTTGCGGTGCTTGGCGAAGCCCTGCTGGATGCCACGCTCCTCCACCACCACCACGCCATCGTGCTGCTGTTGGACGGAGTCTTCCCCAACCTCTCCCTCTCTCCTTGCTGGATCAAGGCGTGGGAGACGTCACCGGGCTGCACGTGTGTTGAACGCGGAGGCGCTGTTGTTCGGCGCTTAGATCGGAATCAACCGTGATCTGAATCGCTGCGAGTACGACTCCTTCATCCGCGTTCTTGTAACGCTTCCGCATCGCGATCTACAAGGGTATGTAGATGCACTCCCCTCTCTCTCGTTGCTCGTAGACTCCATAGATAGATCTTGGTGATGCGTAGGAATTTTTTTTGATTTTCTGCTACGACCCGCAACAGTGGCATCATGAGCTAGGTCTATGCGTAGTTATCTTGCACGAGTAGAACACAAAGTAGTTGTGGGCATAGATCATGTCAATTCTCTTGCCGTTACTAGTCTTATCTTGATTCGGCGGCATCGTGGGATGAAGCGGCCCGGACCGACCTTACACGTACGCTTACGTGAGACAGGTTCCACCGACTGACATGCACTAGTTGCATAAGGTGGCTAGTGGGTGTCTGTCTCTCCCACTTTAGTCGGATCGGATTCGATGAAAAGGGTCCTTATGAAAGGTAAATAGAAATTGGCATATCACGTTGTCGTTTTGGCGTATGTAAGAAACGTTCTTGCTAGAAACCTATAGCAGCCACGTAAAAACATGCAACAACAATTAGAGGACGTCTAACTTGTTCTTGCAGCATGTGTCGTGTGATGTGATATGGCCAAAAGGATGTGATGAATGATATGTATGTGATGTATGAGATTGATCATGTTCTTGTAATAGGAATCACGAATTGCATGTCGATGAGTGTGACAACCGGCAGAAGCTATAGGAGTTGTCTTATTTTATTGTATGACCTGCGTGTCACTGAAAACACCATGTAATTACTTTACTTTATTGCTAACCGTTAGCCATAGTAGTAGAAGTAATGTTTGGCGAGACAACTTCATGAAGACACGATGATGGAGATCATGGTGTCATGCCGGTGACGATAATGATCATGGAGCCCCGAAGATGAAGATCAAAAGGAGCAAAATGATATTGGCCATATCATGTCACTATTTGATTGCATGTGATGTTTATCATGTTTTACATCTTATTTGCTTAGAACGACGGTAGTAAATAAGATGATCTCTCACTAAAATTTCAAGAATTGTGTTCCCCCTAACTATGCACCTTTGCTAAGGTTCGTTGTTTCGAAGCACCACGTGATGATCGGGTGTAATAGGCTCTAACGTTCGGATATAACGGATGTAAGCCAGATTTACATGGTGTTTTCAGGCTCATGCCCATGTTGAGAGGTATGAGACCTCTGACAAGTTCTTTTGCCAACAAGATGGAGGAGAATAGCTCAACTAGTGAGCATGAGCTCAGAATGTCTGGGTGCTAAAATCACTTGAACCAAGTGGGAGTTAATCTTCCAGATGAGATAGTGGTTCACGGAATTCTCTAGACACTATCACCAAGCTACTAGAACTTCGTGATGAACTATGACATGCAAAGGATGGAGATGATCCCGGAGCTATTAGCGGTGCTTAAGACCGCAAAAGTAGAAATCAAGAAGGAGCATCAAGTGTTGATGGTTTAACAAGACCACTGGTTTCAAAAGGGGCAAGTTCTAGAAGGGAAGCTTCATGAATGGCAAACCAGTTGTCGCTCTAATGAAGGAACCCAAGGTTGAACCCAAACCTCGAGACTAAGTGCTTCTATTGTAAGGGGAACGCTCACATGGTAGCGGAACTACCCCAAATACATGGTAGATAAGAAAGCTGGCAACTTCAACAAAGTATATTTGATATACGTGTTATTGATGTGTACCTTACTAGTACTCCTAGTAGCACCTGGGTATTGGATACCGGTTCAGTTGCTATTATTAGTGACTTGAAGCAAAAGCTACGGACTGAACGGAGACTAGCTAAGGGCGAGGTGACGATGTGTGTTGGAAGTGTTTCCAAGGTTGATAAGATCACCATCGCACACTCCCTCTACCTTCAGGATTAGTGTTGAACCTAGATAAATGTTATCAGGTGTCTACGTTGAGCATGAATATGATTAGATCATGTTCATAGCAATACGGTTATTCATTTAAGTTAGAGAAGAATGGTTAATCTGTTTACATGAATAATACCTTTATGGTCATACACCCAATGGTTTTTTGAATCTCGATCATAGTAATACACATGATAATAATATTAATGCCAAAAGATGTAGAGTTAATAATGATAGTACCACTTTATTGTGGCACTGCCACTTAGGTCATTTTGGCATAAAATGCATGAAGAAACTCCATGCTGATGGATGTTTGGAGTCACTTGATTTTGAATCGCTTGACACATGCGAGCCATGCCTCATGGGCAGGATGACTAAGATCCCGTTTTAAGGTACAATGAAACGAGCAAGTGACTTGTTGGAAATCATACATGCTGATGTGTGTGATCCAATGAGAATTAAGGCATGTGGTGGATATCGTTCTTTTCTGATCTTCACTGACGATTTGAGTGGATATGGGTATATTTACTTAATGAAGCAAAAGTCTGAAACGTTTGAAAAGTTCAAGCAATTTCAGAGTGAAGTTAAGAATCATCATGACAAGAAGATCATGTTCCTATGATCTGATCAAGGGGAGATTTTCTAAGTTATGAGTTTGGCAATCACATAAGACATTGTGGAATTGTTTCGCAGTTGAAGCCACCTGGAACACCATTTCGTAATGGTGTGTCCGGACGTCGTAATCGAACCTTATGAGATATGGTGCGATCTATGATGTCTCTTACCGATCTACCGCTATTATTTTGAGGATATGCATTAGAGACAGCTGCATTCACTTTAGATAGGGCACCATCTAAGTCTGTTGAGACGACGTTGTGTGAACTATGGTTTGGCAAGAAACCAAAGTTGTCGTTTCTTAATGTTTGGGGCTGCGATGCTTATGGCTTCAGCCGGAAAAATCTTGAACCCAAAGCGGACAAATACATCTTCATAGGATACCCAAAGGTAACAGTTGGGTATACCTTCTATCTCAGATCCAAGGGCAAAGATGTTTGTCGCTGAGAACGGGTCCTTTCACGAGAAGGAGTTTCTCTCGAAAGAATTGAGTGGGAGGAAGATAGAACTTGATGAGGTTGTCGAACCCTCACTTCAACCGGAGAGTAGTGCAACACAGAAAGATGTTTCTGTGGAACCTACAACTGTTGAAGAGGACACTAATGATAGTGATCATGAAGCTTCAGATCAAGTTGCTATCGAACCTCGTAGGTCGACAAGGATATGTGCTACTCCTGAGTGGTACGGTGATCCTGTCTTAGAGGTCATGTTGTTGGACAACAATGAACCTATGAACTATGGAGAAGCGATGGTGGGCCCGTATTCCGACAAATGGTTAGAATCCAAGAAATCCGAGATAGGATCCATGTATCAAAACAAAGTATGGACTTTGGTGGACTTGCCCGATGATCGGCAAGCCATTGAGATAAATGGATCTTTAAGAAGAAGACAGACGTGGATGGTAATGTCACCGTCTATGAAGCTCGACTTGTGGCGAAGAGTTTTGCACAAGTTCAAGGAGTTGACTACGATGAGATTTTCTCACCCGTAGCGATGCTTAAGTCCGTCGGAATCATGTTAGCATTAGCTACATTTATGAAATCTGGCAGATGGATGTCAAAACAAGTTTCCTTGCCAGTTTCGCAAGGAAAGGTTGTATGTGATACAATTAGAAAGGTTTTGTCAACCCTAAGGATGCTAAAAGGTATGCTAGCTCCAGCGATCATTCCATGGACTAGAGCAAGCATCTCAGAGTCGGAATATACACTTTGATGGAGTGATCAAAGTTTTTGGATTTATACAAAGTTTGTTAGAAACTTGTATTTACAATAAAGTGAGTGGGAGCACTACAACATTTCTGATAAGTATATGTGAATGACATATTGTTGATCCGAAATGATGTAGAATTTCTAGAAAGCATAAAGGGTTGTTTGAAAAGATTTTTTTAAGGAAGACCTGGATAAAGCTGCTTACATATTGGGCATCAAGATCTATAGAAATAGATCAAGACGCCTGATGATACTTTCAAAAGAACACACACCTTTGACACGATTTTGAAGGAGTTCAAAATAGATCAGTCAAAGAAGGAGTTCTTACCTGAGTTGTAAGGTGTGAAGTTGAGTAAGACTCACAGCTTGACCACTGCAGAAGAAAGAGGAAGGACGAAGGTCGTCCCCTATGCTTTTATCATAGGCTCTATACGGTATGCCATGTTAAGTACCGCACATGATGTGTGCCTTGCCACATGTCTGGCAAGAGGGTACAAAGGTGATCCAGGAGTGGATCACTAGATAGCGGTCAAAATTATCCTTAGAGGAATAAGGAAATGTTTCTCGGTTATGGAGGTGATAAAGAGTTTGACGTAAAGAGTTATGTCGATGCAAGCTTAACTCTTATCCGGATAGCTCTGAGTAGAGATACCGGATACGTATAATGGAGCAACAATTTGGAATAGCTCCAAGTGGAACGTGGTAGCAGCATCTACGATATGACATAAAGTTTTGCGAAATACATAGGGATCTGAATGTTGCAGATCCGTTGACTACAAACTCTCTCACAAGCATAACATGATCAAACCTAGAACTCATTGATTGTTAATCACATAGTGATGTGAACTA
This sequence comes from Secale cereale, assembly GCA_902687465.1. NCBI lineage: Eukaryota > Viridiplantae > Streptophyta > Magnoliopsida > Poales > Poaceae > Secale > Secale cereale. The sequence continues at coordinate 797,539,564 of LR738714.1, forward strand.
GATTATTGACTCTAGTAAACTCTTTGGATGTTAGTCATATGACGATGTGACCTGTGAGTGTTAATCACATGGCGATGTGAACTAGATTATTGACTCTAGTGCAAGTGGGAGACTGTTGGAAATATGCCCTAGAGGCAATAATAAATTGGTTATTATTATATTTCCTTGTTCATGATAATTGTTTATTATCCATGCTAGAATTGTATTGATAGGAAACTCAGATACATGTGTGGATACATAGACAAACACCATGTCCCTAGTGAGCCTCTAGTTGACTGGATCGTTGATCAATAGATGGTTGCGGTTTCCTGACCATGGACATTGGATGTCGTTGATAACGGAATAACATCATTAGGAGAATGATGTGATGGACAAGACCCAATCCTAAGCCTAGCATAAGATCGTGTAGTTCTGAAGGAAATATGCCCTAGAGGAAATAATAAAGTTGTTATTTATATTTCCTTATATCATGATAAATGTTTATTATTCATGCTAGAATTGTATTAACCGGAAACTTAGTACATGTGTGAATACATAGACAAAACAGAGTGTCCCTAGTATGCCTCTACTGGACTAGCTCATTGATCAAAGATGGTTATGTTTCCTAACCATAGACATGAGTTGTCATTTGATCAACGGGATCACATCATTAGGAGAATGATGTGATGGACAAGACCCATCCGTTAGCATAGCACTATGATCGTTTAGTTTTACTGCTATTGCTTTCTTCATGACTTATACATGTTCCTATGACTATGAGATTATGCAACTCCCGAATACCGTAGGAACACCTTGTGTGCTATCAAACGTCACAACGTATCTGGGTGATCATAAAGATGCTCTACAGGTGTCTCCGAAAGTATTCATGGTGTTGGCATAGATCAAGATTAGGATTTGTCACTCCGAGTGTCGGAGAGGTATCTCTGGGCCCTCTCGGTAACACACATCACAATAAGCCTTGCAAGCAAAAGACTAATGAGTTAGTCACGAGATGATGTGTTACGGAACGAGTAAAGAGACTTGCCGGTAACGAGATTGAACTAGGTATAGAGATACCGACGATCGAATCTCGGGCAAGTAACATACCGATGACAAAAGGAACAACGTATGTTGTTATGCGGTTTTGACCGATAAAAGATCTTCGTAGAATATGTAGGAGCCAATATGAACATCCAGGTTCCGCTATTGGTTATTGACCGGAGATGAGTCTCGGTCATGTCTACATAGTTCTCGAACCCGTAGGGTCCGCATGCTTAATGTTTGATGACGATCGGTATTCTGAGTTTATGAGTTTTGATGTACCGAAGGTAGTTCGGAGTCCCGGATGAGATCACGGAAATGACGAGGAGTCTCGGAATGTCCGAGACATAAAGATTGATATATTGGACGAGTATATTCGGACACCGGAAGTATACCGGAAAAGTTTCGGATTTAACGGGATTGCCGGAGGGGGTTACCGGAACCCCCTACGAAGGGGGATGGTCCATAGTGGGCCTTATGGAAAAGAGAGAGGCAGCCCATAGGGCTGGCCGGCGCCCCACCTAGGGTTCCTAGTTGGACTAGGAGTTGGGGGGTGCCACCTCTTCTTCTTTTCCTATTCCCTCTCTTCCTTCTTTGGTGGTTCCTACTAGGAATAGGATTGCAATCCTATTCCTAGTAGGATTGCACCCCTAGCCGCACCAAACAAGGGCCGGCCAGCCTCCCCCCTTGCTCCTTTGTATACGGGGGCAGGGGGGCACCCAAAGACACTCAAGCTGAATTGTTCCAGCCGTGTGCGGTGCCCCCCTCCACAGAAACACACCTCGGTCATACCGTCGCGGTGCTTAGGCGAAGCCCTGCGCCGGTGAATACATCATATCTGTCACCACGCCGTCGTGCAGATGAAACTCTCCCGTGAAGCTCAACTGGATCAAGAGCTCGTGGGACGTCATCAAGCTGAACGTGTGCTGAACGCGGAGGTGCCGTACGTTTGGTGCTTGATCGGTTGAATCGTGAAGAAGTTCGACTACATCAACCGCGTCACTTGACGCTTCCGCTTCCAGTCTACGAGGGTACGTAGACACACTCTTCCCTCTCGTTGCTATGCATCTGGTAGATAGATCTTGCGTGATCGTAGGAAAATTTTAAAATACTACGTTCCCCAACAGTGGCATCATGAGCCAGGTCTATGCGTAGATGATATGCACGAGTAGAACACAATGAGTTGTGGGCGATACTAGTCATACTGCTTACCAGCATGTCATACTTTGCTTCGGCGGTATTGTGAGATGAGGCGGCCCGGACCGACATTACGCGTATGCTTACGCGAGACTGGTTTCACCGTTACGAGCACTCGTTGCTTAAAGGTGACTGGCGGGTGTCTGTCTCTCTCACTTTAGCTGAATCAAGTGTGGCTACGCCCGGTCCTTGTGAAGGTTAAAACATCACATACTTGACGAAACATCGTTGTGGTTTTGTATGCGTAGGTAAGAACGGTTCTTGCTAAGCCCGTAGCAGCCACGTAAAACTTGCAACAACAAAGTAGAGGACGTATAACTTGTTTTTGCAGGGCATTTTGTGATGTGATATGGTCAAGACATGATGAGTTATACGGTTTTTGTATGAGATGATCATGTTTTGTAATGTTATCGGCAACTGGCAGGAGCCATATGGTTGTCGCTTTATTGTATGAAATGCAATCGCCATGTAATTGCTTTTCTTTATCACTAAGCGGTAGCGATAGTCGTAGAAGCAATAGTTGGCGAGACGACAACGATGCTACGATGCAGATCAAGGTGTCACGCGGGTGACGAAGGTGATCATGACGGTGCTTTGGAGATGGAGATCAATAGCACAAGATTATGATGGCCATATCATGTCACATATTTTGATTGCATGTGATGTTTATCTTATTATGCTTCTTATTTTGCTTAGAACGACGGTATCATTATAAGATGATCCCTTACTCAATTTCAAGGTATAAGTGTTCTCCCTGAGTATGCACCGTTGCGAAAGTTCATCGTGCCGAGACACCACGTGATGATCGGGTGTGATAAGCTCTACGTTCAAATACAACGGGTGTAAGCCAGTTTTGCACACGCAGAATACTCGGGTTAAACTTGACGAGCCTAGCATATGCAGATATGGCCTCGGAACACTGGAGACCGAAAGGTCGAGTGTGAATCATATAGTAGATATGATCAACATAAGATGTTCACCATTGAAACTACTCCATCTCACGTGATGATCGGACATGGTTTAGTTGATTTGGATCACGTGATCATTTAGATGACCGGAGGGAAGTCTATCTAAGTGGGAGTTCTTAAGTAATATGATTAATTGAACTTTAATTTATCATGAACTTAGTCCTGGTAGTATTAGCATATCTATGTTGTAGATCAATAGCTCGCGATGTTGCTCCACGTTTATTTTTTATATGTTCCTAAAGAAAACCAAGTTGAAAGATGTTAGTAGCAATGATGCGGAATTGTTTCGTGATCTGAGGATTATCCTCATTGCTGCACAGAAGAATTATGTCCTTGATGCACCGCTAGGTGACAGACCTATTGCAGGAGCAGATGTAGACGTTATGAACGTTTTGACAAAAGCTCGATATGATGACTACTTGATAGTTTAGTGCACCATACTTTAAAGGCTTATAACCGGGACTTCAAAAACGTTTTGAAACGCCACGGAGCATATGAGATGTTCCAAGAGTTGAAATTAGTATTTCATACTCATGCCCGTGTCGAGAGGTATAAGACCTCTGACAGTACTTTGCCTACAAGATGGAGGAGAATAGCTCAACCAGTGAGCATGTGCTCAGATTGTTTGGGTAGTACAATTGCTTGAATCAAGTGGGAGTTAATCTTCCAGATAAGATAGTAATTGACAAAGTTCTCTAGACACTATCACCAAGTTAGTAGAACTTCGTGATGAACTATAATATGCAAGGGATGACGAAAGTAATTCCCGAGCTCTTCACGATGCTGAAATCGGCGAAGGTAGAAATCAAGAAAGAGCATCAAGTGTTGATGGCTAACCAGACCACTTGTTTCAAGTAAAGGGCAAAGGGATAGAAGGGGAACTTCAAGAAGAATGACAAGCAAGTTGTCACTCCCGTGAAGAAACCCAAAGCTAAACTCAAGCCTGAAACTAAGTGCTTCTACTGCAAAGGAAATGGTCACTAGAAGTGGAACTGCCCTAGATATTTGGCGGATAAGAAGGATGGCAAAGTGAACAAAGGTATATTTGATATACAGATTATTGATGTGTATTTTACTAGTGTTCATAGCAACCCCTGGGTATTTGATACCGGTTCAGTTGCTAAAGTTAGTAACTCGAAACGAGAGTTGCGGAATGAACAGAGACTAGTTAAAAGTGAAGTGACGATGTGTGTTGGAAGTGGTTCCAATATTGATATGATCATCATCGCACACTCCCTATACTTTCGGGATTAGTGTAGAACCTAAATAAATGTTATTTGGCATTTGCGTTAAGCATGAATATGATTTGATCATGTTTGTTGCAGTACGGTTATTCATTTAAAGTCATAGAATAATTGTTATTCTGTTTACATGAATAAAGCCTTCAATGTTCATACACCCAATGGAAATAGTTTGTTGGATCCCGATCGTAGTGATACACATATTCATAATATTGAAGTCAAAAGATGCAAAGTTTATAATGATAGTGCAACTTATTTCTGGCACTGCCGTTTAGGTCATATTGGTGTAAAGCGCATGAAGAAACTCCATAGTGATGGAATTTTGGAATCACTTGATAATGAATCACTTGGTGCTTGCGAACCATGCCTCATGGGCAAGATGACTAAAACTCCGTTCTCCGGAACTGTGGAGCGAGCAACAGAGTTGTTGGAAATCATACATACTGATGTATGCAGACCAATGAGTGTTGAAGCTCGCGGCAGGTATCGTTATTTTCTGACCTTCACTGATCATTTGAGCAGATATGGGTATATCTACTTGATGAAGCACAAGTATGAAACATTTGAAAAGTTCAAAGAATTTCAGAGTGAAGTAGAGAATCATCATAACAAGAAAATAAAGTTTATGCGATCTGATCGTGGAAGTGAATATTTGAGTTACGAGTTTGGTCTTCATTTGAAACAATGTGGAATAGTTTCACAACTCACGCCACCCGGAACACCACAGCGTAATGGTGTGTCCAAACGTCGTAACCGTGCTTTATTAGATATGGTGCGATCTATGATGTCTCTTACCGATTTACCACTATTATTTAGGGTTGTGCATTAGAGACAGCTGCATTCACGTTTAATAAGGGCACCATCTAAAAATCCGTTGAGACGATGCCTTATGAACTGTGGTTTGGCAAGAAACCAAAGTTGTCGTTTCTTTAAGTTTGGGACTGCGATGTGCTTATGTGAAAAAGTTTCAACATGATAAGCTCGAACCCAAATCGGAGAAGTAAATCTTCATAGGATACCCAAAAGAGACTGTTGGGTACACCTTCTATCACAGATCCGAAGGCAAGATATTCGTTGCTAAGAATGGATCCTTTCTAGAGAAGGAGTTTCTCTCGAAAGAAGTGAGTGGGAGGAAAGTAGAACTTGATGAGGTAATTGTACCTTCTCCCGAATTGGAAAGTAGTAGATCACAGAAAATTGTTCCAGTGATTCCTACACCAATTAGTGAGGAAGCTGATGATGATGATCATGAAACTTCAGATCAAGTTTCTACTGAATGTCGTAAATCAACCAGAGTACGTTCCGCACCAGAGTGGTATGGCAACCCAGTTCTGGAAGTCATGTTACTAGACCATGATGAACCTACGAACTATGAGGAAGCGATGATGAGCCCAGATTCCGCAAAATGGCTTGAGACCATGAAATCTGAGATGGGATCCATGTATTAGAACAAAGTATGGACTTTGGTTGACTTGCCCGATGATCGGCAAGCCATCGAAAATAAATGGATCTTCAAGAGGAAGACCGACGCAAATGGTAATGTTACTGTTTACAAAGCTCGACTTGTTGCGAAAGGGTTTCGACAAGTTCAAGTGTTGACTACGATGAGACTTTCTCACCCGTAGCGATGCTTAAGTCTGTCCGAATCATGTTAGTAATTGCCGCATTTTAAGAAATCTGGCAAATGGATAACAAAACTGCATTCTTTAATGGATTTATTAAAGAAGACTTGTATATGATGCAACCAGAAGGTTTTGTCAATCCTAAAGGTGCTAACAAAATGTGCAAGCTCCAGCGATCCATCTATGGACTGGTGCAATCATCTCGGAGTTGGAATATACGCTTTGATAAGTTGATCAAAGCATATAGATTTATACAGACTTGCGGTGAAGCCTGTATTTACAAGAAGTGAGTGGGAGCACTACAACCTTTCTGATAAGTATATGTGAATGACATATTGTCGATCGGAAATGATGTAGAATTTTCTGGAAAGCATAAAGGAGTGTTTGAAAGGAGTTTTTTCAAAGAAAGACCTTGGTGAAGCTGCTTACATATTGGGCATCAAGATCTATAGAGATAAATCAAGATGCTTGATAAGACTTTCGATGAGTACATACCTTGATAAGATTTTGAAGTAGTTCAAAATGGATCAGTCAAAGAAGGAGTTCTTGCCTGACTTGTAAGGTGTGAAGTTGAGTAAGACTCAAAGCCAGACCACGGCGGAAAAATATAGAGAGAATGAAAGTCATTCCCTATGCCTCAGCCATAGGTTCTATAAAGTATGCCATGCTGTGTACAAAACACGTTGTGTACCTTGCCATGAGTTTGACAGGGAGGTACAATAGTGATCCAGGAGTAGATCACTGTACAGCGGTCAAAATTATCCTTAGTAATTGGATGACTAAGGAAATATTTCTCGATTATGGAGGTGATAAAGAGTTCGTCGTAAAGGGTTACGCCGATGCAAGCTTTGACACTAAATCCAGATGACTCTAAGTATCAATCTGGATGCGTATTGAAAGTGGGAGCAATAAGCTAGAGTAGCTCCATGCAGAGCATTGTAGACATAGAAATTTGCGAAATACATACGGATCTGAATGTGACAGACCCGTTGACTAAACTTCTCTCACGAGCAAAACATGATCACACCTTATTACTCTTGGGTATTAATCACATAGCGATGTGAACTAGATTATTGAATCTAGTAAACCCTTTGAGTGTTGGTCACATGGTGATGTGAACTATGGGTGTTATTCACATAACGATGTGAACTATCGGTATTAAATCACATGGCGATGTGAGCTAGATTATTGACTCTAGTGCAAGTGGGAGACTGAAGGAAATATGCCCTAGAGGCAATAATAAAGTTGTTATTTATATTTCCTTATATCATGATAAATGTTTATTATTCATGCTAGAATTGTATTAACCGGAAACTTAGTACATGTGTGAATACATAGACAAAACAGAGTGTCCCTAGTATGCCTCTACTAGACTAGCTCATTGATCAAAGATGGTTATGTTTCCTAACCATAGTCATGAGTTGTCATTTGATCAACGGGATCACATCATTAGGAGAATGATGTGATGGACAAGACCCATCCATTAGCATAGCACTATGATCGTTTAGTTTTACTGCTATTGCTTTCTTCATGACTTATACATGTTCCTATGACTATGAGATTATGCAACTCCCGAATACCGTAGGAACACCTTGTGTGCTATCAAACGTCACAACGTAACTGGGTGATCATAAAGATGCTCTACAGGTGTCTCCGAAAGTATTCGTGGTGTTGGCATAGATCAAGATTAGGATTTGTCACTCCGAGTGTCGGAGAGGTATCTCTGGGCCCTCTCGGTAACACACATCACAATAAGCCTTGCAAGCAAAAGACTAATGAGTTAGTCACGAGATGATGTGTTACGGAACGAGTAAAGAGACTTGCCGGTAACGAGATTGAACTAGGTATAGAGATACCGACGATCGAATCTCGGGCAAGTAACATACCGTTTGACAAAAGGAACAACGTATGTTGTTATGCGGTTCTGACCGATAAAAGATCTTCGTAGAATATGTAGGAGCTAATATGAACATCCAGGTTCCGCTATTGGTTATTGACCAGAGATGAGTCTCGGTCATGTCTACATAGTTCTCGAACCCGTAGGGTCCGCACGCTTAACGTTTGATGACGATCGGTATTATGAGTTTTTGAGTATTGATGTACCGAAGGTAGTTCGGAGTCCCGGATGAGATCACGGACATGACGAGGAGTCTCGGAATGTCCGAGACATAAAGATTGATATATTGGACGGCTATATTCGGACACCGGAAGTATACCGGAAAAGTTTCGGATTTATCGGGAATGCCGGAGGGGGTTACCGGAACCCCCTACGAGAGGGGATGGTCCATAGTGGGCCTAAAGGGAAAGAGAGAGGCAGCCCATAGGGCTGGCCGGCGCCCCCACCTAGGGTTCCTAGTTGGACTAGGATTGGGGGGGCGCCACCTCTCCTATTCCTTTCCCCCTTCTTCCTTTTGGTGAATCCTACTAGGAATAGGATTGCAATCCTATTCCTAGTAGGACTCCTTCCCTAGCCGCACCAGGAAGGGCCGGCCGGCCTCCCTCCCTTGCTCCTTTATATACGGGGGCAGGGGGGCACCCAAATACACACAAGTTGAATTGTTTTAGCCGTGTGCGGTGCCCCCCTCCACAGAATCACACCTCGGTCATACCGTCGCGGAGCTTAGGCAAAGCCCTGCGTCGATGAACACATCATATCCGTCACCACGCCGTCGTGCTGACGAAACTCTCCCGTGAAGCTCAACTGGATCAAGAGCTCGTGGGACGTCATCAAGCTGAACGTGTGCTGAACGCGGAGGTGCCGTACGTTCGGTGCTTGATCGGTTGGATTGCGAAGAAGTTCGACAACATCAACCGCGTCACTTGACGCTTCCGCTCCCGGTCTACGAGGGTACATAGACACACTCTTCCCTCTCGTTGCTATGCATCTGGTAGATAGATCTTGCGTGATCGTAGGAAAATTTTAAAATACTACGTTCCCCAACAGGGAGGACCAGCACCATTGCAGCACCATCTACAAGGAAGAAGGGGGGCCAAGGGGCCGCTGCCCCCTAGGGCCGCCGCCGCCCCGAGGGCCGCCGCCGCCCCCTAGGGCCGCCGCCGCCGCCGCCTCTGTGGCTGCCGCCGGCCATCTCCTCCTCGCGGGGCTGCACCTCTCCATCAACACCATCATCAACCTCCTCCTCACCATGTCCATGTGTGAGTAGTCTTCTCCGGGGCCGAGGGCTCATACGTTTAGCTATGTGGTTATCTCTCTCTCCCATGATGTGATCTTCGTTGTGATCATAGGCTATGTTAATCTAGGGTGATCCCATGATATTTCCCCTTCCTCTATGTATTGGATTGATGTACTCACTTGTCTTTATCTAGTATAATCCCCGAGACCAAGGTGACAGCGGTCTATTGGACATGGATTAGAAAAATATTTTCATGAGTGATTTCCTCTCTTGTGTGTTGATTGAAGATTGAGAGTCTCTTGGTGCTTGTCTTTGACTATCCTTTAGATATGTTGTGGTGATTGTGGGACTCTCTTTGGATGGCCGCGGTGACATTGGGAAATCCTTAGATTGAGAACTACGAACTTTGAGATGTGCTTTTGTAGCCCTACATAATTCTCGTCCTCTCTTGACCACGAAGGAATGACCTCCGGGTGCGTCTCCATTGCATGTTTTATGGGAAATATCATGTGATTCGATTATGTTAATGTTGTTGGGAGTTGCCACTAGTGAAAGTATGAACCCTAGGCCTTGTTTCCACCATTGCAATACCATTTGTGCTCACGTTTACTACTTGTTTGCTTGCTGCACTTTTTATTACAGATTTATATTACTTTGCTTTGCCACTCCTATCATCCATATTTTACCATCTCTTCGCCGAACTAGTGCACCTATACAACTCCTAGTTGTATTAGGTGTGTTGGGGACACAAGAGACTTCTTGTATCTTAGTTGCAGGGTTGCTTGAGAGAGACCATCTTCAACCTCTACTTCCCTGAGTTCGATAAACCTTAGGTCATCCACTTGAGGGAAATTGCTGCTGTCCTACAAACCTCTGCGCTTGGAGGCCCAACATAGTCTACAAGAGTAGAAGCGTGTGTAGACATCAAGCTATTTCTGGCGCCGTTGCCGGGGAGGTGAGAGCTTGAAGGTATATCTTTAGATCTTGCAATTAAATCTTTTTGTTTCTTGTTTTTATTTCACTAGTTATGCTTATGGACAACCTTGCTATTGGATCGTTGCTTGCGGGAAGACGCCCCACACCTGTGGTGGTTGCTCCTCCCCCTACTGAAATTGTGCCCTATAAAATACCAGCTGGTATTATCGATTATGTTTTGGCTGATCGTTATGCAGGAGACAGACATCCCGGTGAACACTTGCTATATCTATCACAACTATGTTCATTATTTAAGCTTGCAGGTGTATCAAGGGAGTTTGTCATGAGGAAATTATTTGCCTTGTCACTGAAAGGAAAAGCATTGGAATGGTATAGGCTACTAAATGACTCTCACCTGCTGGAGTGGGAAGAGATCCAGTCTCTCTTTTACTCCAAGTTTTATCCTCTTCATGAAGTCCATGAGAATAGGAATTATGTTTATAATTTTTATCCTCATGACGGAAAGAGCATAGCTCAAGCTTGGGGGAGACTGAAAACGTTAATGCTAAAATGTCCTAACCACGGGCTCCCCAAAGATATGATTATTACTAATTTCTATGCGAGGCTTTCTCGACAGGATAAAGATTTGCTCGACGCTTCCTCTATGGGTTCTTTCACAAACAAAAAGATTGATGCTAAATGGGAACTCCTTGAAAGAATTCAACGCAACACTGAAGATTGGGAGATCGACAAAGGTAAAGAGTCAGGTATAATTTATGAGTATGATTGCATTAAGTCCTTTGTTGAAACTACAAGTTTTAATAAGTTTAGTGCTAAGTTTGGGCTTGATTCTCAACTCCTTGTTGATTTCCTCAAATCTTTTGCTTCACATCTTAATATGCCTAAGGAGGATTGGATCAAGTTGAAGGAAATATGCCCTAGAGGCAATAATAAAGTTGTTATTTATATTTCCTTATATCATGATAAATGTTTATTATTCATGCTAGAATTGTATTAACCGGAAACTTAGTACATGTGTGAATACATAGACAAAACAGAGTGTCCCTAGTATGCCTCTACTAGACTAGCTCATTGATCAAAGATGGTTATGTTTCCTAACCATAGACATGAGTTGTCATTTGATCAACGGGATCACATCATTAGGAGAATGATGTGATGGACAAGACCCATCCGTAAGCATAGCACTATGATCGTTTAGTTTTACTGCTATTGCTTTCTTCATGACTTATACATGTTCCTATGACTATGAGATTATGCAACTCCCGAATACCGTAGGAACACCTTGTGTGCTATCAAACGTCACAACGTAACTGGGTGATCATAAAGATGCTCTACAGGTGTCTCCGAAAGTATTCGTGGTGTTGGCATAAATCAAGATTAGGATTTGTCACTCCGAGTGTCGGAGAGGTATCTCTGGGCCCTCTCGGTAACACACATCATAATAAGCCTTGCAAGCAAAAGACTAATGAGTTAGTCACGAGATGATGTGTTACGGAACGAGTAAAGAGACTTGCCGGTAACGAGATTGAACTAGGTATAGAGATACCGACGATCGAATCTCGGGCAAGTAACATACCGATGACAAAAGGAACAACATATGTTGTTATGCGGTTTTGACCGATAAAAGATCTTCGTAGAATATGTAGGAGCCAATATGAACATCCAGGTTCCGCTATTGGTTATTGACCGGAGATGAGTCTCGGTCATGTCTACATAGTTCTCGAACCCGTAGGGTCCGCACGCTTAACGTTTGATGACGATCGGTATTATGAGTTTATGAGTTTTGATGTACCGAAGGTAGTTCGGAGTCCCGGATGAGATCACGGACATGACGAGGAGTCTCGGAATGTCCGAGACATAAAGATTGATATATTGGACGCCTATATTCGGACACCGAAAGTATACCGGAAAAGTTTCGGATTTAACGGGATTACCGGAGGGGGTTATCGGAACCCCCTACGAAGGGGGATGGTCCATAGTGGGCCTTATGGAAAATATAGAGGCAGCCCATAGGGCTGGCCGGCGCCCCACCTAGGGTTCCTAGTTGGACTACGAGTTGGGGGGCGCCACCTCTTCTTCTTTTCCTATTCCCTCTCTTCCTTCTTTGGTGGTTCCTACTAGGAATAGGATTGCAATCCTATTCCTAGTAGGATTGCACCCCTAGCCGCACCAAACAAGGGCCGGCCAGCCTCCCCCCTTCCTCCTTTATATACGGGGGCAGGGGGGCACCCAAAGACACACAAGTTGAATTGTTCCAGCCGTGTGCGGTGCCCCCCTCCACAGAAACACACCTCGGTCATACCGTCGTGGTGCTTAGGCGAAGCCCTGCGCCGGTGAATACATCATATCCGTCACCACGCCGTCGTGCTGACGAAACTCTCCCGTGAAGCTCAACTGGATCAAGAGCTCGTGGGACGTCATCAAGCTGAACGTGTGCTGAACGCGGAGGTGCCGTACGTTCGGTGCTTGATCGGTTGAATCGTGAAGAAGTTCGACTACATCAACCGCGTCACTTGACGCTTCCGCTTCCGGTCTACGAGGGTACGTAGACACACTCTTCCCTCTCGTTGCTATGCATCTGGTAGATAGATCTTGCGTGATCGTAGGAAAATTTTAAAATACTACGTTCCCCAACAAGTTCGTATGCTAAAGCTTTTCTAAATGTCAAGTATCTTTTCCTAAAACCATGAGATTGTGCAACTCCCGGATACCGTAGGAATGCTTTGGGTGTACCAAACGTCACAACGTAACTTGGTGGCTATAAAGGTGCACTACGGGTATCTCCGAAAGTGTCTGTTGGGTTGGCACAAATCGAGACTGGGATTTGTCACTCCGTGTGACGGAGAGGTATCTCTAGGCCCACTCGATAGGACATCATCATAATGTGCACAATGTGATCAAGGAGTTGATCACGGGATGATGTGTTATGGAACGAGTAAAGAGACTTGCCGGTAACGAGATTGAACAAGGTATCGGGATACCGATGATCGAATCTCGGGCAAGTACTATACCGGTAGACAAAGGGAATTGTATACGGGATTGATTGAATCCTTGACATCATGGTTCATCCGATGAGATCATCGTGGAGCATGTGGGAGCCAACATGGTTATCTAGATCCCGCTGCTCGTTATTGACTGGAGAGTTGTCTCGGTCGTTTCTACATGGTTTCCAAACCCGCAGGGTCTACACACTTAAGGTTCGATGACGCTAGGGTTATAGGGAGTAGATATACGTGGTTACCGAATGTTGTTCGGAGTCCTGGATAAGATCTCGGACGCCACGAGGAGTTCCGGAATGGTCCGGAGGTAAAGATTTATATATGGGAAGTCTCGTTTTCGTCACCGGAAAAGTTTCGGGCGCTATCGGTAACGTACCGGGACCACGGGGAGGGTCCCGATGGTCCACCAGGTGGGGCCACCAGCCCCAGAAGGCTGCGTGGGTCATGTGTGGGAGGGGACCAGCCCCAGGTGGGCTGGTGCGCCCCCCACCAAGGCCCAAGGCGCGTGGAGACTGGTAGGGCGGCAAACCCTAGGTCCAGATGGGCTTTAAGGCCCACCCTAGGGCGCCCCCCCTCTCTCCCCCTTGGCCGCACCGTAGATGGGTTTTGAGGGCTCCCGCCACCCCTAGGGAGGGAACCCTAGATCGGGGCGCAACCTTTCCCCTTCCCATATATATTGGGGGTTTTGGGGCTGCCATACACATGAGATCGTCTCCCTCTTGGCGCAGCCCTACCCCTCTCCCTCCTCGTCTTTCGCGGTGCTTGGCGAAGCCCTGTTGGAGGGCCACACTCCTCCACCACCACCACGCCGTCATGCTGCTGCTGGATGGAGTCTTCCCCAACCTCTCCCTCTCTCCTTGCTGGATCAAGGCGTGGGAGACGTCACCGGGCTGCACGTGTGTTGAACGCGGAGGAGCCGTTGTTCGGCGCTTAGATCGGAATCAACCGCGATCTGAATCGCTGCGAGTACGACTCCTTCATCTGTGTTCTTGTAACGCTTCCGCATCGCGATCTACAAGGGTATGTAGATGCACTCCCCTCTCTCTCGTTGCTAGTAGACTCCATAGATAGATCTTGGTGATGCGTAGGATTTTTTTTGATTTTCTGCTACGATCCCCAACATCGACCTTATACACATCGTATGAGGAAGTGGCCGTCCACCGCCCAGTAAATGGCGGGTTTTGACCCTGCTCCTCATTGTCTTCGCCGTCCATGCCGTCGATGTCTTCGGTGCCGTAATCAAGCGTGTCAGTTAAGTCCTCGACAGTGGCTATGAAGTGGGTGGCGGTGGGAAGCAAAATTCTCCGTCGTCCGCCCCTAGTTCGAACCAGCATAGTTAGGCTGTGAGTCCCCTGCCAAGGACAGGTTTTTTAACAAGTTTAGCACATCGCCTAAGGGCGAGTGTTGGAAGATGTCTGCGGTGCCGAATTCAAAAATCGATAACCGATCCAGCTCGGTGTCCGCGGGCGTATACTGTTCGGAACTTATAACCGGAGACGAGTCCGGAGTTCCGTTGACACAAATACCGTAAGATTTCGAGTCTGTGTGCGGCTCCAACGTCGCGGACTCTGTGGCCTCGGATGGCACAATCTGCACCGGATTTAATGCCGTTGAAGCAACATGATCCATCTCCTGGATGTGGTCTGATGACAGATTTAAGTCGTGTTCATCGGAGCGAGGGGGAGCGATCGCCGCGGTCTCAAATCCGTCGAAGATCAAGTCTCCATGGATGTCCGCGACGTAGTTCAAGCTCCCGAATCTGACTTGATGGCCAAGGGCGTAGCTGTCGATCTGCTCTAGATGGCCAAGCAAGTTGGATCGCAGTACGAAGCCGCCGAATACGAAGATCTATCCGGGGAGAAAGGTTTCCCTCTGGATAGCGTCACTATCGACGATTGAAGGGGCCATCGAATCTTTCATCGACGGCACATTGGAACTCTCAATGAAAGCACCAATGTCGGTGTCAAAAACCGGGGATCTCGGGTAGGGGGTCCCGAACTGTGCGTCTATGGTTGATGGTTACAGGAGACTGGGGACACGATGTTTACCCAGGTTTGGGCCCTCTCTACGGAGGTAATACCCTACTTCCTGCTTGATTGATCTTGATGAATATGAGTATTACAAGAGTTGATCTACCACGAGATCATAATGGCTAAACCTTAGAAGCCTAGCCTATATGCCTATGGTAATGAGTATATTCACCATCCGGACTACACCCTCTGGTTTATATAGACACCGGGGGGATCTAGGGTTACATAAAGTCAGTTACATAAGAAGGAATCTTCATAATTGGTCACCAAGCTTGCCTTCCATGCCAAGGAGAGTCCAATCAGGACACGGGTGCAGTCTTCGGCCTTCATGTCTTCACAGCCCATCAGTCCGGCCCATAGATGACAGGCCGGACGTCCGAGGACCCCTTAGTCCAGGACGCCCTCACACGCCCCACTCCCGTTTCTTTTGGGAGGGAACGGGCATTAAGCAGAAGTACCACCTAGTCAAGTGGGCTGCGGTGTGCCATCCAAAAAAGTTTGGTGGGTTGGGCATTTTGAATTCAAAATTGATGAATGTCGCTCTCCTATCCCGATGGTGGTGGAGGCTGGCCCAAAATGAGTTGGGTCTCTAGGCTGATCTTCTTAAGGCAAAGTATTTCCCTAACGATAATTTTTTTCTCCGCGAAGCGATCGGGCTGCTCATTCTGGAATGGGATCCAGGCTGTGCGACCCGCACACACTTTAGGGGCGATGTTTCTGGTCCGGAACGGTCAGTCATCACGTTTCTGGCTGGATTCCTGGATTGGCACTTCTCCTCTTTGGCAGAGTCACCTTGCAGTTTTCGAAGTGGCCTCTAACACGGAGTTGAGGGTGGGCGATGCTCTCCGGACCTCTCTTCCCTCGATTTCCTTCCTTAGAGCTCTCCTCCCGCACGAGGAAATTGAATGGAACGAGGTGAAGGCTCTGATCGGCCATCACGTTTCCTGCCCGAGTGCGGACGAGGTCTCCTGGAAGTTCTCTTCCTCGGGATTTTTCTCGGTTAAGTCCCTGTATAGCAAACAAACTAATGGTGTCATGCTGGACATAGCCCGGGGGCTGTGGAAGGCCGGCCTACCTTTGAAAATAAAAATCTTCTTGTGGCAGATGTTTCAAAACCGTCTCCCAACGGTGGACAATGTTGCGATTCGTAATGGCTCCTCGGACGGATCATGTGTGCTGTGTAGTAGCATAGAGGATGCCAATCATGCTTTCTTTCACTATCACCTTGCAAAATTTGCGTGGAGCGCAGTGAGAGCTACTTTTCAACAAAATTGGAACCTAGCATCGGGTGCTGATCTTTTGCATATCTTGCGTTCGCAAAAAGGGTCTAGTGCTAGGATCGTTTGGCGTTGCGTAGGGGCGCTGCTATGGTCTATATGGACTATTCGCAATAAGATGACCATTGAGAAGAAGTACCCTTCTCACCCTGCTGATATCTTGTTCAAATGTCACCTATTCTTACAGACTTGGATACCGTTGGGGAAACCGCGTGATGAGGAGCGCATGTCCGAGACGATGGCAAAGATACGCTGCATCCAGACGGAAGCTCGCCAAGTAGCAATTCAAGACTGATATCTTTGCCGCCTTTTGCTCGTTATTCATTTTGTCTCTCCGTATTCCAGCCTGTGTGCTTATGAGCAGCCAGCCTGCGTGCTGATGTTGTTGAACCCATTTGCTGTTGGTCATGTCGCTGGCCTGTTTGGATGCTGTCATCTTGAACTCTGTGGTTACCGCCGTGTGGCTTTATTAATTTAAAGCCGGACGCCTTTTGCGTCTTCGTTCCAAAAATATGAATCGATCTTGTGCTCAATGTGTGGCCTGTTACTTTTGGTATTTCTGTATCACCCGAAAGATTCCACGGTGTGGACTCATGCTTTTAGAAAGTTTGTGGAGGTATAGAGGTCGTCTCAACATTTACCACTAGTGATTTGGGCTTGTGTTTTGTTTGTCGAGGCTCGAGGTAAACAATGGGAGACTTTATGCCGTTGGAGGTACTTTGTGTTTCACATGTGGAGATATATTCGACGGCTCTGGTATCTTGGAGTAACCGCATGGATCATGCATCCACTAGAACCAAAAAGCCATAAATTCAAGATTCGACCAACACGCTATTCACATTAAAATAGTTGTAGTCGACATCAATCCCATCTTAAAGACCATGTGCAGCCTAGACATGAGCGGAAGTGTCGAAATAGTGATAATGTGGTTTTTTCATTCTTCTCATTTTATTGTGTGCTTCATGTGGAGGCCATTTCGATGAAAGTTAGAGTTTGCTAGTGGTACAAACGATATTGGACCACTATACATTGCGAGCATCACGAAATAGAATAATCACGAATTCCGTGTAATTGGCCAAGCTGCTAAATTAGCTAAAGTAGCGACGAAGTTTTCTTTATGTAAGAATTAGATCCACATACACCATATCTAAATAGAATATAAATCCAAAATAATAGAAGTTGGGATTCCATTGGATGCTTGCATTGTAGATTATGCAATATTATACAGAAAGATTCTTTTTTGGCACTAGCCATATTATCTATGATGTTTTTCCCTTTTGGGGGAAATAATATGTGAACATTTTTCCAAAATATATGAACATGCCCCACACAAATATGAACAACTCTTCCAAATATTTGAGCATTTCTAAGAATATATTAATATTTTTAGATACATACCTTTTTATAGGATATATTATTAATATGAGACGGATATTTTCACTTGCCTACACGACTATATTGCAACATGTGAACTTTTCCAAGTAAACTTTGTCGGCTGCCCATCACAGATTTGTTGTCAGGCTGGGAGAGTCAAAGCCCATGATGGTATAGCCAACCAGATAGCTGGCTAGCTAGACTGAGTTTATACTTTATATGTCGCTTGTAGCGACCCAGAAACTCGCCTCACCTAGAGTGAAGGTGCTTTCGGCCAGCCCAGAAGCCAATTATCAGGAAATATGAAGAATTTGAAACGGACCAAAAAAGACAAGACTGACATGATTGTGCGCTTTGTTCAGCGTACATAATGGATTAATCAGCAATACATGATTTAAAAAAATGAAAATAATTTAATGAAATTACTCACTAGTTTAATATGTCTAAGTTAAAAATGTATATGTGAAACAATGTTCTTGAGATTTCAAAAAAGTGATGATGGATCTAATTTTTAATATAATTTAAAAGTTTTTATTATAATTTTAATATATTCTGTCAATTTTTGAAAAAAAAACATGAATGTAAAAAACAATAATACCTAACTTCTAAAAATATGCCAAAAAAATTGTTTGGAAAAATTATGCATTTAGAAAAAACTGATACCTACCTTCTAAAAATATGCCAAAAAAATTGTTTGGAAAAATCGTGTATTAAAATGTTCTTTCAATGTTTGGAAAAATTATGCATTTAAAAAATGATACTCCCTCCGTTCACTTTTGTAAGACCGTTTAGACATTTAAGACAGCACATAAAATAGTTCAATTTCAGCTGTCCTAAAGGACTTACAAAAGTGAACAGAGGGAGTACCTAACTTCTAAAAACACGCTAAAAAATTTGTAATGCCCGATAAACATTTTATAATACACGATTGATACATTGTAAGTACACACTGAAATTTTAATACACGATCAACATTTTTCATGTATACGATGCAAATATTTTCAAATACATGGTCAGCAATATTTGATACATAATGAACACTTAATTATTATTTTAATACATCACAATTTTGTGAATACATGATAAGCATATTTGAACACATGCTGAACATGTTGAGCATTTTGAAATACATACTAAACACGTTTTAAATACCCAATGAACACTATTAGTACAGCATAAATAGGTTTAATACACGGCAACATTTATTAATACACGATGAATAAATTTTCATGCAAAAAGATTCATCATAACAAAAAAATAAAAGAAAATAAAAAGAGGAAATAAATGGAAAACATTATAAATGAACTAAAATACTAAAAGGAAAGTATAAAATCTAAACAAATAATAAACAAAAAGGGAAAGGGTAATGAGAAGCATTTCTAGAATAAACAGAACGAAACAAAAAATCAAACTGAAAATCCATGTAAGTACCATTAAAATCTAGCGTCCTAAAAAACAAAATAGCAAAAGAACCAGAAAAAATATTACCATCTCTGGGCCTGGCGAGCAGACGACCGCATACTACATCTCACAAATAACCAAGTTATTTTTCTCGAAAACAACAAAACAAATAAGCATGAGTCATGCGGGCTTAGCTATTCCTTGGGAAATACATTGCATTAAACTGTTTTCTTTATAGACAATAGGCTATTCACTGGAACTGATGCGAACGTCAGCTATGGTAGCCACCATGGCATTTGCTAAAACGAGACCAAAGAATTTATATTAAAAAAAAACAGAGTATCTCTGTGTGTGTGTGTGTGTGTGTGTGTGTGTGTGTGTGTGTGTGAGCCCATAACACAAACCCGCTAAACACCGCTAGCCCGACCGCATATCAACCTCCTTCACATTTCATTTAAAATTCCAGAACATCTTTGAAGTTCACAACAATTTATACAAAATATTCAAAATCATATAAAATTCATGATTTTTTCAAGACCGTTGTTTATTCACGGACATATTTCCAAATTGCCAAACAATTTTAAAGTTCATCAACATTTGTTAATTTTAATTTTTTTTTTCTAATTTTGTGTACTTTTTTAAATTCTTGTATATTTTCTAGATATGCTAAGATATTTCCAAATTGGCAAACATTTTATATAATATGAGTAAAATTTAAAAAAATGTAGAACATTAGATTTTTTGTATTGTTTTGAAAGATTTTATTATTTTTTCTTTTTATTCTCTTCAGTTTTCCATTAGAATTGGTAATAGAAAAGTTAATCTAAACTGCACATTCTGAACCTATCTAGACTCCTGCCTTTGGGAAATTAGGTTGCTAAGCATTACTTTGTAATTAAATAACTTGCTAACTTGCTGGTTCAGTTTAAAGCTATAGGCAGGGGCTTGAAAACCAAAACGTTTATTCATGAGTGTATGTATGATCTGGGCTGCGCTTTTCTGAAAGTATGTTATGATCCTGCTCCTGGGAGATTAAGTTTTTGTGGTTTTGCTTGGTAAATAATTGGCATGCTAAAACGTTTATTGTTGTTTCAGTGGTGGGGACCAATAATAGAAAGAAGTTGCTGTTAGAGCTAAACACGGACGTCATGTCCGAGTAGTTCTCTAGCTTGAAACCGAGTAGGTTAGCCATAGGCTCTTACGCACGCATATATATATGCTTGTATCCTTGCGTTGTAAACAGCCAGAAAAGAGAGAAGCAATACAACGCTCGATACGAACCTTTGGCCATCGATTAAGTTTCTCCGTTCGCCAAGTCAGGAGAGGTTCTGCCGAGTTTATTGATTCCTTCTGAGCTAGCCACCGAAAGCAATTAGTCTACGTACAGAAGTACCGGCGAGTTGCACGTACGTGAGGCTACCGTACAGGAATCAATTAAGCTGCTTGCCTGCTAGCCAGCTTTGCACATCGTACGTGTATTAGCTCCTGGGAGTTTTGGTCTAGCGATCAAAAGTCAACGATTGGTATCTAGAGCCTCGACGATCTACGATCTACGATGGAGGACAGCGACGCTGAGTCAGTCAAGTCCAGCAACGGCGGTTCCAAGGCGAACAAGAAAAGCGGCAAGGTGAAGAAGGGCGGCAAGTCAGCGACTAGTGGTGGCGGAACGGGCAACGCCAACGTGCTGGCGCATCGCAACATCCCCATCCAGTACCCGATGCTCACCGACATCAACTACGGCGTGTGGGCAGTCAAGATGAAGATTATTCTCCGAACCCTTCGAGTGTGGGAGGCCATCATGGACGACGACGTCGACCAGGAGTGCGACGAAGGTGCCATGGCTGCCATAGCCCAGTCTGTACCGATTTCCGTGCTGATGACGTTGGCGGAGTACGAGACAGCAAGAGAGGCGTGGAACGCACTCAAAGAGATGAGGATCGGAGAAGATCGCGTCACGAAGGCTCGGGCACAAGTGCTGAAGCGCCAATTTCACAAGTTGCAGATGGAGGAAACTGAATCGGTGAACGACTATGCCATGCGTCTGACTACTTTGGTGGGAGAGATCCGCGCGCTTGGTGCAAAGCTCGAGGAGACCGAGATAGTGGAGAAATTTTTCAGCTCTGTGACTGATAAATTCACGTACATCATCGGCAGGCTCGAGCAGCTTTACGACATCGACGACATGACCATAACGGAGGCGATCGGACGCTTGCAGACATGGGAAGAGAATGCTCGTGGCTGTCGGAAAGGCAACGGAGGAGGTAGTGACTAACTCATGTACTCGCGCGCAGATTGGGAGTCCCCAAGTAGCAAAGGAAGGCGCAACGTTGGCGAAGGCTCAAGCAACGCGAAGTGCGGCGGACAAACCGGAAAAGGCAAAGGAAAAGGCAAGCCACAAGGTCGTGGTAAGGCGGACCGATCTAAAGAGCGGAAGCCACGGAACTTGGATATGTCCGAGGTCAAGTGCTATGACTGCAACGAGATGGGTCGCTTTGCGAAGGATTGTCCGGAGCCTAACAAGCGGGAGATCAAGGCAAATTTGGCGAAGCAGGAAGACGAACGTCCAGGTCTTCTGATGGCCGAAGTTTGTGATCTCGTCCAAACAGCGGTTGTGAAACCAAACCGAAAGGTGCTGCTTCATGAGAAGAAAGTAAGACCGAAGTTATCCGGGAATCAGAACGTGTCGTGGTATCTAGACACAGGTGCCAGTAACCACATGACGGGGTGCAAGGAGAAGTTCCTCGAGCTGGAATATGATGTTCAAGGCTCGGTCAAGTTCCGTGATGGTTCAAATGTGGAGATTTGCGGGCAAGGTTCTCTACGCCTTGAAGAAGATGTCAAAGATGGAGATGGTATCTGGGATGCCGTTTATCGACCATGTTGATCGAGTATGTGATGGGTGCTTGGTTGGAAAACAGCACCGCATGCTGTTCTTGCTCAGTCTACCTATCGTGCAAGTGATGCACTCGAGCTGCTCCATGGTGATCTATGTGGCCCTATCACCCCACCAACTCACGGAGGAAAGAAGTATTTTTTCCTTGTGGTAGATGACTACTCGAGATACATGTGGGTCGTTCTCCTACGATCTAAAGATGAGGCGTTTGAAGCGTTCAAGAAGCTGAAGGCTGCAACGGAGATGGAACACAAGTTGAAGGTTCGCGCTCTACGGACAGATCGCGGCGGAGAGTATACGTCGAACGAGTTCAACGACTACTGCGAGAAGATTGGCATAAAGAGGTTCCTCACGGCACCTTATACGCCGCAGCAGAACGGGGTTGTTGAAAGGCGCAATCGAACCGTCGTTGACATGGCGAGAAGTTTACTCAAGAGCAAGAACTTGCCAGGGACCTTTTGGGGAGAAGCTGTCTCGACGGCGGTCTATCTTCTCAACCGGGCTCCAACGAAGGCAGTGATCGGCAAGACTCCGTATGAAGCAATATACGGACGTAAGCCGAATGTGTCCCACCTATGGACGTTCGAGTGTGTGGCCCATGTGAAGACGGCGGATCCGCATCTCTCAAAGCTTGCCGATCGTAGCACCAAGATGGTGTTCATCGGATACGAGAGGAGTTCCGGCACAAAGGCATACCGCTTCTACGATCCACGAACCAAGCGTCTACGGATTTCACGCGACGTCATGTTTGAAGAAAACAAAGCGTGGAATTGGAGCACAGCAGCCGACGATGCTCCAGACGGTAACATATTCACAGTTGATTTTCCAACTGATGATGATGCAGGGGAGGATGTCCAGGTGGTTGGCAAGACGCCCAACCAAGGTGACCACAATGGCAGTGATCATCATGGTGCCGACACTGACGATGACGCGCATGGGTCGCAAGGTGATAGCGACAACGACGCGCAAGACATGGGTGGAGATCTCGGCAACGACATCGACAATGAGGCGCATAGCGATGATGACAATCAAGATGATGGTCACGATCACGACAACTACGCCGACGACGCGGATGCCAATGACCCGGCATCTACCATGCCCGAGACTCAACCGTCTTCCTGAAGTGCATTGACGCCGACACAATTTGTGTCACCTCCTTTGCAAGCCACAACGGATTCAACTACCGTGTGTGGGATCCAGGACGCAACGAGGACGTCGTGTTTAGGGAAGTGAATGTTAGAGCTAAACACGGATGTCATGTCCGAGTTGTTAGATAATAACGAGAATAAACGAGACATAAGAGTCTGAGTCTGTGCTACTCATGCAAGAGCAGACTAACAAAACTTGGTCTCTCAATAAAAGTCTGAGTCTGTGCCACTGACCTCAAAAACTGAAACTGCTCAATCATCAAGTGACATAAGTCATCATATCTCCTGTGGTGCCTGAACGAGCGCATAGCTCATAGTGCAACATCTTGGTGCACATCGCATTGTGACGAACTCATCTCACGGAATCTGAACGTCCTTTAAAACAGAAAGCACAAACCTCGGCAAACAATACTCATGCAAGAGCATATGGTACGGATGGCATCGCGTGCACCCAAAAAACTGCCGACTTGTAGTGGTTAATGAAAAATCCATGACATGGTCATAAACTGTCCTTGTAGAAAAACTGTCGGATGAAGGAATCATCCTAACATGCAACGGAGTTTCAACTCTGCAATAGACCCCTCTTGAAAGAGCAAAGACAACTGAATTGCACTTGAAACTTAACAGTGCTAAATGTTGTAGTATCTAGCAGAAACAAATCAATCTCCTTCTTGCACCTCAACTGATTCTCAACACGAACATGAATATCAAAACAAAACCTTCACATGCATAACAACAAAAAACTATGGAGAGAATAGAGTATATGCTGGCTACCAACAGGCTTAATAGTTACCTCCTCCATACCCTTTTTTTTTGATAACTGAATTGTGTTCTTCAAATAACTGCAGCAATATTGCATCCATTATCCCGACGGGCCATAATCCCCAAAACTCCACCTTGAAGAAAAACTAAGTGCATCCTGATAATTGGCTCGCGCCAACAACGCTCGCAAATTAACTTGCCATAGGATAAACCTTGTGTCACGATCCAGTAGCGGAAGATGATACTTCATGGATGCCATGAGTAGATTAAATATGTGTACACAAAGTAGTACAAGTTGAAAAAAATATTCTTGACAGAATAAATTTGCGGGGCAAAGAACCAAAGAGATAGCACCTCGTAGTAGTACTGGACGGTGAACGAAGCAAAGGAAGTTGAAAAAAAATATGTAATTAACACTAGCCTTCGTCACGTACTAGTGCAACTAGTACTCGCTTCATGTCACGATGGAGAGCAGCCTCGGTACTTGAGCCAATGTGTGCAGCGGCGGCTCAGCGGATTAAACAAGAGCGGCCGCACCCTTGTACGATAGCTGCGGTGGAATACGACGACTTCGGCGACTTGCGCATGTACACAGCAGCGACTCGGTGGATCGATCGCTGCTCCACGATTTGGTTCTGCGGTGGAAAGCAGTAGCGGCTGCCTGGGAAATCGATCCGAAACCGGATCGCCTGGTCACGACGCGGAGGCGCACGCAACCCTAACTCTCGTCTCAATCTCGTATATTACGAACCTCAGCTCTGTATACCACTTGTTAGATAATAACGAGAATAAACGAGACAGAAGAGACACAGATTTAACGTGGAAACTCTTGTGGGAGAAAACCACGGAACGCACGGCGACGTATCACTATAATTGGGAGGAGTATTAAATTACACGAGAGGACAAACCCTCTACGTGCTAATCTGGTGGAGCTCTCTCTCATCTATTTTATGACTAGCTGGTACTATATAAAGGGGCAAACAACTCTCTTTCTTGGTGGACACGAAACAGCGTTGTAGTCATGCTACGTCTAGCACGGTTGGCATGCCGTAGTCCGGTAGGAGTCCATCTGTAGTACAACACTTGTATGGGATTCGGAACACAATAAAATAACACGAGTAGTTCTTTAGCTTGAAACCGAGTAGGTTAGCCATAGGCTCTTACGCACGTGTGTATATATATATATATATATATATATATATATATATATATATATATATATGCTTGTATCCTTGCGTTGTAAACAGCCAGAAAAGAGAGAAGCAATACAAGGCTCGATACGAGCCTTTGGCCA
Organism: Secale cereale; assembly: GCA_902687465.1. NCBI lineage: Eukaryota > Viridiplantae > Streptophyta > Magnoliopsida > Poales > Poaceae > Secale > Secale cereale. Next base: position 797,564,860 of record LR738714.1, read on the forward strand.
TCGATTAAGTTTCTCCGTTCGCCAAGTCAGGAGAGGTTCCGCCGAGTTTATTGATTCCTTCTGAGCTAGCCACCGAAAGCAATTAGTCTATGTACAGAAGTACCGGCGAGTTGCACGTACGTGAGGCTATCGTACAGGAATCAATTAAGCTGCTGCTAGCTAGCTTTGCACATCGTACGTGTATTAGCTCCTGGGAGTTTTGGTCTAGCGATCAAAAGTCAACAGTTGCTTCCTTAAATTGTTGGTTATGTCGTGGGTGCAGTAAGGAAAGGGCCACCCGATGACGGTTCTGGACTTGAGGTCTAACAAAAAGTATTGGTCAGTGTAGTGTTTTTCTGGTTTCTTGATCAGTGTGTCAGAGGCCACGAATTCTTTTCATGCTTGCAAATTTTTTTGGATTGTATTTGTAAAGTATACCCTGGTTGAGAGGCTAGGAGGGATCTTGCTGAACAAATATACCTGTCTGCATGAATGTCTATACAGTTAGTCATAGATGAGATGACAAGCAGCTCTCCTGCGTCGTTCGAGAAGAAGAAAAAACAAAAGACGAGGATCATATAATCCCACTTTATGATACACTTAGTCTGAGATTAAGTGATTATTTGTGCCGCGGTCGCTACAACAAATCATCTAAAATAAGCTACTAGCGTTTTTTTATCCAAGCTTTCTTGCTTATAATTAGATAATATACGCCTGCTTCATACATATTATTCTTTCTGAGAGGGGCATGATCATCATGAAATCAACTTTAATGTTTATGGCAAATGTCAACCGTAAGTCTGCAAAAAAATAAAGTGTCCGCAGAACAAAAAGGGCCCTGAACAATTTCTGTAATTTTTCTGTTCCTTTATTTGTTACTCCTCTGCACTACATCAATTTTTTCGAGGCCCGTTTTGCTTTCAAGTCTGATGCGCGTGTTCTTTCTCATATATATAGGAAGAAGAAAGTATTCGCTCCAGAGGAAGATGTCTAGCTTGCCTGTGTGCTGTAACATTAATCAGTGCATCGAGCTCAACGTTTTCTATCATTGGAACCTTGATTATTTATCTCATTTGAACATAGTCTAACCCCTCTGATTTTTGTCAGTACATCATTGTACACCTCCTATGCCCGCTTAATTGTTTGTTCATTTTGTTAATCAAGAAGCATCTGATTTTATGGCTGGGTACGTTGAAAATATATAAAACCTTTTTTTTCTTTTGGATAATTAGTTTCCCTTTGACCAATCTTTGTTACTTGCCTACACATCTGTGCCGCTTCGTGTGCTGCCTCGAGTCGCGCGGCCACTACGCCTATGCCGAGGCAGAGGTCGCTGCCACTCTCGACGCCCTCCGCCGCGCGCTCTCGCCGGTGGCGTTCGCAAAGCCTTGTCGCGGTGCTGCAAGTGTTGCCCCCTCCTCCCCAAGGGCAAGGTGAAGGAAGGTGCATATGTGGTTCTTCTGCAGCTCGCAGCACGGATTGCTGTGTCCAACCTACACAAGAATGCCAAGAAGCCCTTCTCGGAGGCGTAAGCCACAACACATGTTTCTGCCATGATTTCCTTCGGTTGTATTTCGTGGATTTAGGTGTTGAAAAATTATGGGTTGTGGATGCAGGATTAAGGACATGTACCTGCACTACAACGAGAGATCTGGGATGCTTCTTTGTGGCTTCCAAACTTGAAATGTTTGTTTGGAAGTTAGTTTAGTATTTTGTTGTGGATTCACAGCTTCTCTTAGACCTTTAGATTTCGAAAGAAACTAAATGAAGATATGGTGGTATGGTCTCAATAGTACAACTTAAAGCCTTCCATGCTTTATATTTGCTCTGAAATTTGCTCTTGAAGAATCAAGTATCTATGTTAGATCCGGTGAGGAAAGGCGGCTTCCAAGAAGAGGATGCGGGTGTGTTGGCCACATATGGTTTTTGACTTGGATGTCTAAATATTCTCACAATACTTGGCTCCCTCTCGCCCTTTGCACCATTGGCGCAACGAGTCATCTAGTGGTCAGAAATGACGGATGGCAGACACACCATCATCACCAACTGAGTCTTTTACAGGACAGAGAAACATGTATAAATTGTAATATTTGGTTCTGCTCCTTGGCACAATTGATAGATAGAAATAACGATTGGAAATGCTAGGGCGGAGGTTTTCCCCTAGATAAGCAGGGTAGTAGTAGCTAGGAATGGCAATGCAAAAGTACTGCACCGCCCACTGATACGTCTCCAACGTATCTATAATTTTTTATTGTTCCATGCAGTTATATTATCATTCTTGGATGTTTTACAATCATTTTATAGCCATTTTATACGTTTTCTTGGTACTAACCTATTAACATAGTGCCAAGTGCCAGTTGCTGTTTTCTGCATTTTTTTACATCGCAGGAAATCAATATCAAACATAGTCCAAACGCAGCAAAACTTTTTGAAGATTTTTTTGGACCAGAAGAAACCCAATGGGCCCAGACGCACCCTGGTGGGTTATGCCCACCTCGGGTGCCCCCGGACCGCCTCTTTTCTCTATAAATAACCCAATATTCCAGAAACCCTAGGGGAGCAGACGTAATTTCGATCCAGCCGACGCAGAATCCAGAACCACCAGATCCAATCTAGACACCATCACAGAGGGGTTCACCACTTCCATTGGCGCCTCTCCGATGATGCGTGAGCTGTTCCTTGTAGACCTGGGGGTCCGTAGTCGGTAGCTAGATGGCTTCATTTCTCTCTTTTGATTATCAATACAATGGTCTCTTGGAGATCCATATGATATAACTCTTTTGCGGTGTGTTTGTTGGGATCCGATGAACTTTGAGTTTATGATCAGATCTATCTTTTTATATCCATGAAAGTTATTGAGTCTTCTTTTGATCTCTTATATGCATGATTGCTTATAGCCTTGGATTTCTTCTCCGATATTGGGTTTTGTTTGGCCAACTTGATCTCTTTATCTGGCCATGGGAAGAGGGGCTTTGTAGTGGGTTCGATCTTACGGTGCTTGATCCCATTGACAGAAGGGGAACCGACACGTCGTTGCTACTAAGGATAAAACGATGGGGTCTATTTCTACATAACTAGATCTTGTCTACATCATGTCATCGTTCTTATTGCATTACTCCGTCTCTCCATGAACTTAATAAACTAGATGTGTGGAGTAATAGTAGTCGATGCAGGCAGGAGTCGGTCTACTAATCATGGACGTGATGCCTATATAATGATCAATTCCTGGATATCATCATGATTATTTGAAGTTCTATCAATTGCCCAACAGTAATTGTTTTCCCACTGTTTAATATTTTCTTGAGAGAAGCCACTAGTGAAATCTACGGCCCCCAGGTCTCTTTCTCATATTATTTGCCTTGATGATCTATTTTCCTTTGCTTTTATTCTCAGATCTATTAAACCAAAAACCAAAAAATACCTTGCTGCAATTTATATTATTTATCATTCAATCTATCAATATTGATATCTCTCTCACGTCCGTTACCCGAAAGGGATTGACAACCCCTTTTACACGTCGGGTTGCGAGTATTTGTTATTTGTGTGCAAGTGCTGTTTACCGCTGCTATACTGCATCATCCCTTCCTCTTTAGGGAAAAAACCGACGTAGCTTTAGCAGCCATCAAAAGGAATTTTCTGGCGTCGTTCCCGGGGAGCACCTTCAACATATTCCAGGTTCCTAATCACAAATTTCATCTCCTCACAATTTACGTTATTTTCCATTTGCCTCCCATTTTCATATCCCCCACTTCACAACAATTTGCCGTTTTTATTCACTCTCTTTTTCGTTCTTCGTTCTCTCGTCAGATCTGTTTTCGTTTGCCCTTATGTCTTACTTGGTTGCTTTGCTTGGTTGTTCGGTAAAATTGGGTGTTTTATTGGAAATCGTAAGGAAAGCGTTTATGGATCCTCATCCACTTGCTAATCTTTTTGAAAGATCAACTTAAGATGAACCAATTGCTAGTGAGTTGAGTGGACTAGATTATCTTTATGAAGTTTCCTTGAGATTCATGAATCTGAAAATTGTGATGAAGTGATAAAAGAAGAAGTTTGTGAAGTGATTCATGATAGTTCCTTGTATGAAAAGCATGATTGCAATGATGTTATTATAAATTCTATTAATATAAATTGTGCTAATGATATGCAAAACCCAAAGATCGGGGATGCTAATTTTGCTATGTCTACTACTTGTTGCAATGGTCATGATTGGGGTGATTCTTTCTGTGATCTTGAAATTTTATTTAAGCCTCATGATGATTATGATATTGATAATAATATTTGCAATAATATTTAAAGTGGGTTTGGAGAGGTCATGACTTTAGTTGATGTTAATCCCACTATCTTGGAATATTATAAGACTTTTATGCATGTGGATCATGAAGATTTTTTTATGTGATGGTTATATTGTTGAATTTGAGTATGATCTTACATACAATTATTATGAGAGAGGAAAATATGGTACTAGAATTCTTCGTGTTACTAAATTACCTCTCTTGATGGTTAAATTTTCAAAGTTTTATTGTTCCTTGCATGTGCTAGTTTTTGTTTGCCTTGATAATTTGTTGTCTTATAAAATGCCTATGCATAGAAAGTATGTTAGACTTAGATGTGGTTGTCACGTGTTTCATGATGCCCTTTTTGTGCTTCAATTCTTGTCTTTCATGTGAGCATCATTGAAATCCCAAGCCTACCTCAATGGCTGTAAAGAAAGAGCTTGTTGGGAGGCAACCCAATGAATAAAATAAATTTTTGCTTTTTATTTCTGTTATTGAATAAAAACCCTTTAATATCTCTGTTGAGATGTGTTTTTGTGGTTTGAATAAAGGTTTGTGCCAAGCAAAGCCTTAGGAACACGTTGGGTGTTAGTAAATTTGATCTTGCTGAAAAACAGAAACTTTTGCGCTCACGATAAAAATTCTCATTTTTTATAGAAGAGTTCTTTTTGATTGATTCTTTTTGCAGAAGATTAATATACAAAATTCCCACGTGGCCCTATTTTTTCCAAGATTTTTAGAGTTGCAGAAGTATTCGAAACTCCCAGATTACTAGAGACTGTTCTGTTTTTGACAGATTCTGTTTTTATTGTGTTATGTGCTTGTTTTGATGATTCTATGGTTTTCTTTGATGAGTTTTTTCCATAAAAAAAGTTAGAATACAGTAGTGGTGAAGGAAATATGCCCTAGAGGCAATCATAAAGTTGTTATTTATATTTCCTTATATCATTATAAATGTTTATTATTCATGCTAGAATTGTATTAACCGGAAACTTAGTACATGTGTGAATACATAGACAAAACAGAGTGTCCCTAGTATGCCTCTACTTGACTAGCTCGTTCATCAAAGATGGTTATGTTTCCTAACCATAGACATGTGTTGTCATTTGATGAAGGGGATCTAATCATTAGGAGAATGATGTGATGGACAAGACCCATCCGTTAGCTTAGCAACTTGATCGTTAATTTTACCGCTATTGCTTTCTTCATGACTTATACATGTTCCTATGACTATGAGATTATGCAACCCCCGTATACCGGAGGAACACCTTGTGTGCTATCAAACATCACAATGTAACTGGGTGATTATAAAGATGTTCTACAGGTGTCTTCGAAGGTGTTTGTGGTGTTGGCATAGATCGAGAATAGGATTTGTCACTCCGAGTGTCGGAGAGGTATCTCTGGGCCCTCTCGGTAATACACATCATAATAAGCCTTGCAAGCAATTGACTAATGAGTTAGTCACGAGATGATGTATTACGGAACGAGTAAAGAGACTTACCGATAACGAGATTGAACTAGGTATGATGATATCGACGATCGACTCTCGGGCAAGTAACATACCGATGACAAAGGGAACAACGTATGTTGTTATGCGGTTTGACCGATAAAGATCTTCGTAGAATATGTAGGAACCAATATGAGCATCTAGGTTCCGCTATTGGTTTATGACTAGAGATGTGTCTCGGTCATGTCTACATATTTCTCAAACCCGTAGGGTCCGCACGCTTAACGTTCGTCGACGATTAGTATTATGAGTTCTGTGATTTGATGACCGAAGTTTGTTCGTAGTCCAAGATGAGATTGGCGACATGACGAGGAGCCACGAAATGGCCGAGAGGTAAAGATTCAGATATTGGAAGGCTATATTCGGACATCAAAAAGGTTCCGAGTGATTCGGGTATTATTGGGAGTACCGAAGAGTTACGGGAATTCATATTGGGCCTTAGTAGGCAATACGGGAAAGGAGAGAAAGGCCTCAAGGATGACCACGCCCCTTCCCCATGGACTGGTCCGAATTGTACTAGGGAAAGGGGGCGCCCCCTTCCTTCCTTCTCTTTCTCCCTTCCACTTTTCCTATTCCATGTGGGAGGTGGAATCCTACTAGGACTAGGGAGCCCTAGTAGTACTCCACACTTTGGGCGCGCCCTATGAGGACCGACCTCCTCCTCCCTCCATCCTTTTGAAGGAAATATGCCCTAGAGGCAATAATAAAGTTATTATTTATTTCCTTATATCATGATAAATGTTTATTATTCATGCTAGAATTGTATTAACCGGAAACTTAGTACATGTGTGAATACATAGACAAAACAGAGTGTCCCTAGTATGCCTCTACTAGACTAGCTCATTGATCAAAGATGGTTACGTTTCCTAGCCATAGACATGAGTTGGCATTTGATCAACGGGATCACATCATTAGGAGAATGATGTGATGGACAAGACCCATCCGTTAGCTTAGCACTATGTTCATTTAGTTTTACTACTATTGCTTTGTCATGACTTATACATGTTCCTATGACTATGAGATTATGCAACTCCCGAATACCGGAGGAACACCTTGTGTTCTATCAAACGTCACACTGAAACTGGGTGATTATAAAGATGCTCTACAGGTGTCTCCGAACGTGTTCGTGATGTTGGCATAGATCAAGAATAGGATTTGTCACTGCGATTGTCGGAGAGGTATCTCTGGGCCCTCTCGGTAATACACATCATAATAAGCCTTGCAAGCAAATGACTAATGATTTAGTCACGAGATGATGTATTACGGAACGAGTAAAGAGACTTGCCGGTAACGATATTAACCAGGTATGGTGATACCGACGATCGAATCTCGGACAAGTAACATACCGATGACAAAAGGAACAACGTATGTTGTTATGCGGTTTGACCGATAAAGATCTTCGTAGAGTATGTTGTTATGCGGTTCCGCTATTGGTTATTGATCGGAGATGAGTCTCGGTCATGTCTACGCCGGTAAATAGAAACACACCTCGGTCATACCGTCGCGGTGCTTAGGCGAAGCCCTACGCCGGTAAATACATCATATCCGTCACCACGTCGTCGTGCTGACGAAACTCTCCCGTGAAGCTCAACTGGATCAAGAGCTCGTGGGACGTCATCAAACTGAACGTGTGCTGAACGCGAGGTGCCATACGTTCGGTGCTTGATCGGTTGAATCACGAAGAAGTTCGACTACATCAACCGCGTCACTTGACGCTTCCGCTTCCGGTCTACGAGGGTACATAGACACACTCTTCCCTCTCGTTGCTATGCATCTGGTAGATAGATCTTGCGTGATCGTAGGAAAATTTTAAAATACTACGTTCCCCAACAGGTACTCACGGTACCATACGCTTGCTGAACCAAGATCGAGCTGGTGGATCTCGGGACGCTCAAGACCAGCATGCACGCCAACGTGCTGGCATGAGCAAGGCACGGTCGCCTGGACGGGATACTGCTCCTTCTAACATAGTTAGAAGTCCGAGCATATCCCGCTCCTCACACCGTTCGCCACCGCTACCCGCCACTCCAGCAGAAGCTCTGGCACGAGCTCAACTGCTCCTAGACGTCCCTGCAGCGGCAGACAAGGCCGACGACTGGAGGGCCACCATTCAGAGTCTCATCGCCTTTGCCAACGGCGACACTCCGCGGCAGCCGAGCACATCGCAGCCGCGGCAAGTCAGCCAGGCACGGGCCGATGGCGACAAGACCGGTGGGGGTGCAACCACCGTGCACTCCCCGCCCCGAAGGCCAAAATCGCCGACTCGCCGGATCAACCTTGACAGTGACTCTACCGCGTCATCAGATTCGTGAGCTCGTCGCAATCAGCGCCAAGTTCTTCACGAACGACAGCAAGAAGACGCTCGTACTCACATCGAGCGCCGAAGAGAAGCGCGTCGTCAATCAGACCAGCGCGCTGGGCCCACTGTCGACATGCATGTGCCAGGGGGACCAGGCGACTTGCCGTATGCAGTAGGTTGCCCTGCGTTTACTCGTGAGCTGCGGCAAGTCCAGTGGCCCAGCATGAAGAATTTCAAACCGGACGTACCAGAGAAGTACGATGGCAAGACGCATCCGTCGGAGTTCCTCAGCATCTACACCATCGCGGTGCAAGCTGCCGGGGGGCGGGACGACAAGATCCTTGCAAACTACTTCCCGCTGGTGCTCAAACCCAACGTCAGGTCCTGGCTCATGCACTTGCCGGACAACTCCATATCCTCCTGAGCTGACCTGTGCCATCAGTTTGTTGGCACCTTTACAGGCGGCCACAAACCTCATGGCCAAGAAAGTGACCTTCATCTGCTCGCCCAGAAGGAAGGAGAGCCCCTGCGCAAGTATATCCAGAGATTCAGTCGTGTACAGCACAACATCCCAGATGTCCACCCTGCCGCGATTATCAGCGCGTTCCATCAGAACGTGCGTAACCGCAGGATGCGGGAGGAGATGGCGATGTGTAAGATCAGAGACGTCAGTGAGCTATATGCCCTGGCCGACAAGTGTGCACGTGCTGAAGAGGGGAGGAAACTCCCTGGAGAGGATACAGGAGCAGGAGGATCTAACAGTGAGGATGCTGCCCCGGCAAAGAAAAACCGGCGGCGGAACACCAGGAAGAAGAAAAGCAAAGAGGTGCTAGTCGTTGAGCAGTCCGGCAACGAAGGTGGCGCCAAGAAAGCCCAAGTTGGTAGCTCCGGCAAGGAGACTGCCGCATGCACCAACTGCCAGGCTGTGGCGGCTGTCGACAAGCAGGACGGCACCGACAAGCAGTATTGCAAGATCCACCGCACCAAGGGTCATGACCTCCAGAACTGCAAGAGGGTCGAACAGCTCGTCGAGCAGCAGAAGGCTGAGTACGAGCGACGCGACAAGGAGAAGGCCCAAGGAGGTGATGGAGGATCTGGCAAGAAGCGGTCATTCACCGGCCGGGGAGGACGCCGCGGCAAGGCCAAGCAGCGGCAAGGACACAGACCTCCTCGTGGCCGCGACAAGGATGAAGATGACGACGACGATGAAGACATGGATGATGTTGAGACCAGTGAGCAGGATTTCCAGAAAGCCACAGAGGTCTTGTGCGTTGACGGCGGTGCTTCTCTGCATACTTCACACCACCAACTCAAACAGTGGGTGCGGGAAGTTAATGCGGCAGAACCACCTGTCGAATCGCGCAAGCTTCTGAAATGGTCCAGCACGGCTATCATCTTTGATATTGAGGACCACCCTGATCGCACAACTGCGGTTGGGTGCTTGCCGATGTTGGTTTCGCCAACTATCCGCAACCTCAAGGTCACTAAGATGTTAGTTGACGGTGGGGCCGGCTTGAACCTGATCTCCTCTGATGTACTCCAGAAACTCCAGATCCCTGACAGGGAGCTCGAAGAGACCGGCACATTCCAAGGAATCAACCCGGGAAGAAGCAAGCCGAAGGGGAAGATCACGTTGCCAGTGACATTTGGCGGCGAGCTGAACTTCAGGACTGAGAGGGTCACTTTTGACGTTGCCGATTTTCCATTGCCTTACAATGGGATACTCGGCCGTCCAGCACTCGCCAAGTTCATGGCAGCCTCTCACTATGCATACAACATGCTGAAGATGCTAGGCCCGATAAGTGTCATTTCTGTCCCTGGCGACAAGAAGGATGCTCTTATCTGCGCCGACAAGATCTACCGGGAAGCAGCAGCCGCAATGGATCGCAAGACACTTGCCGCTGAAGCTCCCGGGGGGAAGAAGAAGACTAAGTCCGGCAAGAGCTCTGATGCACACTCCGGCAAGCGCACCTCTTCGGAGTGCTGCGCTACCGTTGAGGACGCACCATCAAGCTCCACCGGCAAGTGTAAGAAAACAATGGCAGCTCCACCAGAGACCAAGAAGGTGTCCGCCAAGGAGGACGGCACCGGTGGTACCTTCACCATCAGTGCCACACTTTTGTACAAGTCTTGCCGCTGTTGCATGTAAACCATTGTACAAAGCCGGGCGCAGACCCCATGCATAAGTAAAGCTCATGTGCTCCGCACATCTTGTCAAATTTCTTGCTTTCTATTTTTTGCATGTGTTATCTGACACTTTGTGCAGCACCTACCCCCGGTAAGCAATAACGAGCCTTAAGGCTTCATATCTTTGTTTTCTCTTCTTTCTTTTTCTCAAGGAAAGGAAGGTTCCCTCGCACACAAGTTTGCCGGGGGGGAGGAGAAGATAGTGGTATGGACCAAGCGCCGTTGAAAAAAGTTTCTCCTTGCCGGGAAGCAAACAACAGAAAAGCTAAGTTGCCAAAGTTTGAGCAATTAGATTTTTAAATTTTTAAGTTATCTTCCTTGAACGACCGTTCTTTGTATGGAAAACCTGTGCGCGGAGGAACCAACTCGTAGCTAGTTGCGCCCTTAACGTTGTTTCGAGCCCGCTCAACAACTTTGTTACGAGTCCGCTCAACAACTTTGTTTCGAGTTCGCTCAACAACTAAAGTGAGCTGCGACTAGTTGCGACAAGGTTTCTTGTCGGTAACGGCACCGCCAGCAGGCTGCTGACGTTCCGTACTCAGCGCTCGCGGCTAAGGTGCCTACGCCGGCAAGTTCCCTAAAAGCGCAGGGCATAAACATACAAAGGAAGGAGTCAAGTAAAGGAATAACATTGCAATCACTACCCAAAATAGAGTTATATTACAAGATAGCTTGTCGCAGCTCTAACAAATTGTTCTCGTAACATAATCAGCAGCGACAAGGAAAGAAAAAAACAGGCAGCCTAGTCCGCGCGATGGCCCTCGACCCTCTTGATCCCGATCACCTTGTGCATAATGGGTGCGACAAGGGCCTTGAGCGCCTCCTGATCAGCGTCCGGCGGCAGGGACTTGAGGACGTTGGTGAGGTTGAGGCCTGGATTGCGGAAGGCCACCTTCACCAACACCTTTTGAAGGGCTCCCGCGCAGAGCTTGCGCGACTCGTCCGCCAGCTGCTTTGGGATCCTCTCCCGAAGTTGCTGGAGGGCCGTCCCCATGCCTCTGAAGAACAGGGTGAGCTTGGCGCTAGGGTGGAGGTTCTCGTCGGAGGAATACCCGAGATACTCCGCCCCAAGCTGCGCCAACTCCCTGTCGATATCTGCGGCAGCATTGACGAGACCCTCCGTCCAGTGCTCCACAGTCTCCCTGAAGGTGTTCTGGGTGACAGCAGCACTCGCCAGCAACACCTTCTCGGCCTTGACCTCCTCCTTCAAGGCCGCCTCCTGCTCCTTGGCGCCGTCCAGCGTCTTGGTCAAAGTGGTCAGCTTCAACTCAAGATCAGCGTTGGAGTCCTTGGCGGCGGCAAGCTCCTTGCCCTTCTCGGCGAGACGAACCTGCAGCTCTGAGTGGCTGTGGGCGTCCTTCTCCCGCTCAAGCTTGAGCGCGGCGATCTCTTCACCTCTCGTCTTGAGATCGGCCTCCAGCTGCGCCACCTTCGCCTCCAGTTCCTTCTTGGCGGTCTCGGCAGAAGCGGCAGCGTCCTTTGCTTCCTGGAGGGCCCCACCAAGTGATTGCTCGCGCGCGGCAAGCTCCTCCTCGTGGCTGTCGAGGTTGACCTTCCGCTGCGCCAGCTCACCCTCCCGCGTGGATAGCTTCTCGGCGGCAAGCCGCTGTTGCTCTTCGACTTCGGCCTTCTCGAGGAAGAAGGTCGTCTGCTCTTCGGCAAGTTGCTCCCGCTCCTCTGCCAAGGACCGGAGAGCTGCCTGGTTGAGGGCCCGGAGCTCCTCCGCGCGCTTCTCAATGTCGGCTCCCGCCTTGGCGGCCAGCGCTTCACGGGACTCCAGCTTGGCCTGCCGAGCGCGGTAGAGCGACAACAGCTTCCGTAGCAGCCGCTCCTCCTCAGGCTCGCCGCTGCTGCTGCTCGACGCGTCGACCAGCGTCAGCCCGGCAGAGGCGAGCACCTCTCCGTCGAAGATTTCTCCCTCGACCGGCGCCCTGGAGCTTGAGGCCCAGGGGAGTTTGATGAAGACGCCGTCGCCGGCCTTCAAGTAGGAGCCTGGCTCGGGCTCTTCGGAGCCTGGGGCTGCGGCAGCGGCGGAGGGCTCGGCGGTCGGTGTAGCGCCTGACGCTCCTGCGGCCTCAGGGCCGACAGTGCGATCGCCGGAAACCTCGCCAGCTGCTGCGGCGGCAGCCTTGGCGGCCTCGTCGCCGGCGGGATCGTCAGCACCGGCCGCCTCTTCGGTGGCAACGGCGTCGCCGGTGTTGTCGCGCGCGTTCTCTTCATCAGCAACCTCCGTCTCCATCGGCTCCGCAGCAGATGGATCTGACGGCCGGAAAGGGGAGAAAAACAGTCAAGCAAATATCCAAAAAAGAAAAAAAGCCCAAGGGAAGTTTGAAGCAAAGGGATTACCTGCGCGGGCCGGCTCCTCGGTAAGGTTCCTTGCCGGGGAACTCTCCCTTGGCGGCGTAGTCGTGGTCCCCGCCGGCGGAGGGCCGCTGGTACTGTCCCTCGCCGGAGAGCTCCCCCTTGCCGGAGGACTCTCCCTTGACGGGGAAACCCTTGCCGGAGAGCTTTCCCTTGGTGGCGTAGTTGAAGCAGATGGCACGTCGGGGGCGGTCTCCAGGTGCTCCTGGTGTGGCTGCTCTGCTCCTGCACAAGTCAACAAACAAGACATCAGCAAAGATAGAACACCCACGCGCGCCTAGCAGCGGAAAGTAAACCATACACTTACGCTGGGGGCTGCGCAGAATATCAGTTGCCGGGTCCGACAAGTTTGTCTCAGGCGCACCCCCTGCTGGCACGGTGGGCTCATCCTCGATGACAATCACCGGGACCTTGGCTCTCTTTGCCGCCCTCTGGGCCAGAGTTCTGAAAAAAGGAACAGGTTCAGAGTGAGGCAAATGAGATAGAAGACAAAACAGAAGAAAATTGAAGAAATACAAGAACAACAAAGTCTTACTCTTCTTCTTCCTCATCGGAACTGAGCGCGGAGAAGTCGAAGTCCGGCTCACGCCCGGTGCGAGGAGGCGGAGGAGTAGGCTCCCTTGGCCGCTTGGCAGGAGCAGTGGCGGTGGTCTGAGACGACCCCGCTCCAGCTGCCGCCGTGGCGTGAGGAGCGGCAGGAGCAGAAGCGGCGGTTCTGGAAGACCCCGCTCCAGTTGCTGCAGAAGCGCGAGGTGCTCCCGCGGCAACCGTGCTTGCCGCGGTGGAGCGTGTCGCGCGGCGCGGCGGCTGTTGACCCGTCTGCCGCTCTGTTACGTCCCCGGCCTTGCGGAGACGCCTTCTTGGTGGAGCTGGAGGCTCTGCTGGTGGCGACCTACCTTAAGATGAGGAGGAAGAGGAGTCGATCTCCAGCGATCCGCTCGTATCCTCGGCGGTCTCGCTCGACTCGTCGCCCTGCTCGATGGGCTCGCTCAACCCGACACCCTACTCGGCGGGCTCGCTCGACTCGGCGTCTTGCCCGGCAGGCCCCTCCTCACCAGCAAGCTCCCCTCGCTCGGCAAGGCTTGCCGCCTTTGCTGCATCCGCCTCCTCCACGGTGAATCCGAACTCGCCCTCGTCTGCGGCTGCCACCGCCTCTTCCAGCCTAGTGGCGATGTACGCCATCTCCTTATCAGTGGTGTCGCGGGTGAGGACTTTCTTCTCGTCGGAGCGGATCGGCACTTCTTCCAATCTGTCGAAGAATGCCTGCACGGCATCATCCGCAGGCTCTTGCCAAGTTGGGTCGATTCCATGCGAGTCGCACAGCGGCATCATTGCGCGGATGCGGCTAAGTGCGGAATTGTTGCACAGCGGGACGACACCCCTCGGCAACCTGAACACTTCGGGATGGTCGGGGTCATACTTGAACAGCTCCTGGAGCATCGCGTTGAGCTCTAGGACAGTGAAGTTGAAGTTGAGGCCCGGGCGCAGCCTCATGATATCCGCCGCATTCTCGAACTCCCAGGCGGGCCTCTTCCTCTCCTGCAAGGGGGCGATCCGGCGGCGAAGGAAATCTGCGCCAACTGCGCCTACAGTGAGCCCGGCAAGCCTGAGGTGTCGGATCCGGGCAGTGGCTATCTTCAGTCTACCGTCTTCCGGGGCCAAGTCGCTCCAATCGTTGCCGCGCACTACTGGGGCTTGGCGCCGGGCCGTAAATGGCTGCGGGTTCACCTCTACAATCCAACACCAATTGGCTCTCCATTCCTCCCATTTGCTGCGGAGCTCTCCCTCAGCTTCCGTCTTGTGGGCCCTCGAGATCCAGGAAACTCCGCCGGATAAAGGCTCTTTTCTCTCAACTCGGGGCGTAAAGAAGTGGCGGAAAAGGGCTACATTGGGATGGACTCCGACAAAGTTTTTGCAGAGATGTGCGAAAACTGCAATGGTCAGAATGTCGTTGGGGGTGAAGTCAAGGAGGTGGAACCCGTAGGTGTTCATAATGTCGCAGAAGAATTCAGAGAAAGGCGGGCAGAGCCCGCAGTAGAAGAACAAGGCGAAGAACGCATATCCGTTCGGAGCCATTTTACAAGCAACGGCTGGGAGTACCTTGTTGCGCGGATGCGCCCGCGTCTCCCCCGACCAGAAGAGGTAGTAGCTCTCCCTCAGCTTCCTCGCGGCAAGCTTGGGGGGGAAGACAACCCGCTCCTTTCGCAGCGCCGCGAGCCGCAGCACCTCGGCCGACTTCGCAGCCTTCCCCTTCCCGCCTTTCGGAGCCATGGCGGAAGCGGTGAGGGAGGTCGACGGCGCTGGTGGTGCTGGTGGCGATGGGTGGCGGAGCGCTGCTTTCTTTCGGCTTTGGGAAGAAGGGGAGCGGCGGAGGCTTTCGAGGTTGAAGTAGCAACGGGCGGATGGACGAACTACCCCTTTTTCCCCTGCTTATAAGGAGGGAGGGGGCGGACGTTTTTCCGAATAAAGAAACCACCCATGATCTCTCCCACGACGCCGCAATCAACGCGTGCCGTTCAGGGAGGGCGCGGTGGATACGGAGTAAGATACGGCGTGAACCAGGCCGCGCGTGCCCGTGCCCTGTTTTGGTCCTGGCCCAACATCGCTCGGCACCGTGTATGGCCCAGGCCCGGGGGCTCCTGTCGGTGTACTAAAGTAGGGGTACCCTTAGTTTCCCGAACTTGTGCACGGGCAGTCGCAGCGTCCCGCGGCAAGGCTTGCCGGGTGACCGCCGAGGTCCTCCGTGGTTCCCTTGGAGCCATTCAAGAACAAAGTATTTAAGCAAAGAAGACAAGACCCCGGCAAGAGGAGCTTGCCGGGAAGGCCAACCAAGGCATCTCAAGGAACTTGCCGCGACGCGCCACGCGTCCCGGCAAGTCCCGGTGAGCGGCAAGCTCCCGGAAGCGACAAGACAGCGACCGCGGCAAGGCGCTTGCCGTGGCAAGCTACCACTCTGTACCCGCGCTCCAGCGCATCCACCTACGTGTCGCCTCTGGGGCCCTTCCAGGCGTACGTGGCGTGAGGCTGTGCAGCCAGGGGTACGCGGTGGCAAGCGGGACTGACAAGGTTGCCATCATGGCGAACGGTGGCGCCCCTGACGGCCCCTTTTTGCACTGTTTGGGCGATGTTGATGGGCATTTAATGCCCTTGTCCCCTGCCGTCAGGGTTAGGTATGGAACACTGTACAAGTAGGTGTACCAACTACAACACCTTTCCATTTTTACCCTCAACTGCGTTGCCACCTGTCGGTGACCCCTTGAGCATATAAAAGGAGGCCCATGCGCAACGTAGAAAGGGGTTCGAACACTCTCACGCTCGGTCTGGTTAGCTGCTGAAGTGTACTGTAGCTCCCAGCGCTCCCGAGCAAGAACTCAATACAAACCACAAAGCAGGAGTAGGGTTTTACGCATCCGTGCGGCCCGAACCTGGGTAAACTGCTCGTGTGCCTCGCCTCAATCTGCTCTTCGTGCGATCTCCGCCCCCTGCCATACCGAAAGGGGCTCCGTCCCCATAGGTGTTCGTGGGTGGATCAGTTTCCCCGACACCAACAATCGAATCTCGGACAAGTAACATACCGATGACAAAAGGAACAACGTATGTTATTATGCGGATTGACCGATAAAGATCTTCGTAGAATATGTAGGAGCCAATATGAGCATCCAGGTTCCGCTATTGGTTATTGACCAGAGATGAGTCTCGGTCATGTCTACATAGTTCTCGAACCCGTAGGGTCCGCATGCTTAACGTTTGATGACGATCGGTATTATGAGTTTATGTGTTTTGATGTACCGAAGGTAGTTCGGAGTCCCGAATGAGATCGGGGACATGACGAGGAGTCTCGAAATCGTCGAGACGTAAAGATCGATATATTGGACGACTATATTCGGACATCGAAAAGGTTCCGAGTGATTCAGGTGTTTTTTCGGAGTACCGGAGAGTTACGGGAATTCGCCGGGGAGTATATGGGCCTTATTGGGCTTTAGGGGAAAGGGAGAGAGGAGGCTGCGCCCCTCCCATGGCTTAGTCCGAATTGGACTAGGGAGAGGGGCTGCGCCCCCTCCTTCCTTCTCTTCTCCTTCCCTTTCCTTCTCTCCTACTCCTACTACTTGGAAGGGCTCCTAGTTCTATTAGGAAAGGGAGAATCCTACTCCCGGTGGGAGTAGGACTCCCCTAGGGCGCGCCATAGAGAGGGCCAGCCCTTCCTCTCCTTCACTCCTTTATATACGGGGGTAGAGGCACCCCATAGACACACAAGTTGATCAGTTGATCTCTCCCAACCATGTGCGGTGCCCCTCTCCACAGTAACACACCTCGGTCATATCGTTGCAGCGCTTAGGCGAAGCCCTGCGACAGTAACTTCATCATATCCGTCACCACGCCGTCGTGCTGACGAAACTCTCCAATGAAGCTCAACTGGATCAAGAGCTCGTGGGACGTCATCAAGCTGAACGTGTGCTGAACGCGGAGGTGCCGTACGTTCGGTACTTGATCGGTTGGATCGCGAAGAAGTTCGACTACATCAACCGCGTCTCTAGACGCTTCCGCTCCCGGTCTACGAGGGTATGTAGACACACTCTCCCCTCTCGTTGCTCTGCATTTGGTAGATAGATCTTGCATGATCGTAGGAAAATTTTGAAAATACTACGTTCCCCAACACCTTTATATACGTGGCCAGGGGGAACCCCATAGACACACAAGTAAACATCAGTTTTAGCCGTGTGCGGTGCCCCCCTCCACATATACACACCTCGGTCATATCGTTGTAGTGCTTAGGCGAAGCCCTGCACCGGTAACTTCATCATCACCGTCACCACGCCGTCGTGCTGAAAAAATTCTCCCGTGACGCTCAACTGGATCAAGAGCTCGTGGGACGTCTTTGAGCTGAACATGTGCTGAACGCGGAGGTGCCGTACATTCGGTGCTTGGATCAGTTGGATCGCGAAGATATTCGACTACATCAACCGCGTCACTAGACGCTTCCGCTTTCAGTCTACAAGGGTACGTAGACACACTCTCCACACTCGTTGCTATGCTTCTCCTAGATAGATCTTGCGTGATCGTAGGAATTTTTTTGAAATACTACGTTCCCCAACAGTGGCATCATGATCCAGGTCTATGCGTAGATGATATGCACGAGTAGAACACAATGAGTTGTGGGCGATAATAGTCATACAGCTTACCAGCATGTCATACTTTGATTCGGCGGTATTGTGAGATGAAGCGGCCCGAACCGACATTACGCGTACGCTTACGCGAGACTGAATTCACCGTTACGATCACTCATTGCTTAAAGGTGACCGGCGGGTGTCTCTCTCTCTCACTTTAGATGAATTGAGTGTGGCTACGCCCGGTCCTTGTGAAGGTTAAAACATCACACTTGACGAAAAATCGTTGTGGTTTTGTATGCGTAGGTAAGAATGATTTTTGCTAAGCCCGTAGCAGCCACGTAAAACTTGCAACAACAAAGTAGATGACTTCTAACTTGTTTTTTCAAGGCATGTTGTGATGTGATATGGTCAAGACGTGATGAGTTATACGTTATTGTATGAGATGATCATGTTTTGTAAATTATCAGCAACCGACAGGAGCCTTATGGTTGTCTCTTTATTGTATGAATTGCGAAGGCCATGTAATTGCTTTACTTTATCACTATGAGTTAGCGATATTAGTAGTAGTAGCGATAATAGTAGTAGCAATAGTTGGTGAGACGACCACGACGCTACGATGAAGATCATGCTGTCAAGCCGGTGACGATGGAGATCACGACGATGCTTTGGAGATGGAGATCGAAAGCACAAGATGATGATGGCCATATCATGTCACATATTTTGATTGCATGTGATGTTTATCTGATTATGCTTCTTATTTTGCTTATTACGGCGGTAGCATTATAAGATGATCCCTTACAAAATTTCAAGGTACAAGTGTTCTCCCTGAGTATGCACCGTTGCGAAAGTTCATCGTGCTGAGACACCACGTGATGATCGGGTGTGATAAGCTCTACGTTCAAATACAACGGGTGTAAGACAGTTTTGCACATGCAGAATACTCGGGTTAAACTTGACGAGCCTAGCATGTACATACATGGCCTCGGAACACTGGAGACCGAAAGGTCGAGCGTGAATCATATAGTAGATATGATCAACATAAGATGTTCACCATTGAAAACTACTCCATCTCACATGATGATCAGACATCGTTTACTTGATTTGGATCACGTGATAATTTAGATGACTAGAGGGATGTCTATCTAAGTGGGAGTTCTTTAGTAATATGATTAATTGAACTTGTAATTTATCATGAACTTAGTCTTGATAGTATTTGCAAATTATGTTGTAGATCAATAGCTCGCGTTATAACTCCCCTATGTTTTTTTGATATGTTCCTAGAGAAAACTAAGTTGAAAGATGTTAGTATCAATGATGCGGACTAGGTCCGTGATATGAGGATTATCCTCATTGCTCCACATAAGTATTATGTCCTTGATGCACCGCTAGGTAACAGATCTATTGCAGGAGGAGATTTAAACGTTATGAATGTTTGGCATTGTTCAAGAAATCTTCCGATTCAGCGATTTATCGTCCGATTTATCTCTTTTCTTGGGGTAACCGATAAGATTATGCCTTATCTTCATCATTTATCGTTTGGGCCAATTTATCGCTATGACAAGCGATTTATCGGTAATCTACCGATAAATCGGGCCTATTCGTAGCACTATGTTTGCAAGAATTATGTTTATTTGTGTTTTGTCGACCTTGTTACGCAATATGTAAAGTTTTTCTATATTTTTTGTCATTATATCAGGATTCAAAGGCTAAGTTTCAAGGTGAAACTTCTATCCAATATTGTTTCGGTGTTGAATATAGCATATTTTAGTGTTGGCAACCTGAGATTTGAAAAAAACTGGCCGATTGATAGTCGACCTATAAAATCGATTAATCGGCTGATTTCCAATTAATCTCTAATCCCCAGCTGACTGAGACGATAACGATACGCGATATCCCCAACATTGACGTTTGGCAAAACTCAAAATGATGTCGACTTAATAGTTTAGTGCACCATGCTTTACGACTTATAACCGGGACTTCAAAAACATTTTGAACGCCACGAAGCATATAAGATGTTCCAAGAGTTGAAATTAGTATTTCATACTCCTGCCCGTGTCGAGAGGTATGAGACCTATGACAGTACTTTGCCTACAAGATGGAGGAGAATAGCTCAACCAATGAGCATGTGCTCAAAATGAGTACTACAATCACTTGAATCAAGTGGGAGTTAATCTTCCAGATAAGATAGTGATTGACAGAGTTATCTAGTCACTATCACCAAGTTACCGGAACTTTGTGATGAACTATAATAAGCAAGGGATGGCGAAAATGATTCCCGAGCTCTTCGTGATGCTAAAATCAATGAAGGTAGAAATCAAGAAAGAGCATCAATTGTTGATGGTTAACAAGACCACTAGTTTCATGAAAAGGGCAAGGGGAAGAAAGGGAACTTCAAGAAGAATGGCAAGCAAGTTGTCACTCCCGTGAAGAAGCCCAAAGCTGGAGCTAAGCCTGAAACTGAGTGCTTCTTACTGCAAAGAAAATGGTCACTAGTACCGGAAGTTCCCCGAATATTTGGCAGATAAGAAGGATGGCAAAGTGAACAAAGGTATATTTGATATACATCTTATTGATAATGTGTACCTCATTAGTGTTCATAGTAGCCCCTAGGTATTTGATACTTGTTCGGTTGCTAAGATTAGTAACTCGAACCAGTAGTTGCAGAATAAACAAAGACTAGTTGAGGGTGAGGTAACAATGTGTATTGGAAGTAGTTCCAATATTGATATGATCATCATCGCACACTCCCTATACTTTCGGGATTAGTGTTAAACCTAAATGTTATTTGGTGTTTACGTTGAGCATGAACAAGATTGGATCATGTTTATTGCAATACAGTTATTCATTTAAGTGATTGAATAATTGTTATTCTGTTTACATGAATAAAACCATCTATGGTCATACACCCAAGGTGAAGGGTTTATTGAATCTTGATTGTAGTAAATACACATATTCATAATATTGAAGCCAAAAGATGCAGAGTTGATAATGATAGTGCAACATACTTGTGGCACTACCGTTTAGGTTATATTGGTGTAAAGCGCATGAAGAAACTCCATTATGATGGACTTTTGGAATCACTTGATTATGAATCATTTGATGCTTGCGAACCATGCCTCATGGGCAAGATGACTAAAACTCCGTTCTCCGGAACAATGGAGTGAGCAAATGACTTATTGGAAATAATACATACTGACGTATGCAGACCAATGAGTGTTGATGCTCGCGGCGGGTATCGTTATTTTCTCACCTTCACTGATGATTTGAGCAGATATGGGTATATCTACTTGATGAAGCACAAGTATGAAACATTTGAAAATTTCAAAGAATTTTAGAGTGAAGTACAGAATCGTCGTAACAAGAAAATAAAGTTTCTACGATCAGATCGCAGAGGCGAATATTTGAGTTATGAGTTTGATCTTCATTTGAAACAATGTGGAATAGTTTCACAAGTCACGCCCCTGGAACACCGCAGTGTAATGGTGTGTCTGAACGTCGTAACCGTACTTTATTAGATATGATGCGATCTATGATATCTCTTACCGATTTACCACTATCGTTTTGGGGTTATGCATTAGAGACAGCTGCATTCACGTTAAATACGGCACCATCTAAATCCGTTGAGACGACACCTTATGAACCGTGGTTTGGCAAGAAAACAAAGTTGTAATTTCTTAAAGTTTGGGGTTGCGATGCTTACGTGAAAAAGCTTCAACCTGATAAGCTCGAACCCAAGTCGGAGAAATGTGTCTTCATAGGATACCCAAAGGAAACTGTTGGGTACACCTTCTATCAAAGATCCGAATGCAAGATATTCGTTGCTAAGAATGGATCCTTTCTAGAGAAGGAGTTTCTCTCGAAAGAAGTGAGTAGGAGGAAAGTGAAACTTGATGAGGTAGTTGTACCTTCTCCTGAATTGGAAAGTAGTACATCACAGAAACCAGTTCCAGTGATTCCTACACCAATCAACAAGGAAGCTAATGATGATGATCATGAAACTTCAGATCATGTTACTACTGAACCTCGTAAGTCAACTGGAGTGCGTTCCGCGCCAGAGTGGTATGGTAACCCGGTTATGGAAGTCATGTTACTAGACCATGATGAACCTACGAACTATGAGGAAGCTATGATGAGCGCAGATTCCGCATAATGGCTTGAGGCCATGAAATCCGAGATAGGATCCATGTATGAGAACAAAGTGTGGACTTTGGTTGACTTGCCCGATGATCGGCAAGCCATTGAGAATAAATGGATTTTCAAGAGGAAGACGTACACTCATGGTAGTGTTACTATCTACAAAGCTCGACTTATCGCAAAAAGGGGTTTTCAACAAGTTCAAGGTATTGACTACGATGCATTTTTCTCACTCCTAGCGATGCTTAAGTATGTCCGAATCATGTTACCAATTGCCGCATTTTATGAAATCTAGCAAATGGATAACAAAAATGCATTCCTTAGTAGATTTATTAAAGAAGAGTTGTATATGACGTAATCAGAAGGTTTTGTCAATCCTAAAAGTGCTAACAAAGTGTGCAAGCTCCAGCAATCCATGTATGGACTGGTGCAAGCATGTCGGAGTTGAAATATACGCTTTGATAAGGTGATCAAAGCATATGGTTTTATACAGACTTACGGTGAATCCTGTATTTAAAAGAAAGTGAGTGGGAGCACTACAACATTTTTGATAAGTATATGTGAATGACATATTGTTGATCGGAAATGATGTAGAATTTTCAATGAAAGACCTTGGTGAAGCTGCTTACATATTGGGCACCAAGATCTATAAGATAGGTTAAGACGCTTGATAAGATTTTCAATGAGTACATACCTTAATAAGATTTTGAAGAAGTTCAAAATGGATCAGTCAAAGAAGGAGTTCTTCCTAAGTTGTATGGTATGAAGTTGGCTAAGACTCAAAACCCGACCACGACAGAAGGTGGATAAAGAATGAAAGTCATTCCCTATGCCTCAGCCATAGGTTCCATAAAGTATGCCATGCTGTGTACCAAACCTATTGTGTACCTTCCATGAGTTTGGCAAGGAGGTACAATAGTGATCCAGGAGTAGATCACTAGACATTGGTCAAAATTATTCTAAGTTACTGGATGACTAAGGAAATGTTTCTTGATTATGGAGGTGATAAAGAGTTCGTCGTAAAGAGTTACGCCGATGCAAGCTTGTGATCAATCCATTCCGCACCCAAATCATTACCTTGTATATGGTTTAGTGAATCTAGCATTCTAACACTCGGTCATCCTCACAAGCATTGCAGAACTTCTCTTGTCAACGAACTAAGTTTGGATAATTTCCATTGATTTTGCAAGCCAAACAAATATCTATCGTTCCTTCACAACCCTCTGGTTTTGCGTAGACACCTATAAGATTGTCTCTTGACAAATTCGTAACTTCTTCCAGGGGTTTTCCTTTAGCAAGAGTGTGCTTGCTTCTTTGAGAGGTCCTGGGGCCTGTGGGTTATGGCTCATCGCCAACTTGTCAATAGTAACACTTGGTCTCATCATCGGGTTGCCACTGATCATTCTTCCGACATCCAACTTCCTTGGTTTTCTCGAATCCATCCAATTATCCCTTAGTTCTCGTGGTTGAAAACTGAGTGTGATTACACACTCATCCTTGGGAAGTCCATTCCAAGTCTGAAGTAACTAACCACTAGCTAGTGTATTCGGGTAATGGTGTTGGATTCTACCACCCATAAAATGAAAAACACTAGTTCTCTTCAAAATCTTACTCCACGTATCATGATATCACTCACTGCCTATATAGTTACAACTCACAAAATTCTAATCAATTTCCAATGATGCTAACTGTATTGATTCTCAACCTACTACGATCCACTGGATTTTCCATTGCATGCTTCAACTCAACAACTTAGCACAACTCTCATTCTCCTTAGGAAAATCTCTGGCATAGTGCCCTGCTTTATTATAGCAGAAACATATTACTTCTCACAAGTCTCGTGGTTCCCTTGTGATTACGTAGCCTCCTTAGGTCCTCGGCTTATGGGTGCACTTCAGAACTTGTATATCCTTTACTCATCTTTGCAGTCACTATTGCTCCATACCCCAGCATTACACCCTCTTTAAATCCAATTGTACTTATTTCCTTCATACTCTTGGGGTAAGCATCATATCAAAAAAAACTCCAACTAATTTTTGTGCAAACTCCACTATTTGGGGCAACAGTTTCCTTCCTATGGGTCCAGGGTTCACACAGTGAGGTACCACTAAACAAAATGCACTGGTTCATCCATAATCCATATTCTCCTCATATCAAATCTTTTATTACTTTCTGAACCATTATTCAACACTCCAATTACAAAGGTGCTTTACTACGAATGTTGCCATCCACATAGTTGGGTATGGTAAAACATTCCCTTCCATCTTTATTTCTTTGTCTTAGCTAAGGATGCTTCAGTCCCACGGGAATTTTACAATGTGATTCTTGAAATCCTCAATCTATTGCTTCATCCTATTGGTCGTGTGCTTAATCTCCATCATCTCTGCATGCATCCTACTCGGCATTCCTGAGTTCAACTTCATTCTCCATGAAGGGATAACCCTTGTAAACTGCATCTCCTTCCAGGTGAATATGCTTCATCATATCCTTCAGGATCTTTGGGTAATCCTGATCACTAGTCAGGGTCATGATTGTTTCCTGGCCCTTGAGAAAAGACTCGTAAAGGATTATCATCTATAGGTATAAGACAGAAGGGGTTCTCAGGACAACATACCGATTTCCTTGGGTAAAACGGGGTCATTTGTCCGAGACAGGTTTGGGGCAGCTTGTCCATGGGTTCTAGGTTTTAGTCTGGGTGAGATAGCAGGAGAGGCATGATACGTCTCCAATGTATCTATAATTTTTGATTGTTCCATGCTATTATTTATGAAGTCTTGGATGTTTAATGGGCTTTATCATTCACTTTTATATCATTTTTGGGACTAACCTACTAACCCAAAGGCCCAGTCCAGATTGCTGTTTGTTTGCCTATTTCAGGGTTTTGCAGAAAAGGAATATCAAACGGAGTCCAAACGGAATGAAACCTTCGCGAGAGATATTTTTGGAGGAAATCACGCTCGGGAAACTTCAGGACCAAGTCAGGGGACGGAAGGCCTGCCCTCGAGGTTGGAGGGCATGCCCCCCTTCCCAGGGCGCGCCCCCTGCCTCGAGGCTAGCCCACACGGCCCCCGGTGCCCTCCTTCTTCCTATATATACCTACGTACCCCAAAAACTCCATACGCGGAGAGAAAACCCAAATTCCACCGCCGTAGCTTCTGTTCCCGTGGAGATCCCATCTTGGAGCCTGTTCCGGGAGGGGGATCCATCACGGAGGCCTTCATCATCATCATCATCGCCCTCACCATGAGTTGTGAGTAGTTTACCACAGACCTTCGGGTCCATAGCTAGTATCTATAAGGCTTCTTCTCTCTCTTTGGATCTCAATACAAAGTTCTCCTCGGTCTTCGAGGAGATCTATTCGTTGTAATCTCTTTTTGCGGTATGTTTGTCAAGATCCGATGAATTGTGAGTTTATGATCAAGGTTATCTATGAAAGATATTTGGTTCTTCTCTGAACTTTTTATGTGTGCTCATAATATCCTTGCAAGTCTCTTCGAATTAGTGGTTTGGTTTGGCCTACTAGATCTATAGTTCTTGCAATGGGAGAAGTGCTTGGCTTTGGGTTCAATCTTGCGGTGTCCTTTCCCAGTGACAGTAGGGGCAGCAAGGCACGTATTGTATTGTTGCCATCAAGGATAAAAAGATGGGGTTTTCATCATATTTCTGGAGTTTATCCCTCTACATCATGTCATCTTGCTTAAGGCGTTACTCTGTTCATATGAACTCAATACACTAGATGCATGCTGGATAGTGGTCGATGTGTGGAGTAATAGTAGTAGATGCAGAATCATTTCGGTCTACTTGTCTCGGACGTGATGCCTATATACAATGATCATGCCTAGATAGTCTCATAATTATTCCCTTTTCTATCTATTACTTGACAGTAATTCGTTTACCCGCCGTAGAATACCGCTATCATGAGAGAAGCCACTAGAGAAAACTATGGCCCCCGGGTCTATTCTCAACATATCAATCTACATCTACTTTACTTTTCTTGCTTTTATTTGCTGGTTTATTAAACCAAAAATACCAAAAATATAATTATGATCTCTATCAGATCTCACTCTCGTAAGTGACCGTAAAGGGATTGACAACCCCTTATCGCGTTGGCTGCGAAGTTCTTATTTGTTTGTGCAGGTGCGAGGGACTCGTGCGTAGTCTCCTACTGTATTGATACCTTGGTTCTAAAAAACTGAGGGAAGTACTTACGCTACTGTGCTGCATCTCCCTTTCCTCTTCGAGGGAATACAACGCAAGCTCAAGAGGTAGCAAGAAGAATTTCTGGCGCCGTTGCCGGGGAGACTCACGGCAAGTCAAGTCAAGATTTGCCATCTCGTCAACTTGCCAATTTCTAGCGCCGTTGCCGGGGAGGCTTACACAAACGTCATATACCAAGTACCTATCACAAACCCTTATCCTTCGCATTACATTTATTTGCCTCCCATTTTCCTCTCCCCCACTTCACCTTTGCCATTTTATTCGCCCTTCTTCCGCCGTGTGTTTTTCGTTCGCTTGCTTCTTGTCGGTGTACTAAGGTAGGGGTACCCTAGTACCCCAACTTGTGCACGGGCAGCGGCCGCTCCCCGCGGCAGGGTTCACCACGCGCTTGCCGGAGACCTTCCTGCCCCTTATCTAGCCATTCAAAAACAAAGTATACAAGACAGAAGACCAAGACCCCGGCAAGAGGAGCTTGTCGGGAAGGCCGTCCCAGGCTCGAGATTGCTTAACTAGCACGAGGCCCTGGCAAGAGGAGCTTGTCAGGACGAATAGAAGATTTTATCTTAGAAGACCCGGCAAGGGCTCGGGGAGCGGCAAGCTTCCGGGCCCGGCAAGGTCGAGATCCCCGGCAAGGTGCTTGCCGGGGGAGGTGCGCTGTGTGCCCGCGCTCCAGCTCATCGGCCCACGCGTCGCCCTGGGGCCACTCCAGGGACGCGTGGCGGATGGCTGTGCAGCCTGGGGGACACGGTGGCACTCCACGGCAGTGGATCCATCGCCGTGGCAGACGGAGACGCAACGGCGGGAGCTTTTGGGGTCGACGGCGACGGGCATTAAATGCCCTTGTCCCCCACTGTTAAAGTAGGTATAGACCACTGTTCTGTACTGTAGCTCCACTGTTCCCGCACTGTTACAACTACCACCTCTTTTACTTTTTTACCCCTTTCTCCTACGTTGACACCTGTCGGTGACCCCTTTGCACTATAAAAGGAGGCCCATGCACAACGTGGAGGGGGTTCGAAACCTAGATTACTCTCACGCACGGTGTAGCTGCTTCTTCAAGCTCCCGAGCGCTCAACTCAATACACAACCAAGCAGGAGTAGGGTTTTACGCATCCGTGCGGCCCGAACCTGGGTAAAACTGCCCGCGCGTCTGCCTCGATCTGCTCTTTGTCCTCCCTCCGCCCTCGTACCGCACAGACAAGGGGCTCCGGTCCCATAGGTGTTCGTGGCGGACAGTTTCCCCCGACATCTTTGGCGCGCCAGGTAGGGGGCGTCGAGGTTGTGCGAACCTGATCCGGCGTTCGCGCGGGCGCAATCTTCATTAACCTCTCCAGCTTCGTCAGCAACTTCATCAGCGACAACTCCATGGCCCCGAAGAAGAAGCCCTCGGAGGTCGGAGGCCCGTCCGCGTCTCACCCGCCGCCACCAGAGCCAACGGTGGGCGGGGGAGACGCCGTCGGAAGGGTGGTTGCCGGCGAGGACACTCACGGTGCCACCAGATCCAAGAACAGGACGGACGACCGGACCTCGGTCTCCGTGGACGCGCCACGTCCATCGCAACATACGACGACCCCGCAGCGCCATACCACGGGGGGTGGTATCCGCTTGCTGGGACAAGGCCATACTGGAGGTTCGCGAGACGCCCCGGACCCCCGTCCGGGCACAAGCAAAGCGAAGGCGCCGGCGCGGGACCCCGCTCCTTCTAACGTTGTTAGAAGTCCGAGCGTATCCCGCTCCTCGCACCGCTCGCCCGCGTTCCCCACTACTCCGGCAGAAGCGCTCGCAAGGGCGCAGCTGCTCCTCGATTTTCCTCCAGCGGCCGACAAGGCCGAGGAATGGAGGGCCACTATCCGGAGCCTGATAGACTTCGCCAACAACGACTCTCCGCAGCAGCCGTCGGCCTCACGGCCGCGGCAGGCCGAGAAGACGAAGGCTATCGGCGACAAGACTGCCGGGGGTGCGACAAGCGTGCACTCCCCGCCGCAGAAGCAGAAGACGCCGCCCCGCCGGAACAACCCCGACGACGGCTCCACAGCCTCGTCGGACCCGCGGGCCCGTCGGGACCAGCGCCAGGTCCTCGACGACCGGCGAGAAGAAGACGCTCGGACCACGATCGAGCGCCGCCGAGAAGCTCGGCGACAATCCGACAAGAGAGCTGGGAACGCTGTCGACGCACCCGCGCCCGGTGAACCAGGCGACTTGCCGTACGCGGCAGGCTGCCCTGCGTTCACCCGCGAGCTGCGGCGCGTCCAGTGGCCCAGCATGAAGAACTTTAAGCCCGACGTACCGGAGAAGTACGACGGCAAGACGCACCCCTCGGAGTTTCTCAGCGTCTACACCATAGCAGTGCAAGCTGCCGGGGGGCGCGACGAGAAGATCCTAGCCAACTACTTCCCGCTCGTGCTGAAGCCGAACGTCCGTTCGTGGCTCATGCACTTGCCGGAAGGCTCTATCTCTTCTTGGGCCGACCTCTGCCATCAGTTTGTTGGCGCCTTCACCGGCGGCCACAAACCCCATGGCCAGGAGAGCGATCTCCACATTTTGGCCCAAAAGGAAGGCGAACCCCTGCGCAAGTATATCCAACGTTTCAGCCGGGTACAGCACAACATCCCCGACGTTCACCCTGCTGCGGTTATCAGCGCGTTCCATCAGAACGTGCGTAACCGCCGCATGCGTGAGGAGATGGCGATGACCAAGATCAGGGACGTCAGCGAGCTCTACGCTCTTGCCGACAAGTGCGCCCGTGCAGAAGAGGGGAGGAGACTCCCCGGGGAGGATGCTGGCGCAGGGGGAAGCGACAGCGACGACGCCGCCCCGGCAAAGAAGAGCCGGCGGCGGAACAACAGGAAGAAGGGCAAGAAGGAAGTGCTTGCCGTCGAGAAGTCCGGCAAGGAGGCCCCCGCCAAGCAAGCACAGGCCGGCGGCTCCGGCAAGGAGCCTGCCCCTGCGGCGGCGGCCGACAAGCCGGGTAGCTCCGACAAGCAATACTGTAAGATTCACCGCACCAAGGGTCACGACCTCTCCAACTGCAAGCGCGTCGAGTACCTCGTCGAGCAGCAAAAGGCTGAGTACGAGAGGCGCGACAAGGAGAAGGCCCAAGGTGGCGGGGAAGAGCCCAGCAAGAAGCGGCCATTCAATGGCCGGGGAGGACGCCGCGGCAAGGCCAAGCAGCGGCAAGGAGATCGACCTCCCCGGGGCCGCGACAACGACGAAGACGACGATGAAGACATGGAGGACGACGAGAACAGCGAGCAGGAGTTCCAGAAGGCCACGGAGGTCCTGTGCGTCGACGGTGGCGCCTCCCTGCACACCTCCCACCGCCAGCTGAAACAGTGGGTGCGTGAGGTGAATGCAGCGGAGCCGCCCGTGGAGTCGCGTAGGCTCCTCAAATGGTCCAGCACGCCCATCATTTTTGACCTTGAGGATCACCCTGACCGCACCACGGCGGTCGGGTGCTTGCCGATGCTGGTTTCCCCCACCATCCGCAACCTCAAGGTCACCAAAATGTTGGTTGACGGCGGGGCCGGGCTGAACTTGATCTCCTCTGCTGTGATCAAGAAACTCCAGATTCAAGACGGCGAGCTCGAAGAGACCGGTTCATTCCAAGGAATCAACCCGGGAAGGAGCAAGCCCAAGGGAAAGATTACTCTGCCGGTGACCTTTGGCGGGGAGCTCAACTTCAGGACTGAGCGCATCACTTTTGACGTTGCCGATATTCCATTGCCCTACAATGGAATACTCGGCCGTCCCGCCCTCGCCAAGTTCATGGCAGCTTCCCACTATGCCTACAACGTGCTGAAGATGCCGGGGCCGATAAGCGTCATCACTGTCCACAGCGACAAGAAAGATGCGCTTATTTGCGCCGACAAGATTTACCGGGATGCGGCAGCTGCGGCCGAGAAGGATACTCTTGCTGCTGAAGCTCCCGGGGGGAAGAAGACGAAGACCAAGTCCGGCAAGTGCTCTGGGACCCACTCCGGCAACCGCACCTCTTCGGAGTGCTGCGCCGCCGTCGAGGACGTTCCATCGAGCTCCACCGGCAAGAGCAAGAAAGGAATGGCTGCTCCTCCGGCAACCAAGAAAGTGTCCGCAAAGGAGGATGGCACTGGTGGTACCTTCACCATCAGTGCCACCCTTGACAGCAAATAGGAAAGCACGCTCGTTGCCTTCCTGCGGGCGAATGTCGATGTGTTTGCCTGGCAACCATCTGACATCCCCGGTGTTCCCAGGAAGGTGATTGAGCACAAGCTTGCTGTCTGTCCTCATGCGCGGCCCATCAAGCAAAAAGTAAGGAAGCAAGCCGTGGAGCGCCAAGAGTTCATCAATGAGGAGATCAAGAAACTAGAGGCAGCAGGCCTAGTTAGAGGTGTGATCCATCCGACGTGGTTGGCAAACCCGGTCGTCGTGCGCAAAGCTAACGGGAAGTGGAGACTGTGTATAGACTTCACTGATGTCAATAAAGCATGTCCCAAGGATCCTTTCCCTCTGCCGCGCATTGACCAGATCGTTGACTCCACCGCCGGATGTGAGCTACTTTGTTTTCTTGATGCATACTCAGGCTATCACCAGATTTTCATGGCTAAGGAAGATGAAGAGAAGACTGCATTTATCACTCCATGTGGCACATATTGCTTTATCCGCATGCCATTTGGACTGAAAAATGCAGGCTCAACTTTTGCAAGGGTAGTGTACACTGCTTTTGAGCCACAGATCCACAGGAATGTAGAAGCCTACATGGATGATATCGTGGTGAAGAGCAAGAGCAAAGAAACGCTGATTCAAGACTTGGAAGAAACGTTTCAGAACCTGCGCAGGATACAACTCAAGCTGAACCCCGAGAAGTGCGTCTTTGGAGTTCCCTCCGGCAAGCTTCTCGGGTTCTTTGTATCACAGAGGGGGATTGAAGCCAACCCCGACAAGATCAAAGCCATCGAGCAGATAGAAGCTCCAAAGCGCGTCAAAGATGTCAGAAGGCTTGCAGGTTGCGTTGCTGCCCTCAGTAGGTTCATTTCAAAATCCGCAGAACGCGCCCTACCTTTCTTCAAAATCTTGAAGAAGGCAGGTCCCATGAAGTGGACTCCGGAAGCGGAGGCGGCGTTGCAGGATTTGAAACGGTACCTGTCCTCCACTCCTATACTTGTCGCACCTAAACCACAGGAAAAGTTGTTGCTATACTTAGCGGCAACCAACCAGGTGGTTAGTGCTGCGTTAGTAGCGGAGAGGGAGTCCGACGAGGAGACAGCATCACCGGCAAGCGAATCTAGCGACAAGCAGGGGGCTGACCCGACAAGCTCTGGCCCCGACAAGGAAGACTCTGCGCAGGAACAAGGAGAGGTGCGGAAGAAGATGGTGCAGCGCCCAGTGTATTTTGTAAGTTCCCTTCTCCAGGGAGCTAGATCAAGGTACTCTGGTGTGCAAAAATTGCTTTTCGGCCTCCTCATGGCCTCGAGGAAGCTGCGCCACTACTTCCAAGCCCATGAGATAACAGTGGTCACTCGCTTTCCGTTGAAGAGGATATTGCACAATCCAGAGGCAACAGGCAGGATCGTCGAGTGGGCACTGGAACTGTCAAGCTTCGGACTCAAGTTTGAAAGTACTTCAACCATACAGAGCCGAGCTTTGGCAGAATTCATTGCTGAATGGACCCCAACGCCCGACGAGGAAGTTCCAGAAACAAGTGTACCCGTACAAGAAGCTACAAGTGAATGGGTAATGTATTTTGATGGTGCCTTCTCATTGCAAGGCGCCGGTGCTGGCGTGGTACTCATCGCGCCCACCGGAGAACACCTCAAGTATGTTATCCAGATGCACTTTCCCAGGGAGCAGGCGACAAACAACACCGCAGAATATGAAGGCTTGCTTGCCGGCCTCAGGATTGCGGCCGAACTTGGGATCAGGAAGCTGATTGTGCGGGGCGATTCTCAGTTGGTGGTCCGACAAGTCAACAAGAGCTACCAGAGCCCTTTGATGGAAGCATATGTAGATGAAGTGAGGAAGCTTGAAGAACACTTTGAAGGTTTGCAGATGGAGCACGTCCCAAGAGCCCAAAATGAGATTGCAGATGGCCTTTCAAAGTGTGCTGCGATGAAGTTACCTGTGGAACCAGGGACCTTTTTGCTCAAGCTGACTCAACCATCAGTTACACCATCAATTGGACAGTCCAAGAAGAGAAAGTTGGTCTCCGGCGACTACTTGCCGGCGGATCTTCCTGAACCCGCCGCCCAAGTTCCCAAGATCAACAACAACGCTGTGGAACAGTTTGCTCCTGCGAGCCCTCGGGCTTGTGCAGTTGAAGCAAGTGTTCCCGACAAGCCTCGCCCCGGCGAGCTTGCCGGGGGACCGACAGCTCCGACAGGACCAGAGGTCTTTGCCGTAGAAGCTGAGGTTCCCGCAGCAGCCCTCGAGCCTTTAGTCCTTGCCGTCGAGCCCCGGGCTCCGGCATGGGCACAGCAGATCGTTCGTTTTCTGCAAACTGGAGAACTTCCCGACGACCCACAAGAGATAGAGAAGATAACCAGGCAGTCAAGTATGTATCAGTTTGTGGATAACGAGCTGTACAGAAGAAGACTCAATGGTGTCAGGTTGAAGTGCATCTCCAGGGAAGATGGACAGAAGCTGTTGGCAGAGATACACAGAGGCATATGCGGCCACCACATTGGCGCAAGGGCACTTGCCGGGAAAGCTTTCCGGCAAGGGTTCTTTTGGCAAGAAGCCCTCCAAGATGCAACTGCACTAGTAACCAAGTGTGAAGCGTGCCAGTTCCATGCAAAGCAAATTCATCAACCAGCTCAAGCTCTCCAAACAATCCCTTTGTCCTGGCCTTTCTCGGTCTGGGGGCTCGATATCCTCGGCCCTTTCCCTCGCGCTGTCGGGGGCTTTGAGTACTTGTATGTTGCAATCGACAAGTTCACAAAGTGGCCAGAAGTGGAGCCAGTGAGAAAGGTGACAGCACAATCAGCGGTCAGGTTCTTCAGGTCGATTGTTTGCCGTTTCGGGATCCCTAACAGGATCATCACCGACAACGGTACGCAATTCACTAGTCGCACCTTCATGCAGTACATCCAAGACCTTGGCGCCAAGGTCTGTTTCGCTTCTGTTGCTCACCCGAGGAGCAACGGCCAAGCGGAGAGGGCAAATGCTGAAGTGCTGCGCGGACTCAAGACAAGGACCTTTGACAGGCTGCGCAAGTGCGGAAAGAATTGGATAGAGGAGCTCCCGGCGGCTCTTTGGTCAATCAGAACGACACCAAATCGAGCCACCGGACAGACACCTTTTGCTCTAGTCTATGGAGCAGAGGCAGTTCTCCCCACGGAACTCGTATACGGATCTCCTCGAGTGCTCGCTTATGATGAGCTCGAGCAAGAGCAACTGCGGCAAGATGACGCATTGCTCCTTGAGGAGGGACGTCTCCAGGCTGCTGTACGAGCTGCTCGATACCAGCAAGCTTTGCGCCGCTACCATAGCCGCAAAGTCAAGGCCAGGAGTCTCGAGGAAGGCGACCTTGTTCTTCGGCGTGTTCAGTACGCCAAGAATTCCAACAAGTTGACGCCGAAGTGGGAAGGCCCTTATCGGGTGAGACAAGTTACGAGGCCCGGCGCTGTCCGCCTCGAGACCGAAGAAGGCTTACCGGTGAGCAACTCCTGGAACATAGAGCATCTTCGCAAGTTTCACCCCTAAGGCGCGGTTGCCGTGATCCGTTCCGGCAACCACCTTTTGTACAAGCCTTGCCGCTGTTGCATGTAACCCTTTGTACAAAGCCGGGCGCAGACCCCGTGCATCAGTAAAGATTTCGTGTTTTCGCATCGATTGCCTTTCGCATGCTTCTCTTTGCTATTCGCATGTTTTATTTGGCATTTGATGCAACACTTAGACATTCGGTAAGCACTATTACGCCGAAAGGCGACATGCTTGTTTCCCTCTCCTTTTCCTTTTTCTCTTAAGCAGAAGGAACGTTCCTCGCGCACAAGTTTGCCGGGGGGGGAAGGAGGTGGAGGAGGAACTAAGTGCCATTCAAGAAAGAAGAGCCTTACCGGAAAGCAAACAACATGAGCAAGCAGCATGTGAAAGATAAGTTGTTAGAATTTGACCAGTTCAAATTTTAAATTTTTGGTTGTCTTCCTTGAACGATCACACTTTTTATGGAAAACCTGTGCGCGGAGGAACCTACCCGTGGCTTGCCGCACCCTTATCTTGTCTTCGAGTCCACTCAACGATTTAAGTGAGCTGCGACAAGTGTCGCGCCCTTGCTTCGTTTCCGAGTATACTCAGCAAGCTAAGTGCGTTGCGACTTGCTGCGGCGAGGTTGCTTGCCGGCGAGGACCTTGGCCAGCAGGCTGCTCAGCGCTCGCGGCAAGGGCCCCTTTCCGGCAAGCTCCCCGGGAGCGTAGGGTGAGGAACATACAAAGTCAAAGATTGGAACAAGGAAGATAACATTGCACTGATTGATTGAAGTAAAGCAAATATCTTACAAGGACAACTTGTCGCAATGGACTAATGAGTTCGTAACATAATGTGCAGCAACGAAAAGATAAAGATAAATGGGGTCCCCTTGGCCCAGAACAAATAGTATTTGTTCCAAAGCTCCCGCACGCCGAGCTTCGGCGCGAAGACAATGTGCTCCTTCCGGTACGCGGCGAGCTTCGCCGCCTGATCTGACTTCTCCCGCTTGGACTTCTCCGACTTCGCCTTGTCGGTCTTTGGGGCCATGGCGGATGCGGTGGAAGGAAGGGGACGAAGAGCTTGGTGGTGGCGGAGGAGTAGAGGCGAAGCGCAGAGGAATCTGAGGAAGAAGACGATGGCAATGAGTGCGCAGGGAGGGGAACCGCGCCGCTCTCTCTGCTTTTATGGGAGAGTGGGGGGCGTTTCGCCCTTCCCATTAAAGAAATCGTGGGCACGTCCCATCCCACGGCGCCGCAATCGACGCGTGCCGTTGCCGTGGGGTGCGGCGGATATGGAAGTGGATTCGGCGCGCCGCGGGCCGCGGGTGCCCGTGCACTGTTTTGGGCCTGGCCCAACAGCGCTCGGCACCGTGTGTGGCCCAGGCCCGGGGGCTCCTGTCGGTGTACTAAGGTAGGGGTACCCTAGTACCCCAACTTGTGCACGGGCAGCGGCAGCTCCCCGCGGCAGGGTTCACCACGCGCGTGCCGGAGACCTTCCTGCCCCTTATCTAGCCATTCAAAAACAAAGTATACAAGACAGAAGATCAAGACCCCGGCAAGAGGAGCTTGCCGGGAAGGCCGTCCCAGGCTCGAGATTGCTTAACTAGCACGAGGCCCTGGCAAGAGGAGCTTGTCAGGACGAATAGAAGATTTTATCTTAGAAGACCCGGCAAGGGCTCGGGGAGCGGCAAGCTTCCGGGCCCGGCAAGGTCGAGATCCCCGGCAAGGTGCTTGCCGGGGGAGGTGCGCTGTGTGCCCGCGCTCCAGCTCATCGGCCCACGCGTCGCCCTGGGGCCACTCCAGGGACGCGTGGCGGATGGCTGTGCAGCCTGGGGGACACGGTGGCACTCCACGGCAGAGGATCCATCGCCGTGGCAGACGGAGACGCAACGGCGGGAGCTTTTGGGGTCGACGGCGACGGGCATTAAATGCCCTTGTCCCCCACTGTCAAAGTAGGTATAGACCACTGTTCTGCACTGTAGCTCCACTGTTCCCGCACTGTTCCAACTACCACATCTTTTACATTTTTACCCCTTTCTCCTACGTTGACACCTGTCGGTGACCCCTTGCACTATAAAAGGAGGCCCATGCACAACGTGGAGGGGGTTCGAAACCTAGATCATTCTCACGCTCGTGTAGCTGCTTCTTCAAGCTCCGAGCGCCCAAACTCAATACACAACCAAGCAGGAGTAGGGTTTTACGCATCCGTGCGGCCCGAACCTGGGTAAAACTGCCCGCGTGTGTGCTTCGATCTGCTCTTTGTGCTCCCTCCGCCCTCGTACCGCACAGACAAGGGGCTCCGGTCCCATAGGTGTTCGTGGTGGACAGTTTCCCCCGACATCTTTGTTTCGGGATTCCTAACAGGATCATCACCGACAACGGTACGCAATTCACTAGTCGCACCTTCATGCAGTACGTCCAAGACCTTGGCGCCAAGGTCTGTTTCGCTTCTGTTGCTCACCCGAGGAGCAACGGTCAAGCGGAGAGGGCAAATGCTGAAGTGCTGCGC
The DNA here is from genome assembly GCA_902687465.1 of Secale cereale. NCBI lineage: Eukaryota > Viridiplantae > Streptophyta > Magnoliopsida > Poales > Poaceae > Secale > Secale cereale. The sequence goes on from LR738714.1 coordinate 797,601,094, forward strand.
GGACTCAAGACAAGGACCTTTGACAGGCTGCGCAAGTGCGGAAGGAATTGGATAGAGGAGCTCCCGGCGGCCCTTTGGTCAATCAGAACGACACCAAGTCGAGCCACCGGACAGACACCCTTTGCCCTAGTCTACGGGGCAGAAGCAGTTATCCCCACGGAACTCGTATACGGATCTCCTCGAGTGCTCGCTTATGATGAGCTCGAGCAAGAGCAACTGCGGCAAGATGACGCATTGCTCCTTGAGGAGGGACGTCTCCAGGCTGCTGTACGAGCTGCTCGATACCAGCAAGCTTTGCGCCGCTACCATAGCCGCAAAGTCAAGGCCAGGAGTCTCGAGGAAGGCGACCTTGTTCTTCGGCGTGTTCAGTCCGCCAAGAATTCCAACAAGTTGACGCCGAAGTGGGAAGGCCCTTATCGGGTGAGACAAGTTACGAGGCCCGGCGCTGTCCGCCTCGAGACCGAAGAAGGCTTACCGGTGAGCAACTCCTGGAACATAGAGCATCTTCGCAAGTTTCACCCCTAAGGCGTGGTTGCCGTGATCCGCTCCGGCAACCACCTTTTGTACAAGCCTTGCCGCTGTTGCATGTAACCCTTTGTACAAAGCCGGGCGCAGACCCCGTGCATCAGTAAAGATTTCGTGTTTTCGCATCGATTGCCTTTCGCATGCTTCTCTTTGCTATTTGCATGTTTTATTTGGCATTTGATGCAACACTTAGACATTCGGTAAGCACTATTACGCCGGAAGGCAATATGCTTGTTTCCCTCTCCTTTTCCTTTTTCTCTTAAGCAGAAGGAACGTTCCTCGCGCACAAGTTTGCCGGGGGGGAAGGGGATGGAGGAGGAACTAAGTGCCGTTCAAGAAAGAAGAGCCTTACCGGAAAGCAAACAACATGAGCAAGCAGCATATGAAAGATAAGTTGTTAGAATTTGACCAGTTCAAATTTTAAATTTTGGTTGTCTTCCTTGAACGATCACACTTTGTATGGAAAACCTGTGCGCGGAGGAACCTACCCGTGGCTTGCCGCACCCTTATCTTGTCTTCGAGTCCACTCAACGATTTAAGTGAGCTGCGACAAGTGTCGCGCCCTTGCTTCGTTTCCGAGTACACTCAGCAAGCTAAGTGCGTTGCGACCTGCTGCGGCAGGGTTGCTTGCCGGCGAGGACCTTGGCCAGCAGGCTGCTCAGGGTCCAGCGCTCAGCGCTCGCGGCAAGGGCCCCTTGCCGGCAAGCTCCCCGGGAGCGTAGGGTGACAAACATACAAAGTCAAAGATGGGAACAAGGGAGATAACATTGCACTGATTGATTGAAGTAAAGCAAATATCTTACAAGGATAACTTGTCGCAATGGACTAATGAGTTCATAACATAACGTGCAGCAACAAAAAGATAAAGATAAATGGGGCCCTAGTCTATGCGGTCGCCCTCCTTCCTGCCAAGCTTTGCCACCTTGGCGATGATATGGCCGACCTGCTCCTTCAGGGCCTCCGTGTTTGCATCCGCCGGCAAGCTGCGAAGAACGTTCGTGAGGTTGATCCCCGGGTTGCGGAACACGATCTTCGTCAAGACCCGCTCCAGAGTTCCTGCGCAGAGACGGCGCGACTCCTCGGCCAGCTGCGCGGGGATGCGGTTCCGGAGACCTGCAAGGGCCGGAGCGACGCCTCTGAAGAAGAGGCTGAGCTTGGCGCTGTGCGGGAGGTCTGGATCCGGTGAGTAGATAAGATGTTCGACCTTCAAAGCAAGCAACTCCTGGTCAATGTTGGACGCAGAAGAAACCAGCTCTTCGGTCCACACCTCGATAGTCTGCCGGAAGAGCTCGGAGGCCTTGTTGACGCTCTCCATCAAGTTTCGCTCCTTGCGGAGCTCATCCTTCAGCTTTGCCTCCTGGGCCCGGGCAGCATCAAGCGATTCCTTCAGGGTGGTGACCTTCAGCTCCAAGTCTTCAATGGAATCCTTGGCGGCCTTCAGCTCGTCACCCCTCTGGGACAAACTCACCTGGAGCTCTGAGTTGGTGTGAGCATCCTTCTCGCGCTCCAGGATGAGCGCGGCAACCTTCTCGGCGCTCACCTTCACCGCCTTCTCCAGTTGTTCAACCTTGGCGGCAAGCTCCTTCTTGGCGTCTTCCGCGGCAGCGGCAGCGGCTTTCGCCTCCTTCAGCTCCCCGCCAAGGGCAGCCTCGCGAGCGGCAAGGTCCTCCTCATGGGAGTCGAGATCCACCTTCCGCTGCGCGAGCTCTCCTTCTCGCCGGGACATCTCCACCCCGGCGAGCCGTTGCTGTTCTTCAGCCTCGGCTTTCTCCAAAAGCCACTCTTGATATTCACCGGCGAGACGCTCGCGCTCCTCCGCCACCTCGCGGAGGCCCGCCTTGTGGGCAGCGCTGAGCTCCGCCGCACGCTTCTCCATTTCGGCGGCGGCTTGGGCAGCAAGGGCTTCCCGGGAGGCAAGCTTCGCCTGCCTGGCCCGGTAAAGGGCCAGGAGTTGGTGGAGAAGCTTCTCCTCCTCGGGCCCATCTCCTTCGCCGGGCGCCTCGACGACTGTCAGACCCGCGGAGGCGAGGACTTCTCCGTCAAACGCCTCGCCCTCCGCGGGAGCTCTTGATGAAGACCCCCAAGGCACTTGGATAAAGACGCCATTGGGGGCACGAAGATAGTACGCCTGCTTCTCGCCGGTGGAGGGGCCGGCGGCCGGTGTAGCATCCGGTGCTCCCGCCACCTCCGGGTCGGCGGTGCGGTCGCCGTCCCCCTCCCCGGTCGCGGCGTCAGCGGCCGGAGTGGCCTCCTGCGCGGCCGGCTCGGTGGCCTCGGTCGCCTCCTCGGTGGCCTCGGCCATCTCCACGACGACGGGAACGTCATCGCCGCCGCCCTGCGCGCCCTCCTCATCCTCAATATTGATGACCTCGGTCTCCATCGGCGCGGGAGGAGGAGGAGGAAGATCTAGGAGAAGAAGAAAAAGAAGTTCAAAATCAAGCAAAGATCCAAAAAGAAGCAAAGTCAAGAAAACCAAGTACAGAACGTACCTTGGCGGACGTCCTCTGCGGCGGGCTCCCTTGCCGGGGAGCTCGGCCTTGGCGGAGTGGCCGTCCTCGCCGGGCTGCTCGCCCTTGGCGGGGTACTCTGCCTCGGCGGAGTACCCGCCCTTGGCGGAGCGCTCTCCCTTGCCGGAGAGTTTTGCCTTGCCGGGGGCGGCGGGGCCTGCGGCTCCTCGGTAACGGTCTCCGGGCGCTCTTCCCGCTGCGGCTCCACCTCTGCACAAGAGAAGATAGAAGAACCAAGACACTCAAAAAAAAAAAAGAGAGAGATCAAAGCCCTAAGCGCGCCCCGACGAGCAAAAACCGTAAACCTCTAACTTACGCTGGGGGCTGCGCTGGGGGCTGCTCCCCGGAGCGGCACTCGGGTCCGGCAAGCTCGGCTCCGGCGCGATCCCTGCTTCCGCGACGGATGGGTCTTCTACGACCTCAACTGTGGGCACCCTGACCCTCTTCGCGCGCTGCTCCAAGGTCCTGCAATCACAAGCAACAAGCAAAGTCAAGCGTCAGCAACAATCGAGATATAAAAATCAAGAAGGAGTAAGGTCTCGGGTCCTTACTCTTGGTCCTCCTCGTCGTCCTCGCTCAGCGCGGAGAAGTCAAACTCCACGGTGGGCGCGTTAGCGCGAGGAGCGGAGGATGAAGATTCCCTCGCGCGTTTCGGAGCCACCGGGGCTGGGGGCTGCGCGGGCCCAGCCCCTGTGGTTGCCGGCGCCCGAGAAGTGGGCGGAGCAGCTGCTCCGCTCCGAGAAGATCCTTGCCGGCTCGGTGCCGGCCTGCGGGACGCCTCCGTCGTGGTCCGCGCGCGCGGGGCCTCTGCCGTGGCCGGCACGCCGGTCGCCCTTGGCACGGCTTGGCTCGGCCGGGGAGCTGCCCGGCGAGCTGGCTGTTGCCGGGGCGCTCGCGCCTGCTCCCCCGTCGCCGCCTTGCGGAGACGCTTCAATGGGGACTGCTTCGGGCTCGCCGGGGGCGGGGAGCTCTCCGACGAGGAGAGGTCGTCGGCGTAGAGCTCGGTGGATCCGCCGGTGTCTTCCTCCTCCCCCTCCTCTCCCTCGGCCAGTTCGCTGGCCCCAGCGCCTTGCACTGCGGGCCCCTTCCCCTTGGTGGCCCCGCTTCGTCCGGCGCCTTCGCTCCTCGCGGCGCCCCTGCTTCCTCCGGCTGTGCCCTCCATTGCCGCGGCCTCCGTCGCGATCCCATTGATCCCGGAGTGCCTCAGCGAGGGGACCCCGGCGAGCGCGTCGGGAGGGAGCTCTAACAGCTTGCGAATCTCCTCCTTATCCGCCTGGCTGGAGGCATCCGCGGCTTCCGCCTCCGCGGGTGTGTATCCAAAGTTTCCCGCCGCCGCGGCTGCAGCGACTTCTTCAGCGCGAGAAGCCATGTAAGCAATCTCTTGGTCGGTGGTGGCCCGCGTGTGCAGCTTGAGATCGTCCGTCTTCTCCAACACCTCCGCAAGGTTGTCGTAGAACTCGAGGACGTCGATAGGCTTGGGCGCAATCCACGTGCGCTCCAATCCATGAGAGTCGCACGCGGGCATCATAGCGACAAGGCGATCCCGGGCGCTGCTGGCGCAGAGCGGCACCACTCCCCGGGGAGCGCGGAAGTACTCGGGGTGTGCCGGGTCTAACTTGAAAAGTTCCCTGACCATACCCCGCAGCTCGAGTGTTGTGAAGTTAAAATTGAGGCCGGGGCGCAGCCTCATGATGTCTGCCGGGCCGCCGTATTGCCACGCCGGCCTTTTCCGGTCTTGGAGGGGGGCGATCCGGCGACGAAGAAAGTCCGCGCCCACTTCAGCGACAGACAGCGGCGCCATCCGAAGACGAAGGATTCTGACGAGAGCGATATCCAGCTTGGAATCGTCGGAATCGAAATTACTCCAATCCCTGCCGCGCACGATGGGCGATGTGCGCGGCGCGGTGAAGTGTTGCGGCCGCTCCTCGACGACCCAGCACCACTCCGCACGCCACTCTTCCCACTTGCCGCGGAGCTCCCCCGGCAAGTAGGCTGATTTCTTATTCAGCCTAAACACCCAAGAGATTCCTCCGGAGAGGGGGGCGTCGGCCTCTACTCTGGGGATGAAAAAGTGCCTAAAGAGGGCTACGTTGGGCTGGATTCCTACGAAGTTTTCGCACATGTGTGCAAAAACGGACATGGTGAGGATGGCGTTGGGAGTGAAGTCGAGGAGGTGGAGGCCATAAGTATTCATGATATCGCAGAAAAAGTTTGAGAAGGGAGGGCACAGACCGCAGTGGAAGAAGGCTGCGAAAAAGTAATACCCGCCGGGGTAGTGGTCCTTGGCGACGGCCGGGTAGACGCGCGTGCGGGGGTGCGCTGGGGTCTCCTTGGCCCAGAACAAATAATATTTGTTCCAAAGCTCCCGCACGCCGAGCTTCGGCGCGAAGACAATGTGCTCCTTCCGGTACGCGGCGAGCTTCGCCGCCTGATCTGACTTCTCCCGCTTGGACTTCTCCGACTTCGCCTTGTCGGTCTTTGGGGCCATAGCGGACGCGGTGGAAGGAAGGGGACGAAGAGCTTGGTGGTGGCGGAGGAGTAGAAGCGCAGAGGAATCTAAGGAAGAAGACGATGGCAATGAGTGCGCAGGGAGGGGAACCGCGCCGCTCTCTCTGCTTTTATGGGAGAGTGGGGGGCGTTTCGCCCTTCCCATTAAAGAAATCGTGGGCACGTCCCATCCCACGGCGCCGCAATCGACGCGTGCCGTTGCCGTGGGGTGCGGCGGATATGGAAGTGGATTCGGCGCGCCGCGGGCCGCGGGTGCCCGTGCACTGTTTTGGGCCTGGCCCAACAGCGCTCGGCACCGTGTGTGGCCCAGGCCCGGGGGCTCCTGTCGGTGTACTAAGGTAGGGGTACCCTAGTACCCCAACTTGTGCACGGGCAGCGGCCGCTCCCCGCGGCAGGGTTCACCACGCGCTTGCCGGAGACCTTCCTGCCCCTTATCTAGCCATTCAAAAACAAAGTATACAAGACAGAAGACCAAGACCCCGGCAAGAGGAGCTTGTCGGGAAGGCCGTCCCAGGCTCGAGATTGCTTAACTAGCACGAGGCCCTGGCAAGAGGAGCTTGTCAGGACGAATAGAAGATTTTATCTTAGAAGACCCGGCAAGGGCTCGGGGAGCGGCAAGCTTCCGGGCCCGGCAAGGTCGAGATCCCCGGCAAGGTGCTTGCCGGGGGAGGTGCGCTGTGTGCCCGCGCTCCAGCTCATCGGCCCACGCGTCGCCCTGGGGCCACTCCAGGGACGCGTGGCGGATGGCTGTGCAGCCTGGGGGACACGGTGGCACTCCACGGCAGTGGATCCATCGCCGTGGCAGACGGAGACGCAACGGCGGGAGCTTTTGGGGTCGACGGCGACGGGCATTAAATGCCCTTGTCCCCCACTGTTAAAGTAGGTATAGACCACTGTTCTGTACTGTAGCTCCACTGTTCCCGCACTGTTACAACTACCACCTCTTTTACTTTTTTACCCCTTTCTCCTACGTTGACACCTGTCGGTGACCCCTTTGCACTATAAAAGGAGGCCCATGCACAACGTGGAGGGGGTTCGAAACCTAGATTACTCTCACGCACGGTGTAGCTGCTTCTTCAAGCTCCCGAGCGCTCAACTCAATACACAACCAAGCAGGAGTAGGGTTTTACGCATCCGTGCGGCCCGAACCTGGGTAAAACTGCCCGCGCGTCTGCCTCGATCTGCTCTTTGTCCTCCCTCCGCCCTCGTACCGCACAGACAAGGGGCTCCGGTCCCATAGGTGTTCGTGGCGGACAGTTTCCCCCGACACTTCTTGTTCGCTTTTGTGTGTTGGATTGCTTGCTTGTCACTATGGCTCAGAACAATACCAAATCGTGTGACTTTTCCAATACCAACAACAATGATTTTATTAGCACTCCGATTGCTCCTATTACTGATGCTGAATCTTGTGAGATCAATGCTGCTTTGTTGAATCTTGTCATGAAAGATCAATTCCCCGGCCTTCCTAGTGAAGATGCCGCTACCCATCTAAACAACTTTGTTGATTTGTGTGATATGCAAAAGAAAAGGGATACGGATAACGATATTGTCAAATTGAAGTTATTTCCGTTTTCACTTAGAGATCTTGCTAAAACTTGGTTTTCCTCTTTGCCTGGAAATAGTATTGATTCGTGCAATAAGTGCAAAGATGATTTTATCTCTAAGTATTTCCCTCCTGCTAAGATCATCTCTCTTAGAAACGATATTATGAATTTTAAGCAACTAGATCATGAGCATGTTGCATAAGCTTGGGAGAGAATGAAATTAATGATACGTAATTGCCCTACACATGGTTTGAATCTATGGATGATTATTCAGAACTTTTATGCTGGCTTGAATTTTGCTTCTAGAAATCTTTTAGATTCGGCCACCGGAGGCCCTTTCATGGAAACTACCTTAGGAGAAGCCACCAAACTCCTAGATAATATTATGGTTAATTATTCTCAATGACACACCGAAAGATCTACTAGTAAAAAAGTGCATGCTATCGAAGAAATTAGTGTTTTGAGTGGAAAGATGGATGAACTTATGAAATTGTTTGCTGCTAGGAGTGCTTCTTCTGATCCTAATGATATTCCTTTGTCCACTTTGATTGAGAATAACAATATATCTTTGGATGTGAATTTTGTTGGTAGAAATAATTTTGGTAACAATGCTTATAGAGGTAATTTTAATCCTAAGCCTTTTCCTAGTAATTCCTCCAATAATTATGGTAATTCCTACAACAACTCTTTTGGAAAGATGGCTTCTGAATTTGAAACTAGTGTTAAGGAGTTTATGATCTCGCAAAAGAATTTCAATGCTATGCTTGAAGAGAAATTGCTTAAAGTTGATGAATCGGCTAGAAGTGTGGATAGAATTAATCTTGATGTTGATTCTTTGAAACTTAGATCTATCCCACCTAAGCATGATATCAATGAGTCTCTCAAATCCATGAGAATTTCCATTGATAATGCAAAGAAAGAACCGCTAGAATGCGTGCTAAAAGAGAAGATTATATTAAATCGTGTTCTTCTAGTTATCGTGAAAATAAAGATGAAGATCTGAAAGTTATTGATGTGTCTCCTATTAGATCCTTGTTTTCTAGTATTAATCTTGATGAGAATAGGATTGGAGATGATTCTGCTTTAAGGTGTCCCAATAATTCGGAGTTTTTTAGATCTTGATGCTAAAATTGCTAAATGTGGGATTGAAGAGATTAAAACTTTGCATAGTGATGAACCCACTACTTTGGATTTCAAGGGATTCAATTATGATAATTGCTCTTTGATTTATTGTATTTCCTTGTTGCAATCCATGCTAAATTCTACGCATGCTTATAGTCAAAATAAAGCTTTCACTAAACATATAGTTGATCCTTTGATGCAATCTTATGAAGAAAAACTTGAGTTGGAAGTTTCTATACCTAGAAAGCTTTATGAGGAATGGGAACCTACTATAAAAATAAAAATAAAAGATCATGAATGCTATGCTTTGTGTGATTTGGGTCCAAGTGTCTCCACTATCCCAAAATCTTTGTGTGATTTGCTAGGGTTCCATGAGCTTGATGATTGTTCTTTAAATTTGCATCTTGCGGATTCCACTATTAAGAAGCCTATGGGAAGAATTAATGATGTTCTTATTGTTGCCAATAGGAATTATGTGCCCGTAGATTTCATTGTTCTTGATATAGATTGCAACCCTTCATGTCCTATTATTCTTGGTAGACCTTTCCTTAGAACGATTGGTGCAATTATTGATATGAAGGAAGGAAATATTAGATTCCAATTTACGTTAAGGAAAGGCATGGAACACTTTCCTAGAAATAAAATCAAATAACCATATGAATCTATCGTGAGAGCCACTTATGGATTGCCTTCCAAGGATGGCAATACCTAGATTTATCTTGTATCGTGCCTAGCTAGGGGCGTAAAACGATAGCACTTGTTGGGAGGCAACCCAATTTTATGTTTTTTTCTTTTGTTGCTGATAGGGAATAAATATTGCATCTAGCCTCTGATTAGATGTGTTTTCATGTTTTGTTTACTGTTTGTGCCAAGTAGAACCTTTGGTAGGACTTGTGTGAAGTTTATTTGATCTTGCTGTGAAAAACAGAATCGTTAGCGCTGCTAAAGTAGTCTTCAGATTTTACTGGAGCGTGTTTTTTAGTTGATTTATTTTTCTGCTGATTGGCAGACAAATTGCAAAAATTTACCAATTTAGTTTGAATTTTTTAGAGTTCCAGAAGTAGGCGAACCCAGCAGATTACTACAGTTTGTTTTGTTTTTGACAGATTCTGTTTTTCGTGTGTTGTTTGCTTATTCCGATGCATCTATGAGTAATATTGGAGGATATGAGTAATAGAGAACTTGGAGTACAGTAGGTTTAACACCAATATAAACAAATAATGAATTCCTTGCTGTACCTTTGAGTCGTGGTTTGCTTTCTCTTACTAACGGAGCTCACGAGAATTTTTGTCTAAGTTTTGTGTTGTGAAGTTTTCAAGTTTTGAATATTGCTTTGATGGACTTTGGAACAAGGAGTAGCAAAGGCCCAAGCTTGGGGATGCCCATGGCACCCCAAGTAAAATCAAGATAATCAAAAGCCTAATCTTGGGGATGCCCCGGGAAGGCATCTCGTCTTTCGTCTTCATCCATCGGTAACTATACTTGGAGCTATATTTTTATTCGCAACATGCTATGTGTTTTGTTTGGAGCGTCATGTATAATTTAAGTCTTTGCTTGTTAGTTTGCCACAATCATCCTTGCTGGACACACCTATTTGACAGACTTAAATATGGCCTAGAAATTAGTAGAACACTCTATGTGCCTCACTTATATCTTTTGAGTTGAATAGTTTTTGCTCTAGTGCTTCACTTATATCTTTTAGAGCATGGTGGTGGTAATATTTTGTAGAAATTGTTGAACTCTCATGCTTCACTTATATAGATTTGAGAGTCTATTAAAACAGCATGGTAATGTGTTTAGGCTAAAGAAACTAGTCTTCACATGATTAACATCCAATGTCAATGTAGTAAAATTTTCACACCAAGTGCATTGAATAGAATGAGATGTTGGATGCTTGATAATTGTTTTGAGACATGAGGATAGTGATATTAGAGTCATGCTAGTGAAGTTATTATGAAATTGAAAAATACTTGTGTTAATGTTAGTGATTCCCGTATCATGCACGTATGGTGAACCGCTATGTGACGAAGTTCGAGCATGAGGTATTTGTAGAGTGCCAACCTTTGTGTGGAGGTCGGGGACGCACGATGGTTAACTCCTACCAACCTCCCCCCTAGGAGCATGCGTTGATTGCTTTGTTTTTGATGACTCGTAGATTTTTGCAATAAGTATATGAGTTCTTATGACTAATGTTGAGCCCATGGATTATACTCACTCTCACCTTTCCACCATTGCTAGCCTCTCTTGTACCGCGCAACTTTCGCCGGTACCATAAACCCACTATATATCCTTCCTCAAAACAGCCACCATATTGTTCCTCAAAACAGCAACCATACCTACCTATCATGGCATTTCCATAGCCATTCCGAGATATATTGCCATGCAACTTTCCACCATTCCGTTCATATGACACACATCATATTGTCATAGTGCCATGCATGATCATGTAGTTGACATCATAGTTGTGGCAAAGCCACCATGCATAATTTTTCATATATGTCGCTCTTGATTCATTGCTTATGCCGGTACACCGCCGGAGTCATTCATGTAGAGTCATACTTGTTTTAGTATCGAGTTGTAATTTCAAGTTGTAACAAAAAGTGTGATGATCTTCATTACTAGAGCATTGTCCCGTGTGAGGAAAGGCCAATAAAAAAAGAGAAGGCCCAAAAAAATATAGAGAGGGGCAAATAGAAAAAAAGATAGAGAAAAGCCCCTCCAAAAAAAGAGAGAAAAGAGAGAAGGGACAATTGCTACTATCTTTTTCCACACTTGTGCTTCAAAGTAGCACCATGATCTTCATTGTAGAGAGTCTCATGATTAGTCACTTTCATATACTAGTGGGAATTTTTATTATAGAACTTGGCTTGTATATTCCAACAATGGGCTTCTCCAAATGCCCTAGGTCTTCATGAGCAAGCAAGTTGGATGCACACCCACTAGTTTCTTTTGTTGAGCTTTCATTCATATTTAGCTCTAGTGCATCAGTTGCATGGCAATCCCTACTCACTCACATTGATATCTATTGATGGGCATCTCCATAGCCGCCCGTTGATACGCCTAGTCGATGTGAGACTATCTTCCTCTTTTTTGTCTTCTCCACAACCACTTCTATTCCACCCAAAGTGCTATATCCATGGCTCACGCTCATGTATTGCGTGAAAGTTGAAAAGTTTGAAAAGAACAGAGTATGAAAACAAGTGATTGGCTGAAATCGGGGTTGTGCATGATATGAATATTTTGTGTGATGAAGAGGGAGCATAGCCAGACCATATGATTTTGTTGGGATAACTTCCTTTAGCCATAGTATTTTGAGAAGACATGATTGCTTTGTTAGTATTGCTTGAAGTATCGTTATTTCTTATGTCAATATAGACTTTTATCTTGAATCTTTCAGATCTGAACATTCATGCTACAATTAAGAGAATTACATTGAATAACTATATTGGTTAGCATTCCACATCAAAAATGCTTTTTTTATCATTTACCTACTCGAGGACGAGCAGGAATTAAGCTTGGGGATGCTTGATACGTCTCCAACGTATCTATAATTTTTGATTGTTCCATGCTATTATTTATGAAGTCTTGGATGTTTAATGGGCTTTATCATTCACTTTTATATCATTTTTGGGACTAACCTACAAACCCAAAGGCCCAGTCCAGATTGCTGTTTTTTTGCCTATTTCAGGGTTATTGCAGAAAAGGAATATCAAACAGAGTCCAAACGGAATGAAACCTTCGCGAGAGATATTTTTGGAGGAAACCACGCTCGGGAAACTTCAGGACCAAGTCAGGGGACGGAAGGCCTGCCCTCGAGGGTGGGGGGCGCGCCCCCTGCCTTGAGGCTGGCCCACACGGCCCCCGGTGCCCTCTTTCTTCCTATATATACCTACGTACCCCAGAACCTCCATACGCAGAGAAAAACCCCAATTCCACCGCCGTAGCTTCTCTTCCCGTGGAGATCCCATCTTGGAGCCTATTCCGGGAGGGGGATCCATCACGGAGGCGTTCATCATCGTCATCATCACCCTCAACATGAGTTGTGAGTAGTTTACCACAGACCTTCGGGTCCATAGCTAGTATCTAGATGGCTTCTTCTCTCTCTCTGGATCTCAATACAAAGTTCTCCTCTGTCTTCGAGGAGATCTATTCGATGTAATCTCTTTTTGCGGTGGGTTTGTCGAGATCCGATGAATTGTGAGTTTATGATCAAGGTTATCTATGAAAGATATTTGGTTCTTCTCTGAACTTTTTATGTGTGCTCATAATATCGTTGCAAGTCTCTTCGAATTATTGGTTTAGTTTGGCCTACTAGATCTATAGTTCTTGCAATGGGAGCAGTGCTTGGCTTTGGGTTAAATCTTGCGGTGTCCTCTCCTAGTGACAGTAAGGGCAACAAGGCACGTATTGTATTGTTGTCATCGAGGGTAAAAAGATGGGGTTTTCATCATATTGCTTGAGTTTATCCCTCTACATCATGTCATCTTGCTTAAGGCGTTACTCTGTTCGTATGAACTCAATACACTAGATGCATGCTGGATAGCGGTCGATGTGTGGAGTAATAGTAGTAGATGCAGAATCGTTTCGGTCTACTTGTCTCGGACGTGATGCCTATATACAATGATCATGCCTAGATAGTCTCATAATTATTTGCTTTTCTATCAATTGCTCGACAGTAATTTGTTTACCCGCCGTAGAATACCGCTATCATGAGACAAGCCACTAGAGAAAACTATGGCCCCCCGGGTCTATTCTCAACATATCAATCTACATCTACTTTACTTTTCTTGCTTTTATTTGCTGTTTTATTAAGCCAAAAATACCAAAAATATAATTATCATCTCTATCAGATCTCACTCTCGTAAGTGACCGTAATGGGATTGACAACCCCTTATCGCGTTGGCTGCGAAGTTCTTATTTGTTTGTGCAGGTGCGAGGGACTCGCTCATAGTCTTCTACTGGATTGATACCTTGGTTCTCAAAAACTGAGGGAAATACTTACGCTACTGTGCTGCATCTCCCTTTCCTCTTCGAGGGAATACAACGCAAGCTCAAGAGGTAGCAAGGCACTCACAATCATCCAACAACTCATAACATTTTCTTCTTATATTCCAACAAAATATCAACTTCTATTGCTTCACGAACTAGTACAATGTTCTTTCCATAACTCAACTCAACATCGTAATAAAAGTGTATTACACATTTAGCTACATGCTTCATTCTAATATCCAGATCTCAACTACTCCGCTCAATATTTCCTCTGGTCTAGACCTTCTCTGGCAAAATGCCCTACTTCCTTGCAGCGTAAACCAATGACATTGGACAAATCTAACGACTTCATGGTGGCTATCCTGGTCCACTGGGTTCTTGGCTTCCTTGTTGGGAAGTTGCTAGCATAATGACCTAAATCGTTTCACCTGTAACATGTGATGTGACTCAGGTCCTTCTCCACGAAAATTGGGTTCTTCCGAGGACACATGCTCTTTCTTTTCTTCGACTTATTCGTTCCTATCATTTCTTCTATCTTTTGTGGATCAAACTCCACTTCTTATGTCGGGAAGTCTCCCAGATACTCATGGCTTTCCTTCGTGCAATACTGTGAAAGATGTCCCTTTTCCCCACATGAGTAGCAAGCACGTGAGTAATATCTGTCTAGTCCTTCTCCATCAGGGTCGTCAATATCTTCCTCCATCTCGGATTCCCTTAAGGTTTCCTCGAGGACTTCTTTCATTGCTTCTTTCTTCTGCTGGACAGTCCGTTGTACCATGGGGTAAATGTGACACAGAACAGGGTAGTGGGTAGTCCCTTCACACAAGAAACAAGTAATCTGCCTAGTTGGGCATTCTTCTGCTAGGTGACATCCTTCTCAATTAGGGCATTCATCCTTGTGCTCCGCCTGGGTGTGTCCTATTTCTCCACGAATCCTGCAGGCACTAGGTTTCCTCTTCGGGTTGTCACCACGCTCTCGGATGAGATGGGATCTTAACAGAGTCTTCTTGAATTCCTCCCAACTTTTGCTCCATTACATCCTTGTATGGCTTGATGCATTTTCCATCATGTTGCAACACTTTTTGTAAAGTAATGAAGAGCGTCTTGAACCTCATACTTCCTTGCAACCAATTTTTTCGTGAAGTGATCCTCCATGTTTTGTATCCATACACTAGTAGAAAACAGGGCATTGGTCCAGCCCATTAGCCCCGGTTCAATCTAGAACCGGGTCCAATGGGGGTACTGGACCCGGTTCGTGAGCCCAGGGGGCCGGCTGGGCCACGTGAGCCATTGGTCCCAGTTCGTCCGGACCTATTGGTCCCGGTTGGAGCTAAAAACCGGGACCAATGGCTCTTGCTCCTGGCCCACCACTATTGGTCCCGGTTGGTGTTATGAACCGGGACCAAAGGCACCCCTTTAGTCCCGGTTTTTAGCACCAACCGGGACCAGTGAGTTGCCTATATATACCCCCTCACTCAAGAGCAGAGGTCACTGCTCTGTTTTTTTTTGGCCAAGGGGGAGAGGGGTTAGTGGTGCTCTAGCTCACCTCCTATGCAAACAACGTGTTCGGTGGAATGCCCGAGCCACACTAGTTAAGCTTTTATCCTCTCGAAGCTCTATTTTCTCCGAGATTTGTCTAGGTTTAGCGGTCCGTCACGTCCCGTCCCCGTCTTCGCCGCCGTCGATCGCCCCCGCCGATCTCGTCACCGGCACCACCGTGGTGAGCCTCTTGTTATGTCCATGCTTTTATTACTTTTATTATTGCTTTAGATAGATATTTGTCTAATTTTCTTACGTTTATTATTGCTTGTTATTATATAGTGCGATGGTTTTGATATCCGCCCACGTGGGCCCTCGTCCGGTCTACGATTCGGATGTGGTATATTATCTTTAATTTATAACTATTTGTTTTAGTGTTATGATAGTTATGCCGACCAACCTGACATGCATAGATGTTTTATTATGTCTAGGAGGTAGTTGAACCGGAAATTCCAACCGACCCTCTTGTGGAGAGGTTAAATTTAGTTGAAGAGGAAAACATTTCGTTAAAGAAAAAATTGGAAAAAATGGAGGATGAGAAGATGGAATTGGAGTTGCATGTTGCGGAAGTTATCGATGATCACAAGGTCAAGATGGACCCTATTGTCGAGAGGTTAAATTTAGTTGAAGAAGAAAACAAATTCTTGAAGGAAAAAATAAAAAAATTGTGGACGAGAATATGATATTGGAGTTGCATGTTGCGGATGTCGTCGATGATCACAAGATCAAGATGGCTGCAATGCGGTTGAAGATTAAAAAGATTAGAAAATATGCCATTCATACCGAGGATTGGTATCACTATGCCGTTGGATCAATTGTTACCTTGGTTGCGATTATGATAGCATTTGTTTTCGCGTTGAAATGTTTTACATAGTTTCGATGTGTATGGAGAGCTATATGTTGTTAGATGAGAACTATATATGCATGTACTTTGGTTTTAATGTGATGATGAACTTTTATCCATTTGGTCACTTAATTATCTATTTATGATGTTCTGTAATGGTTTTTGACACACTTAATTATATATAAATGCACGCAGATGAACCGGCAATGGATGTACGGTGACAGACACACCTCCGAGTACATTAAGGGCGTGCGTGAGTTTCTAAATGCGGCTGAGGCAAACAAGCAGAATGGTTTTATGTGTTGTCCATGCACTAAATATGTGAATACGATGTCTTACTCTAACCGGAAAATGCTTCACTCCCACCTGCTTTACAAGGGTTTCATGCCACACTATAATGTTTGGACGAGGCACGGAGAAATAGGGGTTATGATGGAAGACGGCGAAGAAGAAGAGTACGATGACAACTATGTGCCCTCTGAATACGGTGATGCTGCAATGGGGGGAGCTGGTGAAGATCAAGAGGAACCAGACGATGTGCCCAATGATGCTGCAACGGGTGAAGCTACTGAAGATCAAGAGGAACCAAATGATGATCTTCGCCGGGTCATTGTCGATGCAAGGACACAATGCGAAAGTCAAAAGGAGAAGCTGAAGTTCGATCGCATGTTAGAGGATCACAAAAAAGGGTTGTACCCCAATTGCGAAGATCGCAACACAAAGCTCGATACCGTACTGGAATTGCTGCAGTGGAAGGCAGAGAATGCTGTGGCTGACAAAGGATTTGAGAAGCTACTGAAAATATTGAAGAAGAAGCTTCCGAAGGATAACGAATTGCCCGACAGTACATACGCAGCAAAGAAGGTCGTATGCCCTCTAGGATTGGAGGTGCAGAAGATACATGCATGCCCTAATGACTGCATCCTCTACCGCGGTGCATACAAGGATCTGAACGCATGCTCGGTATGCGGTGCATTGCGGTATAAGATCAGACGAGATGACCCTGGTGATGTTGATGGCGAGCCCGCCAGGAAGAGGGTTCCTGCGAAGGTGATGTGGTATGCTCCTATAATACCACGGTTGAAATGTTTGTTTAGAAACAGAGAGCATGCCAAGTTGATGCGATGGCACAGTGAGGACCGTAAGAAAGACGGGAAGTTGAGAGCACCCGCTGACGGGTCGCAGTGGAGAAAAATCAAGAGAAAGTACTAGGAGGAGTTTGCAAAGGACCCAAGGAACGTATGGTTTGCTTTAAGCGCGGATGGCATTAATCCTTTCGGGGAGCAGAGCAGCAATCACAGCACCTGGCCCGTGATGTTGGAAATATGCCCTAGAGGCAATAATAAAAGAGTTATTATTATATTTCCTTGTTCATGATAATCGTTTATTATCCATGCTATAACTGTATTGATTGGAAACTCAAATACATGTGTGGATAAATAAGACAAACTTTGTGTCCCTAGTAAGCCTCTTCAGGACTAGCTCGTTGATCAAAGATGACCGCGGTTTCCAGGTCATAGACATGAGTTGTCATTTGATAACGGGATCACATCATTAGGGGAATGATGTGATGGACGAGACCCAAACGTTAAACATAGCTTTTGATCGTATCAGTTATCGCTATAGTTTTCTGCATGTCAAGTATAAGTTCCTATGACCATGAGATCATGTAACTCACTGACACCGTAGGTGTGCTTTGTGTGCGCCAAACGTCGCAACGTAACTGGGTGACTATAAAGGTACTCTACAGGTATCTCCGAAGGTGTCTGTTGAGTTGACATGGATCGAGACTGGGATTTGTCACTCCGTGTGACGGAGAGGTATCTCCGGGCCTACTCGGTAATACATCATCTCAATGAGCTCAAAGTGACTAAGTAGTTCGTCACGGGATTATGTATTACGGTAACGAGTAAAGAGACTTGCCAGTAACGAGATTGAACTAGGTATAGAGATACCGACGATCGAATCTCGGGAAAGTAACATACCGACGAGACAAAGGGGACTGTATACGGGATTGCCTGAATCCTTGACATCGTGGTTCATCCGATGAGATCATCGAGGAACGTGTGGGAACCAATATGGGTATCCAGATCCCGCTATTGGTTATTGACCTGGGAGTGTCTCGGTCATGTCTGCATAGTTTCCGAACCCGCAGGGTCTACACACTTAAGGTTCGGTGACGCTAGGGTTGTTAGTGAGAACAGTGCATGGTTACCGAAGGTTGTTCGGAGTCCCGGATGAGATCCCGGACGTGACGAGGGTCTCCGGAATGGTCCGGGGACGAAGATTGATATATAGGTTGAGAGTGATCGGAGTCCGGAAGTGTTCCGGGGAGCACCGGGAAGTCGGCGGATGACCGAAAGGGGTTTTCGGGGTCCCGGAAAGAGTTTCGGGCCTAATGGGCCACAAAGGGGAGACGCAACAGCCCTCATAGGGCTGTGCGCCCCCCCTGGGCCCTCTCCTCATGCGCAAGGGGGGCTGGGCCCCCCTAGGGCTGCCGCACCCCTATGGAGTAGGGGGCAAGGCACTTGGGGGGGGGAAACCCTAGCCCCTTGGCCGCCGCCCCCTCCCCATCTGCCCTGGCCGCCGCCCCTAGGGGTAAACCCTAGGGCGCCCCCTCCCCTCTCTCCCCCCTATATAAAGAGAAGCAGAGGGAGGGCAGCCACACACGTTCGTGCCTCGGCGCTGCCCTCCCTCTCCCACATCCATCTTCGTCAATTCCCGCAGTGCTTGGCGAAGCCCTGCTGGAATCCTCCACCACCATCTCCACCACGCCGTCGTGCTGCCGGTGTCTCCATCAACCTCTCCTTCCCCCTTGCTGGATCAAGAAGGAGGAGACGTCCCCGAGCTGTACGTGTGAAGAACGCGGAGGCACCGTTGCTTCGGTGCTAGGATCTTCAGCGATCTGAATCGCAGCGAGTACGACTCCATCAACCGCGTTCTTGAACGCTTCCGCTTAGCGATCTACAAGGGTATGTGGATCCAACTCTCCCCTCGTAGATGCATCTCCTAGATTGATCTTGGTGAACGTAGGAATTTTTTTTGTTTCCCATGCAACGTTCCCCTTCAGTGGTATCAGAGCCAGGTTCTTGCGTAGATGCTTTCACGAGTAGAACACAAAAGGATTTGTGGACGTTGATGTTTAGATTGCTTCCCTCCTTAGTCTTTCTTGATTCAGCGGTATTATTGGATGAAGTGGCCCGGACCAACTTTACATGTCCACGTACATGAGACCGGTTCCATCGACAGACATGTGAATGTTGTTGCATAAGATGGCTGGCGGGTGTCTGTCTCTCCTATCTTAGTTGAATCGGAATAGAAAAAGGCGGTCCTTGTAGAAGGTTAAATAGCAACTTAAATATCACCGTTGTGGCTTTGCGTAGGTAAGAAGCGTTCTTGCTAGATACCCATAGCAGCCACGTAAAACATGCAACAACAAATTAGAGGACGTCTAACTTGTTTTTGCAGGGTATGTATGTGATATGATATGGCCAATGACATGATGAGATATATTTGATGTATGAGATGATCATGTTGTAATAGTTAATATCGACTTGCATGTCGATGTATACGGCAACCGGCAGGAGCCATAGGGTTGTCTTTAATTTTTGTATGACCTGCGTGTCAATCATTAAGCGCTTTGTAATGCTTTACTTTATCGCTAAACGGTAGCAATAGTAGTAACAGCATGGTGGGCGCGCGACAACCCCGATGGCGACACGATGATGGAGATCATGATGATGGGGATCATGGTGTGGCGCCGGTGACGATGGAGATCATGCCGGTGCTTTGGTGATGGAGATCAAAAGCACGAGTTGATGGCCATATCATGTCACTTATGATTTGCATGTGATGTTAATCCTTTTATGCATCTTATTTTGCTTAGGACGACGGTAGCATTATAAGATGATCCCTCACTAAAATTTCAAGATAAAATTGTGTTTTCCCCGATTGTGCGCCGTTGCGAAGGTTCGTCGTTTCGAAGCACCACGTGATGATCGGGTGTGATAGACTCTACGCTCGCATACAACGGGTGCAAGCCAGTTTTGCACATGCAGAACACTCGGGTTAGACTTGACGAGCCTAGCATGTACAGACATGGCCTCGGAACACGGAAGACCGAAAGGTCGAGCATGAGTCATATAGTAGATATGATCAACATGTAGATGTTCACCATTGACACCACCTCATCTCACGTGATGATCGGACTTGGGTTGGTGGATCTGGATCATGTCACGCTCGAATGACCAGAGGGATGTCATTTTGAGTGGGAGTTATAAATAATTTGATTAGGTAATAACTCACTTATCATGAACAATAGTCTAAAATGTCTTTGCAAATCTTTTGTTGTAGATGGCTCGCGCAGTAGCTCCCCTGAATTTTAATGCGTTCCTAGAGAAAGCTAAACTGAAAGATGATGGGAGCAACTTTGTGGACTGGCTCCGCAATCTGAGGATCATCCTCACAGCTGCCCAAAAGGTTTATGTCCTAAGTGCACCGCTAGGTGAACCCCCCGCTCCGGCCTCTGTGGACGTTATGAACGCCTGGCAGACGCGCTCGGATGACTACTCAGTCGTGCAGTGTGCCATGTTGTATAGCTTGGAAGGAGGACTTCAAAGGCGTTTTGAACGTCATGGAGCATATGAGATGTTCCAGGAGTTGAAGTTCATCTCTGAAAAGAATGCTAAGATCGAGAGGTATGAGACCACCGATAAATTCTTTGCTTGCAAGATGGAGGAGAATTCGTCTGTCAGTGAGCACTTACTGAAGATGTCTGGGTACTATACCCGCATAGCTGATCTGGGACTTGTGTTCCCGGAGGAGGCTATCATTGACAGAATTCTCCAGTCACTCCCACCTAGCTACAAGAGCTTCGTGCAGCAGTACAACATGCAAGGGATGAACAAGTCCATCGCCGAGCTGTTTTCAATGCTGAAAGTCGATGAGGCAGACATCCAGAAGGAGTATCAAGTGTTGATGGTCAATAAAACCACCAGTTTCAAGAAAAATGGCAAGGGCAAGAAGGGTAACTCTAAGAAGGGTGGCAAGGCAGTTGCTCATCCAGTGAAGAAACCCAAGGCTGGGCCCAAGCCAGAAACTGAGTGTTTCTATTGCAAGGGGAACGGCCACTGGAAGCGGAACTGCCCCAAGTATCTGGCAGACAAGAAGGGGGCCAACAACAACAACAAGCAAGGTATATGTGATATACATGTTATTGATGTGTACCTTACCAACTCTCGTTGTAGTGCCTGGGTATTTGATACCGGTTCGGTTGCTCACATTTGCAACTCTAAACAGGAACTACGGAATAAACGGAGGCTGGCGAAGGACGAAGTGACGATGCGCGTGGGGAATGGTTCCAAGGTTGATGTGATCGCCGTCGGCACGCTCGCTCTTCGATTACCATCGGGATTAGTTATGAACCTGAATAA
>LR738714.1:797630649-797713964 GCA_902687465.1 Secale cereale
TACCGGCAAGTCTCTTTACTCGTTCCGTAACACATCATCTCGTGACTAACTCATTAGTCTTTTTGCTTGCAAGGCTTATTGTGATGTGTGTTACCGAGAGGGCCCAGAGATACCTCTCCGACACTCGGAGTGACAAATCCTAATCTTGATCTATGCCAACACCACGAATACTTTCGGAGACACCTGTAGAGCATCTTTATGATCACCCAGTTACGTTGTGACGTTTGATAGCACACAAGGTGTTCCTACGGTATTCGGGAGTTGCATAATCTCATAGTCATAGGAACATGTATAAGTCATGAAGAAAGCAATAGCAGTTAAACTAAACGATCATAGTGCTATGCTAACGGATGGGTCTTGTCCATCACATCATTCTCCTAATGATGTGATCCCGTTGATCAAATGACAACTCATGTCTATGGCTAGGAAACATAACCATCTTTGATCAATGAGCTAGTCAAGTAGAGGCATACTAGGGACATACTGTTTTGTCTATGTATTCACACATGTATTAAGTTTCCGGTTAATACAATTCTAGCATGAATAATAAACATTTATCATGATATAAGGAAATAAATAATAACTTTATTATTGCCTCTAGGGCATATTTCCTTCAGTCTCCCACTTGCACTACAGTCAATAATCTAGCTCACATCGCCATGTGATTTAATACCGATAGTTCACATCGTTATGTGACCAACACCCAAAGGGTTTACTAGAGTCAATAATCTAGTTCACATCGCTATGTTATTAATACCCAAGAGTAATAAGGTGTGATCATGTTTTGCTTGTGAGAGAAGTTTAGTCAACGGGTCTGTCATATACAGATCCCTATGTATTTCGCAAATTTCTATGTCTACAATGCTCTGCATGGAGCTACTCTAGCTAATTGCTCCCACTTTCAATACGCATCCAGATTGATACTTAGAGTCATCTGGATTTAGTGTCAAAGCTTGCATCGGCGTAACCCTTTACGACGAACTCTTTATCACCTCCATAATCGAGAAATATTTCCTTAGTCATCCAATTACTAAGGATAATTTTGACCGCTGTACAGTGATCTACTCCTGGATCACTATTGTACCTCCCTGTCAAACTCTTGGCAAGGTACACAACGTGTTTTGTACACAGCATGGCATACTTTATAGAACCTATGGTTGAGGCATAGGGAATGACTTTCATTCTCTCTATATTTTTCTGACGTGGTCTGGCTTTGAGTCTTACTCAACTTCACACCTTACAAGTCAGGCAAGAACTTCTTCTTTGACTGATCCATTTTGAACTACTTCAAAATCTTATCAAGGTATGTACTCATCGAAAGTCTTATCAAGCGTCTTGATCTATCTATATAGATCTTGATGCTCAATATGTAAGCAGCTTCACCGAGGTCTTTCTTTGAAAAATTCTTTTCAAACACTCCTTTATGCTTTCCAGAAAATTCTACATCATTTCCGATCGACAATATGTCATTCACATATACTTATCAGAAAGGTTGTAGTGCTTCCACTCACTTCTTGTAAATACAGGCTTCACCGTAAGTCTGTATAAATCTATATGCTTTGATCAACTTATCAAAGCGTATATTCCAACTCCGAGATGCTTGCACCAGTCCATAGATGGATCGCTGGAGCTTGCACATTTTTGTTAGCACCTTTAGGATTGACAAAACCTTCGGGTTGCATCATATACAAGTCTTCTTTAATAAATCCATTAAAGAATGCAGTTTTGTTATCCATTTGCCAGATTTCATAAAATGCGGCAATGACTAACATGATTCGGACAGACTTAAGCATCGCTACGGGTGAGAAAGTCTTATCATAGTCAACTCCTTTGAACTTGTCGAAACCCTTTCGCAACAAGTCGAGCTTTGTAAACAGTAACATTACCGTTTGCGTCGGTCTTCCTCTTGAAGATCCATTTATTTTCGATGGCTTGCCGATCATCGGGCAAGTCAACCAAAGTCCATACTTTGTTCTAATACTTGGATATCATCTCAGATTTTATGGTCTCAAGCCATTTTGCGGAATCTGGGCTCATCATCGCTTCCTCATAGTTCGTAGGTTCATCATGGTCTAGTAACATGATTTCCAGAACTGTGTTGCCGTACCACTCTGGTGCGGAACGTACTCTGGTTGATCTACGACGTTCAGCAGAAACTTGATCCGAAGTTTCATGATCATTATCATTAACTTCCTCACTAATTGGTGTAGGAATCACTGGAACAATTTCCTGTGATGTACTACTTTCCAATCTGGGAGAAGGTACAATTACCTCATCAAGTTCTACTTTCCTCCCACTCACTTCTTTCAAGAGAAACCCCTTCTTTAGAAAGGATCCATTTTTAGCAACGAATATCTTGCCTTCGGATCTGTGATAGAAGGTGTACCCAACATTCTCTTTTGGGTATCCTATGAAGATTTACTTCTCCGGTTTGGGTTCGAGCTTATCATGTTGAAACTTTTTCACATAAGCATCACAGTCCCAAACTTTAAGAAACAACAACTTTGGTTTCTTGCCAAACCACAGTTCTTAAGGCGTTGTCTCAACGGATTCAGATGAGGCCCTTATTTAACGTGAATGCAGCTGTCTCTAATGCATGACCCAAAATGTCGGGGGAAACTGTCCGCCACGAACACCTATGGGACCGGAGCCCCTTGTCTGGGCGGTACGAGGGCGGAGGGAGCACGAAGAGCAGATCGTAGCGAGCACGCGGGCAGTTTTACCCAGGTTCGGGCTGCGGTGAACGCGTAAAACCCTACTCCTGCTTGATTGTGTATTAAGTTGCAGAGCTCGGGAGCTTGAAGAAGCAGCTACACCGAGCGTATGAGTGATCTAGGTTCCGAACCCCCTCCACGTTGTGCATGGGCCTCCTTTTATAGTGCAAGGGGTCACCGACAGGTGTCAACGTAGGAGAAAGGGGTAAAAACGTAAAAGAGGTGGTAGTTGTAACAGTGCGGGAACAGTGAAGCTACAGTGCATGAACAGTGGTCTATACCTACTTTGACAGTGGGGGACAAGGGCATTTAATGCCCGTCGCCGTCGACCCCAAAAGCTCCCGCCCTTGCGTCTCCGTCTGCCACGGCGATGGATCCACCACCGTGGAGTGCCACCGTGTCCCCCAGGCCGCACAGCCATCCGCCACGCGTCCCTGGATAGGCCCCAGGGCGACGCGTGGGCCGATGAGCTGGAGCGCGTGCACACAGCGCAACTCCCCCGGCAAGCACCTTGCCGGGGCCTTGGTCTTGCCGGGCCCGGGAGCTTGCCGCTCCCCGGGCCCTCGCCGGGGCGCATATAGCGCCGAGGCGTGTCTTCTAGTCTTCCTGGCAAGCTCCTCTTGCCAGGGCCTTGTGCTAGTGGGGCAGTCTTGAGCCTGGTACGGCCTTCCCGGCAAGCTCCTCTTGCCGGGGTCTCGATCTTCTGTCTTGCATACTTTGTTTTTGAATGGTTTAATAAGGAGCAGAAAGGTCTCCGGCGAGCACGCGGTAAACCCTGCCGCGGGAGGCTGCAACTGCCCGTGCACAAGTTGGGGTACTGAGGTACCCCTACCTTAGTACACCGACAGGAGCCCCCGGGCCTGGGCCACACACGGTGCCGAGCGCTGTTGGGCCAGGCCCAAAACAGTGCACGGGCACACGCGGCCCGCGGCGCGCCGAATCCACCTCCGTAGCCGCCGCATCCCCCCGTAACGGCACGCGTCGATTGCGGCGTCGTGGGATTGGACGTGCCCACGATCCATCAATGAAAAGGGCGAAACGCCCCCCACTCCCCCATAAAAGCAGAGGAAGCAGGTGTGGTTCCCCTCCTTGCGCTTTCATTGCTTCTCCTTCTTCCTCCAGAGATCCCTCTTGCGCTCCGCTTCCACACCTCCGCCGCCGCCGTCTGCATCTCCGGCGTCGCTGAGTTCTTCGTCCCTCTTCTACCGCCGCGTCCGCCATGGCCCCGAAGACCGACAAGGCGAAGGCGGAGAAGGCCAAGAGGGAGAAGTCGGAGCAAGCGGCGAAGCTCGCCGCGTATCGGAAGCAGCATCTCGTCTTTCCGCCGAGGCTCGGCGCGCGGGAGCTCTGGAACAAGTACTACTTGTTCTGGGCCAAGGAAACCAAGGCGCACCCCCGCACGCGAGCATATCCGGCCGTCGCCAAGGACAGCTACCCCGGCGGGTACTACTTCTTCGCAGCTTTCTTTCACTGCGGTCTTTGCCCTCCTTTCTCAAATTTCTTCTGCGATGTCATGCACACCTACGGCCTCCACCTCCTTGACTTCACCCCCAACGCCATCCTCACCATGGCGGTTTTCGCACACATGTGCGAAAACTTCATAGGGATACAGCCCAACGTAGCATTGTTTAGGCACTTTTTCACTCCTAGAGCAGAGGCCGACGCCCCCCTCTCCGGAGGAATTTCTTGGGTTTTCCGTTTGAACAAGAAGGGGTCCTACTTGCCGGGGGAGCTCCGCGGCAAGTGGGAGGAGTGGCGTGCGGAGTGGTGCTGGATTGTTGAGGACGCGCCGCAGCCCTTCACCGCGCCGCGCACAACACCCATCGTGCGCGGCAGGGATTGGAGCGAGCTGGACTCGGACGACATCAAGCTCGACGCTGCCCTCGTCCGGATTCTTCGTCTTCGGACCGCCAAGCTGTCCGTTGCAGAGGTGGGCGCAGACTTCCTTCGCCGCCGCATCGCCCCTCTCCAAGACAGGAAGAGGCCGGCTTGGGAGTACGGCGGCCCGGCGGATATAATGAGGCTGTGCCCCGGGCTCAACTTCAACTTCACGACGCTGGAGCTGAAGGGGATGGTCCGGGAACTCTTCAAGTATGACCCGGCACACCCTGAGTGGTTCCGAGCTCCCCGGGGAGTGGTGCCGCTCTGCAACAGCACAGTCCGGGACCGTCTCCTTGCCATGATGCCCGCATGCGATTCGCATGGCGTGGACCGCACGTGGATCGCGCCCAAGCCCATCGACGTCCTCACCTTCTTCGACAACCTCGTGGAGGTGGCGAAGAACAAGGACGACATCAAGGAGCACACGCGGGACACCACCGAACAGGAGCTTGCTTACATAGCTTCTCGGGCTGAAGAGGCCGCTGCGGCTGCAGCGGCAGGAGATTTTGGATACATGCCTGCTGAGGCGGAGGCTGCGGATGCGTCCAGCCAGGCGGAGGAGGCGGAGATCCGCAGACTGCTGCAGCTCCCTCCCGACGCGCTCGCCGGGGTCCCCTCTCTGAGGCACTCCGGGATCCACGGAATCGTGGCCGAGGCCGCGGCAATGGAGGGTGCAGCCGGAGGGAACAGAGGCGCCGCGAGAAGCGGAGGCGCCGGAGGGAGCGGAGGCGCCAAGGGAAAAGAGGCCGCAGCGCAGGGCGCTGGGCCCAGTGAGCCGGCCGGGGAAGAGGAGGAGGAGGAGGCCGAGGACTCCGGCGGATCTACGGAGCTCTACGCCGACGACCTCTCCTCGTCGGAGAGCTCCCCACCCCCGGCAAGCCCAAGGCAGTCTCCACCGAAGCGTCTCCGCAAGACGGCGACGGGAGAGAGGGCGCATGCGCCCCGGCAACAACCAGCTCGCCGGGCAGCTCCCCGGGGGAGCCAAGCCGCGCCAAGGGCGACCGGCGCACCAGCCACAGCAGAGGTGGCCCGCGCGCGGGCCACGACGGAGGCGCCTCGCAGGCCGGCGTCGAGCCGACAGGGGTCTTCTCGGAGCGGAGCAGCGGCTCCGCCCGCTCCCCGGGCTCCGGCTACCACAGGGGCTGGGTCTTCGCAGCCCCCAGCCCCTGGGATCGCCAAGCGCCCGAGGGAATCTTCATCTTCCGCTCCTCGCGCCGACGCGCCCCCGGTGGAGTACGACTTCTCCGCCTTGAGCGAGGACGACGAGGAGGATCAGGAGTAAGGATCCAGGATCTTACACCTTCTCGAGTTTTGTCTTGATTATTGTTGATGCTGACTTTGTTTGTTGCTTTGATTTCAGGACCTTGGTTCAGCGCGTGGCGAAGAAAGCCAAGGCGCCTGTGGTCGAGGTCGCGGAAGGTTCGGCCACCGCGGCAACAGGGGATGTGCCGGAGCCAACCCTGCCGGACCCAAGCGCTGCTCCGAGGAGCAGCCCCCAGCGCAGCCCCCAGCGTAAGTCTGGGTTCCATCCTTCCGCTTGTCGGGATGCGCTTAGGGATTTTGTCTTCTTTCATCATCTTGACGTTTCTTGTCTTGATTTGTGCAGAGGTGGAGCCACAGCGGGAAGAGCGCCCGGAGACCGTCATCGAGGAGCCGCAGGCCCCGCCGTCCCCGCCAAGGCCGAACTCTCCGGCAAGGGAGAGTGCTCCGCCAAGGGCGGGTACTCCGCCAAGGCAGAGTACCCCGCCAAGGGCGAGCAGCCCGGCGAGGGCGGCCACTCCGCCAAGGCAAAGCTCCCCGGCGAGGGAGCCCGCCGCTGAGGACGTCCGCCAAGGTATGTCTCGTAGTCTATCTTCTTGGCTTCGTCTCTTTTTGGATATTTGCTTGAACTTGGACTTCTTTTTCTTCTTTCTCTTTTTAGATCCTCCTCCTCCCGAACCGATGGAGACGGAAGTCATCAACATCGAGGACGAGGAGGGCGCGCAGGGCGGCGGCGGCGACGTCCCTGTCGTCGAGGACGCGGCGAGAGCCGCCGAGCCGGCCGCGCAGGAGACCGCTCCGGCTGCGGACGCAGCGGCCGGGGAGGGGGACGGCGACCGCACCGCCGACCCGGGGGCGGCGGGAGCATCAAGTGCTGCGCCGGCCGCCGACCCCTCCGCCAGCAAGGAGCAGGGCTACTACCTTGAGGCCCCCAACGGCGTCTTCATCCAGATGCCTTGGGGGTCTTCATCGCGAGCTCCCGCGGAGGGCGAGGCGTTTGACGGAGAAGTCCTCGCCTCCGCGGGCCTGAAGATTGTCGAGGCGCCTGGCGGGAACGAAGGGCCCGAGGAGGAGAAGCTACTTCACCAGCTCCTGGCCCTTTACCGGGCCAGGCAGGCGAAACTCGCTTCCCGGGAAGCCCTTGCCGCCAAGGCCGCCGCGGAGATGGAGAAGCGCGCGGCGGAGCTCAGCGCCGCCAACCAGGCGGCCCTCCGTGAGGTGGCGGAGGAGCGCGAGCGTCTTGCCGGCGAATACCAGGAATGGGTGTTGGAGAAGGCTGAGGCTGAGGAGCAGCAGCGGCTCGCCGGGGTGGAGCTATCCCGGCGAGAAGGAGAACTCGCCCAGCGGAAGGTCCAACTCGACTCCCATGAGGAGGACCTTGCCGCTCGGGAGGCGGCCCTTGGCGGGGAACTGAAGGAGGCGAAAGCCGCCGCGGTTGCCGCGGAGACCGCCAAGAAGGAGCTCGCCGCCAAGGTCGTGCAGCTGGAGAAGGCGCTGAAGGTGAGCGCGGAGAAGGTTGCCGCGCTCATCACGGAGCGCGAGAAGGACGCCCACACCAACTCAGAACTCCAGGTGCGTCTTTCTGAGAGGGGCGACGAGTTGAAGACCGCCAAGGACTCCATCGAGGACTTGGAGTTGAAGGTCGCCACACTGAAGGATTCACTCGACGCTGCCCGGGCCCGGGAGACCAAGCTGAAGGAGGAGCTCCGCAAGGAGCGGACCCTAGTGGACAGCGCCAACAAAGCGGCTGAGCTCTTCCGCAAAACTGTTGAGGTGTGGACCGAGGACTTAGTGTCTTGCGCGTCCAACATCGACCAGGAGCTGCTGGCGTTGAAGCTGGAGCACCTCATCTACTCCCCGGATCCGAACCTCCCACACAGCGCCAAGCTCAGCCTCTTCTTCAGGGGAATCGCGCCGGCCCTTGCTGATCTGCGGAATAAGATCCCCGCGCAACTGGCCGAGGAGACGCGCCTGCTATGCGCGGGAACTCTGGAGCGCGTGCTGACAAAGATCGTGTACCGCAATCCGGGCATCAACCTCACCAACGTTCTTCGCAGCTTGCCGGCCGATGCGAACACGGAGGCCCTGAAGGAGCAGGTCGCCCACATCATCGCCAAGGTGGCTAAGATCTCCAGGAAGGAGGGCGACCGCGTAGATTAGGCCTCCATTATCTTTATCTTTTTGTTGCTGCATATGATGTCATGAACTCATTAGTCCATTGTGACAAGTTATCCTTTGTAAGATATTTACCTTATTTTGATCAATCAGTGCAATGTTATCTTCCTTGTCTTAATCTTTGACTTTGTATGTTTTTCACCCTACGCTCCCGGGGAGCTTGCCGGCAAGGGACCTTTGCCGCGAGCGCTGAGTGCTGGACTCTGAGCAGCCCGCTGGCCAAGGTCTTACCGGCAAGCCACCTCGCCGCGGCTAGTCGCAACGCACTTAGCTTGCTGAGCGTACTCGGAAACGAAGCAAGGGCGCGACACTTGTCGCAGCTCACTTAAATCGTTGAGCGAACTCGAAAACAAGATAAGGGTGCGGCAAGCTACGGGTAGGTTCCTCCGCGCACAGGTTTTCCATACAAAGTGTGATTGTTCAAGGAAGACAACTAAAATTTAAAATTTGAACTGGTCAAATTCTAACAACTTAGCTTTCATGTATTGCTTGCTTTCCGGTAAGGCTTCTCTTTCTTGAACAACACTTGGTTCCTCCTCCACCTCCTTCCCCCCCCCGGCAAACTTGTGCGCGAGGAACGTTCCTTCTGCTTAAGAGGAAAGAAAAGGGAGAGGGAAACAAGTATATGGCCTTTCGATGTGCTAATGCTTACCGGATACTTGAGTGTTGCACCAAATGCCAAACAAAACATGCGAATAGCAGAGAAAAGCATGGAAAAGGCAATTGATGGTGTAACGGATGGTTGAGTCAGTTTGAGCAAGAAGGTCCCTGGTTCCACAGGTAACTTCATCGAAGCACACTTTGAAAGGCCATCTGCAATTTCATTTTGAGCTCTCGGGACGTGCTCCATCTGCAGACCTTCAAAGTGCTCTTCAAGCTTCCTCACTTCATCGACATAAGCTTCCATCAAAGGGCTCTGATAGCTCTTGTTAACTTGTCGGACCACCAACTGAGAATCTCCTCGCACAATCAGCTTCCTGATCCCAAGTTCGGCCGCAATCCTGAGGCCGGCAAGCAAGCCTTCATATTCAGCAGTGTTGTTTGTCGCTTGCTCCCTGGGAAAGTGCATCTGGATAACATATTTGAGGTGCTCTCCGGTGGGCGCGATGAGTACCACGCCAGCACCGGCGCCTTGCAGCGAGAAGGCACCATCAAAATACATTACCCATTCACTTGTCGCTTCTTGTACGGGTGTACTTGTTTCTTGAACTTCTTCATCGGGCGTTGGGGTCCACTCAGCTATGAATTCTGCCAAAGCTCGGCTCTGTATAGTTGAAGTACTTTCAAACTTGAGTCCAAAGCTTGACAGCTCCAGTGCCCACTCGACGATCCTGCCTGTTGCTTCTGGGTTGTGCAATATCCTCTTCAGCGGAAAGCGAGTGACTACTGTTATCTCATGGGCTTGGAAGTAATGGCGCAGCTTTCTCGAGGCCATAAGGAGGCCGAAAAGCAACTTTTGCACACCAGAGTATCTTGATCTAGCCCCCTGGAGAAGGGAACTTACAAAATACACTGGGCGCTGCACCATCTTCCTCCGCACCTCATCCTGTTCCTGCGCAGAGTTATCCTTGTCGGGGCCAGAGCTTGCCGGAGCAGCCCCCTGCTTGTCGCTGGATTCGCTTGCCGGTGGAGCTGACTCCTCGTCGGGCTCCCTCTCCGCTACTAACGCAGCACTAACCACTTGGTTGGTTGCAGCTAGGTATAGCAACAACTTTTCCTGTGGTCTAGGTGCGACAAGTATTGGAGTGGAGGACAGGTACCGTTTCAAATCCTGCAGCGCTGCCTCCGCTTCCGGAGTCCACTTCATTGGACCTGCCTTCTTCAAGATTTTGAAGAAAGGTAGGGCGCGTTCTGCAGACTTTGAAATGAACCTACTGAGGGCAGCCACACAACCTGCAAGCCTCCTGACATCCTTGACGCGCCTTGGGGCCTCTATCTGCTCAATGGCTTTAATCTTGTCGGGGTTGGCTTCAATCCCCCTCTGTGACACAAAGAACCCGAGAAGCTTGCCGGAAGGGACTCCAAAGACGCACTTCTCGGGGTTCAACTTGAGCTGTATTCTGCGCAGGTTCTGAAACGTCTCCTCCAAATCTTGGATCAGGGTTTCCTTGCTCTTGCTCTTCACCACGATGTCATCCATGTAAGCCTCTACATTTCTGTGGATCTTAGGCTCGAAAGCAGTGTATACTACCCTTGCAAAGGTTGAGCCTGCATTCTTCAATCCAAATGGCATGCGTATGAAGCAATAAGTGCCACATGGGGTGATAAATGCAGTCTTCTCTTCATCGTCCTTGGCCATGAAAATCTGATGATAGCCTGAGTATGCATCAAGAAAACAGAGTAGCTCACATCCGGCAGTGGAGTCAACGATCTGGTCAATGCGCGGCAAAGGGAATGGATCCTTGGGACATGCTTTATTCACATCGGTGAAGTCTATACACAGTCTCCATTTCCCATTGGCCTTGCGCACGACGACTGGATTTGCCAACCACGTCGGATGGATCACACCTCTAACTAGGCCTGCTGCCTCTAGCTTCTTGATTTCCTCGTTGATGAATTCTTGGCGCTCCACGGCTTGCTTCCTCACTTTCTGCTTGATGGGCCGCGCATGAGGACAAACAGCAAGCTTGTGCTCAATTACCTTCCTGGGAACGCCGGGGATGTCAGATGGTTGCCAGGCAAACACATCGACATTCGCCCGCAGGAAGGCAACGAGCGCGCTTTCCTATTTGCTGTCAAGCGTGGCACTGATGGTGAAGGTACCACCAGTGCCGTCCTCCTTGGCGGACACCTTCTTGGTTGCCGGAGGAGCAGCCATTCCTTTCTTACTCTTGCCGGTGGAGCTCGATGGAACGTCCTCGACGGCAGCGCAGCACTCCGAAGAGGTGCGGTTGCCGGAGTGGGTCCCAGAGCACTTGCCGGACTTGGTCTTTGTCTTCTTCCCCCCGGGAGCTTCAGCGGAAAGAGTATCCTTCTCGGCCGCAGCTGCCGCATCCCGGTAGATCTTGTCGGCGCAGACAAGCGCATCCTTCTTGTCGCCGTGGACAGTGATGACGCTTATCGGCCCCGGCATCTTGAGTACGTTGTAGGCATAATGGGAAGCTGCCATGAACATGGCGAGGGCAGGACGGCCGAGTATTCCATTGTAGGGCAACGGAATATCGGCTACGTCGAAAGTGATGCGCTCAGTTCTGAAGTTGAGCTCCCCGCCAAAGGTCACCGGCAGAGTGATCTTTCCCTTGGGCTTGCTCCTTCCCGGGTTGATTCCTTGGAAAGAACCGGTTTCTTCGAGCTCGCCATCTGGAATCTGGAGTTTCTTGATCACAGCAGAGGAGATCAAGTTCAGCCCGGCCCCGCCGTCAAACAACATTTTGGTGACCTTGAGGTTGCGGATGGTGGGAGAAACCAGCATCGGCAAGCACCCGACCGCAGTGGTGCGGTCAGGGTGATCCTCAAGATCAAAAATGATGGGCGTGCTGGACCATTTGAGGAGCCTGCGTGACTCCACGGGCGGCTCCGCTGCATTTACCTCACGCACCCACTGCTTTAGTTGGCGGTGGGAGGTGTGCAGGGAGGCGCCACCGTCGACGCACAGGACCTCCGTGGCCTTCTGGAACTCCTGCTCGCTGTTATCTTCGTCCTCCATGTCTTCATCGTCGTCCTCTTCGTCCTTGTCACGGCCCCGGGGAGGTCGATCTCCTTGCCGCTGCTTGGCCTTGCCGCGGCCTCCTCCCCGGCCGTTGAACGGCCGCTTCTTGCTCGTCTCTTCCCCGCCACCTTGGGCCTTCTCCTTGTCGCGCCTCTCGTACTCAGCTTTCTGCTGCTCGACGAGGTATTCGACGCGCTTGCAGTTGGAGAGATCGTGACCCTTGGTGCGGTGGATCTTACAGTATTGCTTGTCGGAGCTGCCCGGCTTGTCGGCCGCCGCTACAGGGGCAGGCTCCTTGCCGGAGCCGCCAGCCTGCGTTTGTTTGGCGGGACCCTCCTTGCCGGACTTCTCGACGGCAAGCACCTCTTTCTTGCCCTTCCTTCTGTTATTCCGCCGCCGGCTCTTCTTTGCCGGGGCGGCGTCGTCGCTGTCGCTTCCTCCTGCGCCAGCATCCTCCCCGGGGAGTCTCCTCCCCTCCTCCGCGCGTGCGCACTTGTCAGCCAGAGCATAGAGCTCGCTGACATCCCGAATCTTGGTCATCGCCATTTCCTCACGCATGAGGCGGTTACGCACGTTCTGGTGGAACGCGCTGATAACCGCGGCAGGGTGGACATCAGGGATGTTGTGCTGCACACGGCTGAAGCGTTGGATGTACTTGCGCAGGGTTTCGCCTTCCTTCTGGGCCAGAATGTGGAGATCGCTTTCCTGGCCGTGAGGTTTGTGGCCGCCGGTGAAGGCGCCAACAAACTGCTGGCAAAGGTCGGCCCAAGAAGAGATGGAACCTTCCGGCAAGTGCATAAGCCAAGAACGGACGTTCGGCTTAAGCACGAGCGGGAAGTAATTTGCCAAGATCTTCTCGTCGCGCCCCCCGGCAGCTTGCACCGCGATGGTGTAAACGCTGAGAAACTCCGAGGGGTGCGTCTTGCCGTCGTACTTCTCCGGTACGTCGGGCTTAAAATTCTTCATGCTGGGCCACTGGACGCGCCGCAGCTCGCGGGTGAACGCAGGGCAGCCTGCCGCGTACGGCAAGTCGCCTGGTTCACCGGGCGCGTGCGCGTCGACAGTGTTCCCAGCTCTCTGGTCCGATTGTCGCCGAGCTTCTCGGCGGCGCTCGATTCTTGTCCGAGCGTCTTCTTGTTGCCGGTCGTCAAGGACCTGGCGCTAGTCCCGACGGGCCCGCGGGTCCGACGAGGCTGTGGAGCCGTCGTCGGCGTTGTTCCGGCGGGGCGGCGTCTTCTGCTTCTGCGGCGGGGAATGCACGCTTGTCGCACCCCCGGCGGTCTTGTCGCCGTCGGCCTTCGTCTTCTCAGCTTGCCGCGGCCGCGAGGCCGACGGCTGCTGTGGAGAATCGTTGTTGGCGAAGGCTATCAGGCTCTGGATGGTGGCCCTCCAGTCTTCGGCCTTGTCTGCCGCTGGAGGGAAGTCGAGGAGTAGTTGCGCTCTTGCGAGCGCTTCTGCCGGAGTGGAGGGAAACGCGGGCGAGCGGTGCGAGGAGCGGGATACGCTCGGACTTCTAACGGCGTTAGAAGGAGCGGGGTCCCGCGCCGGCGCCTTCGCTTTGCTTGTACCCGGACGAGGGTCCGGGGCGTCCCGCGAGCCTCCGGTTTGGCCTTGGCCCAGCAAACGGATGCCACCTCCTGTGACATGGCGCTGCTGGGTTGTTGTGTGCTGAGAGGGACGTGGTGCGTCCACGGAGACCGAGGTTCGGTCGTCCGTCCTGTTCTTGGATCTGGTGGCGTCGTGAGTGTCCTCGCCGGCGACCACCCTTCCGACGGCGTCTCCCCCGCCCACCGTGGGCTCTGGTGGCGGCGGGTGAGACGCAGACGGGCCTCCGACCTCCGAAGCCTTCTTCTTCGGGGCCATGGAGCTGTTACTGGTGAAGTTGACGAATTCGGAGAGGTTGATGAAGAATGCGCCCGCGCGAACGCTGGATCAGGTTCGCACAACCTCGACGCCCCCTACCTGGCGCGCCAAAGATGTCGGGGGAAACTGTCCTCCACGAACACCTATGGGACCGGAGCCCCTTGTCTGTGCGGTACGAGGGCGGAGGGAGCACGAAGAGCAGATCGTAGCGAGCACGCGGGCAGTTTTACCCAGGTTCGGGCCGCGGTGAACGCGTAAAACCCTACTCCTGCTTGATTGTGTATTAAGTTGCAGAGCTCGGGAGCTTGAAGAAGCAGCTACACCGAGCGTATGAGTGATCTAGGTTCCGAACCCCCTCCACGGTGTGCATGGGCCTCCTTTTATAGTGCAAGGGGTCACCGACAGGTGTCAACGTAGGAGAAAGGGGTAAAAACGTATAAGAGGTGGTAGTTGTAACAGTGCGGGAACAGTGAAGCTACAGTGCATGAACAGTGGTCTATACCTACTTTGACAGTGGGGGACAAGGGCATTTAATGCCCGTCGCCGTCGACCCCAAAAGCTCCCGCCCTTGCGTCTCCGTCTGCCACGGCGATGGATCCACCACCGTGGAGTGCCACCGTGTCCCCCAGGCCGCACAGCCATCCGCCACACGTCCCTGGATAGGCCCCAGGGCGACGCGTGGGCCGATGAGCTGGAGCGCGTGCACACAGCGCAACTCCCCCGGCAAGCACCTTGCCGGGGCCTTGGTCTTGCCGGGCCCGGGAGCTTGCCGCTCCCCGGGCCCTCGCCGGGGCGCATATAGCGCCGAGGCGTGTCTTCTAATCTTCCTGGCAAGCTCCTCTTGCCAGGGCCTTGTGCTAGTGGGGCAGTCTTGAGCCTGGTACGGCCTTCCCGGCAAGCTCCTCTTGCCGGGGTCTCGATCTTCTGTCTTGCATACTTTGTTTTTGAATGGTTTAATAAGGAGCAGAAAGGTCTCCGGCGAGCACGCGGTAAACCCTGCCGCGGGAGGCTGCAACTGCCCGTGCACAAGTTGGGGTACTGAGGTACCCCTACCTTAGTACACCGACACAAAATGATAGTGGTAAATCGGTAAGAGACATCATAGATCGCACCATATCCAATAAAGTACGGTTTACGACGTTCGGACACACCATTATGCTGTGGTGTTCCGGGTGGCGTGAGCTGTGAAACTATTCCACATTGTTTCAAATGAAGACCAAACTCGTAACTCAAATATTTTCCTCCACGATCAGATCGTAGAAACTTTATTTTCTTGTTACGATGATTCTCTACTTCACTCTGAAATTCTTTGAACTTTTCAAATGTTTCAGACTTGTCCTTCATTAAGTAGATATACCTATATCTGCTCAAATCATCAGTGAAGGTCAGAAAATAACAATACCCGCCGCGAGCTTCAACAATCATTGGTCCGCATACATCAGTATGTATGATTTCCAACAAATACGTTGCTCGTTCCATAGTTCCGGAGAACGGAGTTTTAGTCATCTTGCCCATGAGGCATGGTTCGCAAGCACCAAATGATTCATAATCAAATGATTCCAAAAGTCCATCATTATGGAGTTTCTTCATGCGTTTTACACCAATATGACCTAAACGGCAGTGCCACAAATAAGTTGCACTATCATTATTAACCTTGCATCTTTTGGCTTCAATATTATGAATATGTGTATCACACGATTGAGATCCAATAAACTATTTTCATTGGGTGTATGACCATAGAAGGTTTTATTCATGTAAACAGAACAACAATTATTCTCTAACTTACATGAATAACCGTATTGCAATAAACATGATCAAATCATATTCATGCTCAACACAAACACCAAATAACAGTTATTTAGGTTCAACACTAATCCCGAAAGTATAGGGAGTGTGCGATGATGATCATATCAATCTTGGAACTGCTTCCAATATACATCGTCACTTCATCCTTTAACTAGTTTCTGTTCATTATGCAACTCCCATTTCGAGTTACTGCTCTTTAGCAACTGAACCAATATCAAATACCGGGGGGTTGCTATGAACACTAGTAAAATACTCATCAATAATCTGTATATCAAATATACCTTTGTTCACTTTGCCATCCTTCTTATCCGCCAAATATCTAGGGCAGTTCCACTTCTAGTGACCATTTCCTTTGCAGTAGAAGCGCTTGTTTCAGGCTTGAGTTTAGCTTTGGGTTTCTTCACGGGTGTGACAGCTTGCTTGTCATTCCTTTTGAAGTTCCCCTTCTATCCCTTTGCCCTTTACTTGAAACAAGTGGTCTTATTAACCATCAACACTTGATGCTCTTTCTTGATTTCTACCTTCGCCGATTTCAGGATCGCGAAGAGCTCGGGAATTACCTTCGTCATCCCTTGCATATTATAGTTCATCACGAAGTTCTACTAACTTGGTGATAGTGACTAGAGAACTTTGTCAATTACTATTTTATCTGGAAGAATAACTCTCACTTGATTCAAGTAATTGTAGTACCCAGACAATCTGAGCACATGCTCACTGGTTGAGCTATTCTCCTCCATCTTGTAGGCAAAGTACTGTCAGAGGTCTTATACCTCTCGACACGGGCATGAGTATGAAATACTAATTTCAACTCTTGGAACATCTTATATGCTCCGTGGCGTTCAAAATGTTTTTGAAGTCCCGATTCTAAGCCGTAAAGTATGGTGCACTAAACTATCAAGTAGTCATCATATCGAGCTTTTGTCAAAACGTTCATAACGTCTGCATCTGCTCCTGCAATAGGTCTGTCACCTAGCGGTGCGTCAAGGACATAATTCTTCTGTGCATCAATGAGGATAATCCTCAGATCACGGTACAATTCCGCATCATTGCTACTAACATCTTTCAACTTGGTTTTCTCTAGGAACATATGAAAAAAACGGGGAGCAACATCGCGAGCTATTGATCTACAACATAGATATGCTAATACTACCAGGACTAAGTTCATGATAAATTAAAGTTCAATTAATCATATTACTTAAGAACTCCCACTTAGATAGACATCC
Source organism: Secale cereale (assembly GCA_902687465.1). Lineage (NCBI taxonomy): Eukaryota > Viridiplantae > Streptophyta > Magnoliopsida > Poales > Poaceae > Secale > Secale cereale. The sequence goes on from LR738714.1 coordinate 797,647,221, forward strand.
CTATGGTCATCTAAATGATCACGTGATCCAAATCAACTAAACCATGTCCGATCATCACGTGAGATGGAGTAGTTTCAATGGTGAACATCTTATGTTGATCATATCTACTATATGATTCACGCTCGACCTTTCGGTCTCCAGTGTTCCGAGGCCATATCTGTATATGCTAGGCTCGTCAAGTTTAACCCGAGTATTCTGCGTGTGCAAAACTGGCTTACACCCGTTGTATTTGAACGTAGAGCTTATCACACCCGATCATCACGTGGTGTCTCGGCACGACGAACTTTCGCAACGGTGCATACTCAGGGAGAACACTTATACCTTGAAATTTAGTAAGGGATCATCTTATAATGCTACCGTCGTTCTAAGAAAAATAAGAAGCATAATAAGATAAACATCACATGCAATCAAAATATGTGACATGATATGGCCATCATCATCTTGTGCTTTTGATCTCCATCTTCAAAGCACCGTCATGATCACCTTCGTCACCGGCTTGACACCTTGATCATTATCGTAGCATCGTTGTCGTCTCGCCAACTATTGCTTCCACGACTATCGCTACCGCTTAGTGATAAAGTAAAGCAATTACATGGCGATTGCATTTCATACAATAAAGCGACAACCATATGGCTCCTGCCAGTTGCCGATAACTTTACAAAACATGATCATCTCACACAAAACCGTATAACTCATCATGTTTTGACCATATCACATCACAACATGGCCAGCAAAAACAAGTTAGACGTCCTCTACTTTGTTTGTTGCAAGTTTTACGTGGCTGCTACGGGCTTAGCAAGAACCGTTCTTACCTACGCATACAAAACCACAACGATGTTTCGTCAAGTATGTGCTTTTTTAACCTTCACAAGGACCGGGCGTAGCCACACTTGATTCAGCTAAAGTGAGAGAGACAGACACCCGCCAGTCACCTTTAAGCAACGAGTGCTCGTAACGGTGAAACCAGTCTCGCGTAAGCGTACGTGTAATGTCGGCCCGGGCCGCTTCATCTCACAATACCACCGAAGCAAAGTATGACATGCTGGTAAGCAGTATGACTAGTATCGTCCATAATCTCATTGTGTTCTACTCGTGCATATCATCTACGCATAGACCTGGCTCATGATGCCACTGTTGGGGAACGTAGTATTTTAAAATTTTCCTACGATCACGCAAGATCTATCTACCAGATGCATAGCAACGAGAGGGGAGAGTGTGTCTACATACCCTCGTAGACCGGGAGCGGAAGCGTCAAGTGACGCGGTTGATGTTGTCGAACTTCTTCGCGATCCAACCGATCAAGCACCGAACGTACGGCACCTCCGCGTTCAGCACACGTTCAGCTTGATGACGTCCCACGAGCTCTTGATCCAGTTGAGCTTCACGGGAGAGTTTCGTCAGCACGACGGCGTGGTGACGGATATGATGTGTTCACCGGCGCAGGGCTTCGCCTAAGCTCTGCGACGGTACGACCGAGGTGTGATTCTGTGGAGGGGTGCACCGCACACGGCTAAAACAATTCAACTTGTGTGTCTTTGGGTGCCCCCCTGCCCCCGTATATAAAGGAGCAAGGGAGGAGGGTCGGCCAACCTCCTATGGTGCGGCTAGGGAAGGAATCCTACTAGGAATAGGATTGCAATCCTATTCCTAGTAGGAATCACCAAAGAAGGAAGAGATGGAGTAGGAAAAGGAAGAGGTGGTGCCTCCCACCAATCCTAGTCCAACTAGGAACTAGGTGGGGCGCCGGCCAGCCCTATGGGCTGCCTCTCTCCTTTCCATAAGGCCTCCTATGGACCATCCCCTCTCGTAGGGGGTTCCGGTAACCCCCTCCGGCATTCCCGATAAATCCGAAACTTTTCCGGTATACTTCCGGTGTCCGAATATAGCCGTCCAATATATCAATCTTTATGTCTCGGACATTCCGAGACTCCTCGTCATGTCCGTGATCTCATCTGGGACTCCGAACTACCTTCGGTACATCAAAACTCATAAACTCATAATACCGATCGTCATCAAACGTTAAGCGTGCGGACCCTACGGGTTCGAGAACTATGTAGACATGACTGAGACTCATCTCCGGTCAATAACCAATAGCGGTACCTGGATGTTCATATTGGCTCCTACATATTCTACGAAGATCTTTTATCGGTCAGAACCGCATAACAACATACGTTGTTCCTTTTGTCAAACGGTATGTTACTTGCCCGAGATTCGATCGTCGGTATCTTTATACCTAGTTCAATCTCGTTACCGGCAAGTCTCTTTACTCGTTCCGTAACACATCATCTCGTGACTAACTCATTAGTCTTTTTGCTTGCAAGGCTTATTGTGATGTGTGTTACCGAGAGGGCCCAGAGATACCTCTCCGACACTCGGAGTGACAAATCCTAATCTTGATCTATGCCAACACCACGAATACTTTCGGAGACACCTGTAGAGCATCTTTATGATCACCCAGTTACGTTGTGACGTTTGATAGCACACAAGGTGTTCCTACGGTATTCGGGAGTTGCATAATCTCATGGTCATAGGAACATGTATAAGTCATGAAGAAAGCAATAGCAGTAAAACTAAACGATCATAGTGCTATGCTAACGGATGGGTCTTGTCCATCACATCATTCTCCTAATGATGTGATCCCGTTGATCAAATGACAACTCATGTCTATGGCTAGGAAACATAACCATCTTTGATCAATGAGCTAGTCTAGTAGAGGCATACTAGGGACATACTGTTTTGTCTATGTAACCACACATGTACTAAGTTTCCGGTTAATACAATTCTAGCATGAATAAAAGACATTTATCATGATATAAGGAAATACAAATAACATCTTTATTATTGCCTCTAGGGCATATTTCCTTCAGTCTCCCACTTGAACTAGAGTCAATAATCTAGATTACAAAGTGATGATCCTCACACCCATGGAGTCTTGGTGCTGATCATGTTTTGCCCGTGGAAGAGGCTTAGTCAACGGGTCTGCAACATTCAGATCCGTATGTATTTTGCAAATCTCTATGTCTCCCTCCTTGACTAGATCGCGGATGGAATTGAAGCGTCTTTTGATGTGCTTTGTTCTCTTGTGAAACCTGGATTCCTTCGCCAAGGCTATGGCTCCAGTGTTGTCACAAAAGATTTTCATTAGACCCGATGCACTAGGTACTACACCTAGATCGGATATGAACTCCTTCATCCAGACTCCTTCATTTGCTGCTTCCGAAGCAGCTATGTATTCCGCTTCACACGTAGATCCCGCCACGACGCTCTGCTTGGAACTGCACCAACTGACAGCTCCACCGTTCAATAAAAATACATATCCGGTTTGTGACTTTGAGTCATCCGGATCAGTGTCAAAGCTAGAATCGACGTAACCGTTTACGACGAGCTCTTTGTCACCTCCATATACGAGAAACATATCCTTTGTTCTTTTCAGATACTTTAGGATGTTTTTGACCGATGTCCAGTGATCCACTCCTGGATTACTTTGGTACCTCCCTGCTAGACTTATAGCAAGGCACACATCAGGTCTGGTACACAGCATTGCATACATGATAGATCCTATGGCTGAGGCATAGGGAATGACTTTCATTTTCTCTCTATCTTCTGCAGTGGTCGTGTTGGGGAACGTAGTATTTTAAAATTTTCCTACGATCACGCAAGATCTATCTACCAGATGCATAGCAACGAGAGGGGAGAGTGTGTCTACGTACCCTCGTAGACCGGGAGCGGAAGCGTCAAGTGACGCGGTTGATGTTGTCGAACTTCTTCGCGATCCAACCGATCAAGCACCGAACGTACGGCACCTCCGCGTTCAGCACACGTTCAGCTTGATGACGTCCCACGAGCTCTTGATCCAGTTGAGCTTCACGGGAGAGTTTCGTCAGCACGACGGCGTGGTGACAGATATGATGTGTTCACCGGCGCAGGGCTTCGCCTAAGCTCCGCGACGGTACGACCGAGGTGTGATTCTGTGGAGGGGGGCACCGCACACGGCTAAAACAATTCAACTTGTGTGTCTTTGGGTGCCCCCCTGCCCCCGTATATAAAGGAGCAGGGGAGGGAGGCCGGCCAACCTCTCCTGGTGCGGCTAGGGAGGGAGTCCTACTAGGAATAGGATTGCAATCCTATTCCTAGTAGGATTCACCGAAAGGAAGAAGGGGGAAAGGAATAGGAGAGGTGGCGCCCCCCCAATCCTAGTCCAACTAGGATTCCTAGGTGGGGGCGCCGGCCAGCCCTATGGGCTGTCTCTCTCTCACCCTTTAGGCCCACTATGGACCATCCCCTCTCGTAGGGGGTTCCGGTAACCCCCTCCGGCATTCCCGATAAATCCGAAACTTTTCCGGTATACTTCCGGTGTCCGAATATAGCCGTCCAATATATCAATCTTTATGTCTCGGGCATTCCGAGACTCCTCGTCATGTCCGTGATCTCATCCGGGACTCCGAACTACCTTCGGTACATCAATACTCAAAAACTCATAATACCGATCGTCATCAAACGTTAAGCGTGCGGACCCTACGGGTTCGAGAACTATGTAGACATGACCGAGACTCATCTCTGGTCAATAACCAATAGCGGAACCTGGATGTTCATATTGGCTCCTACATATTCTACGAAGATCTTTTATCGGTCAGAACCGCATAACAACATACGTTGTTCCTTTTGTCAAACGGTATGTTACTTGCCCGAGATTCGATCGTCGGTATCTTTATACCTAGTTCAATCTCGTTTACCGGCAAGTCTCTTTAATCGTTCCGTAACACATCATCTCGTGACTAACTCATTAGTCTTTTGCTTGCAAGGCTTATTGTGATGTGTGTTACCGAGAGGGCCCAGAGATACCTCTCCGACACTCGGAGTGACAAATCCTAATCTTGATCTATGCCAACACCACGAATACTTTCGGAGACACCTGTAGAGCATCTTTATGATCACCCAGTTACGTTGTGACGTTTGATAGCACACAAGGTGTTCCTACGGTATTCGGGAGTTGCATAATCTCATAGTCATAGGAACATGTATAAGTCATGAAGAAAGCAATAGCAGTTAAACTAAACGATCATAGTGCTATGCTAACGGATGGGTCTTGTCCATCACATCATTCTCCTAATGATGTGATCCCGTTGATCAAATGACAATTCATGTCTATGGCTAGGAAACATAACCATCTTTGATCAATGAGCTAGTCTAGTAGAGGCATACTAGGGACATACTGTTTTGTCTATGTATTCACACATGTATTAAGTTTCCGGTTAATACAATTCTAGCATGAATAATAAACATTTATCATGATATAAGGAAATAAATAATAACTTTATTATTGCCTCTAGGGCATATTTCCTTCATACCTGTGTCAAAGTATTGAAGAATTCCATGACTTCATCATTTGCCAGAAGTAACCGGGGCATGTTGGTACGAAGTTATGCATAGATGTTTTGGAACGGAGTTCCTGATAGGATAATCCGTCTTTTGTTACGGATTATCTTATCTGGGACTCCGTTCCAAAACAACTTTGGAGAGCTTCGTACCATCATGCTACTGTTACTTTCGCCTAATGATGAAGTATTGGTTTGTTGAATCCTTTGACACTAGACAAAATGTGACATGAGGGGGTCTAGGGTTGTGGATCGCCGAGAAGTCGGGGGGGGGTCGAGAGGTTGCCTACCTGTGCCGGACTTGGTTCTTCGGGGCTGGCGGAACCTTGGACCCTGTAACAGGGTGGTGCATTTGGACGGACAAGCACTTGGAAACACCACTCAGGAAGATGAGGCAGTATATCAAAGCAGCGCATGAAGGGACGTTCTTCCCCGACAGAGAGAACGACGAGCTGACAATGGCCCTCGGGAATCCTGAGCACCCTGGACGGACACGAGGCACGCCAGGCTCCTTTCCGTGGCGTGCTGGGTTTCCGGACGCAGGAGGCTACAAATGCCACGACAGGAGGAAGAAAATGGAGCTGACCGAAATCCAAGCGCTGCGGACCAGAATACAAGCGATAGAGGAACAGAAAGCAAATCGGGAGAAAAGAATTGCCGAAGCTTCCCCCGAAGCTACCCCGCCATCTCAGCGGAGAAGCAGCGTGGCTTCCACCGAGCTGCTTCAGCCTGAGCCTGTCTTGACGGCTACTGCCAGGAATCCCGTGGATGCTATCACGCAGGCACAAAATTGCCACCTTATGGCGCAGTGGATGAATCTGAAGGTCAAGGCGGCTGCTGGCTCTGTTTATCCTTCTAGACCCGACGACACTTTTCACTGCCGGCCGATTCCAGAAGGATATGCTAGGGTGATGGTACACGAAATAACGGAGGGATTTGAGGAGCTCCAGCTTGACCACCCTACCGGTGAAGGGGAGACTCGGCTGGGTTCTTCACTGAAGACTCCATGCCTATGGCGGAAGGACCTAATCAACATTCTCAACTGGACGCCTCCGCCTCCTCCTCCTCCACCGCCTCCTCCTCCGGCGAGTGACCATCAGGGCACTCCGGCTCCTTCTCCGGCGCGTGGCGGCACTCTGCCTCCTTCGCCGCCGGCGCGTGGCGGCACTCCGCCTCCTTCGCCGCCGGCGCGCCCGAGCAGCCAGCCTGCTCCTCCTTCTCCGCCTAGTCAGCAACGGCGGAAGAGACCTGCCGCCGCTCCGGCTGCTCCTGCTCCAGCGCGTAAGCAAGGAAAAAAGACAGCCGCTTCGTCTGGTCCGGCGACGTCTACCAGTACAGCCAGAGGCGGGAGGCGATGCAGATTCGGTCCTTCTCTCACGCCTCTAGAGAAGTTACCGTACGAGAGGTCCGACGAGGAAAACACGAAGATCGCTCAAGGCGAAGTGAAGGACTTTTTTGAAGGGTTGAAAGCACAGAGACATCCACCTCCGGAGGAGAAGATAGATGCGGTGAAAGCAAAGCGCACTCTTGCTGCCCTGAAGCAACCAGCGCAAAGTAAGCCGCAGGACAACTATGACCGCATGATTCAAAAGTCATATCAAGCAGCGAAGCGGTTGGGAAGTACTAAAAGTGATCAGAGGTTAGCAGAAGGGCAAGCTGGGAAACAAATTGCCCAGATCGGCGAACAAGCGGACCAATCGTGCCCCCCGCTCAAGGTGTCTAGCGACATGGTCACTAATGATCCGAGGATGGTGCCCGGTTATACCAATCTTGCAGATTACGCGTCCGACGATGTACACTATGATTTCTTGGAAGTGCTGATAGAAAGATACGATTACAAAAAGCCTCTCGTCAAAAATGAAAGATCTCTATCAACGAATATGCGAAGATTGCATGATTGGTACTTGAAAATCTGCAGAGAGTCTGGGGGGAGGGATAACTTGTATTTGAGAGTTAAACCGGAGCATGACCTCGTTGGAATTGACCTGTTGCCTGTTCCATTTGAGGAGTTCTATCAGTTTTTCAATCAATTGGCCCTCGATAAAACAACGGTCACCTGCTACTGTCTGTAAGTAGTACTACTTCTGTCATTAAGTCTCTCTATATAGCTGATCTTCATTGCATGTATTTATAATTATCCTCACTATATTATGCAGATTGAAGATCGTCGAATTGAAGAAAAGACAAGTAGGTGATATTGGGTTTATTAACACATACCTCATAGATGCAACCGAGGTTAAATTGCGTCCCGACGATACCGAGACCAACTTGCTACGATCGTTGGTGGTAAATGAAAACAAAGATATAATACTCTTTCCTTACAACATCAAGTGAGTGTTACTGTCTTGTGCATATTTGGTTTCCCTTATATATCAGTCAAGGTTATAGTGATGTAATTGATGAGTTCATGCATTCGTGCGCAGCTTCCACTATACTCTCTTAGAGATTAAGCTTGAGAAGGGAGTAGTAACTGTCTTGGACTCTAAACGTAAAGATCCCGAGGAGTATGCGGACATGACTCAAATGCTCGTCAGGTAAGTTAAATCGATCAATATTATCCACCATGCATATCAACTTCATTTCTGATATCAACTAATTGTTTTCTTTGTCTGGCAGGGTTTGGAGAAAATTCACCAAAAAAGCTCCGGGACTGCCGAAGAAGCTAGAATTTAGATACCCGAAAGTAAGTACTATATAGTAGCATGTTCCGCGCGCGCATCTCCTATATCTTGATTCAAGCGCTAGTTTCATCAATACCAATTTGGCATTCTTCCTTATCAGTTTGATTGACCTCTGTTTCTTGTAAAGTGGTTGTGGCAGGAACCTGAGAATGATTACTGTGGTTACTACATTTGCGAGTCCATCCGCCACACGACCTGTGAGCGGGGCTACACTGAAGCACAATTTGAAGTGCGTAAGGAATCACTAATATTCACAAATTTATAGCATCATTTCATGTATTGACCCCCTACTTCAAATTAGATGTTTCGGATGCGGGATGAACTCCTAACACCAGATCGTCTGCGAGCAATTCAAGAGGAATTGGCGGCATTCTTCCTTGAACACGTGATCGCTGAAGACGGAGAATACTATGTGGACCATGCATCCATATGATAGGAGATTATTTTTGTAAGAGATAATTATTGTATATATGTACCCGGTAGTGCCGGATAGATATACGAGAACTTGTTGTTCGACCAATCTCTCGGAGAAGGAGAGGTGGTCGATATTACTTCTCTCTGTATGCATATATATATATGTTGATTATACGATCATCTGTTTCCTTCGTTTGCTTTACTAGCTAGCTAGCTAGCTACCGTGTCTAGTCATCTCTATACGTATGTGTAGTACGTAGCGTCGACCAAGCACGGACATAAGAGAGGACACTTCTCTCTATTAATTAGCTAGCTAACATAATATGAAACACCTAAATTAACCCCCCAAAACCTCCAACCCCCTCCCCTTTCAAAAAAAACAAAAACCACAGCCACAGAAAAGCTGACGCTTGGATGCCTTTTGTTCCCGGTTGGTATCAACAACCGGGACTAAAGCCCCTCCTGCCTGGGCTCGGCGCACATGCCACGTGGACACCCATCTGCCCCGGTTCTGGATTGAACCGGGACTAAAGGGTCAGAGCATTAGTACCGACCTTCTTGTCCCGGTTCAGGAACCGGGGCTAAAGGCCCAAACGAACCGGGTCTGATGACCCTTTATCTTCAGTGATAGCTCTGCATCCGGCTGGGTCATCGGTCCAGGGAATACGAGTCTATCTTCTTTCATACTCTATTGGGTCCAAGGGTTATGGGATGAGATACGGAAGGTGGAGAGAGATAAACTCAATACAAACAATAGTTTTAAAAATATGGGTTTTGTTTTGTAGCCATCTGAAAAACATCAAACAAATGACGGCTCACAATCATCGCATCTAACGTTAGTACATAACAGGGGTTTGGTCTTCTAAAGGTCAATATCTCTTCAAAGTCATCAACTCTTCAAACCTTCGGAGTATCCACTGTTGTAGCTTCAACACTTCTAATGCATGGTGAAATCCTCTTTACTCCGAAGTGATCCAATGGAAAAGGGTATTGGCTAACTATTTAAGGTAAGAGGGAAGATTTGACAAAACTCGGAAGAGAAGAGAGGTAAAGAATCTTTTTGAAAACAAAGTTTTAGAGAAATCCTTTCATATGGGCTGGCCTGTTTTCTAGGGTCACGTCCTATAATCAACATGTGCTCTGATACCATCTTGTAGCGACCCGACCCGAATGGATCAAGTCTCTGTGCTTATGATTCATTCCTGGATAGGTATGCTGACACACACACTACTAGAGGATTTATAATAGAGGTAAATCACATGTAAAGTAACGTAAATACTATTACCTTGATCAACATACCGGAAGTAACAAGGTTGTGGAGTTCCATCAACACCAATGGAAAAGTTGAGTGTAGACAGTGCAACCCTATCGTAACACTTACTCGTCCAATAATTCCTGCAACATGAGACGTTGCAGCCATCTAGGTCAGTACATTGAATGTACTGGCAAATTCACACTGTAATGAGAATGATGAACAATGCCTACAACTACATCCATATTTGGCTGGTGGAGGTTGTAAGGTAGTTTTTGCATAAAGCTGATTTTTCCCTACCACACGAGAATGCATTTATTTAACTACTTTGATAAATTTAAATCATGAAAAATTGAGAATGGTACCCTCATCTCAATCCCAAACCAAAGTCATTATTAACCCAACAAATTAATTAAATAGAGTGTTGAGATCAAAAAATAATCCACTTCTAGATACTCAAAGATGTCCATAACCGGGGACACGGCTACTCATGAATAGTTTGTACACTCTGCAGAGGTTTGTGCACTTTTCCCCACAAGACTCGATCTCCTCCGTTGGATTTCTCGCACTGCATGGTGTTTGAGAAACGGATTACCGAGACACAGTCTTTCAGAAGCATTAACTCTTTACCCCGGGTAGACCCATACACCTACATCTGCTACATCTCCTAGTCTACCCCTGAAAGAGGTCACACAACATACTCAACTATGCCAGAGCCCATAATGGCTTGTGGTTGCACATGGAAGTTTCTAGACATGAAAATATTATATCATCCCTTTGAGCCTGGGTGGCATTCCAATAGGATGATCACACGGTACCCCCGGGATTTCCTAGGACAACACTGGTAACCCCAGGTGCCCTGGCAAACCACTGGTAACCCCAGGGTGCCACAACCAATCCACCCAAATGTGTATTAAATTACCACCTTAAATTTTCCCTTAAATAAATATCATTCTCACATCTTTCATGAAACTCTCATACCAATCCATGCCTACAAGCATGGCTAAGCAATAAATAACAAAGCGTATACCCCCTGGGTTTGTCTCAAGTCATTGGGTTCCTACCTCATGAACTACAAAGCATCATATTATGAAACCAGTCCTACTCATGCAAGTGTTTGAGGATAGAACTAATGCAATAAAACTGGTTATAGGAAAGTATGATCAAACTGTGAACTTGCCTTGTACTAATGATATAGATTCTTCGCACTCAAAACTCGTGATAGAGCTACTCGTCACACTCCGATCAATCATAAGCAATCAGAAAGAACGGAGAAAGCACTTCGAAAAACTTTGAATATAAATGAATGACTCTTGAAACAGAAAACAATTTCTAATAGTACCAAAATTGAATGAATTTGGTCTTATCAGAAATTTTAGGTCAAGAGCTTCGATTTGCAAAAATAATCAACCAAAACGGAGTTATAAAACTCAAGTTATGACAATAACAAGTTTGAATAAAAATCTAGTTGAATTCCAATTTTAAAACTTTCAAAAAAACATGTTTAAGTTGTTTTACTTGAAAAAGGGGATCGTAACGAAGACGTGGGCATTGGTTTCGTTGGATTTGGACCAACGAGTAAAAAGTTGTGGCCGTTCGAAGTTTAGGGACTAATTTGTAAATAAAATATTCACGGATGGGTCCCTGGCCGAAACTAAAAGAAAAAGAAAAGATCTACCGAACGAACGTTCGCTACAGAAGCATAAGCGATGAAAACCATTCACTACAGAGGCCTAACAAGTGAACATTCCCTAATTAACTAACTAAAAAAACAGATCTAGATCTAGGGTTTTAAAAAACCGGAAATAAAACCAATCTAAAAGAAAAACCTTCGGTTTTCGATGGAGGTTTTACCAGTTCTATGCAAAAAGCCAGCGGGTCGGTTGGATCAAACCGGGTCGGGCGCAGCGGATCTAGCCCGGCGCGGGTCCGGCGGACTCTGGCGAGCGGCGGCGGCCGGCGGTGCGGAAGCTCGGGCGCGAGGCAAGGTGAGCGGGCGGCGGCGTCTCGCGCGGGTGCCAGGGGAGTGGGGCGCGGGCGGCGGCAGGCAAGTGCGGCGGCGGTGGTGCAGAGCAGCGTCGGCGGCGCGAGCGAGAAGAGAGAGGAGGAGAGGGGCGGCGGGGTATTTATGAGAGGGAGGGGGTCGGCTTGCTTGGGGAGGAGGTAGAGGAGAGGCGGCGGGGCGTGGTGTTCGTCATGGACACGGCGGCGGCGGCGCTCTTGTGGCGACGGCGGTCTCCTGGCGGGAGGAGGAAGGCGGCGGGTGTGCTGAGCCGCGGCCTGGCGGGTGCTGGGCCGGCCTAGTCGGCGGAAGAAAGACATTTTTTTAACACACGAAATAAACAAATAAAAATAAAACCAAAATAAAATAAAATATTATATAGGCATATAATATATCAAAATTTACGGAAAAAGAATTCCTACAAGATGAACATTTTCTACATTCAAATAAAATGCTCACAAATTAAAATAAATCAAAAAGGGCTACTGATGCAATAAAATCCAATAAAAATCATTTAAAAAATACCAAAATGATTTCAAATTTATTTCTCTCCAATTTTCCACTGTAGGGAATCATGTTACCCTATTTTCCATATATTTTATTTTTGGAGAAAAATAATTTGAATAAAACCCAATAGCTCAAATTTTGAAAATGAGTTGTAGAAAATTTCAGAAAAACTTCCAACTCATATTTCTTATAATTTTAAGAAGTCATTTTATCTTCACTCGGGAAAATCATTGAGTTGCATAAAGTTTCTGAATTTGGAAAATGTTTCAATAAGGGAATTCAAATCTTTTCAAAACCCTTTTTTATTTATTTAAATGGAAGAAGTCATATTATCTTCACTCCAGAGTTTCGTGATGAAAAGAATTTGAATTCACGGAGATCATAAAGGCAAAGCGAAAGTTTGGGAAATTCATTTCATTCCCTCTCATTTAACTTTCAAAAGTTTCAAATTTCACTCAATTTCACTCAGCACATCACAGAAGTAAACGAAACAATCTATTTATTATAATATTCCGAAATTTAGAATTTTGGGATGTTAGAAATCTGTTGCTCACTCCATTGTTCCGGAGAATGAAGTTTAGTCATCTTGCCCATGAAGCATGATTCGCAAGCACCAAGTGAATCATTATCAAGTGATTCGAAAAGTCCATCACTATGGAGTTTCTTCACGCGCTTTACACCAATATGACCTAAACGGCAGTGCCACAAATAAGTTGCGCTATCATTATTAACCTTGCATCTTTTGGCTTCAATATTATGAAAATGTGTATCACTACGATCGAGATCCAACAAGAGTAGACCACTCTTCAAGGGTGCATGACCATAAAAGATATTACTCATATAAATAGAACAACCATTATTCTCAGATTTAAATGAATAACCGTCTCGCAATAAACAAGATCCAGATATAATGTTCATGCTTAAAGCTGGCACCAAATAACAATTATTCAGGTCTAAAACTAATCCCGAAGGTAGATGTAGAGGTAGCATGCCGACGGTGTCGGTGTACTAAAGTAGGGGTACCTTAGTATCCCGAACTTGTGCACGGGCAGTTGTAGCGTCTCGCGGCAAGGCTTGCAGGGTGACCGCAAAGATCCTCTTGTTGTTCCTTTGGAGCCATTCAAGAACAAAGTATTTGAGTCAAAGAAACAAGGCCCCGGCAAGAGGACCTTGCCGGGAAGGCCACTCAAGGCACAAAAACCATTCAAGACAGAAGGCCCCGGCGAGAGGAGCTTGCCGGGAAGGCCATCCAAGGCATATCAAGAAGCTTGCCGCGACGCGCCACGCGTCCCGGCAAGACCCGGTGAGCGACAAGCTCCCGAGCGCGACAAGATAGCGACCGCGGCAAGGCACTTGCCGCGGCAAGCCTCCACTCAGTACCCGCGCTCCAGCGCATCCACCCACGTGTCGCCCTGGGACCGCCCCGGGCGCACGTGGCGGAAGGCTGTGCAGCCTGGGGTACACGGTGGCGGGCGGCGATGACAAGGCTACCGTCGTGGTGGACGGTGGCGCCCCTGAAGGCCACTTTTTTGCACTGTTTGGGCGACGGCGACGGGCATTTAATGCCCTTGTCCCCTGCCGTCAGGGTTAGGTACGGGACACTGTACAAACACTATTCCAACTACCACCCTTTTTACATTTTTACCCCCATCTGCGTTGCCACCTGTCGGTGACCCCTTTGACCTATAAAAGGAGGCCCATGCGCAACGTAGAAGCGGTTCCGAACATCGATCATCCTCATGCTCGGTCTTGCTAGCGGTTAGAGTGTGCTGTAGCTCTCCTCGCTCCCGAGCCAAGAACTCAATACAACCACCAAAGCAGGAGTAGGGTTTTACGCATCCGTGCGGCCCGAACCTGGGTAAACTGCTCGTGTGCTCGCCTCGATCTGCTCTTTGTGCATCCTCCGCCCCTGCCGTACTGAGAAGGGGCTCCGGTCCCATAGGTGTTCGTGGGCGATTAGTTTCCCCGACATCCTTGGCGCGCCAGGTAGGGGGGCGCGTCGAGGTTGTGTGCACCCGATCCGGCGTCCACACGAGCTAGATCTTCACCAACTTCATCAACTTCATCGACTCCATCAGCATGCCGCCGAAGAAGAACGCTTCGGAGGCAGCAGGCCCGTCTGCGTCGATCCCGCCATCGCCGAAGCCAACGGCTGGTGGGGTAGACGCCGGCGGAAGGACGGACGTCGGCGAGGAAACTCACGGCGCCGCCAAGTCCAAGGAAAAGACGGATGACCGGGCACACTCCAAGGCCTCGGCGTCCGTACACGCACCGCGCCCATCTCAGGAGGCGCGGGACCGGCAGCGTCGTGGTACTCAAGGTACCATACGCTTGCTGGGCCAAGGTCAAGCTGGTGGATCTAGGGACGCTCAAGGCCAGCATGCACATCAACACACCGGCGCGAGCAAGGCGCGGTCGCCGGGACGGGAAACTGCTCCTTCTAACGTAGTTAGAAGTCCGAGCATATCCCGCTCCTCGCACCGCTCGCCACCACTACCCGCCACTCCAGCAGAAGCTCTAGCTCGAGCTCAACTGCTCCTCGACTTCCCTCCAGCGGAAGACAAGGCCGTCGACTGGAGGGCCACCATCCAGAGTCTCATTGCCTTCGCCAACGGCGACACCCCGCAGCAGCCGAGCACATCGCGGCCGCGGCAGGTCAGCCAGGCGCGGGCCGATGGCAACAAAACCGCTGGGGGTGCAACTACCGTGCACTCCCCACCTCTGAGGCCAAGATCGCCGGCTCGCCGGATCAACATCGACGACGACTCCACGGCGTCATCGGATCCGCGAGCCCGCCGCGATCAGCGCCAAGTCCTTGACGACCGACAACATGAGGACGCTCGAACCCGCATCGAGCGTCGAAGAGAAGCGCGGCGACAATCCGACCTACGCGCTGGACCCGCTGTTGACATGCAAGCGCCAGGGGGACCAGGCGACCTGCCGTACGCGGTAGGTTGCCCTGCGTTCACTCGTGAGCTGCGGCAAGTCCAGTGGCCAGCATGAAGAACTTCAAGCCCGACGTACCCGAGAAGTACGACGGCAAGACACATCCGTCGGAGTTCCTCAGGATCTACACCATCGTGGTGCAGGCTGCTGGGGGACGAGACGACAAGATACTTGCCAATTACTTCCCGCTGGTGCTCAAGCCAAACGTCAGATCTTGGCTCATGCACTTGCCGGAGAACTCCATTTCTTCTTGGGCTGACCTGTGCCATCAGTTTGTCGGCGCCTTCACAGGTGGCCACAAGCCCCATGGCCAGGAGAGTGACCTTCACATACTCGCCCAGAAGGAAGGAGAGCCCCTGCGTATGTATATCCAGAGGTTCAACCGTGTCCAGCACAACATCCCGGACGTCCAACCTGCCGCGGTTATTAGCGCGTTCCATCAGAATGTGCGTAACCGCCGGATGAGGGAGGAGATGGCGATGTGCAAGATCAGGGACATCAGCAAGTTGTATGCCCTGGCCGACAAGTGCGCACGCGCTGAGGAGGGGAGGAAACTCCCCGGAGAGGATACTGGAGCAGGGGGATCAGATAGTGAGGATGCCGCCCCGGCAAAGAAGAACCGGCGGCGGAACAACATGAAGAAAAAGAACAAGGAAGTGCTAGTCGTCGAGCAGTCCGGCAAGGAGGCTGGCGCCAAGAAGGCCCAAGTTGGTAGCTCTGGCACGGAGACTGCCGCGTGCACCAAGGCTGTGGCGGCCGCCGACAAGCAGGACGGCACCGACAAGCAGTATTGCAAGATCCACCGCACCAAGGGCCACGATCTCCAAAATTGCAAGAAAGTCAAATACCTCATCGAGCAGCAGAAAGCTGAGTACGAGCGACGCGACAAGGAGAAGGCCCAGGGAGGTGATGGTGGGTCCGGCAAGAAGCGGCCATTCAATGGCCGGGGAGAGCGCTGCGGCAAGGCCAAGCAGCGGCAAGGAGACAGACCTCCCCGCGGCCGCCACAAGGATGAAGACGAAGACGACGACGAAGACATGGATGATGGAGAGACCAGCGAACAGGAGTTTCAAAAAGCCACAGAAGTTTTGTGCATTGACGGTGGTGCTTCTCTGCTTACTTCCCACCGCCAACTCAAACAATGGGTGCGTGAGGTCAATGCAGCAGAACCACCCGTCGAGTCGCGCAAGCTTCTGAAGTGGTCCAGCACGCCTATCGTCTTTGACATCGAGGACCACCCTGATCGCACAACTGCTTTTGGGTGTTTGCCGATGTTGGTCTCACCAACCATCCACAACCTCAAGGTCACAAAGATGTTAGTTGACGGCGGGGCCGGATTGAACTAGATCTCCTCCGCTGTGGTCCGGAAACTCCAAATCCCGGACAGCGAGCTCGAAGAGACCGACACGTTCCAAGGCATCAACCCGGGAAGGAGCAAGCCGAAGGGGAAAATCACGCTGCCAGTGACATTTGGCGGAGAGCTGAACTTCAGGACTGAGAGGATCACTTTCGACGTTGCCGATATTCCATTGCCTTACAATGGAATACTTGGCCGTCCAGCGCTCGCCATGTTCATGGCAGCCTCTCACTACGCCTACAACATGCTCAAGATGCCAGGCCCGATAAGCGTCATCTCCGTCCCTGGCGACAAGAAGGATGCCCTTATCTGTGCCGACAAGATTTACTGGGATGCAGCAGCCGCAACAGATAGCAAGACACTTGCCGCTGAAGCTCCCGGGGGGAAGAACAAGACCAAGTCTGGCAAGAGCTCTGGAGCCCACTCCGGCAAACACACCTCTTTGGAGTGCTGCGCTACCGTCGAGGACGCACCATCGAGCTCCACCGGCAAGTGCAAGAAGACGATGGCAGCTCCACCAACAACCAAGAAGGTGTCCGCCAAGGAGGACGACACTGGTGGTACTTACACCATCAGTTCCACGCTCGACCCCAAATAGGAAAGCACGCTCGTTGCTTTCCTGCGGGCGAATGTCGACGTGTTTGCATGGCAACCGTCTGACATCCCCAGTGTTCCCAGGAAAGTGATTGAGCACAAGCTTGCCGTTTGTCCTCACGCGCGGCCCGTCAAGCAGAAGGTTAGAAAACAAGCAGTGGAGCGCCAAGAGTTCATAGCAGAAGAAATCAAGAAGCTGGAAGCAGCATGCCTTGTCAGAGTTGTACTCCATCCCACGTGGTTGGCCAATCATGTTGTTGTGCGTAAGGAAAATGGGAAGTGGAGGCTGTGTATTGACTTCACCGATGTGAATAAGGCTTGTCCTAAAGATCCATTTCCCTTGCCGCGCATTGACCAGATTGTTGACTCCATGGCTGGATGTGACTTGCTTTCATTTCTTGATGCATACTAAGGATACCACCAGATCTTCATGGCTGAAGAAGATGAGGAGAAGACCGCATTCATTACTCCATGTGGCACTTATTGCTTCATACGCATGCCCTTTGGGTTGAAGAATGCTGGTTCAACATTTGCAAGAGTAGTCCACACGGCTTTTGAGCCACAGATCCACAGAAATGTAGAGGCATACATGGATGACATAGTGGTCAAGAGCAAGGACAGGGCTACCCTAGTTCAAGATTTAGATGAAACCTTTGCGAATCTGCGCAAGATCCAACTCAAGCTTAACCCCGAGAAGTGCGTGTTTGGAGTCCCTTCCGGCAAGCTTCTCGGGTTCTTCGTGTCTCAGAGGGAGATTGAAGCCAATCCCGACAAGATCAAGGCCATTGAGCAGATCGAAGCACCGAAGCGCGTCAAGGATGTACGAAGACTTGCCGGCTGCGTGGCTGCTCTCAGCAGGTTTATCTCTAAGTCTGCAGAACGCGCCCTGCCGTTTTTCAAAATTTTGAAAAAGGAAGGTCCAACGAAATGGACTCCGGAAGCGGAGGCAGCGCTGCAAGACTTGAAAAGGTACCTGTCCTCTACTCCAATACTTGTCGCACCTAAGCCACAAGAAAAGTGGTTGCTGTACCTAGCGGCAACCAATCAAGTGGTTAGTGCTGCGTTGGTAGCAGAGAGGGAGGCGGATGATGAGCCAGCGGCCGCCGCCAGCACATCCAGCGACAAGCAGGGGGCTTCCCCGACAAGCTCTGGTCCCGACAAGGACGGATCTGCGCAGATGCAAGAGGAGATACGGAAGAAGATGGTGCAGCGTCCAGTTTATTTTGTCAGCTCCCTCTTGCAGGGGGCTAGTTCAAGGTACTCTGGGGTGCAGAAGTTGCTTTTCGGCCTTCTCATGGCCTCGAGAAAGCTGCGCCATTACTTCTAGGCACATGAGATAACAGTGGTCACTCGCTTTCCGCTGAAGAGGATATTGCAAAATCCAGAAGCGACGGGCAGGATTGTTGAGTGGGCGCTGGAACTGTCAAGCTTTGGCCTCAAGTTTGAAAGCACTTCAACCATCCAGAGCAGAGCATTGGCAGAGTTTATAGCAGAGTGGACGCCAACACCAGACGAGGAGATTCCAGAGACGAGCATCCCCGTCAAAGAAGCATGCAAAGAATGGATAATGTACTTTGATGGTGCCTTCTCGCTGCAAGGCGCCGGTGCTGGCGTGCTGCTTGTCGCGCCAACCGGAGAGCACCTCAAGTACGTGGTCCAGATGCACTTTCCCAAGGAGCAAGCGACAAACAATACTGCAGAGTATGAGGGTTTGCTTGCCGGTCTCAGGATCGCGGCAGACCTTGCGATTAAGAAGCTTATTGTAAGGGGTGACTCGCAGCTTGTCGTCCGCCAAGTAAACAAGAACTACCAGAGTCCGTTGATGGAAGCTTACGTCGATGAAGTGAGGAAGCTTGAAGAACACTTTGACGGCCTACAGATGGAGCATGTTCCAAGAGCTCAGAATGACATCGCAGATGGCCTGTCGAAGTGCGCCGCACTCAAGTTACCTGTGGAACCAGGGATCTTCGTGCTCAAGCTGACTCAACCATCCGTAACACCATCAACTGGACAGAGCAAGAAGAGGAAGTTGATCTCCGGCGACTACTTTCTGGCAGAGCTTCCAGAAGCCACCGCCAAGAAAGTCCCCAAGATCAACGCCAAGAGTGCTGAGGAGCAATCCGCTCCGGCAAGTCCCAGGACTTGTTCCGTTGAAGTGGAGGCTCCCGACAAGTTTTGCTCCGGCAAGCTTGCCGGGGAACGTCAGGCTCCGGCTGAGCCACAGGTGCTCGCCGTCGAAGCGGATGTTCCCGCAGCAGCAGAAGTGCCTTTAGTCCTTACAGTCGAGCCACAAGCTCCAGCATGGGCACAGCAGATCGTCCGTTTCCTCCAGACAGGAGAACTTCTCGAAGAGCAAGAAGAAGCTGAAAGAGTAGCTCGGCAGTCAAGTATGTACCAGTTTGTCGGCAACGAACTGTACAGAAGAAGACTCAACTGTGTGAAATTGAAGTGTATTCCCCGGGAAGATGGACAGAAGCTGTTGGCAGAGATACATGGAGGCATATGTGGCCACCACATTGGCGCAAGAGCACTTGCCGGCAAGGCTTTCCGGCAAGGTTTCTTTTGGCCAGAAGCCCTCCAGTATGCAACTGCACAAGTAACCAAGTGTGAAGCGTGCCAGTTCCATTCCAAGCAGATACACCAGCCAGCTCACGCTCTCCAGACGATCCCTTTATCCTGGCCATTTTTGGTCTGGGGGCTCGACATCCTCGGCCCCTTTCCCCGCGCAGTCGGGGGCTTTGAGTACTTGTACGTTGCCATCGACAAGTTCACAAAGTGGCCGGAAGTGGAACCAGTGAGAAAGGTGACCGCGCAGTCAGCAGTCAAGTTCTTCAGGTCGATTGTTTGCCGTTTTGGGATCCCTAACAGGATCATCACCGACAACAGCACACAATTCACAAGTCGCACCTTCATGCAATATGTCCAAGACCTTGGCACCAAGGTCTGCTTCGCTTCTGTTGATCACTCAAGGAGAAACAGTCAAGCGGAGAGAGCAAACGCTGAAGTGCCGCGCGGACTCAAGACAAGAACTTTCGACAGGCTGCACAAGTGCGGAAGAAACTGGATCGAGGAGCTGCCAGTGGTTCTTTGGTTGATCAGGACGACGCCAAATTGAGCCACTGGACAAACACCCTTTGCTCTTGTCTATAGAGCAGAGGCAGTTCTCCCCACGGAACTCGTATACGGGTCGCCTCGAGTGCTCACTTATGATGAGCGCGAGCAAGAACAGCTGCGACAAGATGACGCGCTGCTCCTTGAGGAAGACCGTCTTCAGGCCGCTGTGCGAGCTGCTCGCTATCAGCAAGCTTTGCGCCGCTACCATAGCTGCAAAGTTAGTGCCACAAGTCTCGAGGAAGGTGACTTTGTTCTTCGGCGCGTTCAGTCCGCCAAGAATTCCAACAAGTTGACGCCAAAGTTGGAAGGCCCTTATCGGGTGAAACGAGTCACTAGGCCCGGCGCTGTCCGCCTAGAGACCGAAGATGGCTTTCCGGTGAGCAACTCCTGGAACATCGAGCATCTTCGTAAGTTTTATCCGTAAGGCGCGGTTGCCGTGATCTGCTCCGGCAACCACCTTTTGTACAAGTCTTGCCGCTGTTGCATGTAATCCTTTGTACAAAGCCAGGGGCAGACCCCGTGCATCAGTAAAGCTTATGTGCCCCGCACAACTTGTCATTTCGTGCTTTCTATTTTTCTTGATTATCTGACACTTTGTGTAGCACCTACCCCCGATAAGCGATAACGAGCCAGAAGGCTCCATACCTGCATTTCCTCTTCTTTCTTTGTTCTCAAGGAAAAGCAAAGTTCCCTCGCGCACAAGTTTGCCGGGGGGGGGGAGGGGGGAAGATGGTGGTATGGACCAAGTGCCGTTCAAGAAAGTTTGGCCTTGCCGGGAAGCAAACAACTCAAAAAGCTAAGTTGCCAAAGTTTGAGCAATCAAAATTTTAAATTTTTAAGTTATCTTCCTTGAACGACCACACGTTGTATGGAAAACCTGTGCGCGGAGGAACCAACTCGTAACCGGTTGCGCCCTTATTTTGTTTCGAGTTTTCTCAACGGCTTAAGTGTGCTGCGACTAGTGTCGCGCCCTTACTTTGTTTCCGAGCCCGCTCAGGCTGCTGAAGTTCCGCACTCAGCGCTCGCGGCAAAGGTCCCTACGCCGGCAAGTTCCCTAAAAGCGTAGGGTAAAAACATACAAAGCAAGGAAGTCAAGTAAAGGAAATAACGTTGCATTAACCACCTAAGATTGAGTTATATTACAAAATGACTTGCCGCAATTCTAATAGACTATTGTTCATAACATGGTTGGCAGCGGCAAGGAAAGAAGAAAGTAAAAAGCCTAGTCCGCGCGGTCGCCTTCAACCCTCTTGATCCCGCCCACCTTGTCCACAATGGGTGCGACAAGGGCCTTGAGCGCCTCCTGGTCGGCGTCGGGCGGCAGGGTCCTCAGGACGTTGGTGAGGTTGAGCCCTGGGTTGCGGAAAGCCACCTTCATCAGCACCTTTTGGAGGGCCCCCGCGTAGAGCCTGCGCGATTCGTCCGCCAGCTGCTTCGGGATCTTCTCCCGGAGTTGCCGGAGGGCCGTCGCCACGCCCTTGAAGAACAGAGTAAGCTTGGCGCTGGCGTGGAGGTTCTCGTCAGTGGAGTACCCGAGGTACTCCGCCCCCAGCTGCGCCAACTCCGTGTCGATGTCCGCGGCGGCGTTGACAAGACCTTCCGTCCATAGCTCGACGGTCCGCCTAAAGTTATTCTGGGAAATGGCGGCACTGTCCAGCAACACCTTCTCGGCCCTGAGCTTCTCCTTCAGGGCCGTCTCCCGCTCCCTGGCGCCGTCCAGCGTCGTGGTAAGAGTGGACAGCTTCAGCTCCAGATCGGCGATGGAGTCTTTGGCGACGGCGAGCTCCTTGCCCTTCTCGGAGAGGCGGACATGCAGCTCGGAATGGCTGTGTGCGTCCTTCTCCCTCTCGAGCTTGAGTGCGGCGACCTCCTCGCCGCTCATCTTCAAGTTGGCCTCCAGCTGCACCACCCTCGTCTCCAACTCTCTCTTGGCGGTCTCGGCAGCTGCGGCAGCATCCTTTGCCTCCTGCAAAGCTCCGCCAAGCGATCGCTCGCGCGCGACAAGCTCGTCCTCGTGGCTGTCGAGGTCGACCTTCCGCTGCGTCAGCTCACCTTCTCGCCTGGATAGCTCCTGGGCGGCAAGCCGTTGCTGCTCCTCCACTTCTGCCTTCTCCAAGATGAAGGCCTGATGCGCCTCGGCAAGCTGCTCCCGCTCCTCCGCCAAGGATCGGAGAGCTGCTTGGTTGATGGCTCGGAGCTCTTCTGCGCGCTTCTCCAAGTCAGCACCCGCCTTGGCGGCCAGATCCTCTCGGGACTCCAGCTTGGCCTGCCGGGAGCGGTACAAAGACAGAAGCTTGC
The DNA here is from genome assembly GCA_902687465.1 of Secale cereale. Classification (NCBI taxonomy): domain Eukaryota; kingdom Viridiplantae; phylum Streptophyta; class Magnoliopsida; order Poales; family Poaceae; genus Secale; species Secale cereale. The sequence continues at coordinate 797,669,761 of LR738714.1, forward strand.
GCAGTAGCCACTCCTCCTCGGGCTCACTGCTGCTGCTCGGCGCGTCGACGAACTTCAGTCCGGCGGAGGCAGGACCTCCCCGTCGAAGACCTGTCCCTCGACTGGCGCCCTGGACATGGACGCCCACGGGAGTTGGATGAAGATGTCGTTGCCGGCCTTCAGATAGGCGCTTGGCTCGGGCTCTTCGGAGCTGGGGGCTACGGCGGCGGCGGATGGCTCGGCGGTCGGCGTAGCGCCTGGCGCTCCTACAGCCCCAGTGCCATCAGTGCGATCGCTAGCCTCTTCGCCAGCTGCCTTGGCGGCAGCCTTGGCGGCCTCTGCGCCAGCGGGATCGTCCGCGCCGACCGTTTCTTCAGCAACGGCGACGTCGTCGGCGACGACCTCCGTCTCCTTGGGCTCGCCTGTGGACGGGTCTGACGGAAGAAAAGAAAAGGAAAGAAAAACAAGTCAAGCAAATATCCAAAAAGAAAATTGAAAGAAGAAAAGTCCAAGGGTTTACCTGCGCGGGCCTCCTCCTCGGTGGGGTTCCCTGCCGGGGAGCTCTCCATCGGCGGCGTGGTGGTAGCTCCCGCCGGTGGAGGGCCGCTAGCGCCATCCCTTGGCGGAGTGCTCGCCCTTGGCGGGGTGCTCGCCCTTGGCCGGGTGCTCGCCCTTGGCGGAGTGCTCACCCTTGCCGGAGAGCCTCCCCTTGGCGGAGTGGCCGAGGCGTGCGGCACGTCGGGGGCGGTCTCCTGGCGCTCCTGATGCTGCTGCTCCGCTCCTGCACGAATCAACAAACAAGACGTCAGAAAAGAAGAAGCACCCACGCGCGCCCAACAACAGAAGATGCACTACATTTACGCTGGGGGCTGCGCTGGGGGCTGCTCTGAAGAACAGTTGCCGGGTCCGGCAAGCTTGTCTCAGGCGCGCCCCTTGCTGACGCGGCGGGCTCGTCCTCGATGACGATCACCGGGACCTTGGCCCTCTTCGCCGCCCTCTGGGCCTGAGTTCTGAAAAGGACAGGTTCAGAGTTAGGCGAAAGAGATACAAGACAAGAAACAACAGAAAATCAAAGAAGTACAAAAGTTACGAAGACTTACTCTTCTTCCTCCTCGTCGGAGCTGAGCGCGGAGAAATCAAAATCCGGCTCACGCGTCCCGGCGCGAGGAGGCGGAGGAATGGGGTCCCTCGGCCGCTTGGCGGGGGCAGGGACGGTGGTCTGAGAAGACCCCGCTCCGGTTGCCGCCGAAGCGCGAGGGGCGGCGGGAGCCGAGGCACCAATCCGGGAAGACCCCGCTCCAGTTGCCGCTGAAGCTCGAGGCGCTCCCTTGGCGGCCTTGCTTGTCCCGGTGGCGCGTGTCGCGCGGCGCTGCGGCTGCTGGCCCGCCTGCCGCCCCATCACGTCTGCGGCCTTGCGGAGACGCCTCCTTGTCGGAGCTGGAGGACTTGCTGGTGGTGGCGAGCTGCCTGAGGACGAGGAGGAGGAGCCGATCTCCACCGAGCCGCTCGAGTCCTCGGCAGACTCGCTTGACCCGGCACCCTGCTCGGCGGGCCCGCTCGACTCGACACCCTGCTCGGTGGGCTCGCTTGTCCCGGCGATCTGCCCGACAAGCTTCCCGCTTTGCGGAGCTCTTCCTCCTCAGCGAGGCTTGTCGCCTCCGCTGCCTCCGCTTCCTCCACTGTGTACCCGAACTCGCCCGCGGCCGCGGCTACCGCTGCCTCTTCCAGCCTGGTGGCAATATATGCCATCTCCTGGTCGGTGGTGTCGCGGGTGAGGCCTCTCTTCTCGTCGGAGTTGACTGGCTGTTCCACCAAGTTGTCGAAGAATGTCTGCACAGCTTCGTCGGAAGGTTCTTGCCAAGTGGGATCGATCCCGTGGGAATCGCACAGCGGCATCACTGCACGGATGGGGCTGAGCGCATAGCTATTGCACAGCGGGACGACACCTTGCGGCAACGTGAACCATTCGGGGTTGGCAGAGTCGTACTTGAACAACGCCTGGAGCATCGCATTGAGCTCCAGGACAGTAAAATTCCAATTGAGGCTCGGGCGCAGCCTCATGATATCTGCCGCGTTCTCGAACTCCCAAGTAGCCCTCTTCCTCTCCTGCAAGGGGGCGATGCGGCGGCTGAGAAAGTCTGCTCCAACTGCGCCTACAGTGAGCCCGGTGTGCCTGAGGCGAAGGATCCGAGTAGTAGCAATCTTCAATCTGCTATCCTCCGGGGCCAAATCGCTACAGTCGTTGCCGCGTACTACTGGGGCTTGGCGCCGGGAAGTGAATGGCTGCGGGTCATCCTCTACGATCCAACACCAGTTGGCTCTCCACTCATCCCACTTGCCGCGGAGCTCCCCCTCCAGATAGGCTTCCTTCTTGTGCGTCCTCGAGATCCAGGAGACACCGCCGGACAAAGGCGACCCTGCCTCGACTCGAGGCGTGAAGTAATGGCAAAAAGAGCTACATTGGGGTAGACTCCGACAAAGTTTTCGCACAGATGTGTGAAAACGGCCATGATCAAGACGGCATTGGGGGTGAAGTCAAGGAGACGGAGCCCGTAGGTGTTCATGACGTCGCAGAAGAACTCAGAATAGGGCGGGCAGAGCCCGCAGGCTACGGCGGGGAGTACCTTGGTGCGCGGATGCGCCTTCGTCTCCCTCGACCAGAAAAGGTAGAAGGTATCCCTCAACTCCTCCGCGTCAAGCTTTGGCGGGAAGACCGCCATCTTCTTCCGCATTGCTGCTAGCCGCAGCGCCTCGGCGGACTTCGCAGACTTCCCCTTCTCGCCTTTCGGAGCCATGGCGGGGACGGTGGGGGAGGTCGACGGCGCTGGTGATGCTGGTGGCGGCGGAGGGGGCGGAGCGCTGCTCTCTTTCGACCTTCGGGGAGGAGGGGAGCGGCGGGGGTTTCTGAGGGACGAAGAAGCAACGGGCGAATGGAAGGAACTGTCCCTGTTTCCCCTGCTTTTAAGGGGGTAGATGGACGTTCCGCATTTCCCATTAAAGAATCAGGCCACGATCTCCCCCACGACGCCACATTAAACGCGTGTCGTTAAGTGAGGGCGCGGTGGATACGGAGTGGGATACGGCGTGCCGCAGGCCGCGCGTGCCCGTGCACTGTTTTGGGCCTGGCCCAACAGCGCTCGGCACCGTGTATGGCCCAGGCCCGGGGGCTCCTGTCGGTGTACTAAAGTAGGGGTACCTTAGTATCCCGAACTTGTGCACGGGCAGTTGCAGCGTCCTGCGGCAAGGCTTGCCAGGTGACCGCCAAGATCCTCTTGTTGTTCCTTTGGAGCCATTCAAGAACAAAGTATTTGAGTCAAAGAAACAAGGCCCCGGCAAGAGGACCTTGCCGGGAAGGCCACTCAAGGCAGAAAAAACCATTCAAGACACAAGGCCCCGGCGAGAGAAGCTTGCCGGGAAGGCCATCCAAGGCATATCAAGAAGCTTGCCGCGACGCGCCACGCATCCCGGCAAGACTCGGTGAGCGACAAGCTCCCGGGCGCGACAAGATAGCGACCGCGGCAAGGCACTTGCCGCGGAAAGCCTCCACTCAGTACCCGTGCTCTAGCGCATCCACCCACGTGTCGCCCTGGGACGGCCCAGGGCGCTCGTGGCGGAAGGCTGTGCAGCCTGGGGTACACGGTGGTGGGCGGCAATGACAAGGCTACCGTCGTGGCGGACGGTGGCTCCCCTGACGGCCACTTGTTTGCACTGTTTGGGCGACGGCGACGGGCATTTAATGCCCTTGTCCCCTGCCGTCAGGGTTAGGTACGGGACACTGTACAAACACTGTTCCAACTACCACCCTTTTTACATTTTTACCCCCATCTGCGTTGCCACCTGTCGGTGACCCCTTTGACCTATAAAAGGAGGCCCATGCGCAACGTAGAAGCGGTTCCAAACATCGATCATCCTCATGCTCGGTCTTGCTAGCGGTTAGAGTGTGCTGTAGCTCTCCTCGTTCCCGAGCCAAGAACTCAATACAACCACAAAAGCAGGAGTAGGGTTTTACGCATCCGTGCGGCCCGAACCTGGGTAAACTTCTCGTGTGCTCGCCTCGATCCGCTCTTTGTGCATCCTCCGCCCCCTGCCGTACTGAGAAGGGGCTCGGTCCCATAGGTGTTCGTGGGCGATCAGTTTCCCCGACAGACGGAAATCACATCGACTTTGGAACCATTTCCCGCGCGCATCGTCACCTCGTCCTTAGCCAATCTCCGTTTAATCCGTAGTCCCTGTTTTGAGTTACAAATATTCGCAACCGAACCGGTATCAAATACACATGTGCTACTACGAGCATTAGTAAGGTACACATCAATAACATGTATATCACATATACCTTTGTTCACCTTGCCATCCTTTTTATCCGCCAAATACTTGGGACAGTTTTGCTTCCAGTGTCCAGTCCCTTTGCAGTAGAAGCACTCAGTTTCAGGCTTGGCTCCAGACATGGGTTTCTTCGTGGGAGTAGCAACTATCTTGCTATTCTTCTTGAAGTTCCCCTTCTTTCCGTTGCCCTTTTTCTTGAAACTAGTGGTCTTGTTAACCATCAACACTTGATGCCCCTTTTTGATTTCTACCTCCGCAGCCTTGAGCATAGCGAAGAGCTCGGGAATTGTTTTCTGCATCCCTTACATGTTATAGTTCATCACGAAGCCTTTATAGCTTGGTGGCAGTGATTGATGAATTCTATCAATAACACTATCTTCGTCAACTATGCAACCAAGTTGAGTCATATGATTGTCGTACCCTGGCATTCTGAGCAAGTGTTCACTGCTAGAACTATTCTCTTCCATCTTGCAGCTGTAGAACTTATTGGAAATCTCATATTTCCCAATCCGGGCATTTGCTTGAAATATCAACTTCAACTCCTGGAACATCTCATATGCTCCATGACGTTCAAAACGTCGTTGAAGTCCCGGTTCTAAGCCGTAAACCATGGCACCCTGAACTATCGTGTAGTCATCAGACCGCGTCTGCCAGACGTTCAAAGCGTCTACATTAGCGGGAGGGGGCTTGTCACCTAGCGGTGCTTCAAGGACATAATTCTTTTGTGCAGCAGTGAGGATAATCCTCAAGTTATGGACCCAGTCCGTGTAATTGCTACCATCATCTTTCAACTTCGCTTTCTCTAGGAATGCATTAATTCAAAGGAACGGTAGCACGGGCCATTGATCTACAACAACATAGATATGCAAAAACTATCAGTACTAAGTTCATGATAAATTAAAGTTCAATTAATCATATTACTAAAGAACTCCCACTTAGATAGACATCCCTCTGGTCATCTACATGATCACGTGATCCAAATCAATTAAACCATGTCTGATCATCACGTGAGATGGAGTAGTTTTCAATGGTGAACATCATATGTTGAACATATCTACTATATGATTCACGCTCGACCTTTCGGTCTCCAGTGTTCTGAGGCCATGTCTATACATGCTAGGCTCGTCAAGTTTAACCCGAGTATTCTGCGTGTGCAAAACTGGCTTACACCCGTTGTATGTGAACGTAGAGCTGATCACACCTAATCATCACGTGGTGTCTCGGCACGACAAACTTTCGCAATGCTGCATACTCAGGGAGAACACTTGTACCTTGAAATTTTTGTAAGGGATCATCTTATAATGTGTCGGGGGAAACTGTCCTCCCACGAGCACCTATGGGACCGGAGCCCCTTCTACGTTGCGGTAAGGGAGCGGAGGGAGCACGGAGAGCAGATCGAGGAGCGCACGCGGGCAGTTTACCCAGGTTCGGGCCGCGCGGACGCGTAAAACCCTACTCCTGCCTTGGTTGTATTGAGCTCGGGAGCTTGAAGAGCTACAGTACTAGCTACACCGAGCAAGAGAGTTACTTAGGTTTCGAACCTTTTCTACGTTGTGCATGGGCCTCCTTTTATAGCTCAAGGGGTCACCGACAGGTGTTAACGTAGAGGAGGGCAAAAATGTAATTTTGATGGTAGTTGTAACAGTGCGGGAATAGTGCGTGAACAGTGGTCTTCACCTAACCTTGACAGTGGGGGACAAGGGCATTAAATGCCCGTCACCGTCGACTCCAAAAGTGTCCGTCCATGCGTCTCCGTTCGACACGGCGGTAGCCTCGTCACCGTGGCTTGCCACCGTGTGCCCCAGGCTGCACAGCCTTCCGCCACGCGTCCCTGGAAGGGCCCCAGGGCGACGCATGGGCAGATGAGCTGGAGCGCGGGCACACAGCATAAGTTTCCCCCGGCAAGCACCTTGCCAGGGTCGTGAACAGACCGGGCCCGGAAACTTGTCGCTCTCCGGGTCCTGCCGGGGCGCGTGATGCGCAGAGGCATCTCTTGAGGTGTGCATTTCTTGGCCTTCCTGGCAAGCTCCTCTTGCCAGTGTCTTGTGCTGAAGTGATGGTCTTGAGCCTGGTACGGCCTTCCCGGCAAGCTCCTCTCGCCGGGGCCTTGTTCTTCTGACTTGTATACTTTGTTCTTGAATGGCTTCATAGGGACTAGGAAGGTTCCCGGCGAGCACGTGGTAGACCCTGCCGCGGGAAGCTGCTACTGCCCGTGCACAAGTTGGGGTATTAAGGTACCCCTATCTTAGTACACCGACAGGAGCCCCCGGGCCTGGGCCACACACGGTGCCGAGCGCTGTTGGGCCAGGCCCAAAACAGTGCACGGGCACACGCGGCCCACGGCAAGCCGTATCCCCTTCCGCATCCGCCGCATCCCTCCCTAACGGCACGCGTCGACTGCGGCGTCGTGGGAGAGATCGTGGCCTGTTCTTTAATGGGAAATGCGGAGCGTCCCCCACTCCCCCCTTAAAAGCAGAGGAAGCAGGGGCAGTTCCCTCCTTCGTCTTCATTGCGTCTTTATTTTCCAGAAAACTTCCGCTGCTTCTTGCCCCCGCCCCTCCTCCGCCGTCTTCCACATCTGCGGCGCCGTCGAGCTCCTCGCCTCTTCCCTCGCCGCCCCCGCCATGGCTCCGAAGAGCGACAAGGTGAAAGCGTACAAAGCCAAGAAGGAGAAGTCCGAGCAGGCGGCGAAGCTGGCCGCCCTGCGGAAGAGGAGCGTGGTCTTCGCGCCGAGGCGTGGCACGAAGGAGCTGCGAAACAAGTATTATCTGTTCTGGTCGGGGGAGACCAAAGCTCATCCCCGCACCAGAGCCTTCCCCGCCGTCGCTAAAGATATGTTCCCCGGCGGGTACTTCTTCTTCGCTGCTTTCTTCCATTGTGGATTGTGCCCTCCGTTCTCGGAGTTCTTTTGTGACATCATGAACACATATGGCCTCCACCTCCTAGACTTTACTCCCAACGCCATCCTTACGATGGCCATTTTCGCACATTTGTGCGAAAACTATGTTGGGATTCATCCAAATGTAGCCCTTTTCCGCCATTTCTTTATGCCTAGAGTAGAGGCTGGCGCTCCCCTCTCCGGCGGTATCTCCTGGATCTTCAGGCTGAACAAGAAGGATTCGTACCTGAAGGGAGAACTCCGCGGCAAGTGGGAAGAATGGCGAGCAGATTGGTGCTGGGTGGTGGAAGACAAGCCGGAGCCCTTCACTGCGCCTCGCACAACAGCCATAATGCGCGGCAGGAATTGGAGCGAATTGGCCCCGGAGGATAACAAGCTTAGCATCGCCCTTATTAGGATTATTCGCCTCCGGGCCGCCAATTTGACTATCGGAGAGGTTGGGGCAGATTTCCTCCGCCGCCGCATCGCCCCCTTACAAGAAAGAAAAAGGGCCGCCTGGAAATTCGGCAATGCGACAGATATCATGAGGCTGCGCCCTGGGTTGAACTTCAATTTCACCGCCCTGGAGCTGAAGGGGATGGTCAAGGAGCTCTTCAAGCACGACCCTGCCCATCCAGAGTGGTTCAGACCTTCCCGGGGAGTGGTACCGCTGTGCAATAGCACTGCTCGTGATTCCTTGCACGCGATGATGCCAGCGTGTGACTCCCACGGCGTCGACCCTACTTGGATAGAGCCTCCGCCGGATACTGTACTGTCCTTCTTCGACAACTTGGTCGAGACGCCCAAGAACACCAAGGAGAACAAGGGCCTTACCCGGGCCACTACGGCACGGGATAGAGCCTACATTGCCTCCAGGGTGGAGGAGGCCGCTGCAGCTGCGGCGGCGGGTGACTTTGGATATACGGTGGACGAGGCACAGGCCGCGGACGCGGTGAGCCAAGCAGAGGAGGCGGAGATCCTCAAGCTGCTCAAGCTTCCGCCCGACGCGTTTGCCGGGGTGCCTACCCTGAAGTTTGCCGGGACGGGCGAGGTTGCCGGAGGGAGCGAGGCCGCCGGAGGGAGCGAGGCCGCCGGGCATGGCGCTAGGTCCAGCGGGCCTGCCGGGGAGGAGGAGGAGGACTTCGAGGCCGATGAAGATACTGGTGGATCTCTGGGACTTGACGACGATGCCTCCTCGTCCTCAGAGAACTCCCCGCCTCCGGCAAGTCCTACGCAACAACCAAGGAAGCGCCTCCGCAAGGCGGCAACGGCGACGAGGCCGCAGGCGCCTCGACAGCAGCCTGCGTGCCGGGCGACGTGCGCCACCAGGGCGAGCAAAGTCGTGGAGGAGGTGCCCCGCGCACCAGCGCCAAGCGGAGGGGGATCCTCTCGGAGCGGAACCGCTGCTACTTCTGCTCCTCGGCCCTCGGCGACGACGGAGGCTGGGTCTTCGCAGCCCACAGCCCCGGAGACCGCCAAGCGCCCGAGGGATCCTTCTCCTCCTGCTCCTCGCGCGGGAGCATCTCAGGTGGAGTTCGACTTCTCCGCCCTCAGCTCCGACGACGAGGAAGAGGAGTAAGTACTTGCAACTTGTAACTTCTTTGATTTTGTCTTGATCTTCCTTGATGATTCTGATCTTGTTTTTGTTTTGCTCTTCAGGACCCTGGCCCAGCGGATGGCGAAAAGGGCCAAGATCCCTGTGGTCGAGGTCGAAGACGACTCGCCCGCCGAGGCGACCGGAGACGCGCCAGCGGCAAACTTGCCGGATCAACCTGCTGCTCCGAGGAGCAGCCCCCAGCGCTGCCCCCAGCGTAAGTCTGGTTTTTATGTTTCTCCTTAGCGGGCGCGCTTGAGGTTGTTGTTTGTACTGATATTTTGTTGTCTTGTTTGTCTTGTGCAGAAGTGGAGCCGCAGCCGCAGGATCGCCCGGAGACCGCCCCGAAGAGCCACTTGCTCCACCATCCCCGCCAAGGGTGAGCTCCCCGGCGAGGGAGAATGCTCCACCAAGGACGGGCACCCCGCCAAGGGCGGGCACCCCGCCAAGGGTGAGCAGCCCGACAAGGGTGAGCACCCCGCCAAGGGAGGGCGCAGGCGGCCCTACGCCAGCAGGGGCCACCGCTCCGCCGCCAAGGGAGAACTCCTCGGCGAGGGAGCCTGTCGTTGAAGAAGTCCGCGAAGGTGAGTCTTGTAGCTTCTTCTTCTTGGACTCTTCTTTTTGTACTTTTGCTTGACTCTTTCTTTCCTTTTTCTTCTGCTAGATCCTCCTGCACCGGAGCGGATGGAGACGGAGACCGCTGTTGAGGAGGAGGTGCGTGGCGACGGCGGCAACGCCACTGCCACTGAGGGCATGGCTGGAGCCGACGAGCCTGCCGCTGAAGAGACCGCCCCGACCGCAGACGCTGCGGCTCGGGAAGGGACCGGCGACCACACTGCTGGCCCGGAGGCAGCAGGAGCGTCAAGTGCTGCACCGGCCGCCGACCCCTCCGCCTCCACGGAGCGGTCGGGCGTCTATCTTGAGGCCCCCAACGGGGTCTTCATACAAGTCCCGTGGGCGTCCTCATCTCGAGCCCCCGTGGAGGGAGAGACCTACGACGGAGAGGTCCTCGCCTCCGCGGGGTTGAAGGTTGTTGAAGCACTTGGCGGTAGGGACGAGCCCGAAGAGGAGAAGCTACTTCGCCGGCTCCTGGCCCTGTACCGGGCCAGGCAGGCGAAGCTGGAGTCCCGGGAAGCTCTCACCGCCAAGGCTGGAGTTGATCTGGATAAGCGCGCCGCGGAGCTCCGCGCCGCCAACCAGGCAGCCCTCCGCAACTTGGCGGAGGAGCGGGAAGAGCTTGCCGGGGAGCAGCAAGCCTTCCTCCTGGAGAAGGCTGAGGCAGAAGAGCGACAGCGGCTGGCCGCCGAGGAGTTGTCTCGGCGGGAGGGGGCGCTCAACCAGCGGTAGGTCGAGCTCGACGCCCATGACGACGAACTCACCACCCGGGAGCAGGCCATCGGCGGGGCCTTGAAGGAGGCAAAGGATGCTACCGCCTCCGCGGAGACTGCCAAGAGGGACCTGGAGCTTAAGGTGCAGCAGCTGGAGCAGTACCTGAAGGCGAGCGAGGACAGAGTCACCGCACTCAATGTGGAGCGGGAGAAAGATGCCCACACCAACTCTGACTTGCAGGTACGTCTCTCCAAGAAAGGCGACGAGCTCACTGCCGCCAAGGATTCAATCGCTGACTTAGAGTTGAAGGTCTCCACTTTGACTGATTCGCTCGACGCCGCCCGGGACCGCGAGACGAAGCTGAAGGACGAGCTCCGCAAGGAGCGAAACTTGGTGGAGAGTGCCGCCGTCTCAGCGAACAACTTCAGCCGAGCGGTGGAGCAATGGACCGACGAGCTGGTCACCTCCGCTGCCAGCATTGACAAGGAGATGATGGCGCTAAGGGCGGAGCACCTCGTGTACTCTCCCGACGCGGACCTCCCCCACAGCGCCAAGTTAAGTCTCTTCTTCAGGGGAATCGCGCCGGCGCTTTCACGGCCGCGGGAGAAGCTCCCCGTGCAGTTGGCTGACGAGTTGCGTCGGCTCTGCGCGGGCACTCTGGAGCGCGTCTTGACGAAGATCGTCTACCTCAACCCTGGCATCAATCTTGTCAACGTCCTCCGCACCTTGCCGGACGACGCAGATCAGGAGGCGTTGAAGGCGCAGGTCGCCCACATCGTCACCAAGGTGAACAAGGTCACGAGGCGTGAAGGCGACCGCGTAGATTAGGCTTCTTTCTTTCTGTTTCCTTTGCCGCTGCAAAGTATGTTATGGACATGAATCAATTAGTTATTGCGACAAGTTATCTCTGTAATATACTTTCTTATTTTGAGCTATCAATCCAGTGTTATCTCCCTTGCTTTTGGTCCTCCACTTTGTATGCTTTTTTTGCCCTACGCTTTTAGGGGACTTGCCGGCAAGGGACCCTTGCCGCGAGCGCTGAGTGCTGGACTCTTAGCAGCCTGCTGGCAAAGGACCTCGTCGGCAAGTAACCTTGCCGCAGCTAGTCGCAGCGCACTTAGCTTGCTGAGCGAACTCGAAAACGAAGCAAGGGCGCGACACTTGTCGCAACTCACTTAAATCGTTGAGCGTGCTCGGAAACAAAGTAAGGGTGCGGCTAGCCACGGGTAGGTTCCTCCGCGCACAGGTTTTCCATACAAAGTGTGGTTGTTCAAGGAAGATAACTAAAATTTAAAAATTTGAATTGCTCAAATTCTGGTAACTTAGCTTTCATATATTGTTTGCTCCCCGACAAGGCTTCTTTCTTGAACAGCACTTGGTTCATCCTCCACCTCCTGCCCCCCGGCAAACTTGTGCGCGAGGAATGTTCCTTCTGCTTAAGAGGGAAAGAAAAAGAGGAGGGAAAACAAGTATATAGCCTCACGGCTTGCTAGTGCTTACCGGGGATGTGCGTTGCACAAGGTGCCAAACAATGCATGCAAATAACAAAGAAAAGCATGGAAATGTCAAACAGTGCGAAGCACAAAAAACTTTACTGATGCACGGGATCTGCACCCGGCCTTGTACAAAGGTTTACATGCAACAGCGGCAGGACTTGTACAAAAGGTGGTTGCCGGAGCGGATCACGGCAACCGCGCCTTATGGGTGAAACTTGCGAAGATGCTCTATGTTCCAGGAGTTGCTCACCGGTAAGCCTTCTTCGGTCTCAAGGCGGACAGCGCCGGGCCTCGTGACTTGTCTCACCCGATAAGGGCCTTCCCACTTCGGCGTCAACTTGTTGGAATTCTTGGCGGACTGAACAAGCCGAAGAACAAGGTCGCCTTCCTCGAGACTCCTGGCCTTGACCTTGAGGCTATGGTAGCGACGCAAGGCTTGCTGGTATCGAGCAGCTCGTACAGCAGCCTGGAGACGTTCCTCCTCAAGGAGCAATGCATCATCTTGTCGCAGTTGCTCTTGCTCGAGCTCATCATAAGCGAGCACTCGAGGAGATCCGTATACGAGTTCCGTGGGGAGAACTGCCTCTGCTCCATAGACAAGAGCAAAGGGTGTCTGTCCGGTGGCTCGACTTGGTGTCGTCCTGATTGACCAAAGAGCCGCCGGCAACTCCTCTATCCAGTTTCTTCCGCACTTGCGCAGCCTGTCGAAGGTTCTTGTCTTGAGTCCACGCAGCACTTCAGCATTGGCCCTCTCCGCTTGACCATTGCTCCTCGGGTGAGCAACAGAAGTGAAACAGACCTTGGCGCCAAGGTCCTGGACGTACTGCATGAAGGTGCGACTAGTAAACTGTGTACCGTTGTCGGTGATGATCCTGTTAGGGATACCGAAACGGCAAACAGTTGACCTGAAGAACCTGACCGCCGACTGTGTTGTCACCTTTCTCACTGGTTCCACTTCTGGCCACTTTATGAACTTGTCAATCGCAATGTACAAGTACTCAAAGCCCCCGACAGCACGGGGGAAGGGGCCGAGGATATCGAGCCCCCAGACCGAGAAGGGCCAGGACAAAGGGATCGTCTGGAGAGCTTGAGCTGGCTGATGAATTTGCTTGGCATGGAACTGGCACGCTTCACACTTGGTTACTTGTGCAGTTGCATCTTGGAGGGCTTCTGGCCAGAAGAACCCTTGCCGGAACGCCTTCCCGGCAAGTGCCCTTGCGCTAATGTGGTGGCCACATATGCCTCCATGTATCTCTGCCAACAGCTTCTGTCCATCTTATCTGGAAATGCACTTCAACCTGACACCGTTGAGTCTTCTTCTGTACAGTTCATTGCCAACGATCTGGTACATACTTGACTGCCTGGTTATTTTCTCTATCTCTTCTGGGTCATCGGGAAGTTCTCCAGTTTGTAGAAAACGAACGATTTGCTGTGCCCATGCTGGAGCCTGAGGCTCAACAACAAGGACTAAAGGCATGAGGGTTGTTGCGGGAACCTCAGCTTCTACGGCAAGAACCTGCGGCTCTGCCGGAGCTGATGGTCCCCCGGCAAGCCTGCCGGGGCAAGGCTTGTCGGGAACGTTTGCTTCAACTGTACAGACCCTTGGATCTGCAAGAGCAAACTGTTCCTCAGCATCTTGGTTGTTGATCTTGGGGACCTTGGCGGCGGCTTCGGGAAGATCCGCCGGCAAGTAGTCGCCGGAGACCAACTTTCTTTTCTTACTTTTCCCTACTGATGGTGTAACGGATGGTTGAGTTAGCTTGAGCAGGAAGGTCCCTGGTTCCACAGGTAACTTCATTGCAGCACACTTTGAGAGGCCATCTGCAATATCATTCTGGGCTCTTGGAACGTGCTCCATTTGCAGTCCTTCAAAGTGCTCTTCAAGCTTCCTGACTTCATCAACATAGGCTTCCATCAAAGGGCTCTGGTAACTCTTGTTCACTTGTCGGACCACCAACTGAGAATCTCCCCGCATAATCAACTTCTTGATCCCAAGCTCGGCCGCAATTCTGAGGCCGGCAAGCAAACCTTGATACTCAGCAGTATTGTTTGTCGCTTGCTCCTTGGGAAAGTGCATCTGGACAACATACTTGAGGTGCTCTCCGGTGGGCGCTATGAGTACTACGCCGGCACCGCCGCCTTGCAGCGAGAAAGCACCATCAAAGTACATTACCCATTCGCTGCTAGTTTCTTGGACGGGGACGCTTGTTTCTGGAACTTCCTCATCGGGCGTTGGGGTCCATTCAGCTATGAATTCTGCTAAAGCTCTGCTCTGTATGGTTGAAGTACTCTCAAACTTGAGACCAAAGCTTGACAGCTCCAGTGCCCACTCGACGATCCTGCCTGTTGCTTCTGGATTCTGCAATATCCTCTTCAACGGAAAGCGAGTGACCACTGTTATCTCGTGTGCTTGGAAGTAATGGCGCAGCTTTCTCGAGGGCATGAGGAGGCCGAAAAGCAACTTCTGCACCCCAGAGTATCTTGACCTAGCCCCCTGCAAGAGGGAACTTACAAAATACACTGGGCGCTGCGCCATCTTCTTTCGCACTTCTCCTTGTTCTTGCGCAGACTTGTCCTTGTCGGGGCCAGAGCTTGTCGGGGAAGCCCCCTGCTTGTCGCTGGATTCGCTTGCTAGGGCTGTGGGTTCCTCATCTGCCTCCCTCTCCGCTACCAACGCAGCACTAACCACTTGATTGGTTGCCGCTAAGTACAACAGCAACTTTTCTTGTGGCCTAGGTGCGACAAGTATTGGAGTGGAGGATAGGTATCCTTTCAAGTCTTGCAGCGCTGCCTCCGCTTCCGGAGTCCATTTCATGGGGCCTGCCTTTTTCAAAATTTTGAAGAAAGGCAGGGCGCGCTCTGCAGACTTTGAAATGAACCTACTGAGGGTAGCCACACAACCAGCAAGTCTCCTTACGTCCTTGACGCGCTTCGGGGCTTCTATCTGCTCGATGGCTTTGATCTTGTCGGGATTGGCTTCAATCCCCCTCTGGGACACAAAGAACCCGAGAAGCTTGCCGGAGGGGACTCCGAAGACGCACTTCTCGGGGTTCAACTTGAGCTGGATCTTGCGCAGATTCTCAAAAGTTTCCTCTAGGTCTTGGATCAGGGTATCTTTGCTCTTGCTCTTGACCACTATGTCATCCATGTAAGCTTCTACATTTCTGTGGATCTGTGGCTCAAAAGCAGTGTGCACCACCCTTGCAAACGTCGAGCCTGCATTCTTCAATCCAAAGGGCATGCGTATGAAGCAATATGTGCCGCATGGAGTAATGAATGCAGTCTTCTCTTCGTCTTCCTTGGCCATAAAAATCTGGTGGTAACCTGAGTATGCATCAAGGAAGGAAAGCAGCTCACATCCGGCGGTGGAGTCAACAATCTGGTCAATATGCGGCAAGGGAAATGGATCCTTGGGACATGCTTTATTCACATCAGTGAAGTCTATACAAAGTCTCCACTTCCCATTGGCCTTGCGTACGACAACTGGATTGGCTAACCACGTAGGATGGATCATGCCTCTAACCAGGCCTGCTGCTTCTAGCTTCTTTATCTCTTCGGCGATGAATTCTTGGCGCTCCACAGCTTGCTTCCTGACCTTCTGCCTGACGGGCCGCGCATGAGGACAAACAGCAAGCTTGTGCTCAATTACCTTCCTGGGAACGCCGGGGATGTCAGATGGTTGCCATGCAAACACATCGACATTCGCCCGCAGGAAGGCAACGAGCGCGCTTTCCTATTTGTTGTCGAGTGTAGCACTGATGGTGAAGGTACCACCAGTGCCGTCCTCCTTGGCGGACACTTTCTTGGTTGCCGGTGGAGCGGCCATCCCTTTCTTGCACTTGCCGGTGGAGCTTGATGGTGCGTCCTCGACGGCAGCGCAGCACTCCGAGGAGGTGCGTTTGCCGGAGTGGGCCCCAGAGCTCTTGCCGGACTTGGTCTTGGTCTTCTTCCCCCCGAGAGCTTCAGCGGCAAGTGTGTTGCTTTCTGCCGCGGCTGCTGCATCCCGGTATATCTTGTCGGCGCAGATAAGCGCGTCCTTCTTGTCGCCAAGGACGGAGATGACGCTTATCGGCCCCGGCATCTTGAGTACGTTGTAGGCATAATGGGAAGCTACCATGAACTTGGCGAGGGCAGGACGTCCAAGTATCCCATTGTATGGCAATGGGATATCGGCAACATCAAAGGTTATCCTCTCCGTCCTGAAGTTGAGCTCCCCGCCAAAGGTCACGGGCAGCGTAATCTTCCCCTTCGGCTTGCTCCTTCCAGGGTTTATTCCTTGGAACGACCCGGTTTCTTCGAGCTCGCCGTCTGGGATCTGGAGTTTCTTGATCACAGCTGAGGAGATTAAGTTTAGGCCGGCCCCGCCGTCAACCATCATTTTGGTGACCTTGAGGTTGCGGATAGTTGGTGAGACCAACATCGGCAAGCACCCGACCGCCGTTGTGCGGTCAGGGTGGTCCTCAAGGTCAAAAATGATGGGCGTGTTGGACCACTTCAGCAGCCTGCGCGACTCGACGGGCGGCTCTGCTGCGTTTACTTCCCGCACCCACTGCTTGAGTTGGCGGTGGGAAGTGTGCAGAGAGGCGCCTCCGTCGACACACAGAACTTCTGTGGCCTTCTGGAACTCCTGCTCGCTGTTATCTCCTTCCTCCATGTCGTCGTCGTCGTCTTCTTCCTCATCCTTGTCGCGGCCCCGGGGAGGTCGATCACCTTGCCGCTGCTTGGCCTTGCCGCGGCGTCCTCCCCGGCCATTGAACGGCCGCTTCTTGCTTGGTTCTCCCCGGCCACCTTGGGCCTTCTCCTTGTCGCGATGCTCGTATTCAGCCTTCTGCTGTTCTACGAGGTACTCGACTCGCTTGCAGTTCTGAAGGTCGTGGCCCTTGGTGCGGTGAATCTTGCAGTATTGCTTGTCGGAGCCGTCTTGCTTGTCGGCTGCCACCACAGGGGCGGGTTCCTTGCCGGAACCGCCAGCCTATGTCTTCTTGGCGGGAGCCTCCTTGCCGGACTGCTCGACGACCAGCACTTCCTTGCTCTTCTTCCTTCTGTTGTTCCGCCGCCGGCTCTTCTTTGCCGCGGCGGCATCCTCACTGTCGCTTCCTCCTGCGCCAGTGTCCTCTCCGGGGAGTCTCCTCCCCTCTTCGGCGCGTGCGCACTTGTCAGCCAGAGCGTAGAGCTCGCTGACATCCCGGGTCTTGGCCATGGCCATCTCTTCCCTCATGCGGCGGTTACGCACGTTCTGGTGGAACGCGCTGATAACCGCGGCGGGGTGGACATCGGGAATGTTGTGTTGCACGTGGCTGAACCTCTGGATGTACTTGCGCAGGGATTCTCCCTCCTTCTGGGCTAGGATGTGGAGATCGCTCTCTTGGCCGTGGGGTTTGTGGCCGCCCGTGAAGGCGCCAACAAACTGGTGGCACAGATCTGCCCACGAAGAAATGGAGTTCTCCGGCAAGTGCATAAGCCAAGAACGGACGTTTGGCTTAAGCACTAGCGGGAAGTAGTTCGCTAGTATCTTCTCGTCGCGTCCCCCGGCAGCATGCACCGCGATGGTGTAGATGCTGAGGAACTCCGAGGGGTGCGTCTTGCCGTCGTACTTCTCGGGTACGTCGGGCTTGAAGTTTTTCATGCTGGGCCACTGGACTCGCCGCAGCTCACGGGTGAACGCAGGGCAACCTGCCGCGTACGGCAAGTCGCCTGGCTCACCGGGCGCGTACGTGTCGACAGCGGTCCCAGCGCGCTGATCCGATTGTCGCCGGGCTTCTCGTCGGCGCTCGATGCGCGTCCGAGCATCTTCTTGTCGCCGGTCGTCGAGGACTTGGCGCTGGTCCCGACGAGCCCGCGGATCCGACAACGCCGTGGAGTCGTCGTCGACGTTAATCCGGCGGGGCGGCGTCTTCTGCTTCCGCGGCGGGGAGTGCACGGTGGTTGCACCCCCGGCGGTCTTGTCGCCATCGGCCTTCGTCTGGTCGACTTGCCGTGGCCGCGACGTCGCCGGCTGCTGCGGCGTGTCGTTGTTGGCGAAGGCGATGAGACTCTGAATCGTCGCCCTCCAGTCTTCGGCTTTGTCTACCGTTGGAGGGAAATCGAGGAGCAGTTGCGCTCTTTCTAGAGCTTCTGCTGGAGAGGAGGGGAGCGGTGGCGAACGGTGCGAGGAGCGAGATATGCTCGGACTCCTAACAGGGTTAGAAGGAGCAGTTTCTCGCCCCGGCGACCGCGCCTTGCTCGTGCCAGGGCGATGGCCTTGAGCGTCCCGCGATCCCCCGGTTTGTCCTAGCCCCAGCAAGCGAATGGTACCTCCTGTACCACGGCGCTGCTGGCTTGGCACCTCCCAAGAGAGGCGTGGTGCGTCTACGGACACCGAGGCTTTGGAGTTCGCCCGGTCGTCCGACTTGTCCCTGGACTTGGTGGCGCCGTGAGTTTCCTCGCCGGCGACCACCCTTCCGCCGGCGTCTCCCCCACCAACCGTTGGTTCTGGTGGCGATGGAATCGACGCGGACGGGCCTCCGACCTCCGAAGCCTTCTTCTTCGGAGGCATGCTGGTGCTGCTGATGAAGTTGATGAAGCTGGAGAGGTTGATGAAGAATGCGCCCGCGTGAGCGCCGGATCAGGTTCGCACAACCTCGACGCCCCCTACCTGGCGCGCCAAAGATGTCGGGGGAAACTGTCCTCCCACGAGCACCTATGGGACCGGAGCCCCTTCTACGTTGCGGTAAGGGAGCGGAGGGAGCACGGAGAGCAGATCGAGGAGCGCACGCGGGCAGTTTACCCAGGTTCGGACCACGCGGACGCGTAAAACCCTACTCCTGCCTTGGTTGTATTGAGCTCGGGAGCTTGAAGAGCTACAGTACTAGCTACACCGAGCAAGAGAGTTGCTTAGGTTTCGAACCTTTTCTACGTTATGCATTGGCCTCCTTTTATAGCTCAAGGGGTCACCGAGAGGTGTCAACGTAGAGGAGGGCAAAAATGTAATTTTGATGGTAGTTGTAACAGTGCGGGAATAGTACGTGAACAGTGGTCTTCACCTAACCTTGACAGTGGGGGACAAGGGCATTAAATGCCCGTCACCGTCGACCCCAAAAGTGTTCGTCCATGCGTCTCCGTTCGACACGGCGGTAGCCTCGTCATCGTGGCTTGCCACCGTGTGCCCCAGGCTGCACAGCCTTCCGCCACGCGTCCCTGGAAGGGCCCCAGGGCGACGCGTGGGCAGATGAGCTGGAGCGCGGGCACACAGCATAAGTTTCCCCCGGCAAGCACCTTGCCGGGGTCGTGAACTTGCCGGGCCCGGAAGCTTGTCGCTCTCCGGGTCCTGCCGGGGCGCGGGATGCGCCGAGGCATCTCTTGAGGTGTGCATTTCTTGGTCTTCCTGGCAAGCTCCTCTTGCCAGGGTCTTGTGCTGAAGTGATGGTCTTGAGCCTGGTACGGCCTTCCCGACAAGCTCCTCTCGCCGGGGCCTTGTTCTTTTGACTTGTATACTTTGTTCTTGAATGGCTTCATAGGGACTAGGAAGGTTCCCGGCGAGCACGTGGTAGACCCTGCCGCGGGAAGCTGCTACTGCCCGTGCACAAGTTGGGGTATTAAGGTACCCCTATCTTAGTACAACGACATAATGCTACCGCCGTACTAAGCAAAATAAGAAGCACAATAAGATAAACATCACATGCAATCAAAATATGTGACATGATATGGCCATCATTATCATGTGCTTTTGATCTCCATCTCCAAGGCACCGTCATGATCACCATCGTCACCGGCACGACAGCTTGATCTCCATCGCGACACCTTGATCTCCATCGTCGCATCATTGTCATCTCGCCAACTATTGCTTCCACGAATATCGCTACCGCTTAGTGATAAAGTAAAGCAATTAGATGGCGATTGTATTTCATACGATAAGCAACAACCATATGGCTCCTGCCAGTTGCCGATAACTTTACAAAATATGATCATCTCATACAATAACATATTGATTACCCACAAGTGTAGGGGATCTATCGTAGTCCTTTCGATAAGTAAGAGTGTCGAACCCAACGAGGAGCAAAAGGAAATGATAGGCAGTTTTCAGTAAGGTATTTTCTGCAAGCACTGAAATTTTAGGTAACAAATAGTTTTGTGATAAGATAATTGGTAGCAAGTGACAAACGGTAAAAGTAAATAGGTGCAACAAGGTGGTCCAATCCTTTGTATAGCAAAGGACAAGCCTGGACAAACTCTTATGCGAGGTAAAGCGCTCCCGAGGACAAATGGGAATTATCGTCAAGCTTGTTTTCATCACGATCATCTGATTCGCGTTCGGTACTTTGATAATTTGGTATGTGGGTGGACCGGTGCTTGGGTGCTGCCCTTACTTGGACAAGCCTCCCACTTATGATTAACCTCTAATGCAAGCATCTGCAACAACAAAGGAAGTATTAAGGTAAACCAAACCATAGCCTGAAACATATGGATCCAAATCAGCCCCTTACGAAGCAATGCATAAACTAGGGTTTAAGCTTCTGTCACTCTAGCAACCCATCATCTACTTATTACTTCCCAATGCCTTCCTCTAGTCCCAAATAATGTTGAAGTGTCATGTAGTCGACGTTCACATGAAACCACTAGAGGAGAGACAACATACATCTCATCAAAATATCGAACGAAGACCAAATTCACATGACTACTAATAGCAAGACTTCTCCCATGTCCTCAGGAACAAAAGTAACTACTCACAAGACATACTATTGTTCATGATCAGAGGGGTATTAATATGCATAATGGATCTAAACATATGATCTTCCACCAAATAAACCAACTAGCATTAACTACAAGGAGTAATCAACACTACTAGCAACCCACAGGTACCAATCTGAGGTTTGGGTACAAAGATTGGATACAATAGATGAACTAGGGTTTGAGAGGAGATGGTGCTGGTGAAGATGTTGATGAAGATAGCCCTCCCCAAGATGGGAGAGTTGTTGGTGATGACGGCGGTGACGATTTCCCCCTCCCGGAGGGAAGTATCCTCGGCAGAATAGCTCTGCCGGAGCCCTAGATTGGTCTCCGCCTTGGTTCCGCCTCGAGACGGCGGCGTCTGGTCTCGAAAGCCTCCTTATGATTTTTTTCCAGGTCAAAACGCTTCATATAGGAGAAGATGGGCACCGGGGGCCTGCCGGCTGGCCTTCGAGGCAGGGGTCGCGCCCTGGGAAGCGGGGCGCGCCCCCACCCTCGAGGCCAGCCGGTGGCCCCTCTCGTGGGTTTCTTTCGCCAGATATTTTTTATATTTTCTAAAACGTTGTTCTGTGGAGTTTCAGGGCTTTTGGAGTTGTGCAGAATAGGTTTCCAAAGTTTGCTCCTTTTCCAGCCCAGAATTCCAGCTGCCGGCATTCTCCCTCTTCATGTAAACCTTGCAAAATAAGAGAGAAAGGCATAAGTATTGTGACATAACATGTATGAACAGCCCATAATGCAATAAATATCAACTTATAAGCATGATGCAAAATGGACGTATCAACTCCCCCAACTTAGACCTCGCTTGTCCTCAAGCGAAAGCCGATATCGAAAAATATGCCCACATGTTTAGAGATAGAGGTGTCGATAAAAAAATACGGACATGAGGGCATCATGATCATTCTCATAACAACAACTTAAATAAATATAGTCATATGATTCTTATGCTAAAGTAACAATTCATCCACAATATCAAGTATGCATCATAAACTTCATTGGAAACTAACAAACTTTGATCTCGCTCATTTAAGCAATTGCAATTTATCATAACATCGGAAAGAGTCAATATAAGAGCTTTTCAGCAAGCCTACATACTCAACTATCATATAGTCTTTCACAATTGCTCACACTCACGCAATATTTATGTTTATGGAGTTTTAATCAGACACAGAGAAAGATAGGGGCTTATGGTGTTGCCTCCCAACCTTTTACCTCAACGGTAATGTCAACAGTAATAGATCATGAAAACTTACATCCAAGTGGGTATATATGTTGGGATCTTTCCAACACAATGTGCTTGCCAAAGGATAAAATGTAAAAGGGAAAGGTGGGTTTCACCTTGACACTTATAAGACAAGAATAATAGATAGGACCTTCGCAGAGGGAAGCAGAGGTTGTCATGTGTTTTTATGGTTGGATGCACAAAGTCTTAGCATAGAAGAACTTCGCTTTATATTGCCACTTGTGATAAGGACCTTTATTATGCAGTCCGTCGGTTTTACTACTTCCATATCACAAGATCGTATAAAGCTAATTTCTCCCACACCAATAAATCATACATATTTTAGCGGATTTGCAACATGACAACTTAATTGGAAGGATCTTTCTCAATCCATAGGTAGGTATGGTGGACTCTCATGGAAAAACTGGGTTTAAGGATATATGAAAGCACAAGTACTATCTCTATTTAGTGCGAATTTTTTTGGCTAGCATGAGGGAGAAAGGCAAGCTCAACATTTTTGAAGATCCATGACAATATACTTTATTTCAGATATAAGAAGACATAACCCATTATGTTGTCTTCCTTGTCCAACATCAACTCTTTCGCATGTCATACTTTAATGAGTTCTCACAATCATAAAAGATGTCCAAGATAGTGTATTTGTATGTGAAGCCTCTCTTGTTTTATCACTTCCTATTAATTGCAACTATGACCAAAACTATGTTTGTCACTTCCCAACAACTTTTATTTATCATACTCTCGTATGTGAAGTCATTACATCCCATAAGATCGATATGATCTATTTGATACTCTTTATGTGTTCTTTCTTTTTATCATAACCCGAGTGAGGAAATCAAGCCCTTGACTCAACACTAATCTTTATTATATAGCTCACGGACTCGATTACAAAGGATAAAGCTCACAAAGCAAAAGCTCACAACTAGATCATGCTAACTTTATTCTAATAGATCAAGATACTACCAAAAGGATCGAACTAAGTAAAATGGTAAAGATAGGAGTGATGGTGATACGATACCAGGGTCACTCCCCCAAACTTGGCAGTTGCCAAGGGGAGTGCCCATACCCATTTGATTATGTCTCCTTCTTCGGGGTTGGTGATGATGGCTTATTCCTCAGCTTACGCTTAAGGACAGAATTTTGCTCCTTTAGATCATTGATCTCTTGCCCAAGATTTAATATCCTCTTGCATAGTGCCTCCTTGTTTTCCTTCAAGAGGTTAAAAGGAATAAATTCGATCTTAGGTTTCTTTACTCTGTCTAGGTGGCTTGAATTTTTGAACTCCACGTGCATGTCTCCAGGTTGAGGTAGTGGGACTTCGTCTTCATCTGAGCTAGTCCAATCCTTCCTCTTTGCATCATGGTCTTATTCTTCCCCCTTGGTCCAACCATAATGCTCCAAGTCACCATAGACCTTAGGGTCAGCAAGGGAATCAGCCACATAACTTTCTCCCTCCAAATCCTGGGACGACATGTTGCCTTTATCTGTGACAGAGACAGCTCGAAACGAAAATAGAGGACTTTTACGTGATACAGAGGTCAAAACCTTTGAGAGTGTATATGATGAATTTTTCCCGAACAAAAGGAGTAACCAACAAGAAAACGGAGTCCAGGGAACACACGGGGTGCCCTCGAGGCAGGGGGCACGCCCCCTACCCTCGAGGATGCCCCGTGTCTCTTCCGGGCTGCGGTTTATTTTTCTATTTTTCTAAATATTCCAAAACAGAGAAAATTTGCCTTTAGAACTGTTTTGGAGTCGGTTTACTTACCGTATCACGTACCTCTTCCTTTTCGGAGGCTGAATCGTTCTGGAAAGTGTCCCTTATGTATTCCTTCGGGGTTACGGTTTCAATAACATTGGTTTCAACATTTATAGGATTCCCTGAGATATAATGTTTGATTCTTTGACCGTTCACCACCGTCGGATTTGTGCCTTCGAAGTAGTTGATTTTTATTGCACCGGAACGATAGACCTCCTCGATAACATAAGGTCCTTCCCACTTGGAGAGAAGTTTTCCTGCAAAAAAATCTTAAACGAGAGTTGTATAGCAAAACATAATCACCTACGTTTAACTCACGCTTTTGTATCCTTTTGTCATGCCATCTTTTAACTTTTTCTTTAAATAACTTGGCATTCTCATAGGCCTGGGTTCTCCATTCATCGAGACAGCTAATGTCAAATAACCTCTTTTCACCGGGAAGTTTGAAATCATAATTGAGCTCTTTGATAGCCCAATATGCCTTATGTTCTAGCTCAAGAAGTAAGTGACAAGCTTTTCCATATACCATCTTATATTGGAGACATACCCATAGGATTTTTGTATGCAGTTCTATAGGCCCATAATGCATCATCTAGTTTCTTGGACCAATTCTTTCTAGACCTATTAACTGTCTTTTGGGAGATTAATTTCAACTCCCTATTACTTAGTTCTACTTGACCACTAGTCTGTGGGTGATAAGGTGATGCAATTCTATGGTTGACATCATACTTAGCAAGCATCTTACGGAAAGCACCATGAATAAAGTGTGAACCACCATCAGTCATTAGTTATCTAGGGACTCCAAACCTCGGAAATATAACTTCTTTAAGCATCTTAATAGAGGTGTTATGATCGGCACTACTAGTTGGAATAGCTTCTACCCACTTAGTAACGTAATCAACAACAACTAGAATATGTGTGTACCCATTAGAGGCAGGAAAAGGTCCCATATAATCAAAGCCCCAAACATCAAATGGTTCAATAACAAGTGAATAATTCATAGGCATTTCTTGACGTCTACTAATATTACCAATTCTTTGACATTCATCACATGATAAGACAGACTTATGGGCATCCTTGAAGAGAGTAGGCCAATAAAAACCGGATTGCAATACCTTATGTGTAGTTCTATCTCCCGCATGGTGTCCTCCATAAGCTTCGGAGTTGCACTTGCGTAGGATCTATTCCTGTTCATGCTCAGGTACACAACGTCTAATAATACCATCTACTCCTTCTTTATAAAGATGTGGGTCATCCCAAAAGTAATGCCTCAAATCATAGAAGAACTTTTTCTTTTGCTGGTATGTGAAGCTAGGTGGTATAAACTTAGCAACAATGTAATTAGCATAATCGGCATACCATGGAGCAGTACGAGAAGTACTTACGACAGCTAGTTGTTCATCAGGAAAGCTATCATCAATAGGTTGTGGGTCATCAAGTATATTCTCTAACCTAGACAAGTTATCTGTTACGGGGTTCTCAGGTCCCTTTCTATCCATAATATGCAAGTCAAATTCTTGCAGCAAGAGAACCCATCTAATAAGTCTAGGTTTAGCATCTTTCTCTTCCATAAGGTATTTGATAGCCGCATGATCAGTGTGAATAGTTACTTTAGAATCAACGATATAGGGTCTAAACTTATCACAAGCAAATACAACTGCTAAAAATTCTTTCTCTGTGGTAGCATAGTTTCTTTGGGCGCTATCTAGACTTTTGCTAGCATAATGGATAACATTCAATTTCTTATCAACTCTTTGCCCTAGAACAGCTCCTACATTATAATCACTAGCATCGCACATAATCTCAAAGGGTAAATTCCAGGAAGCTGGACAATAGGTGCAGAGATCAATGCTTTCTTAAGTATTTCAAATGCTTCTAGACAATCATCATCAAAGACAAAAGGAATATCTTTTTGTAAGAGATTAGTCAGAGGCCTGGAGATTTTGGAGAAGTCCTTAATGAACCTCCTATAAAACCCGGCATGACCAAGGAAACTTCGGATACCTTTGATATCCTTAGGGCATGGCATCTTTTCAATAGCATCAACCTTAGCTTTGTCAACTTCAATACCTCTTTCAAAAATTTTATGTCCCAAGATTATGCCTTCATTAACCATAAAGTGGCACTTCTCCCAATTCAAGAAAAGATTAGTGTCTTCACATCTCTGCAAAACTCGATCAAGGTTGCTTAAGCAATCATCAAAAGAAGTTCCGTAAACGGAGAAATCAGCCATGAACACCTCAACAATCTTTTCACAAAAATCAAAGAATATAGCCATCATGCATCTTTGGAAGGTAGCAGGTGCATTACATAAACCAAATGGCATACGTCTATAAGCAAAGGTACCTAAAGGATAAGTAAAAGTGGTCTTTTTTGGATCCCCTTTTGACACAAGTATTTGAGAGACACCTGAATAACCATCTAGAAAGCAGAGATGAGTATGTTTTGATAACGTTTCTAGCATTTGATCAATAAATTGCAAGGGGTAATGATCTTTCTTAGTAGATTTATTTAACTTACGGAAATCAATTACCATCCTATAACTTGTAACTATTCTTTGCGGTATTAATTCATCTTTATCATTAGGGACAACAATCATACCTCCTTTCTTAGGAACGCAATGAACAGGACTTACCAACTGACTATCAGCAACTGGATAGATAATACCTACTTCTAGGAGCTTTAGTATTTCCTTCCTCACCACTTCTTTCATCTTAGGATTTAACCGTCGCTAATGATCAATAACTGGTTTAGCATTTTCTTCCGATTTTATCTTGTGTTGGCTTATAGTGGGACTAATGCCCTTAAGATCATCCAGAGTATATCCAATAGCAGATCGGTGCTTCTTCAGAGTTTTCAATAACCTTTCTTCTTCCTGCTCTGAAAGGTTAGCACTAACAATAACATGATATATCTTCTTTTCATGAAGATAAACATACTTAAGATTATCAGGTAAAGGTTTAAGTTCAAACACGGGATCACCCTTGGGTGGAGGAGGATCCCCTAGGATTTCAACATGCAAGTTATTTTTCAATACGTGTCCCTGTGTAAGGAATATTTCATCTATCTCCCTTCTCTCATTCATATGCATATCATTTTCATGGTCCAGTAAGTAATGTTCTAAAGGGTCATTAGTGAAGGAAATATGCCATAGAGGCAATAATAAAGATGTTATTTGTATTTCCTTATATCATGATAAATGTCTTTTATTCATGCTAGAATTGTATTAACCGGAAACTTAGTACATGTGTGGATAGATAGACAAAACAGTATGTCCCTAGTATGCCTCTACTAGACTAGCTCATTGATCAAAGATGGTTATGTTTCCTAGCCATAGACATGAGTTGTCATTTGATCAATGGGATCACATCATTAGGAGAATGATGTGATGGACAAGACCCATCCGTTAGCATAGCACTATGATCGTTTAGTTTTACTGCTATTGCTTTCTTCATGACTTATACATGTTCCTATGACTATGAGATTATGCAACTCCCGAATACCGTAGGAACACCTTGTGTGCTATCAAACGTCACAACGTAACTGGGTGATCATACAGATGCTCTACAGGTGTCTCTGAAAGTATTCGTGGTGTTGGCATAGATCAAGATTAGGATTTGTCACTCCGAGTGTCGGAGAGGTATCTCTGGGCCCTCTCGGCAACACACATCACAATAAGCCTTGCAAGCAAAAGACTAATGAGTTAGTCACGAGATGATGTGTTACGGTACGAGTAAAAAGACTTGCCGGTAACGAGATTGAACTAGGTATGGAGATACCGACGATCGAATCTCGGACAAGTAACATACCGATGACAAAAGGAACAACGTATGTTGTTATGCGGTTCTGACCGATAAAAGATCTTTGTAGAATATGTAGGAGCATATATGAACATCCAGGTTCCGCTATTGGTTATTAACCGGAGATGAGTCTCGGTCATGTCTACATAGTTCTCGAACCCGTAGGGTCCGCATGCTTAACGTTTGATGACGATCGGTATTATGAGTTTATGAGTTTTGATGTACCGAAGGTAGTTCGGAGTCCCGGATGAGATCACGGACATGACGAGGAGTCTCGGAATGTCCGAGACATAAAGATTGATATATTGGACGACTATATTCGGACACCGGAAGTGTTCCGGAAAAGTTTCGGATTTAACGGGATTGCCGGAGGGGGTTACCGGAACCCCCTACGAAGGGGGATGGTCCATAGTGGGACTTAAGGGAAAGAGAGAGGCAGCCCATAGGGGCTGGCCGGCACCCCACCTAAGGGATCCTAGTTGGACTTGGATTGGGGGGCGCCACCTCTCCCTCCTTTTTCCTTTTCCTCTCTTCCTTCTTTGGTAGTTCCTACTAGGAATAGGATTGCAATCCTATTCCTAGTAGGATTGCACCCTAGCCGCACCATAGAGGGGCCGGCCGGCCTCCCCCCTTGCACCTAGACAAACACGTTGAATTGTTTTAGCCGTGTGCGGTGGCCCCCTCCACAGAAACACACCTCGGTCATACTGTTGCAATGCTTAGGCGAAGCCCTGCGCCGGTGAATACATCATATCCGTCACCACGCCGTCATGCTGACGAAACTCTCCCGTGAAGCTCAACTGGATCAAGAGCTCGTGGGACGTCATCAAGCTGAACGTGTGCTGAACGCGGAGGTGCCGTACGTTCGGTGCTTGATCGGTTGGATCGCGAAGAAGTTCGACAACATCAACCGCGTCACTTGACGCTTCCGCTCCCGGTCTACGACGGTACGTAGACACACTCTCCCCTCTCGTTGCTATGCATCTAGTAGATAGATCTTGTGTGATCGTAGGAAAATTTTAAAATACTACGTTCCCCGACAGTGGCATCATGAGCCAGGTCTATGCGTAGATGATATGCACGAGTAGAACACAATGAGTTGTGGGCGATACTAGTCATACTGCTTACCAGCATGTCATACTTTGCTTCGGCGGTATTGTGAGATGAAGCGGCCCGGACCGACATTACGCGTACGCTTACGCGAGACTGGTTTCACCGTTACGAGCACTCGTTGCTTAAAGGTGACTGGCGGGTGTCTGTCTCTCTCACTTTAGCTGAATCAAGTGTGGCTACGCCCGGTCCTTGTGAAGGTTAAAACAGCACATACTTGACGAAACATCGTTGTGGTTTTATATGCGTAGGTAAGAACGGTTCTTGCTAAGCCCGTAGCAGCCACGTAAAACTTGCAACAACAAAGTAGATGACGTCTAACTTGTTTATGCAGGGCATGTTGTGATGTGATATGGTCAAGACATGATGAGTTATACGGTTTTGTATGAGATGATCATGTTTTGTAATGTTATCGGCAACTGGCAGGAGCCAAATGGTTGTCGCTTTATTGTATGAAATGCAGTCGCCATGTAATTGCTTTACTTTATCACTAAGCGGTAGCGATAGTCGTAGAAGCAATAGTTGGCGAGACAACAACGATGCTACGATGGAGATCAAGGTGTCGCGCCGGTGACGAAGGTGATCATGAAGGTGCTTTGGAGATGGAGATCAAAAGCACAAGATGATGATGGCCATATCATGTCACATATTTTGATTGCATGTGATGTTTATCTTATTATGCTTCTTATTTTGCTTAGAACGACGGTAGCATTATAAGATGATCCCTTACTAAATTTCAAGGTATAAGTGTTCTCCCTGAGTATGCACCATTGCGAAAGTTCGTCGTGCCGAGACACCACGTGATGATCGGGTGTGATAAGCTCTACGTTCAAATACAACGGGTGTAAGCCAGTTTTGCACACGCAGAATACTCGGGTTAAACTTGACGAGCCTAGCATATGCAGATATGGCCTCGGAACACTGGAGACCGAAAGGTCGAGCGTGAATCATATAGTAGATATGATCAACATAAGATGTTCACCATTGAAACTACTCCATCTCACGTGATGATCAGACATGGTTTAGTTGATTTGGATCACGTGATCATTTAGATGACCGGAGGGATGTCTATCTAAGTGGGAGTTCTTTAAATTAATATGATTAAATTGAACTTTAATTTATCATGAACTTAGTCCTGATAGTTTTTGCATATCTATGTTGTTATAGATCAATGGCCCGTGCTACCGTTCCTTTGAATTTTAATGCATTCCTAGAGAAAGCTAAGTTGAAAGATGATGGTAGCAATTACACGGACTGGGTCCGTAACTTGAGGATTATCCTCATTGCTGCACAGAAGAATTATGTCCTTGAAGCAACGCTAGGTGACAAGCCCCCTCCCGCTAATGTGGACGCTTTGAACGTCTGGCAATCGCGGTCTGATGACTACACGATAGTTCAGTGTGGCATGCTTTACGGCTTAGAACCGGGACTTCAACGACGTTTTGAACGTCATGGACCATATGAGATGTTCCAGGAGTTGAAGTTAATATTTCAAGCAAATGCCCGGATTGAGAAATATGAGATTTCCAATAAGTTCTACAGCTGCAAGATGGAGGAGAATAGTTCTATCAGTGAACACTTGCTCAGAATGTCTGGGTACTACAATCATATGACTCAACTTGGTTGCAAAGTTGACGACGATAGTGTTATTGATAGAGTTCTTCAATCACTGCCACCAAGCTATAAAGGCTTTGTGATGAACTATAATATGCAAGGGATGCAAAAGACAATTCCCGAGCTCTGCGCTATGCTCAAAGCTGCGGAGGTAGAAATCAAAAAGGAGCATCAAGTGTTGATGGTTAACAAGACCACTAGTTTCAAGAAAAAGGGCAAGGGAAAGAAGGGGAACTTCAAGAAGAATAGCAAGACAGTTGCTACTTCCACGAAGAAACCCAAGTCTGGAGCCAAGCCTGAAACTGAGTGCTTCTACTGCAAGGGGACTGGACACTGGAAGCGGAACTGCCCCAAGTATTTGGCGGATAAGAAGGATGGCAAGGTGAACAAAGGTATATGTGATATACATGTTATTGATGTGTAC
The DNA here is from genome assembly GCA_902687465.1 of Secale cereale. Classification (NCBI taxonomy): domain Eukaryota; kingdom Viridiplantae; phylum Streptophyta; class Magnoliopsida; order Poales; family Poaceae; genus Secale; species Secale cereale. Next base: position 797,700,010 of record LR738714.1, read on the forward strand.
CTTACTAATGCTCGTAGTAGTACCTGGGTATTTGATACCGGTTCGGTTGCTAATATTTGTAACTCGAAACAGGGACTACGGATTAAACGAAGATTGGCTAAGGACGAGGTGACGATGCGCGTGGGAAATGGTTCCAAAGTCAATGTGATCGCCGTCGGCACGCTACCTCTACATCTACCTACGGGATTAGTTTTAGACCTAAATAATTGTTATTTGGTGCCAGCGTTGAGCATGAACATTATATCTGGATCTTGTTTATTGCGAGACGGTTATTCATTTAAATCAGAGAATAATGGTTGTTCTAATTTTATGAATAATATCTTTTATGGTCATGCACCCTTAAAGAGTGGTCTATTTTTATTGGATCTCGATTGTAGTGATACACATATTCATAATATTGAAACCAAAAGATGCAAGGTTAATAATGATAGTGCAACTTATTTGTGGCACTGCCGTTTAGGTCATATTGGTGTAAAACGCATGAAGAAACTCCATAGTGATGGACTTTTGGAATCACTTGATTATGAATCACTTGGTGCTTGCGAACCATGCCTCATGGGTAAGATGACTAAAACTCCGTTCTCCGGAACTATGGAGCGAGCAACAGATTTATTGGAAATCATACATACTGATGTATGTGGGCCAATGAGTGTTGAAGCTCACGGCGGGTATCGTTATTTTCTGACCTTCACTGATGATTTGAGCAGATATGGGTATATCTACTTAATGAAGCACAAGTCTGAAACATTTGAAAAGTTCAAAGAATTTCAGAGTGAAGTAGAGAATCATCGTAACAAGAAAATAAACTTTCTACGATCTGATCGTGGAGGAGAATATTTGAGTTACGAGTTTGGTATTCATTTGAAACAATGTGGAATAGTTTCACAACTCACGCCACCCGGAACACCACAGCGTAATGGTGTGTCCGAACGTCGTAACCGTACTTTATTGGATATGGTACGATCTATGATGTCTCTTACCGATTTATCACTATCGTTTTGGGGTTATGCTTTAGAGACAGCTGCATTCACGTTAAATAGGGCACCATCTAAATCCGTTGATACGACACCTTATGAACTATGGTTTGGCAAGAAACCAAAGTTGTCGTTTCTTAAAGTTTGGGGCTGCGAAGCTTATGAGAAAAAGCTTCAACCTGGTAAGCTCGAACCCAAGTCGGAGCAATGTGTCTTCATAGGATACCCAAAAGAGACTATTGGGTACACCTTCTATCACAGATCCGAAGGCAAGATATTCGTTGCTAAGAATGGATCCTTTCTAGAGAAGGAGTTTCTCTCGAAAGAAATGAGTGGGAGGAAAGTAGAACTTGATGAGGTAATTGTACCTTCTCCCGGATTGGAAAGTAGTACATCACAGAAAATTGTTCCAGTGATTCCTACACCAATCAGTGAGGAAGTTAATGATGATGATCATGAAACTTCGGATCAAGTTTCTGCTGAACGTCGTAGATCAACCAGAGTACGTTCCGCACCAGAGTGGTACGGCAACCCAGTTCTGGAAATCATGTTACTAGACCATGATGAACCTGCGAACTATGAGGAAGCGATGATGAGCCCAGATTCCGCAAAATGGCTTGAATCCATGAAATCTGAGATGGGATCCATGTATGAGAACAAAGTATGGACTTTGGTTGACTTGCCCGATGATCGGCAGGCCATCGAAAATAAATGGATCTTCAAGAGGAAGACCGACGCAGGCGATAATGTTACTGTTTACAAAGCTCGACTTGTTGCGAAAGGGTTTCGACAAGTTCAAGGAGTTGACTACGATGAGACTTTCTCACCTGTAGCGATGCTTAAGTCTGTCCGAATCATGTTAGCAATTGCCGCATTTTATGATTATGAAATCTGGCAAATGGATGTCAAAACTGCATTCCTGAATAGATATCTCAAAGAAGAGTTGTATATGATGCAACCAGAAGGTTTTGTCGATCCAAAAGGTGCTAACAAAGTATGCAAGCTCCAGCGATCCATCTATGGACTGGTGCAAGCATCTCGGAGTTGGAATATACGCTTTGATGAGGTGATCAAAGCATATGGTTTTATACAGACTTTTGGAGAAGCCTGTATTTACAAGAAAGTGAGTGGGAGCTCTGTAGCATTTCTAATATTATATGTGGATGACATATTGTTGATTGGAAATGATATAGAATTTCTGGATAGCATAAAAGGATACTTGAATAAGAGTTTTTCAATGAAAGACCTCGGTGAAGCTGCTTATATATTAGGCATCAAGATCTATAGAGATAGATCAAAACGCTTAATTGGACTTTCACAAAGCACATACCTTGATAAGATTTTGAAGAAGTTCAAAATGGATCAGTCAAAGAAAGGGTTCTTGCCTGTATTACAAGGTATGAAGTTGAGTAAGACTCAATGCCCGACCACTGCAGAAGATAGAAAGAAAATGAAAGTCATTCCCTATGCCTCAGCCATAGGATCTATCATGTATGCAATGCTGTGAACCAGACCTGATGTGTGCCTTGCTATAAGTCTAGCAGGGAGGTACCAAAGTAATCCAGGAGTGGATCACTAGACAGCGGTCAAGAACATCCTGAAGTATCTGAAAAGGACAAAGGATATGTTTCTCGTGTATGGAGGTGACAAAGAGCTCGTCGTAAACGGTTACGTCGATTCTAGCTTTGACACTGATCCGGATGACTCTAAGTCACAAACCGGATATGTATTTTTATTGAACGGTGGAGCTGTCAGTTGGTGCAGTTCCAAGCAGAGCGTCGTGGCGGGATCTACGTGTGAAGCGGAATACATAGCTGCTTCGGAAGCAGCAAATGAAGGAGTCTGGATGAAGGAGTTCATATCCGATCTAGGTGTAATACCTAGTGCATCGGGTCCAATGAAAATCTTTTGTGACAACACTGGAGCATTAGCCTTGGCGAAGGAATCCAGGTTTCACAAGAGAACAAAGCACATCAAAAGACGCTTCAATTCCATCCGCGATCTAGTTAAGGAGGGAGACATAAAGATTTGGAAAATACATACGGATCTGAATGTTGCGGACCCATTGACTAAGCCTCTTCCACGGGCAAAACATGATCAGCACCAGGACTCCATGGGTGTGAGGATCATCACTTTGTAATCTAGATTATTGACTCTAGTTCAAGTGGGAGACTGAAGGAAATATGCCCTAGAGGCAATAATAAAGATGTTATTTGTATTTCCTTATATCATGATAAATGTCTTTTATTCATGCTAGAATTGTATTAACCGGAAACTTAGTACATGTGTGGATACATAGACAAAACAGTATGTCCCTAGTATGCCTCTACTAGACTAGCTCATTGATCAAAGATGGTTATGTTTCCTAGCCATAGACATGAGTTGTCATTTGATCAACGGGATCACATCATTAGGAGAATGATGTGATGGACAAGACCCATCCGTTAGCATAGCACTATGATCGTTTAGTTTTACTGCTATTGCTTTCTTCATGACTTATACATGTTCCTATGACTATGAGATTATGCAACTCCCGAATACCGTAGGAACACCTTGTGTGCTATCAAACGTCACAACGTAACTGGGTGATCATAAAGATGCTCTACATGTGTCTCCGAAAGTATTCGTGGTGTTGGCATAGATCAAGATTAGGATTTGTCACTCCGAGTGTCGGAGAGGTATCTCTGGGCCCTCTCAGTAACACACATCACAATATGCCTTGCAAGCAAAAGACTAATGAGTTAGTCACGAGATGATGTGTTACGGTACGAGTAAAGAGACTTGCCGGTAACGAGATTGAACTAGGTATGGAGATACCGACGATCGAATCTCGGACAAGTAACATACCGATGACAAAAGGAACAACGTATGTTGTTATGCGGTTCTGACCGATAAAAGATCTTCGTAGAATATGTAGGAGCCAATATGAACATCCAGGTTCCGCTATTGGTTATTGACCGGAGATGAGTCTCGGTCATGTCTACATAGTTCTCGAACCCGTAGGGTCCGCACGCTTAACGTTTGATGACGATCGGTATTATGAGTTTATGAGTTTTGATGTACCGAAGGTAGTTCGGAGTCCCGGATGAGATCACGGACATGACGAGGAGTCTCGTAATGTCCGAGACATAAAGATTGATATATTGGACGACTATATTCGGACACCGGAAGTGTTCCGGAAAAGTTTCGGATTTAACGGGATTGCCGGAGGGGGTTACCGGAACCCCCTACGAAGGGGGATGGTCCATAGTGGGCCTTAAGGGAAAGAGAGAGGCAGCCCATAGGGGCTGGCCGGCGCCCCACCTAAGGGATCCTAGTTGGACTAGGATTGGGGGGCGCCACCTCTCCCTCCTTTTTCCTTTTCCTCTCTTCCTTCTTTGGTAGTTCCTACTAGGAACAGGATTGCAATCCTATTCCTAGTAGGATTGCACCCTGGCCGCACCATAGAGGGGCCGGCCGGCCTCCCCCTTGCTCCTTTATATACGGGGGCAGGGGGGCACCCAAAGACACACAAGTTGAATTGTTTTAGCCGTGTGCGGTGCCCCCCTCCACAGATACACACCTCGGTCATACTGTTGCAATGCTTAGGCGAAGCCCTGCGCCGGTGAATACATCATATCCGTCACCACGCCGTCGTGCTGACGAAACTCTCCCGTGAAGCTCAACTGGATCTAGAGCTCGTGGGACGTCATCAAGCTGAAAGTGTGCTGAACACGAAGGTGCCGTACGTTCGGTGCTTGATCGGTTGGATCGCGAAGAAGTTCGACAACATCAACCGCGTCACTTGACGCTTCTGCTCCCGGTCTACGAGGGTACATAGACGCACTCTCCCCTCTCGTTGCTATGCATCTAGTTGATAGATCTTGCGTGATCGTAGGAAAATTTTAAAATACTACGTTCCCCGACAATTAGGTGGCACAACAATAGAAGCAAGACCAATAATTTCATCTTTACTAGCTGGTGCCTTTTCAAGAGGTTGTCTACGTAATTTAGCAAAGTTAAAATCATGAGACATATCCCCTAATCCGACAGTGACAATATCTTTCACACAGTCTATCTTGGCATTAACAGTATTCAAGAAGGGTCTGCCAAATATAATGGGATAGAAAGCATCTTGTGGCGAACTAAGAACAAGAAAATCAGCAGGGTATTTAACCTTCCCACACAAGACTTCAATATCTCTAACAATCCCAACTGGTGAAATAGTATCTCTATTAGCAAGCTTAATAGTAACTTCAATCCCTTCTAACTCAACAGGTGCAATATCATGCATCATTTCGTTATACAAATCAAGAGGGATAATACTTGCACTAGCACCTACGTCACATAAACCATGATAGCAATGATCTCCGATCTTAACGGAGATGACAGGCAAGCCTACAATAGGTTTATGTTTATTCCTAACATTGGGTTTGGCTATTCTAGCTGACTCTTCTTGGAGGTAAATAACATGTCCATCTAATTCTTCTACCAAGAGATCTTTAACCATAGCAACACTAGGTTCAACTTTAATTGGCTCAGAGGGTGTAGGTGTTCTAGTATTACTCTTATGAACTACGGTTGAAGCTTGAGCATGATCCTTTATCCTAACAGGGAAAGGTGGTTTCTCAATATAAGCGGTAGGTATAACAGGATCAACATTATAAGTGATAGTCTTTTCTTCAACTTTAATATGTTCAACTACTTTTACTTCAATAGGGGGTTGGTATTTAAAACACTTCTCCTTGGAGAGATCAACATGAGTAGCAAAGGATTCACAGAAGGAAGCTACTATCTCAGAGTCAAGTCCATATTTAGTGCTAAACTCACAGAAAACATCGGTATCCATAAAAGCTTTAACACAATCAAACTTAGGGGTCATACCTGACTCCTTACCTTCGTCGAGATCCCAATCTTCGGAGTTGCGTTGAATTATTTCCAATAAATCCCATTTGAAATCAATAGTCTTCATCATATAAGAGCCAAAACAAGAAGTATCGAGCATGGAGCGATTATTAAGAGAAAGCCGAGCATAAATTTTTTGAATGATCATTTCTCTTGAGAGCTCATGATTTGGGCATGAATATAACATTGACTTAAGCCTCCCCCAAGCTTGAGCGATGCTTCCTCCTTCCCAAGGCCAGAAATTATAAATATAATTACGATCACAATGAACCTGATGCATAGGGTAGAACTTCTGATGAATTTCCAACTTCAGACGATTATAGTTCCATGACTCCATATCATCGCATAGCCTAAACCATGTCAATGCATCTCCCTTCAAAGATAAAGGAAGACCTTCTTCTTGATAACATCCTCGGGCATACCTGCAAGCTTAAACAATCCACAAACTTCATCCACAGAGATTAGATGTAAATTGGGATGCAGTGTTCCGTCTCCTGTAAATGGATTTTCAAGCAGTTTCTCAATCATACCCAAAGGAATTTCAAAGCAAACATTTTCAATAGGTGCAGTAGGTTAAGGAGCAAATCTTTGCTCTTCTGCTCAGGGTGAAGATACCCCGAACAAGCCCCTCAAAGGATTTTGAGCCATAGTAACAATTGACAATAAATTTCAGCACACTATATAAATTTTTCCTTACCAAATTCCACTTACCAAAGGCGCTTCACTCCCCAGCAACGGCGCCAGAAAAGAGACCCACAAGTGTAAGGGATCTCTCGTAGTCCTTTCGATAAGTAAGAGTGTCGAACCCAACGAGGAGCGGAAGGAAATGGTAGGCAGTTTTCAGTAAGGTATTTTCTGCAAGCACTGAAATTTTAGGTAACAGATAGTTTTGTGATAAGATAATTGGTAGCAAGTGACAAACGGTAAAAGTAAATAGGTGCAGAAAGTTGGCCTAATCCTTTATATAGCAAAGGACAAGCCTGGACAAACTCTTATGCGAGGTAAAGCGCTCCCGAGGACATATGGGAATTATCGTCAAGCTAGTTTTTATCACGATCATCTGATTCGCGTTCGGTACTTTGATAATTTGGTATGTGGGTGGACCGGTGCTTGGGTGCTGCCCTTAATTGGAAAAACCTCCCACTTATGATTAACCTCTAATGCAAGCATCCGCAACTACAAAAGAAGTATTAAGGTAAACCTAACCATAGCCGGAAACATATGGATTCAAATCAGCCCCTTACGAAGCAACGCATAAACTAGGGTTTAAGCTTCTGTCACTCTAGCAACCCATCATCTACTTATTACTTACAAATGCCTTCCTCTAGGCCCAAATAATGGTGAAGTGTCATGTAGTCGACGTTCACATGACACCACTGGAGGAGAGACAACATACATCTCATCAAAATATTGAACGAAGACCAAATTCACATGACTACTAATAACAAGACTTCTCCCATGTCCTCAGGAACAAAAGTAACTACTCACAAGACATAATATTCTTCATGATCAGAGGGTTATTAATATGCATAATGGATCTGAACATATGATCTTCCACCAAATAAACCAACTAGCATCAAGTACAAGGAGTAATCAACACTACTAGCAACTCCACAGGTACCAATGTGAGGTTTGGGTACAAAGATTGGATACAAGAGATGAACTAGGGTTTGAGAGGAGATTGTTGTGCTATAACACTATGCTTCCTAAGTAGATTTTCGGTGCTTCCATAGTGCATCCGTTTTTCTTCCATAGTGCATCAGCCATGCATCCAGTATTTTTGTGTGCGCATTGCATCTTGTTTGATTCGTTGCCTTGTGTTGTTGTGTTTGAGTAGAGCCGGAAGCTGAGACCGAATACGAGTACGAGCATGAGGTTTCGACCGAGGTTGAGAACGAGGACCCCTCTTACGATCCCATCGACAACTCTTCAGGCAAGATGACCGAACCCTGATAACATTACTATTTTTGCCTATTGCTAGAAGTCTCGATCTATAGTTTTGCCTCGATGCCTATGACTTCCTGTCAGCCTCCTATTTGTAACCATGAACCTGTTTAACCACCCTACCTATGCAAACCATTGATTGGCTATACGTAGGCTTCGTTCAGCCCCTCTTATAGCATTGTTAGTTGCAGGTGAAGATTGAAGATTCTTGCTTCTTGTGGAAGCTTGTTGGGATATCACACTATATTAATTATTAAATGAAATCATCTATATATTGGTAATGGGTGGAAGGCTAAGCCTTTTGCTTGGTGTTTTGTTCCACTCATGCCGCTAGGAACCGTATAAACCGGTGTTATGTTCCTTGATTATGCGTTCCTCACACGGTTGTGGTTATGGGACCCCCTCGATAAACCGCTAAGTGCTAAGTCTTTTCCAGCAAGTCCCAACATTGGTACTATTCCCCTAATAACTAATAAAACTTGCATAGGGTCTTGCAAACCCGAGTTCTTAATCAACAACCCCGGGCCAGTGCTCCACATGAGTGTTGGTCCGAAACGGGGGTCCTGCGGGGCCACCACGAGGAAACTCGAGGATTGGTATACACCTATAGCATCGCCCATCCGGTCGTGGCCTGAGACTAGATACGCGCGGCTATTGTCAGGATGTCGGCACGCCGGGAGGATTTGCTGGATTAGCCTTTCCTTAGTCGGAGTATCTTGAGCATGGGCATCGAGGCAAAACTATAGATCGAGACTTCTAGCAATAGGAAAAAATAGTAATGTTATCAGGGTTCGGTCATCTTGCCTGAAGAGTTGTCGATGGGATCGTAAGAGGGGTCCTCGTTCTCAACCTCGGTCGAAACCTCGTGCTCGTACTCGTACTCGGTCGCAGCTTCCGGCTCTACTCAAACACAAGAACACAAGGCAACGAATCAAACAAGATGCAATGCGCACACAAAAATACTGGATGCATGGCTGATGCACTATGGAAGCAAAACGGATGCACAATGGAAGCACCGAAAATCTACTTAGGAAGCATAGTGTTATAGCACAACAATATGCATCAAGCAAAAATTCTTCAAAACATGATAGCAATAGGATATTATGAATCTACATGAAAAATCACACCAGTTTCATATAGGACTTGCTCAAAACGGAGCTACAGGCTAAAAGTTACAGCCGAAACAATAAACACACACAAGCTGAAAATAACAGCCACATAGCAACTTCGGAGCAAGAGATTAATGGCCTACAGCACTCAAACATCACGGCAATGAGCATGGACATAAACTAGACATATCCTACAGCAAACAAATCCATTGGAGAATCCCCAAAGGAGCCATGGATCAATAGCAACAAGCTATGACATATTGAACTTGATAACAAAATCCTGACAGCAGTAATTTGTTGCAACTTGGGAGCAAGAGTTAAATATGCTACAACCACTCAAATAAGCATGTGAGAGCATGAATGGATAGCCAACAATATATACTACAAGGAATCATCAAGAGTCACCCCAAAACTATCATGGATTGGCCTAGAACAACAAGCAAACGTGGCATCTGAAAATTACAGATTCCAGACTTAGTGAAATTTCACTAAGTGTTAAAACAGCAGTCTCATCATGGCATCTTTGAGAGCAAGTTTAAGTCACCTCAAAGCTAAACATGGCAAGTGGTAAGCACCACAGCAAAGTACACATGATGGTGAATCCAAAACACTTAAGCATGCATCAAGGGGACAACCACAACGATAGCAATGAGCTCCTCAAAATGACATCTCATAACAAGTTTAACAACATAACAGCCACATAGCACTTTGCAAAGGAGATAAGCATGTCAAGATGAAATCTATCATGCAAGCTAAAGCAATCAACATGTAGAGCATTTCATGACGAACACGTGGACATATCATTTGCATCATTTGGATAAACATGCACCAAGTTATCACATTGCAAAGATGGCATGAAAACAACTACAAACAGCAGTTTATAACAAGTTGCACTCTTCCAACAGATATTTAAGCATCTAGATGATCTCAAACATGCATGACACAATGAAACAAAACGTAGTACATGTCTCCACGAACATTTTGACATATCATATGCTCAAATCGGACCATCACACAAAAAGTTATCACTAAAACAAAATAGCATCACACAACAAAATATCTACAGACTTAGTGGAAAAAGAAGCAACCTCAGATTTGGGTCAAACGGGGTCAACCGGGTTCGCGGGCGTGGTCAACGGCGCGGGCGGTCAACACGGGCGCGGATCCGCGGAGCGGATCGGGCCGGCTGGAAGCGGATCGGGCCCGGGCGGCTACCGGGCCGGAGTGGAGTGGATCGGGCGGCTGCTAACGGGCTTCGGCCCATTTGGGAGCTCCAGCGGCTGGGAGATCAGGATCGGGGGCTTCCCAATCCGAACGATGCGCGGCGGCGGCGCTCCTCTTGAGCGGCCGGCCGGCGGCAACCGGAGGCGCGGGGTGCGGCGAAGGGAGGCGAAGGGGGGCTGGCGGCCTGGCCGGGACGGCGGCGGAGCCCGGCCGGTGCGGCGCGGCGGCGGAGGGCGTTGGGGCGGCGGCCCTCTTGCGGCCCGGCGGCGCGGCAAGTTGGTATCAGAGTTGAAGGAGTTGAGGAAGCAGCTTGATGAACAGGAGCGTATGGGTCTGATCAGGCCTAGTACGTCTCCTTGGGGCTGTGGTGTCTTATTTGTCAAGAAGAAGGATGGCACGGAGCGCCTCTGCGTTGATTACCAGCCATTGAACAAGAAGACGATAAAGAACAAGTATCCGCTCCCCAACATCAACGAACTGTTCGAGCAGCTCAAAGGAGCTAAAGTGTTCTCAAAGCTCGATCTCCGAATGGGCTATCACCAAATTCGCATTCGCGGGGAAGATATCCCCAAGACTGCCTTCAGAACGAGCTACGGCTCATATGAGTACACAGTCATGTCTTTTGGTCTCGCCAATGCTCCACCTACCTTCTCGAGAATGATGCACTACATCTTCAACCCCTACACCGACGAGTTTGTGCTTGTGTATCTGGATGATATTTTGCTTTTTTCCAAGAATGAAGAAGATCACGAAAAGCACCTCCGTCTGGTTCTCGACAGACTCCGTGAACATAAGTTCTATGCCAAGTTCTCCAAGTGCGAATTTTGGCTCGATAAGGTCTTGTATCTGGGTCATATCATCTCCGCTGACGGTATTACGGTAAACCCCGAGAAAGTTGAAGCAATTGTCAACTGGGAAGCTCCTCAGAACGTCAAGCAACTCAGAAGCTTTCTTGGTCTTGCCAGCTATTGCAGAAGGTTCGTTGAGAACTTCTCCAAGATTGCCAAGCCTCTCTCCAACTAGCTGCAGAAGAATGTCAAGTACTACTGGTCTCTAGAGTGTGAGGTGGCATTCAAAACTCTCAAAGAAAAGCTCGTCTCTGCTCCAGTTCTCACTCCACCAGATGAGTCCAAGCCCTACGAAGTATTCTGTGATGCTTCTCTTCAAGGACTTGGTGGTGTGCTTATGCAGGACAAGAGAATTGTGGTTTACACTTCTCGTCGGCTGAAGCCAAGTGATAAGAACTACCCCACACATGATCTTGAACTAGAAGCTGTGGTACATGCTTTGATTACGTGGAGACACCTTCTGTTGGGCAGAAAAGTCGACATTTTCACCGATCACAAGAGCTTGAAGTACATCTTCACACAGCCGAATCTGAACCTCCGCCAGACTCGTTGGGTCGAAATGATCCAAGAGTATGATCCCAGCATCGAATACACTCCTGGCAAGGCGAATGTGATTGCAGATGCTTTGAGCAGAAAGGCATATTGCAACAGCCTTCTTATCAAGCCGTTCCAGCCTGAGCTTTGTGAAGCATTCAGGAAGCTCAACCTCCAAGTGGTTCCACAAGGTTTTCTTGCAAATATTCAAGTTGCTCCTACCTTGGAAGATCAGATCCGTGAGGCCCAACTCAGTGATGCTATGGTGCAGAAAGTGAAACATGGTATTGCAAAGGGTACTCCTAAATACAAGTGCTATCGCGTTGATGAGAGAGATACCTTGTTCTTTGAGGAAAGACTTGTTGTTCCAAAAGGTGATCTCTGGAAGCTCATAATGGAAGAAGCACATGATTCTCTCCTTTCCATTCATCCTGGCAGTTCCAAGATGTACCAAGACCTCAAGCAATCTTACTGGTGGACACGCATGAAAAGGGAGATTGCCCAATTCGTGAATGAATGTGATGTCTGCAGAAGAGTGAAGGCAGAGCATCAACGTCCAGCCGGTCTTCTCCAACCTCTTCCTATTCCCGAGTGGAAATTCGACCACATTGAAATGGATTTCGTCACTGGCTTTCCTAAGTCCAAGAGAGGGAATGATTCTATCTTCGTGGTGATTGACAAGCTTACCAAAGTTGCTCACTTCCTTCCAGTCAAAGAATCCATCAATGCAGCTCAATTGGCAGAATTGTACACTTCCATAATTGTTTCCTTACATGGCATTCCTCAAGTTATCTCCTCAGACAGTGGAAGTTTGTTCACTTCTAAGTTCTGGGACTCCTTTCAGTCCGCCATGGGCACTAAGATCAGGTTCAGCACTGCATTTCACCCTTGGACTAGTGGTCAAGTCGAGAGAGTGAATCAGATTCTAGAAGACATGCTCAGAGCCTGTGTCATATCCTTCGGCATGAAATGGGAAGATTGCCTTCCATTTGCCGAGTTCTCTTACAACAACAGCTTCCAAGCAAGTGCCGGCAAAGCTCCGTTTGAAATCCTCTATGGCAGAAAGTGTCGTACCCCTCTCAACTGGTCCGAGACGGGTGAACGTCAACTTCTTGGTAATGACTTGATCTCAGAAGCCGAAGAAATGTGCAAAGTCATATGTGAGAATCTCAAGGCCGCTCAGTCACGTCAAAAGAGCTACTATGACGGCAAGCATCGTGATTTGGCTTTCAACATTGGTGATCATGTCTATCTCCGTGTTTCTCCGATGAAAGGCACCCAAAGATTCGGTGTCAAAGGAAAGCTTGCTCCTAGATACGTCGGGCCTTTCAAGATCCTTGGCAAAAGAGGCGATCTAGCCTATCAACTTGAGCTCCCTTCCAACTTCGCCAATGTTCATGATGTGTTTCATGTGTCTCAACTCCGCAAGTGCTTCAAGACTACTGAACGCATGATTCCGTTTGAAGAGATTGATCTTCAACAAGATTTGTCTTACCGAGAACATCCAGTTGCTATTCTCGAAGAAACCGAGCGCAAGACCCGCAACAATTCCATCAAATTGTAGAAAGTCAAGTGGTCACACCATACCGACCGAGAAGCTACGTGGGAACGAGAAGATCATCTTCGTTCCGAGTACCCTTCCTTTTTCCAGTCCTAGATCTCGGGACGAGATCTATTTGTAGTGGAGGAGAGTTTGTAATGCCCCGGATGTAATACTTTCCCTTTTGGGCAATATATAATATCTCTGGCTTCATCAATTCCATTCCGGGTTCTTCGTCTTTCGCGTTTTCGTCGTTTTGTCGTGTTGCGTGTGTGCATTCATTCATATCATGTAGTCATGTGCATCGCATTGCATTTGTATTGTCGTTTGCATCCGGTCCCACTCGTTTCTTTCCGTTGTCCGTTTCGAGTTCCGGAGCTCCCTCACGCGTCCGTGGCATCCCCGAGGCCTACTTTGGTGTTTGACCGTGTAACATTTCCGGTTTGGAGTGAGACTTGTCGTGTGTTGTTGTTTTGGTGTGTGTAACCCACCTGTCAAATCTCGCCGCGTTTGGAGTTCGTTTGCTACTCCAACAGTTATTCTCGTGGGTTGAAAGTACCCCCTCTTTGAGGCCCAAGACACCCCTCCAACAGCCCACCAAACCAACCCAAACCCCTCCCTTAATCTAGGCCACCCAATTCTGATCGCGTGGCCTAAAACCACACCTCATTTGGACAACCCTAGCTCCTTGTGCCTATATATTTGTCCATCTTCCCCAATTTTTGCCCCAAAATAAACCCTAGCCCATCATCCCCTTCCTCCAGCCATCTTCTTCCTCCAGATCGGGACCTCGCTGGAGTTTTCTCGCCGGAATCCTCGCCGGAATCCGCGCCACCGCCGGCCACCCTCCTTCTCCTCAATGCGCCACCCCGCCGCCTCGCGCATCCCCGGTCGCATC
>LR738714.1:797714011-797776934 GCA_902687465.1 Secale cereale
CCGCCGCCGCGGTCCGGCCAGGCCGCCGCCGGGGCTCCCTTCCGCCGGTCCCCTGCTTCTTGCCGCGCCGCCGGGCCGCAAGAGGGCCGCCGCCCCCAACGCCCTCTGGCGCCGTACCGCGCCGGTCGGGCACCGCCGCCGCCCCGGCCAGGCCGCCGGCCCCCCTCCGCCTCCCTTCACCGCACCCCGCGCCTCCGGTTGCCGCCGGTCGGCCGCTCAGGAGGAGCGCCGCCGCCGCGCATCGATCGGATCGGGAAGCCCCCGATCTCGATCTCCCAGCCGCTGGAGCTCCCAAACGGGCCGAAGCCCGTTAGCAGCCGCCCGATCCGCTCCACTCCGGCCCGGTAGCCACCCAGGCCCGATTCGCTTCTAGCCGGCCCGATACGCTCCGCGGATCCGTGCCCGTGTTGACCGCCCGCGCCGTTGACCACGCCCGCGGACCCGGTTGACCCCGTTTGACCCAGATCTGAGGTTGCTTCTTTTTCCACTAAGTCTGTAGATATTTTGTTGTCTGATGCTATTTTGTTTTAGTGATAACTTTTTGTGTGATGGTCCGATTTGAGCATAGGATATGTCAAAATGTTCGTGGAGACATGTACTACGTTTTGTTCCATTGTGTCATGCATGTTTGTGATCATCTAGATGCTTAAATACCTGTTGGAAGAGTGCAACTTGTTATAAACTGTTGTTTGTAGTTGTTTTCATGCCATCTTTTTAATGTGATAACTTGGTGCATGTTTATCCAAATGATGCAAATGATATGTCCACGTGTTCGTCATGAAATGCTCTACATGTCGATTGCTTTAGCTTGCATGATAGATTTCATCTTGACATGCTTATCTCCTTTGCAAAGTGCTATGTGGCTGTTATGTTGTTAAACTTGTTATGAGATGTCATTTTGAGGAGCTCATTGCTATCGTTGTGGTTGTCCCCTTGATGCATGCTTAAGTGTTTTGGATTCACCATCATGTGTAGTTTGGTGTGGTGCTTACCACTTGCCATGTTTAGCTTTGAGGTGACTTAAACTTGCTCTCAAAGATGCCAAGATGAAACTGCTGTTTTAACACTTAGTGAAATTTCACCAAGTCAGGAATCTGTAATTTTGAGATGCCATGTTTGCTTGTTGTTCTAGGCCAATCCATGATAGTTTTGGGGTGACTCTTGATGATTCCTTGTAGTATATATTGTTGGCTATCCATTCATGCTCTCACATGCTTATTTGAGTGGCTTTAGCATATTTAACTCTTGCTCCCAAGTTGCAACAAATTACTGCTGTCAGGATTTTGTTGTCAAGTTCAGTATGTCATAGCTTGTTGCTATTGATCCATGGCTCCTTTGGGGATGCTCCAATGGATTTGTTTGCTGTAGAATATGTCTAGTTTATATCCATGCTCATTGCCGTGATGTTTGAGTGCTGTAGGCCATTTATCTCTTGCCCCGAAGTTGCTATGTGGCTGTTATTTTCAGCTTGTGCTTGTTTATTGTTTCGGGTGTAACTTTTAGCCCGTAGCTCCGTTTTGAGCAAGTCCTATCTGAAACTTGTGTGATTTTTCATGTAGATTCATAATATCCTATTGTTATCATGTTTTGAAGCATTTTTTCTTGATGCATATTGTTGTGCTATAACACTGTGCTTCCTAAGTAGATTTTCGGTGCTTCCATAGTGCATCCGTTTTGCTTCCATAGTGCGTCAGCCATGCATCCAGTATTTTTGTGTGCGCATTGCATCTTGTTTGATTCGTTGCCTTGTGTTCTTGTGTTTGAGTAGAGACGGAAGCTGAGACCGAGTACGAGTACGAGCACGAGGTTTCGACCGAGGTTGAGAACGAGGACCCCTCTTACGATCCCATCGACAACTCTTCAGGCAAGATGACCGAACCCCGATAACATTACTATTTTTGCCTATTGTTAGAAGTCTCGATCTATAGTTTTGCCTCGATGCCCATGATTTCCTGTCAGCCTCCTATTTGTAACCATGAACCTGTTTAACCACCCTACCTATGCAAACCATTGATTGGCTATACATAGGCTTCGCTCAGCCCCTCTTATAGCATTGTTAGTTGCAGGTGAAGATTGAAGATTCTTGCTTCTTGTGGAAGCTTGTTGGGATATCACACTATATTAATTATTAAATGAAATCATCTATATATTGGTAATGGGTGGAAGGCTAAGCCTTTTTCTTGGTGTTTTGTTCCACTCATGCCGCTAGGAACCGTATAAACCGGTGTTATGTTCCTTGATTATGCGTTCCTCACACGTTTGGGGTTATGGGACCCCCTCGATAAACCGCTAAGTGCTAAGTTTTTTCCAGCAAGTCCCAACATTGGTACTATTCGCCTAATAACTAATAAAACTTGCATAGGGTCTTGCAAACCCGAGTTCTTAATCAACAACCCCGGGCCAGTGCTCCACATGAGTGTTGGTCCGAAACGGGGGTCCTGCGGGGCCACCACGAGGAAACTAGAGGATTGGTATACACCTGTAGCATCGCCCATCCGGTCGTGGCCTGAGAATAGATACGCGCGGCTATTGTCAGGATGTCGGCACGCCGGGAGGATTTGCTGGATTAGCCTTACCTTAGTCGGAGTATCTTGAGCACGGGATTCCGAGGATACTCGGGTCTTCCCACCTTGGAGTTGCGACTCCGCGGATCTTGGGCTTGTCATGGGCCAAGTTGGAACACCCCTGCAGGGTTATGAACTTTCGAAAGCCGTGCCCGCGGTTATGTGGCAGATGGGAGCTTGTTAATATCCGGTTGTAGAAAACTTGACACCATGTTCCAATACACTACCAGCGTGTGTACCGTGACTGTCATTTTCCGAAAGGGATTCGGGAGGTGAACACGGTGGGGTTATGTTTGACTTGCTACAGTTAGGATCACTTCGTGATCATCTCTCGACCGAGGCACCTTCTCTTCTTGCTCTCTTTTACGTAAGCTAGGCTAGTGCTGCTGCAGACTCTTGTTCTTTCTTCAGCCTTGTTCCTCACCCAAGGCTTAAATAGTCGTGTTACCAGGGAACGGGATTGCTGAGTCCTCTGTGGCTCACAGTTACTTCAACACCCCAGATGCAGGTACGATGGTGAGCTACACAGGTTGAGGAGCGTAGCCGTTACTACGTGAACTATCCGGTTGATCAGTAGAGCTTCTCCTAGGATTCGATCTAGACCTGTGGTTTAATGTTTTGTTTGGTATCTTGACATTTGGATCTTTACCCTTAGATGGGATGTGATGTTTTTTTGAATGATGTTTGGGCATGTAATGTATTTGTGTGACGTGGCGAGTGTAAGCCAATTATCTTTTCAGTTTTCCATCCCTATTTTTACATGAGATGTGCAAAGGTACCAATCTTGCGATCATTCCAGAATGGGCTTATATCTTTAAGTCGTGCCTCGACACGTAGGAGATATAGTCCCATCCTGGGCGTTACAGACATGGTGCTGGTGAAGATGTTGATGAAGATAGCCCTCCCCAAGATGTGAGAGTTGTTGGTGATGACGGCGGTGACGATTTCCCCTCTCGTAGGGAAGTATCCCCGGCAGAACAGCTCTGCTGGAGCCCTAGATTGGTTTACGCCTCGGTTCCGCCTCGAGACGGCGGCGTCTGGTCCCGAAAGCCTCCTTATGATTTTTTTCCAGGTCAAAACGCTTCATATAGGAGAATATTGGCACCGGGGGCCTGCCGGCTGGCCCTCGAGGCAGGGGCGCGCCATGGGAAGGGGGGCTCGCCCCCACCCTCGAGGCCAGCCGGTGGCCCCTCTTTTGGAGTTGTGCAAAATAGGTTTCCAGAGTTTGCTCCTTTTCCAGCCCAGAATTCCAGCTGCCGGTATTCTCCCTCTTCATGTAAACCTTGCAAAATAGGAGAGAAAAGGCATAAGTATTGTGAGAAAACATGTATGAACATCACATAATGCAATAAATATCAACTTATAAGCATGTTTCAAAATGGATGTATCACGTATCATTCATCATGTCATGACCATATCACATCACAACAGGCCCTGCAAAAACAAGTTAGACGTCCTCTACTTTGTTGTTGCAAGTTTTACGTGGCTGCTACGTGCTTAGCAAGAACAGTTTTAACCTACGCATACAAAACCACAACGATATTTCGTCAAGTATGTGCTGTTTTAACCTTCACAAGGACCGGGAGTAGCCACACTTGATTCAACTAAAGTTGGAGAAACTGACACCTGCCAGCCACCTGTGTGCGAAGCATGTCGGTAGAACCAGTCTCGCGTAAGCGTACGCATAATGTCGGTCAGGGCCGCTTCATCCAACAATACTGCCGAATCAAAGTATGACATGCTGGTAAGCAATATGACTAGTATCGTCCACAACTCACTTGTGTTCTACTCGTGCATATCATCTACGCATAGACCTGGCTCATGATGCCACTGTTGGGGAACGTAGTATTTCAAAAACTTTCCTACGATCACGCAAGATCTATCTACTAGATGCATAGCAACGAGAGGGGAGAGTGTGTCTACGTACCCTCATAGAGCGGAAGCGTCTAGTGACGCGGTTGATGTAGTCGAACTTCTTTGACATCCAAACAATCAAGAACCGAACGTACAGAGCCTCCGCGTTCAGCACACGTCAGCTTGATGACGTCCCACGAGCTCTTGATCCAGTAGAACCTCGCGGGAGATTCGTCAGCACGACGGCGTGGTGACGGAGATGATGAGGCTACCGGTGCAGGGCTTCGCCTAAGCACTGCAACGGTATGACCGACGTGTGATTCTGTGGAGAGGGGCACCGCACACGGTTGGGAGAGATCAACTGATCAACTTGTGTGTCTTTGGGGTGCCTCTACTCCCGTGTATAAAGGAGGAGGGGAGGGGAGGGGCCGGCCCTCTCTATGGTGCGCCCTAGGGACTCCTACTCCCAATGGGAGTAGGATTCCCTCCTTTCCCTAGTAGGAGTAGGAGAGGAAGGAAGGAGGAGAGGGTGAAGAAGAAAAGGGGGGCCGACCCCCTTCCCAATTCAGATTGGGCTTGTGGGGGGCACGCCCCCACGTTGGCCGCCTCCTCTCCCTTTCCACTATGGCACATTAAGGCCCATTAACTCCCCGAGGAGTTCCGGTAACCCCCCTGTACTCCGGTATATGCCCGAAACCTTTCGGAACGCTTCCTGTGTCCAAACATAGTCGTCCAATATATCGATCTTTACATCTCGGACATTCCGAGACTCCTCGTCATGTCCGTGATCTCATCCGTGACTCCGAACTACCATCGGTGCATCAAACCTCATAAACTCATAATACCGATCATCATCAAACATTAAGCGTGCGGACCCTACGGGTTCGAGAACTATGTAGACATGACCGAGACTAATCTCCGGTCAATAACCAATTGCGGAACCTGAATGCTCATATTGGTTCCTACATATTCTACGATGATCTTTATCGGTCAAAACCGCATAACAACATATGTTGTTCCATTTGTCATCGGTATTTTACTTGCTTGAGATTCGGTCTTCGGTATCACCATACCTAGTTAATCTCGTTACCGACAAGTCTCTTTACTCGTTTTGTAATACATCATCTCATGACTAACTCATTAGTCATTTTCTTGCAAGGATTATTATGATGTGCATTACGAAGTGTCGGTGTATTGGAAATGACACCTATGGGATCACAAGAATCCCTACTACGGTTGCGGGGCGAGGGGTTGAGAGAAGAGCGGATCAAACAGATAGCAGACGATTCCTTTACCCAGGTTCGGGCCGCGACGATGCGTAAAACCATACTCCTGCTTTGGTGGATTATATGTTTGTGTTCTTCAGCTAGCTACGGGGCATGAGGAGCTCCAAAAAGCCGAATCCTTCTCCTGGTCGCCTTGGGCCTCCTTTTATAGAGAAAGGGGTCGCCACAGTGGCACACAGGAGGTGGAAAGGGTACAATGGTGCGAGGTTATCCCTCGCATTACATGACAAGGCGCATTTAATGCACCTTGCTTAGGTGTCCTTGCTTTATCGGGGACGGGGGAGACATCCATGTTGTCCGTCGCCGCTCCTTCTTGTGTCGACATGCGCCCTGGCCAGCGATGCCTGAGATGCCATGTAGGCAGGCAGGCAGCTGAGGTGGCGCAATGGTGGGTCTCCACGAAGATCTGCATGTCGCCACGCAGGTGCCTGCCCAGATGGTTGGGTCGGCAGCTGCATGGGGCGGTGGAAGCTTAGCTGGCGTGGGCCTGATGGTGGCCCTGCAGGTGTCTTCGGCAAGGGCCTTGCTAGGGCCCCGGCAAGGGTCTTGCCGTGGCGCCCGCTGTCATCCCCGACAAGATGCTTACCGGAGGTCTTGTGGTATTCCTTGGCTGGGATCCCGCCAAGGGTCGTCGTCTTCTTAGCGTGTATCTGATCTTGAATGTCTTCACAAAGATCTGCATGCCATCACGGGGATGTCTCCAAAATCCTTGCCCCATGGGGGCAGTGGACTCAAGGGGGATTTGCTTCGCAGACGTGGGGCGAACTGCCGCGGCAAGGGTCTTGCCGGGGCTGTTAAAGCCGGCCTTGGCAAGGATCTTGCCGGGGCTGCTAAAACCGGCTCCCTGCAAGAATCTTGCCGGGGGATCCCGCTTCGTCCCTTTGCTCTATGTGGTCTTGGATTTGGGCTTCAGTTCCATCGAGCTTCGGTCATACCCTGGCTCACCTTCCTTGCCGTGCTTGGTGTGGTGGTGCCCGTGGCTTAGACTGCCCGTGCACAGTCATAGGGGTACAAAAAGTGTATCCCTCTTTTTGTACACCGACAGGAGCCCCCGGTCCTGGGCCACACATAAGCCCAACGCGTTGTTGGGCTAGGCCAAGAACGGTGCGCGGGCAGGCGGGACGGTTTTTACCGTGGTAAGATTTTCCGCGCGCTGCGCCTCCCATGATCCGCGCGCGCGGCGCGGGGTGGAGGGGCGTGCATGGCGTGGGCGGCACGCGCGGGGCGGTTCTCGCAGCCATGTGTCACGTCGCAGTAAATGCGAAAGGAGGCGGCCCGCATTTCCCCCCCATAAGAAGGAATAACCGCGGGCGCGCTGCTCACTTCCTCCGTTTTCATCGCGCCTCGTCCAATCTCAAAGCCGCCGTTTCCTCTCTTCCTTCCTTCCGAAGCTTCCGCCGTCGCCTGCCGTTGTCGCTTTGCCCTCCCCCTCTCTCAGACCTCCAACTTTCTCAGCCACCATGGCGTCCAAGTCCGTCAAGGGCAAGGGGGCGGCCAAGGGCGCCGGGACCGTCGAGCCACCGGAGAGCACGCTATCGGGGGACCGGACGAAGTCCGCCATCTTCTCCCGTCGACGGTTGACGTCCACGAGCTCCGGGCCGCCTTCAAGCCCCTTTGGGGGGTGAAAACAAGGGGGAAGAATTTGGGACATCCGGCGACGTGCGTCATTCCGGCCGCATGCGCCGAACCTGGACCAAATCGGTATCCCTTCTTCGTCAACTACTTTTCTTGCGGGTTATGTCCCCCTTCTCCGATTTCTTCTGCGATATCATGCACACCTTCGGCTTCCGCCTCTTGGATTTCACTCCGAACGCGGTGGCGTGCATGGCTTTCTTCGCGCACCTTTGCGAAGGCTTCGTCGGGGTGCAGCCCAACAGGGCGCTCTTCCACCACTATATCACCCCTCGGATCCAGCCGGGAGGTGCCGTCTCTGGATGCATCACCTGGATTCCGAGATCCAAGGGAGTGTACCCGGACGGCGCCGTGAAGGAGAGGTGGGATGAATGGCACGGCCCGTGGTGCTGGATTGAAGAAGAACACCCGCCAAGATTCTGCAAGGTCCGCCGGGTGCCGCCGGTCCGTGGCAGTGACTGGAGCGACGTCGATGCTGCCGACGGGAGGCTCACCGTCGCCACCACTAGGATTTTCCGGCTCACCCAGGCTGGACTCACCCTTGAGATGATCGGGGCGAACTTCATCCGCCGTCTGATCGCCCCGTTGCATAACAAGGGGAGCCCAGCCTGGCTCTCCAGGAATCCTGTTGACGTTATGCGACTCCGCCCCGACCTCGACCACAACTTTACGGTGATGGGGCATGCCCATTTCTTCCAACGGCTCTTCCAGCTTGATGTGGGTTGCGACGGCGAGGTCGAACGGATCGGCAAGGCCGCGAGGGCTGCCGTAAAGGCCGGCAAGGCCATCAAGGGGCCGTTCTTCAAGCTGCCAGCGGGGGTGGTCCCGCTGTGCAACAATTCGCACAAGTCCGAGATCATCCCCATGATGCCGGACTGCAATGCGCACGGCCCTGCCCCGAGCTGGAAGGAGCCGGCAGACGAGGACGTGCAGCAATTCTTAGACACTCTGGTTGAGGTGTATGTCAAACCTGACGCCGAGCGGTGGCTTGTCATGGACACCACCTAGGCAGAGCTGGACTACATCGCCACTAGGGCGAGGGAGGCGCAGCTTGCCATGGAGGCCGGCAGCGCCGGGAGTGTGGAGGACAAGGCCGCAACAGCTGCGGAGGAGGAGGAGCTAGCCCAGTGGGCGGCGGCCGCCGGGGAGGCTAGCAGCGCCAACACTGGAGCTCCGCTTGTTGAGGACGCGGCCGACGAGTCGTCATCGAAGGAGGACGTGGCGGCGGGCTCGACGCCAGCCAGGGGAAGAGGGCGAGTCCTACCGCGGGCTAGTTCCGAAGAGCCGGTCCAGCCCGGCAGGGCCACGCAGCCTCAATTGACCCTGGAGGGGTCCGGGCGCCACACGAGGGCCACGGCAGCGAGGAGGCTGACGAAGGCCACCGAGAAGAAGAAGGCAGCAGCCCCTTCTCCATCTGGGCGCGCACCAACTCCGCCTTCTTCGCCTCCCCCGGCAGACGTTGACTCGGATGTCGACGCGGGGTTCCCTTTTGATCTTGGGCCTCCCAGCCCAAAGAGGAAAAGGAAAGCGGTGGAGAAGGAGATGGACGACGAGTAAGTGCTCCGTTCCTTACTACCATTTCCATTCTCCTGAACCAAGTCACCCATCTTGATCTCTTTTTGCTTCTTCAGGGATGCAGAGACGTTGGCCCAGAGGATAAAGTGGGTGAAGGCCTCGGCGAGCAGCCAGCCCCCCGGCTGGGGCTTCAGAGACACCACTGGTGGTGTTGAACAGCCCGTACAGCAGCCCCCGGCACAGCCCCCAGCGTAAGTTCATCACCCTCTTCTTGCTTGACATGCAGTAGGTGTTTGATGCTATGGTGCTGACCATGTCTGTTTTGTAGGACGGGAGCGGCAGCAGGAGGACCCGCAGGGGGCTACCCCCAACACACCACCCCTATCGACTATGCCGCCGCGAGGGGCGTCCCCGGCAAGGGCGCCAAGCATGGAGCCCACACGCATGGAGGAAGAGGGGAACTTAGGCGCTGGTGGCTCGGCCACGGCACCAAACGCCGGCGGCGAGGGGGCTTCTGCTTCACAGCCTGGCACTGGTGAGTCGCCTGTCTTCTGTCTCTGCTTTTCCCTTATTCTTTTTCTTGGAATCATCATCCCCATTACTGCCCAGGCCGTCCTTCAACAGATATGGAGGACGTGGACGCCGTCATCGGGGATGTTGCTAAGGAGGCCGTGGCGGAGGCCGACAGGATTGCCGCCGAGGAGGCTTCCAAGGACGCTGCCGAGGCCGCCGCTGATATGGCCGCAAAGGATGCCGCCAAGGGTTCCAGCGGTGGGCCTGCCGGGAGGCCGGCAAGGCCACAGCCGAGGAAGAGGCGGTTGATGATCAGCCTTCTTCCTCCACAACCTCGGGCCCCAGCAGGTATCCGAAGGTGGGAGACGATCTCTTCGTCCATCTTGCAGGGGCGTCAAGTTCCCGAGCGCCCGCCAGAGGGGAAGTCTTCGACGGCGAGGTGCTCGCCGCCACCGGGCTCGAGGTGGTCTATGAACCGGGCATCGACGGCGACGGTTCTCCAAAAGAGCAGCTCTTCCGGGCCATGGGGGCCAATTTCCAAAAGCTCCAAGTGCTCTACCGTGCCCGTTCGGACAAGGTGAAGTCCAGGATGGCAACGGTGGACGAGGCGGAGGTGGACATCAAGGGGCGCGTTGCTGAGGCGCAGACCTGGTTCCGCCAGGCTCGCGAAGAGCAGAGAGCCTTTCAGGAGGAATTGGCCAGGCGCGATGCAGAGCTCATCATGAAGATGGCTGACATCGAGAAGGCCCAGGAAGAGGCGGCAAACTTGGCTGCCGTGGCCGAGGCCGCCCAGAACCGGCATCAACCCGCCTTGGATTCCCAGGAGGAAGACCTCTCCGCGTGCGAGGCGAAGCTTGCCGCAACGCTCCGCGGCAAGGATGAGGAGCTTGAGGTCCTTGTCGAGCGGTGGACTCACGAGCTGGGGCAGAAGCACAAAGAGGCACTCGATGCCTAGGCTCTGGTCCATGCCGGCAAGGTGAAGGAGCTGGAGGTAGAGCGGGACGAGCTGAAGGAGCATGTCTTCAAGCTGTCTGACGAGAAGAGCACGCTCAACTGTGCCTTGGCAGAGGTGCATGGAGCGGCCATCAGCAGGGCTAGGGAGCTCTTAAAGCGCAAAAATCCATCAAAGATCTCAAGCTGAAGCTGGGGAATCTCGAGAAGATGTTGTCGGAGAGTTCGGCTCGGGAGGAGACCTTGACCAGGAGCCTGGAGGAGGAGAAGCAACTGCAGGCAGACGAGGCCGCCTCCCACCAGGAATACGTGGCGGGCGAGAACAGATGGATCAGCCGGCTGGAAGACGTCGCCGGTAGGGTTACCTCGCAGTTGGCCCTCATGGGGATGCCAAACGTGAGGTATGCCCGTGAGTGGAGCGGGACCGTCAACGCCAAGCTGACCCTGTTCTTCGAGGGCGTCCTCAGCGCCTTGGCTGATCTTCACTTCAACAGAACGGCCACGCTAGCCAGGGAGGCCCGACGACTTTGCCAGGGGCTCATGACCAAGGTCCTCACCAAGATGGCGTACTGGAATCCCGTCCTCGACTTCGAAGTTGCGATGGATAGCTTGCCAGAGGATGCTGACCTCACGGTGCTCAAGGAGCGCATCAAGCCCGTCATCATCTGCATCGATGCAATCAAGAGGGTGGAAGACCAGCGCCGGGATTAGGCATCCCGTACTTCTTCGCCGCTGTGGGTTCATGACCAAGACAAATTTTATCTTTAGTTAGAACCGCAACGATGACATGATGTAATATAACTTTGAAATATTTCTGGGATTATGCATGCTATTTTCCTGTTTGTTGTTTCTTTGTACGTCCACCCTACGCTAGCTGGGTAGGCTAGCCGGCGTGAAAAACCGAGGGCGGCTTCTTGGGGACGGGTCCCCATTGGCCTGCTAGGCGAGCGTGCTGCCGGGTGAGCCACCTTGCCGCCCTTAGCGCAGCCGCTTGAACTGTCGAGTTTGACTCGAGTCAGAGTCGAGAGCCTTGCCAATTGCGGAAGGCTACCCTATGATGGGCCTCGAACCCCTCGTTGGATTACCCCAGGTGGAAGGTGTAATATGCAGTAAGTAGAAGTGTTTTCCCTTAGCAAAGATGCCAATGATCGAATCCCCAGAGACTCCTCGGTTCAACAAGTAGGTGTCAACTGCTAACGGCGCAATTAGCAATCAACGTGGACCTGCACACAGATACAAATAACTTTGCTCCCAACGAGTACAGAGAGGTTGTCAATCTCTCTGGCCTTGTAGTTCACAAAGGGTTAAAAGCAATATGATAGTAGTGATAGATAGTAATTTGCAATAGTAAGTAAAATAGCGGAAAGGTAAATAGTGTATGTGATCAATGATAGTAATATGGACCGGAGTCACATGATGTTTACTAGCGATGTCTCTCTCCCAAAAGACGATAAAACAGCTATGCGAGGTAACAAATTACAGCTGGGCAATTGACAGGACCACGAACGCAAACCAATGCTAACTACATTGCAAGAAAGGTTGAGGTTCAAAGCATGGGCGGTACGCCAAAGTAAGTAGACCGAAATCCATCTGCATCTACTACTAATCATCCACCTTGAGATATCTATCCAGAACATCTCGCTGGTATTAAGTTGCGAGTCCCACCCATAGTGTAAAGTCAATGCATCAGACAACTGCATTAAAAGAACTTTGCGTAAAGTAAACAATCCTTGCACCCGCGGGCACAAGCACCGTTGTTTTCCCCCTTGTGGCAACAGCACATCCCCTAGACTCATGTTTCTGTCACTCAAGCTAGTCATCGAGGGGCATGAACCCACAATCGAGCATAACGTTCCCTCTTGGAGTCACTACTTACTACTTGGCCAAAGCAATAAATAACAACAGAGAACATGCAAGAATTACTTATGAACTAAAATATAAAAGAGGTGAATCAAATATATTACTCAAGATCAATCTGAACATAATCTCATAATCCATCGGATCCCAGCAAACTCAACATAGCAACAACACAAGGATTACATAGGTGCCTCGATCATGTAGGGCAGCTCACGAGGACTAATTAGTGAAGCACAAGAACGGGAGGAGAACATCACATAGCTACTGGTCATGGACTCATGGTCCAAGGGAGACTACTCACGAGTCATCCGGGAGGCGTCCATAGTGGTGGAGAAGCTCCCGGTGGTGATCCTCCCCTCCGGCAGGGTCCCGGGAAGAGTTCTCCTGGTGCTCCCGATCTTGGAAGCGGCGGCGGCGGCGGAACAGAGATGGGATCGCGAAAAGAAGTCCTGTTTCAAGGGTTACGGGGGACCCTTTAAATATCTGCCAAAGTAGGGCATCGGGGGGCTCTCGGGGTGCCGAGGCGCCCCCCCGGCGCGGCCCAGGGGGGGGCGCCCACAGGGCGCCTGGGGCCCCTGTGGCCCCCCTAGGCTCCCCTTCGGAAGCAGTGTCGTTCCCGATACGCTGATTTTTTATATATTTTTTATGGATTTTTCTGGGCAGTTCTCGAAACATGAAAACCTGAAATAAAAAAATAGCCGAAAACAGAAACTGGCACTAGGGTGCACTGGATTAGTAAGTTAGTCCAAATATGATCAAAAGTGTATGGAAGTGTATGAATATCATAGCAATATCACCCAAAAGTGGCATGGAGCAAGCAGAAATTATAGATACGTTTTGGACGTATCAACATCCCCAAGCTTAATTCCTGCTCGTCCTCGAGTAGGTAAATGATAACAAGAATAATTTCTGTGGTGACATGCTATTAACCATATAAGACTTTCTCATAGTCATATGACAAAAGCTTACTGAGACAATGATTCTAAAGTACTTAAGTTGTCTCAAGAGAAAATCACAAATGACTGAAAGTTTTACAACATGAAACTGAAACATCAAAAAGATTTGCAATGAACATGATGTGCAAATATGATCAAGTGATATCTAGCTTGCCCCCTTTAGTGATGCAAAACATAAGTGCGGGGGCACCTTCAAGGTTGAAGTGATGACTAGATACAATCATTTCAAAATAAACGATATCACAATCATGCAAAAGACAATGCTACTTTGGGACAATGCACATTACACTCAGAATGACAATCATGCTCTCAGTAGTTGGTGCTTAAAGTGCTAGAGCTTTTTATTATGAAACATGGAAGCAATTGTGTCAACGGTAGTAGTACTTCATATGTGTCATGTATAAAACATCTTATAAGTTGCAAGCCTCATGCATCGAATACTAATAGTGCTCGCTCCTTGTCCTAATTAGCTCGGATCCCCATGGGTTATCATTGCATTGCATATGTTTTTACCAAGTGTCACAAAGGGGTACCTCTATGCCACATGTACAAAGGTCCAAGGAGATAGATCGCATTTGATTTCTCGTTTTTGATAAATCTCAACTTGAGGACATCCATACCGGAACAACATAGAAAATAGATGATGGACTCCTCTTAAATGCATAAGCATATTCTCATGAGAGATTGAGGATTAATGTCCAAGCTAAAACTTCCACCATGATGCATGGCTTTGGTTGGCGGCCCAATGTTCTTCTCTAACAATATGCATATTAATTCAACCCACGGTAAATCACCCTTACTTCAGACAAGACGAACATGCATAGCAACTGTGACGCCCGAGACCGACGTCCCAGAAGATTCCAGAAGATGCCCGAAGATTCCAGATGTTCCGGGTTGCCCGTGTGTTTCAGTTCTGCTTGTGTTATTTAATTTTTGCATTGCATCATGTCATCATGCCATCATGTCATATTTTATTTTTGCATCTCAACCTAAATAAACCGTGTGGTCCTTCGGTCCATTTAAATCGAGGGAAGATGTCTTCTCTTTATAACATATGAAAGTCTCTCATTATTTTAGGGAGCTATATAATAATATTCCATTCGTTGGAATTACCTGCAACACACTTGCATAATTCCCCATGTTATTTCACTTCAAGTTTCACCTCCAAAAACCTTGCTTATATTCTTTTCCGTTGTTTCGAGGTTCTTCCAAAAACCCCTCCAACAATTTTATTAAATCCCTGACATTTTTGTGAGTCCAGGGAATTTTTACCCTTGCCATAACTCTATTTTTCTAGCACCCCCTTCTTTCTTTCTTGTTGTGGTATTTCTGTTTTTTTTGGGAAAAACAGCAAAGGAGCAGCCCAGCCCTGGCCGCACCTCTTCTCTTGGGCCTCCAACCCATCTCCCATCTCCTTCTGGCCCAACCAGCCTCCAGCCCATCCCCACCGAACCCTAGCGGTCGCCCGCACCTCGACCCCGCTCCTCTCTTTCCCCTCGCTCTACCCATGCGCCGCCAGCCTCTCCCGCATCGATCCCAAATCCCTTCGAGGCCGAGCCTCTACCTCTCTCTCTGCCCGATCCCGTGCCGCATCCCCTCTCCCCTCAAGCCTGTGCCTCTCCCCCGACGCCATCTCCTCCTCTCGAGCGCCCCGGGCCTCTTTCCGTCGCGAGGCAAGGAGCCCCATCGCCCGACGTCCCCGCCTCCTCGCCTCTGGTCCTCCAGCCAGGAGCGCGCCTCCCTCGCCGCGGCTCCTCCCTCCAGCGTTCCTTGCCGCGCCCCTTCCTCCGTGCGCCGATCGCGTCCAGGGCCGAGAACCCCTCCTCCAGCCTCACTCTGGTTCTCCTCCGCTCCAAGCTCGCGTCCAGGGCCGAGACCCCCTCCTCGCCAAGGCCTCTGCCCTTTGTCCTGCAGCTCGCGACCTCGCCACAGGCACCGCAGCGCCCTCCAGGGCCTCGCCTCGCCTGGTTCTCGCCTCGCCGCGGCGCCCCTCCATCTCCAGCAGCGCGGCTCCCTTCCCTTGCCCCAGGACGAGCCGTGCGCCCCGAGCCAAGCAGCTGCAGCGCGCCGCGCCCCGCGAGCAGGCCGCCGGAGCCGCTGCTCCTCCCTGAGCAGCCCGAGCTCCATCTCCTGCGCGCCGTGGTCTTCTTCTACGAGCCGCGACCGCGGATCCTCCTCTGCCCGTCCCGTGCAGCCTCAGCCTCGCCTCCTCGTCACGCCATGGAGCGAGCTCCGAGTTTTGTTGCTGCTGCTGTGCTACTTTTGGTTGGGTTTTGTGTTTTGTTTTATCCTGTAAATAACTTGGAGCAGCAAGTATCCCTTCGTTGCAAGTACGTCTACGATTCATGAACGACTACGTCGTCGAAGACCCTCAAGTACATCTACGGCCGAATGTCTACGAACCGTGTACGAGATCGACGCCCGAACAACTACCGTCGCGAGATCGAGAACCCCAAGTACCACGACGACCGGCTCGACAAGTACCACTACGATCGCGATGTAACAAGTACCCCGCCGGCGAGTACCTCTCCGATGAACGTGTACCACTACCGTCGCCCGAGTACAACTACCGCTACAAGAACAACTACTTCCCTCTACGGCCATGTACAACTACTTCCTCTACTTCCACTACGTCCCTCGACGACTCGATTCCGCCCCGAAACGAGAGTTTCGAAGGTATAACCCCGTCGATGACCCGTGTGATGCATGCTTGTGTTGTATGAAATGTCTCCGTTGTGCGCCTCGTGCCCGTTCCACCTTTTGTCATGTTCCTCGGTTGCCTCGTCACCGACTCGTGGGAACCCGGTAACGGGATCGTCCCGCCTTTCATCTTGTTTCACTCACTTCGTCATCTTTTGCACCGGTCTCTCAACGAGTTACCGGAACCGATATGATGCGTTGCATCATTTTCGGATCGTTGCCGTGGCACCCTTTCTCCACCACGGTGACAAGTGCTTCATATCTCTTTTAAGTCAACCTTTTAATAAATTGCATAAACTTGATCATGTCATCCGCATCATGTTAACAACATTATATATGTGTGAATTGTTGTTGCTTTAATAATTTTTAAACATGCTCATGGGGATTTTCCGGATATGTTGTTGTTATTTTCCGGCCCCATTTAAATTGCCTAGTTAGTGTAGTTTTATTATGCTTCACCTCTTGCCATGTTAACCAACATTTAACCTTGTCTTGTAAATAACGAGAGTCAATTAAATAATTATTGTGGTGTTTTGTCAATATGCAACTCTTTGCATATTGATCTCCACTTAACTTGTAGTTTTGTTTGTGCACTTTGCCATGCCATGCATAATTAAACCGGACATGCATCATGCTTGCTTGTGCATCGTATGCCATGTTGATGCTTGTGTGTTTACCGTGTTGTTTCTTTCTTTCCGGTTGCTTCTCTTGTTAGCTTCAGTTTCGTTCCGGCGTTGTGAGGATTCGCTCGACTGTGTTGCTCCGTCTTCTTCTTGGATCCGTTCTTCTCCCTTGTGGAATTCCAGGCAAGATGACCGAACCCGGATACCATTACTATCTTTGCCTATTGCTAGTAGTTCCGCTCTATAGTTTTGCCTCGATGCCCATGTCTTTCTTGTCAGCCTCCTACTTGTAACCAATTGCCATGTTTAACCACCCTACCTATGCAAACCGTTGCTTGGCTAAGTACGCTTCGCTCAGCCCTTCCTATAGCGTTGCTAGTTGCAGGTGAAGATTGAAGATGCTTGCTTCATGTTGAAGTTTGGTTGGGTTATATCACACTATATAAATGCTTAAAATGAAATCATCTATATACTGGCAGGGTGGAAGGCTAAGCCTTTTGCTTGGTGATTTGTTCCACTCATGCCGTTAGGAACCGTATAAACCGGTGTTATGTTCCTTGATTTTGCGTTCCTAACACGGTAGGGGTGTATGGGACCCCCTTGATAAACCGCTAAGTGCTAAGTCTTTTCCAGCAAGTCCCAACATTGGTACTATTCGCCTAATAACTAATAAAACATGCATAAGGGTCTTGCAAACCCTCTTTTATTTAATTCAACCCCCCGGGCCAGTGCTCCACATGAGTGTTGGTCCGAACCGGGCAACCTGCGGGGCCACCTCGAGGAAACTCAAGGTCTGGTAAAAACCCGTAGCTTGTCCAATCCGGTCGTGGCCTGAGACGAGATACGCGCGGCTACTATCAGGGTGTCGGCACGCCGGGAGGATTTGCTGGATTAGCCTTACCTTAGTTCGGTTTAACTTGAGCACGGGATTCCGAGAATACTCTGGTCTTCCCAACTATGGAGTTGCGACTCCGCGGATCGTGGGCTTGTAATGGGTCAAGTTGGAACACCCCTGCAGGGTTTGAACTTTCGAAAGCCGTGCCCGCGGTTATGTGGCAGATGGGAGCTTGTTAATTCCGGTTGTAGATAACTTGACACAATGATTCAATACACTACCAGCGTGTGTTCCGTGACTGTCAATTTCCGAATAGGGATTCGGGAGTTGAACACGGTGGGGTTATGTTTGACCGGCTTTAGCTAGGATCACTTCGTGATCATCTTTCGACCGATGCACTTCTCTTCTCGCTCTCTATTACGTAAGTTAGTGCTAGTTGCTGCTGCAGACTCTTGTTTGTTCCTTCACCTCATATTCTTTCTTCAGCCTTGTCCTCACCCAAGGCTTAAATAGTCTTGTTACCCGGGAACGGGATTGCTGAGTCCTCTTTGGCTCACAGTTACTTCACCACACCAGATGCAGGTTCAGCCGAGTTTGATGCAGGAGCTGGTTCAAGTACTTCATCGGGAGCTCGATGAAGAGTGTGGCCTTTTGTTTGTGACGTTTCGATGTTCAGTAGTGGTTTCTACTAGGATTCGATCCTGACCTGTGGCGTTATGTTGTTTGGTATCTTTCTTTTGGATCTTACCCGTAGTCGGGCTGTGATGTTCTGAATGATGATTGTTTATGTAATGTATTGTGTGAAGTGGCGAGTGTAAGCCAACTATCTCCTTTTGCATTTTAATCCCTCTTTTACATGAGTTGTGCAAAGATACCAAACTTGAGATCATTCTAGGATGGGCTTATACCTTTAAGTCGTGCCTCGACACGTAGGAGGTATAGTCCCATCCTGGGCATTACAAGTTGGTATCAGAGCCTTCTCCGACCTAGAAGCCCCCACTGTTTGATCGAATCGTTGACGGTTGAGTCTAGGCACACACTGAAAACTTTTTGAGTCCTATATTATATCGGAGAGTAGGATTTCTGTTTGCTTCTCATCCCCTTTCTCTCTGGTGAGGACTCCTGACGATTACTCTTATCTCTTCTACTTTCAAAATTTGCACCAAATTTTTTTTAGGATCTCGCGAGTATTCTGGGATTGTTTCGATGTTCTTGTGACAAGGATATTGTTCTCGATGCCTCCTGTTACCGAGGAGTTGAGCTTCGAGGTATCATTGACACAAGCATATCGCGGCAGTACTAAATACTTAAGACGGCCGACATCGAAAATCTCTCCTATACGGCCAGTGGCAAGATAACCCCGACATCACCCAGTACTGGGGAGGTAGTTCGAGAGTATTGCCATAGCTTGTTATAGTGGATGCTTTTCGAAGGTCCGAGGTAAACAGTTTCCGAGAAAGACTGGTTATGTGTTGAAGGATGGATACACCTGGATGTAGGTTTAGAGTTGATTGCGCGGTGCTTCCCGTGTATCCCCAACACCTGATTGCATAACTGGAATCTTTCGGAAATCTATAGGTGGGTTCATCTAGTAGTTCTAGGCATTCTTCCAACGGATGCTCGATATGAAGTTTGGGGTTTTACATTGAGTGAAGTGGTTTTATGGACTTGTTCTGATCGGGAGTTGCATCTTAAAGGGTCCTTGGCTATGCTGATCCGGGGATTGCAAAACCCTTTTGTAACATGTTCCATGAGCTTTCAGCACGAAGATGTCGAACGAAGCTCCTATCTTGCATTTGTTCTATCTGATCCGTGTTCCTTTTTATTTACCTTTTGTTCTCTAAGTGGCTTCTCGACAAGTTGATGTACCTGCGGAATTCATTCGTTCGAGTCTCTGTTCGAATGATATTGTGAAGATCTTGTTGCATATCTACCCTTTGTTCTTGTTTTGATTCTGGTATTCGAGTTGCTTCGATGTCAAATGTTGATTCCATACCTTTCCTGATCGGTGTTCTCATACTTCTATGGGAGTGCTATTTCTTCTTGATCATCAAGATGGTCATGTTAAATTCTTTTTCAACCGGTGTCCATTTTGTTCATCCCAAGTTGTCTTTGTTTTTCCCCACCCTCCCACCCTTCTTCTTCTCGGAGCAAGAAATTCTCAAGGAAGTATCCATTTTATTCATGTGATATTTCTTCATTCTTTCCTTCAATGTTCTTATCCGGTGAATTATCGTGAAGATGCTCAAGAGCTTCAAGTTCATCATTCTTTTGTTCTCTAATTCTTCCGGTGGATGTAATTCAAGATTTCGGTGTCGATCTTATCCTTTTCCTCTTTTCACAATGCTTTCTTATTCCGGTGCATCAATTAATCATTCTCCTCTAGTTGTTCATATCCGGAGTGCTGGAGATTCATAATTCCATTCTTAATCCGTTCAAGCTATTTTTGAGATTGTCATCTTATTCAAGTCATTTAATTCAACCGGTGCTATATCTCGCAAGCAATCTTTTCTAACGGTGATTTCTTTGAGTGGGCCTTAACCCACAGGTCTTTTCCAGGATCTTACCTAACTCTTCCAATTTTTCCGGAGTTATACTCAAATTCTTTTCAAATGTGACGTAAGAATGATTTCCATCAGTCACATGCCTTCTCCAAGATCGCTTTCAAATTCTTTTCATCATTGGTTCAACCTTTTAATTTTTCATTCCAGAGTGCTCAACAATTCTTCATGGCTTTTCTCTTCTTCATTATCAACATTTGCAGACCGGAGAAGTGTTTCTCTTAAATCTTGGCCCGTTCTCTTGATGAGTTGTGGTTCTAGCTTCTTGCCATCCTCATAATTGTTTTAGATTGTGAGGAATTCTTTTTATACCCATCCGGAGCATTTTCATGAATTCTTTTCTTTGTGATCCTCCGAAGGCCATCATTTCAGAATATTTCTTCGTTCTCAGTTTTCAACTTCGTCCTCCAATTATTCTTCATTGATGTCTCTTCGTTCGTCTCCATATTCTTACGGTGGTTCTCTCAAGTTTACTCTTCCGTTGTTATCATTTTAATTCATTTGTTCTTTTCATAATCCTACCGGTGGTTCGTTGAAGATCTACCCAAGCTTGTGCGAGATCTCTCTTTAATCCTTTCCAATGAGAATAAGTAGTATGACAAATCCTTTGGTTGTCATCAATTAAATTGGTAAAGGAGATGCATAACATAATTCTTATTCTTGTTCCTTCAGGTGACTTAATTCTTTTGTCTGGAGCTTGTTCATCTTATCATATTCTCGGTTTCAAGTGTTCATCTTGTTTTCCGGAGCTTCAAGCTATTTCAGTTATATCATTTCAACTTCATCTAATTCATCGCAGGCCTTGAATCTTATTCGTTTCATCTTTCACTTCTCATGCTTTCTTTACCGGAGTTCTTCATGGTGGTTCATCATCATTTAATTCATCCTCGAAGTCTTCATCAAGATTCTTGTTGGAGGAGCTCAAATAATTCTACTTCTTGCATTTTGAAGTGCAATTCTTTCTACCTTATCTTTTCAGATGGTGTTATGTCATTCTTGACAATTCCTTCATGTTTTATGATTCACGAGTTTCAAGAATGAGATATTCATTTTCCTTCTTCAGGAGATCTTTTCAGCACTTTAATTTATTCGTTGGAGTTATCTTGGGTTGTATTTCACCTAAAAGCTTTCCCTAAGGATTGTTGCTATTATGGTGCTTATAAATGACCCAAGTTCTTCATTTATCATTCCGGTGAAATAAGTTTTTCATCTCCTTGTTGATCTCAATCCAATCATTTGTTTTCCAATAATGGTTGGTTGTCACCTCTTAATTTTGAGATGTTTTCCATAAGCCCACATGAACCTCATTCGTTTCGTTGTTGATTTTCCATCAACCACGTTCAACACTTCTTCGTAAGGTTGCTCTTTCAATTCAATTTTGAGAGAAGTTGTCATTTTCTTCTCCGTTATTTCTTCCCAACGATCTTGCATCTATTCTTTCGTTCCGGAGGTCTTGTGATGTTGCTCTCTTTAACCATCATCTCGTTTTATCAGGATCATGTTTTTTCCCTTGTTTATCATTTAACCGGAGTGTTGTATTTTCATTCAAGTTCCATCATCTTATCTAGTTTTGCCTATATTTTAACCGGAGTGCTGTCTGAGTCCTTCTTAACCTTTGTGCCATTCTTTCATTGTTTCAGAGGCAATATGTTGTTGTTTTCATCAAGTATCGCTCCATCTCCTTAAGTTCTTGTTAATTCCTTCCATTTTCAGACGGAGTGCTGTCCAATTCTGTCATTCTTATTCCTTGGCTATACCATTGCGGTTTCTTATTCTTTTGGTTCGTAAGCTCTTGTTTTCATGTCTTTAACCTACAAGGTTCTCTTAGTGCTCCTGGTTCCTCTTTTCTAACGGAGTGTTTCATCTTCGTTCATCTCCGTTGTATTCTTCTTTCAACTTGCTTAACCTCTCAAGGTTCGTGGTTTCACTCGTCTGTCAAAGAAGCAACTTTGTTTTACCTCTTCCTCTTCCGTTTTTACCCGGTGATATCTCTAGGATCTCGGGTCGAGATCCTCTGTTAGTGTGGGAGAGTTGTGACGCCCGAGACCGACGTCCCAGAAGATTCCAGAAGATGCCCGAAGATTCCAGATGTTCCGGGTTGCCCGTGTGTTTCAGTTCTGCTTGTGTTATTTAATTTTTGCATTGCATCATGTCATCATGCCATCATGTCATATTTTATTTTTGCATCTCAACCTAAATAAACCGTGTGGACCTTCGGTCCATTTAAATCGAGGGAAGATGTCTTCTCTTTATAACATATGAAAGTCTCTCATTATTTTAGGGAGCTATATAATAATATTCCATTCGTTGGAATTACCTGCAACACACTTGCATAATTCCCCATGTTATTTCACTTCAAGTTTCACCTCCAAAAACCTTGCTTATATTCTTTTCCGTTGTTTCGAGGTTCTTCCAAAAACCCCTCCAACAATTTTATTAAATCCCTGACATTTTTGTGAGTCCAGGGAATTTTTACCCTTGCCATAACTCTATTTTTCTAGCACCCCCTTCTTTCTTTCTTGTTGTGGTATTTCTGTTTTTTTTTGGGAAAAACAGCAAAGGAGCAGCCCAGCCCAGGCCGCACCTCTTCTCTTGGGCCTCCAACCCATCTCCCATCTCCTTCTGGCCCAACCAGCCTCCAGCCCATCCCCACCGAACCCTAGCGGTCGCCCGCACCTCGACCCCGCTCCTCTCTTTCCCCTCGCTCTACCCATGCGCCGCCAGCCTCTCCCGCATCGATCCCAAATCCCTTCGAGGCCGAGCCTCTACCTCTCTCTCTGCCCGATCCCGTGCCGCATCCCCTCTCCCCTCAAGCCTGTGCCTCTCCCCCGACGCCATCTCCTCCTCTCGAGCGCCCCGGGCCTCTTTCCGTCGCGAGGCAAGGAGCCCCATCGCCCGACGTCCCCGCCTCCTCGCCTCTGGTCCTCCAGCCAGGAGCGCGCCTCCCTCGCCGCGGCTCCTCCCTCCAGCGTTCCCTGCCGCGCCCCTTCCTCCGTGCGCCGATCGCGTCCAGGGCCGAGACCCCCTCCTCCAGCCTCACTCTGGTTCTCCTCCGCTCCAAGCTCGCGTCCAGGGCCGAGACCCCCTCCTCGCCAAGGCCTCTGCCCTTCGTCCAGCAGCTCGCGACCTGGCCCCAGGCACCGCAGCGCCCTCCAGGGCCTCGCCTCGCCTGGTTCTCGCCTCGCCGCGGCGCCCCTCCATCTCCAGCAGCGCGGCTCCCTTCCCTTGCCCCAGGACGAGCCGTGCGCCCCGAGCCAAGCAGCTGCAGCGCGCCGCGCCCCGCGAGCAGGCCGCCGGAGCCGCTGCTCCTCCCTGAGCAGCCCGAGCTCCATCTCCTGCGCGCCGTGGTCTTCTTCTACGAGCCGCGACCGCGGATCCTCCTCTGCCCGTCCCGTGCAGCCTCAGCCTCGCCTCCTCGTCACGCCATGGAGCGAGCTCCGAGTTTTGTTGCTGCTGCTGTGCTACTTTTGGTTGGGTTTTGTGTTTTGTTTTATCCTGTAAATAACTTGGAGCAGCAAGTATCCCTTCGTTGCAAGTACGTCTACGATTCATGAACGACTACGTCGTCGAAGACCCTCAAGTACATCTACGGCCGAACGTCTACGAACCGTGTACGAGATCGATGCCCGAACAACTACCGTCGCGAGATCGAGAACCCCAAGTACCACGACGACCGGCTCGACAAGTACCACTACGATCGCGATGTAACAAGTACCCCGCCGGCGAGTACCTCTCCGATGAACGTGTACCACTACCGTCGCCCGAGTACAACTACCGCTACGAGAACAACTACTTCCCTCTACGGCCGTGTACAACTACTTCCTCTACTTCCACTACGTCCCTCGACGACTCGATTCCGCCCCGAAACGAGAGTTTCGAAGGTATAACCCCGTCGATGACCCGTGTGATGCATGCTTGTGTTGTATGAAATGTCTCCGTTGTGCGCCTCGTGCCCGTTCCACCTTTTGTCATGTTCCTCGGTTGCCTCGTCACCGACTCGTGGGAACCCGGTAACGGGATCGTCCCGCCTTTCATCTTGTTTCACTCACTTCGTCATATTTTGCACCGGTCTCTCAACGAGTTACCGGAACCGATATGATGCGTTGCATCATTTTCGGATCGTTGCCGTGGCACCCTTTCTCCACCACGGTGACAAGTGCTTCATATCTCTTTTAAGTCAACCTTTTAATAAATTGCATAAACTTGATCATGTCATCCGCATCATGTTAACAACATTATATATGTGTGAATTGTTGTTGCTTTAATAATTTTTAAACATGCTCATGGGGATTTTCCGGATATGTTGTTGTTATTTTCCGGCCCCATTTAAATTTCCTAGTTAGTGTAGTTTTATTATGCTTCACCTCTTGCCATGTTAACCAACATTTAACCTTGTCTTGTAAATAACGAGAGTCAATTAAATAATTATTGTGGTGTTTTGTCAATATGCAACTCTTTGCATATTGATCTCCACTTAACTTGTAGTTTTGTTTGTGCACTTTGCCATGCCATGCATAATTAAACCGGACATGCATCATGCTTGCTTGTGCATCGTATGCCATGTTGATGCTTGTGTGTTTACCGTGTTGTTTCTTTCTTTCCGGTTGCTTCTCTTGTTAGCTTCAGTTTCGTTCCGGAGTTGTGAGGATTCGCTCGACTGTGTTGCTCCGTCTTCTTCTTGGATCCGTTCTTCTCCCTTGTGGAATTCCAGGCAAGATGACCGAACCCGGATACCATTACTATCTTTGCCTATTGCTAGTAGTTCCGCTCTATAGTTTTGCCTCGATGCCCATGTCTTTCTTGTCAGCCTCCTACTTGTAACCAATTGCCATGTTTAACCACCCTACCTATGCAAACCGTTGCTTGGCTAAGTACGCTTCGCTCAGCCCTTCCTATAGCGTTGCTAGTTGCAGGTGAAGATTGAAGATGCTTGCTTCATGTTGAAGTTTGGTTGGGTTATATCACACTATATAAATGCTTAAAATGAAATCATCTATATACTGGCAGGGTGGAAGGCTAAGCCTTTTGCTTGGTGATTTGTTCCACTCATGCCGTTAGGAACCGTATAAACCGGTGTTATGTTCCTTGATTTTGCATTCCTAACACGGTTGGGGTGTATGGGACCCCCTTGATAAACCGCTAAGTGCTAAGTCTTTTCCAGCAAGTCCCAACATTGGTACTATTCGCCTAATAACTAATAAAACATGCATAAGGGTCTTGCAAACCCTCTTTTATTTAATTCAACCCCCCGGGCCAGTGCTCCACATGAGTGTTGGTCCGAACTGGGCAACCTGCGGGGCCACCTCGAGGAAACTCAAGGTCTGGTAAAAACCCGTAGCTTGTCCCATCCGGTCGTGGCCTGAGACGAGATACGCGCGGCTACTATCAGGGTGTCGGCACGCCGGGAGGATTTGCTGGATTATCCTTACCTTAGTTCGGTTTAACTTGAGCACGGGATTCCGAGAATACTCGGGTCTTCCCAACTATGGAGTTGCGACTCCGCGGATCGTGGGCTTGTAATGGGTCAAGTTGGAACACCCCTGCAGGGTTTGAACTTTCGAAAGCCGTGCCCGCGGTTATGTGGCAGATGGGAGCTTGTTAATTCCGGTTGTAGATAACTTGACACAATGATTCAATACACTACCAGCGTGTGTTCCGTGACTGTCAATTTCCGAATAGGGATTCGGGAGTTGAACACGGTGGGGTTATGTTTGACCGGCTTTAGCTAGGATCACTTCGTGATCATCTTTCGACCGATGCACTTCTCTTCTCGCTCTCTATTACGTAAGTTAGTGCTAGTTGCTGCTGCAGACTCTTGTTTGTTCCTTCACCTCATATTCTTTCTTCAGCCTTGTCCTCACCCAAGGCTTAAATAGTCTTGTTACCCGGGAACGGGATTGCTGAGTCCTCTGTGGCTCACAGTTACTTCACCACACCAGATGCAGGTTCAGCCGAGTTTGATGCAGGAGCTGGTTCAAGTACTTCATCGGGAGCTCGATGAAGAGTGTGGCCTTTTGTTTGTGACGTTTCAATGTTCAGTAGTGGTTTCTACTAGGATTCGATCCTGACCTGTGGCTTTATGTTGTTTGGTATCTTTCTTTTGGATCTTACCCGTAGTCGGGCTGTGATGTTCTGAATGATGATTGTTTATGTAATGTATTGTGTGAAGTGGCGAGTGTAAGCCAACTATCTCCTTTTGCATTTTAATCCCTCTTTTACATGAGTTGTGCAAAGATACCAAACTTGAGATCATTCTAGGATGGGCTTATACCTTTAAGTCGTGCCTCGACACGTAGGAGGTATAGTCCCATCCTGGGCATTACAGCAACTCACATGATATTCAACAAAAGTGTGACAGTTGATGGCGTCCCCAGAAGCATGGTTACCGCTCAGCAAGCAACTCATAAGAAATAAGATACATAAGCAACATATTCTTTACCACAATAGTTTTTAGGCTACTTTCCCATGAGCTATGTATTGCATGGTTAATTTGCTTAGTGTAGGTGGAGGTTAGCAAAAGACTGGGAGCAACCAACTAAGAGAGCAATGACGGTCATAATCATGCAGAGCGACAAAGCAATATTGAATCAGGCATGGTAGTTATATCGCTACTTAGAAACAAAAGATCATCAAGGCTTGACAGACTTTCTTTACAGTATTGAATATGCGTGAGCATACGCCAAGTCAATCAAAATAAATTCTCGAAGGAAGATATTATTAAACCATACCACATCATAGGCAAACAAACCAAGTTGGTACTCCAATGACACATTGGGAACCTCCCAGCTATCTGAGATTAACCATAAGAAAACCTGAACTACTAAGCACCATCATGAAAGTAGCATCTTTATCACAGACACATTAAACAATGCAACGGAAGCAAACACTCTTAATAAGGTGATCATGGTAATTAAAAAGAGTTCAAGCAACCAACTAAATAAAAGCTCTTGAAAAGATAAGCATGAATACTAAGAGCAGAGCATGATAGTAGCTATTAAAAGACAAAGAACACACACAACATATATAGACATGAAAATTCTATGTTATGTTCTAGGTAGAAGTGAAGCGTGTTTCTCTCCCACATAAAGAACGCTGAGTTCCGACTCGTTATGAAAAACTAAAAAGAAAACTAAAAGCAAGACGCTCCAAGCATAGCACATAACACATGAAGTGATAAAAATATAGCGGAACGAAAGACGAACTGATAATGTTGATGCAGAAGGGGATGCACGGGGGCATCCCCAAGCTTAGACACTTGAGTCTCCTTGAATATTTCTTGGGGGTGCACGGGGGCATCCCCAAGCTTGAGCGCTTGACACTCCTGAATCTTTTTATCATCTTCCCTCGCACACTTGAAAACTCCTTTCATACATAACTCATCATAATCTGATTAGCGAGGTTAGTACCCTTAATAAAATAATTGTTCCTTGCTGGAAATAAATATATTCTTGAAGTTCTACTGTTTCTCAAGATTTCCAAAAGGTTTTTGCAAAGAAAAAGCAAGCTCTTGATTTGCAAAATGAAGGAAAGGCAAAACAGGACAGAATCTGTGAAAAACAGAACAGCAGGTAGTAAATGATTTGTTCGGGGTACTTGTGCAACTCGAATCAAAAAACTCAGAACAGACACACGAAAGTCAATTATGTAGAGAACACTGTCGAAAAAATTCAGACCAAAAAGATGATCTGGTGATTTTATACGAATTTTTCTATCCAAGGACAGAATCTGTTTCCTGGACAGCACCTCACAACTTTTGAACTTTCTAGCAATCAGAGGCTATACTTGGCACAAATATGAAAAGCAAAGATACAATGATGATGCTACAGCTGTAAACAACATCAAGACACAACAAAAGCAAATTATACAAATTTATTCATGTGGGCTGCCTCCCAAAAGCGCTTTCTTTTATGCCTTTAAGCTACGCATAATGCATAGAGATCAAGTTTTATCAAGGGTAAAAGAATAGCTAGCCCGTACAACGGACTCAAAAGGTAACTTGATCTTCTTTCGAGGGAAGTGTTCCATCCCTTTCTTGAGAGGAAACTGAAATTTTATATTACCCTCTTTCATGTCAATGATAGCACCAACGGTGCGTAAAAAGGGACGTCCCAAAATAATTGGACAAGAAGGATCGCATTCAATATCCATAATAGTGAAATCAATGGGAACGTAATTATCATTAACAACGATAAGAACATCGTTGATCCTCCCCAAAGGTTTCTTTATGGAAGAATCAACGAGACGAACACCAAAAGAACAAGGATCATAAGGTTTCAATTCAAGCATATCATATATTCTTTTGGGCATAACAGAGGTACTAGCTCCAACATCACATAATGCATAGCAAGAGAAGTCATTCAATCTAATTTTTATCATAGGATCCCAACCATCTTCTAGCTTTCTAGGTATGGATGATTCTACTCTAAGTTTCTCCTCCCTAGCTTTGATGAGAGCATTAGTGATATGCTCTGTGAAGGCAAGATTAAGCGTGCTAGTGCGGGGCTCTCTAGACATCTTGTGAAGGAAATCAATAACTTCGGTAAGAGTGCAATTATCAAAATCAAGGTCCCTAGCATCAAGTAAGGTAGTAGTGGTGTCCTTTAGGTTCACTTGTTTGGTAGTTTCTATAGTCATAGCATCACCTTTAACTTCGGTAAGCATAGTCTCTAGTTCGGTAGTGGAGTTCTTGGTGATAGGATAAGCATTGTTGTTCCCATAAGAATTAGAGGGGAACGGTCTAGGATTGCTACCAAAATTACTCCTATAAGCATTGTTGTTAAAATTGTTTCTAGAGATAAAGTTCACATCTACTTGTTCTTGAGCAATCAAAGAATTTAAAGGAACATCACGAGGATCAACAGTAGATTGCTTCGAAAGTAGAGACATGATCAAGTCAACTTTTTCATTTAAGGAGGAAATCTCCTCGACAGAGTTTACCTTCCTACCTGTTGGAGCGCGTTCGGTGTGCCATTGGGAATAGTTGGTCATCATCTCATCGAGAAGCTTTGTGGCAGCACCAACTGTAGTTCACATAAAAGTTCCTCCCGCGGTCGAATCTAACAAGTTCCGCGAGGTAAAGTTCAAGCCTGCATAAAAAGTTTGGATAACCATCCAAGTAGTCAAACCATGAGTAGGGCAGTTCTTGATAAGAGATTTCATACGTTCCCAAGCTTGGGCAACGTGTTCATTATCCAATTGTTTAAAATTCATTATGTTACTTCTAAGTTGGATAATTTTAGCAGGTGGATAGTATTTTCCGATAAAAGTGTCTTTGCACTTGTCCCATGAATCTATGCTATTTCTAGGCAAAGACTGAAACAAAATTTTAGCTCCTCCTCTCAAGGAGAAAGGAAAAAGCTTAAGCTTAACAATGTTACCATCTATTTCTTGGAACTTTTGCATATCACAAAGGTCAACAAAGTTGTTTAAGTGTAAAGTAGCATCATCTCCAGCACCGGAGAATTGATCTTTCATGACTAAGTTCAGTAAAGCAGGTTTAATTTCATATGAAGGTGCTGAAGTGGCAGGTGTAGTGATAGGTGTGCTGATAAAGTCATCGTTGTTGTGACTAGTGAAGTCACACAACTTGGTGTTCTCGGTGGAACCCATAGTAGCAAGCAAGCAAGATAACTATTTTTGTGATTTTCGATAAAAGGTACTAAAGCAAAAACTGAAAGGTAAACTATCAAGACTAAAAAGCAAAGGTAAAAGATAGCATGCAACTCCCCTATCCTGAAGAGTGGAGTCCCCGGCAACGGCGCCAGAAAAACTCCTTCATGGGCCTCTAACCCCTCGTTGGTTACCCCAAGTGGAAGGTGTGAGATGCAGTGTTGTGGAAGTTTTTCCCTTAGCAAAGATGCCAAGGATCGAATCCCCGGAGACTCCTAGGTTCAACAAGTAGGTGTCAAATGCTAACGGCGCCAGATATTAGCAATCAACGTGGACCTGCACACAGATACAAATAACTTTGCTCCCAATGAGTACAGAGAGGTTGTCAATCCCTCCGGCCTTGTAGTTCACAAAGGATTAAACGCAAATGATAGTAGTGATAGATAATGTTTGCAATAGTAAAGAAAAGCGAAAGGTAAATAGCAGATGTGATCAATGATGGTAATATGGACCGGAGTCTCATGATGTTCACTAGTGATGTCTCTCTCCCAAAAGACGATAAAACAGCTATGTGAGGTAAACGAATTACAGCTGGGCAATTGACAGGACCACGAACGCAAACCAATGCTGACTACATTGCAAGAAATGTTGAGGTTCAAAGCATGGGCGGTACGCCAAAGTAAGTAGACCGAAATCCATCAATATCTACTACTAATCATCCACCTTGAGATATCTATCTAGAACATCTCGCTGGTATTAAGTTGCGAGTCCCACCCATAGTGTAAACTCAAAGCAACAGACAACTGCATTAAAAGAACTTTGCATAAAGTAAACAATCCTTGCATCCTAGACTCATGTTTCTATCACTCAAACTAGTCATCGAGGGGCATGAACCCACAATCAAGCATAACGTTCCCTCTTGGAGTCACTACCTACTACTTGGCCAAAGCAATAAATAACAACGGAGAACATGCAAGAATTACTTATGAACATAAATATAAAAGAGGTAGATCAAATATATTACTCAATCACAATCTGAACATAATCTCATAATCCATCGGATCCCAGCAAACTCAACATAGCAACAACATAAGGATTACATAGGTGCCTCGATCATGTAGGGCAGCTCACGAGGACTAATTAGTGAAGCACAAGAACGGGAGGAGAACATCACATTGCTACTGGTCATGGACTCATGGTCCAAGGGAGACTACTCACAACTCATCCGGGAGGCGTCCATGGTGGTGGAGAGGCTC
This sequence comes from Secale cereale, assembly GCA_902687465.1. Classification (NCBI taxonomy): domain Eukaryota; kingdom Viridiplantae; phylum Streptophyta; class Magnoliopsida; order Poales; family Poaceae; genus Secale; species Secale cereale. The sequence goes on from LR738714.1 coordinate 797,744,724, forward strand.
CCGATGGTGATCGTCCCCTCCGGCAGGGTGCCGGGAAGAGTTCTCCTGGTGCTTCCGGTCTTGGAAGCGGCGGCGGCGGCGGAACAGAGATGAGATCGCGAAAAAGAGTTCCCGTCCCGAGGGTTTCGAAGGACGCTCTAAATATATGCCAAAGGGGGGCACCAGACGGGGCTTGGGGGGCCCAGGCGCCCCCCGGCGCGGCCCAGGGGGGGGCGCCGCCAGGGCGCTTGGGGCCCTGGTGGCCCCCCCGCCCCGGCTGTACTTCGGGCGCAAGGTAGGTTCGGGAACGCTGATTTTTTATATAATTTTTCTGGATTTTTCCTGACAGTTCTCGTAATGTGAAAACCTGAAATACAAAAACAGCCGAAAACAGAAACTGGCACTGGGGTGCACTGGATTAGTAGGTTAGTCCAAATATGATCAAAAGTGTATGGAAGTGTATAAATATCACAGCAATATCACCCAAAAGTGGCATGGAGCAAGCAGAAATTATAGATACGTTTTGGACGTATCAGTTATCCATCGCATTACATGACAAGGCGCTTTAATGTGCCTTGCTTAGGTAGCCTTGCTTTATCGGGGACGGGGGAGACATCCATCTTGTCCATCGCCGCTCCTTCTTGTGTCGACACGCGCCCTGGCCAGCGATGCCTGAGATGCCATGTAGGCAGGCAGGCAGCTGAGGTGGAGCAATGGTGGGCCTCCACGAAGATCTGCATGTCGCCACGCAGGTGCCTGCCCAGCTGGCTGGGTCGGGAGCTGCATGGGGCGTTGGAAGCTTAGCTAGCGTGGGCCTGATGGTGGCCCTGCGGGTGTCTTCGGCAAGGGCCTTGCCGGGGCCCCGGCAAGGGTCTTGCCGCGACGCCCGCTGTCATCCCCGGCAAGATGCTTGCCGGAGGTCTTGTGGTCTTCTTTGGCTGGGATCCCGCCAAGGGTCGTCGTCTTCTTAGCGGGTATCTGATCTTGAATGTCTTCACAAAGATCTGCAAGCCATCACGGGCATATCTCCCGAATCCTTGCCCCATGGGGGCAGTGGACTCAAGGAGGTCTTGCCGGGGCTGTTAAAGCCGGCCCCGGCAAGGATCTTGTCGGTGCTACTAAAACCGGCTCCCGGCAAGAATCTTGTCGGGGGATCCCGCTTCGTCCCTTTGCTCTTTTTGGTCTTGGCTTTGGGCTTCAGATCCATCGAGCTTTGGTCTTACCCTGGCTCACCTTCCTTGTCGTGCTTGGTGTGGTGGTGCCCGTGGCTCAGACTGCCCGTGCACAGTCATAGGGGTACAAAAAGTGTACCCCTCTTTTTGTACATCGACACCAAGAGGGCCCAGAGATACCTCTCCGACACTCAGAGTGACAAATCCTGTTCTTGATCTATGCCAACACCACGAACACCTTCAGAGACACCTGTAGAGCATCTTTATAATCACCCAGTTACGTTGTAACATTTGATAGCACACAAGGTGTTCCTCCTGTATTCGGGAGTTGCATAATCTCATAGTCATAGGAACATGTATAAGTCATGAAGAAAGCAATAGCAGTAAAACTAAACGATCATCGTTTATTATTCATGCTGTAATCGTATTAACCGGAAACTTAGTACATGTGTGACTACATAGACAAAACAGAGTGTCCCTAGTATGCCTCTACTAGAATAGCTCATTGATCAAAGATGGTTATGTTTCCTAACCATAGACATAAGTTGTCATTTGATCAACGGGATCACATCATTAGGAGAATGATGTGATGGACAAGACCCATCCGTTAGCTTAGCACTATGATCGTTTAGTTTTACAGCTATTGCTTTCTTCATGACTTATACATGTTCCTATGACTATGAGATTATGCAACTCCCGAATACCGGAGTAACACCTTGTGTGCTATCAAACATCACAGTGTAACTGGGTGATTATAAAGATGCTCTACAGGTGTCTCCGAAAGTGTTCGTGGTGTTGGCATAGATAAAGAATAGGATTTGTCACTCCGAGTGTAGGAGAGGTATCTCTGGGCCCTCTCGGTAATGCACATCATAATAATCCTTGCAAGCAAATGATGAATGAGTTAGTCACGAGATGATGTGTTACGGAACGAGTAAAGAGACTTGCCGGTAACGGGATTGAACTAGGTACTGAGATACCGACGATCGAATCTCGGGCAAGTAACATACCGATGACAAAGGGAACAACGTATGTTGTTATGCGGTTTGACCGATAAAGATCTGCGTAGAATATGTAGGAGCCAATATGAGCATCCATGTTCCGCTATTGGTTATTGACCAGAGATGAGTCTCGGTCATGTCTACATAGTTCTCGAACCCGTAGGGTCCGCACGATTAACGTTTGATGACGATCGGTATTATGAGTTTATGAGTTTTGATATACCAAAGGTAGTTCGGAGTCCTGGATGAGATCACGAACATGATGAGGAGTCACGGAATGTCCAAGACATAAAGATTGATATATTGGATGACTATATTCGGACACCGGAACTGTTCCGGAAAAGTTTTGGATTTAACCGGAGAGCCGGAGGGGATTACCGAACCCCCCCCCCCCCCGAGGGAGTATGGGCCATAGTGGGCCTATGAGGGAAGGAGAGGGGCAGCCCATAGAGCTGGCCGCACCCCCCTAGGGTTCCTAGTTGGACTAGGAAAAGGGGGGGAGGCGCTACCTCTCCTTTCCTTCTCCTCTCCCCCTTCCTTTCCTACTCCTAGTAGGAATAGGAAAGCGGAATCCTATTCCTACTAGGAGTAGGAATCTTACTCCTGGCGCACCTTAGAAGGCCAGCCGCACCTGCCCCCTTGCTCCTTTATATACGGGGGCAGGGGGGCACCCAAAGACATAGAAGAAACATTGTTCTAGCCGTGTGCGGTGCCCCCCTCCACAGAAAGACACCTCGGTCATACCGTTGCAGTGCTTAGGCGAAGCCCTGTGTCGGTAACTTCATCATATCCGTCACCACGCCATCGTGCTGAAGAAACTCTCCCGCGAGGTTCTACTGGATCAAGATCTCATGCGACGTCATCAAGCTGAACGTGTGTTGAACGCGGAGGCTCCGTACGTTCGGTGCTTGATTGGTTGGATCGCGAAGAAAGTTCGACTACATCAACCGCGTCACTAGACGCTTCCGCTCCCGGTCTACGAGGGTACGTGGACACACTCTCCCCTCTCGTTGCTATGCATCTGGTAGATAGATCTTGCATGATCGTAGGATTTTTTTTTGAAATACTACGTTCCCCAATAGTGGCATCATGAGCCAGGTCTATGCGTAGATGATATGCACGAGTAGAACCTAGTGAGTTGTGAGCGATAATAGTCATATTGCTTACCAGCATGTCATACGTTGGTTCAGCGGTATTGTGAGATGAAGCGGCCCGGACCGACATTATGCGTACGCTTACGCGAGATTGGTTTCACCGTTATGAGCACTCGTTGCTTAAAGGTGACTGGCAGGTGTCTGTCTCTCTCACTTTAGCTGAATCGAGTGTGGCTACGCCCGGTTCTTGTGAAGGTTAAAATAGCACATACTTGACGAAAAATCGTTGTGGCTTTTGTATGCGTAGGTAAGAACGGTTCTTGCTAACCCTGTAGCAGCCACGTAAAACTTGCAACAACAAAGTAGAGGACGTCTAACTTGTTTTTGCAGGGCATGTTGTGATCTGATATGGTCAAGACACGATGAGTGATACGTTATTGTATGAGATGATCATGTTTTGTAAAGTTATCGGCAACTAGCAGGAGCCATATGGTTGTCGCTTTATTGTATGAAATGCAATCAGCATGTAATTGCTTTACTTTATCACTAAGCTGTAGCGATAATCATGGAAGCAATTGTTGGCGAGACGACAATGATGCTACGATGGAGATCAAAGTGTCGCTCTGGTGACGATGGTGATCATGACGGTGCTTTGGAGATGGAGATCAAAGGCACAAGATGATGATGGCCATATCATATCACTTATATTGATTGCATGTGATGTTTATCTTTTATGTATCTTATTTTGCTTAGATCGGCGGTAGCATTATAAGATGATCCCTTACAAAATTTCAAGGTACAAGTGTTCTCCCTGAGTATGCACCGTTGTGAAAGTTCATCGTGCGGAGACACCACGTGATGATCGGGTGTGATAAGCTCTACGTTCACATACAATGGGTGTAAGCCAGTTTTGCACACGCAGAATACTCGGGTTAAACTTGACGAGCCTAGCATGTATAGACATGGCCTCGGAACACTTGTGACCAAAAGGTCGAGCGTGAATCATATAGTAGATATAATCAACATGAGATGTTCACCATTGAAAACTACTCCATCTCACGTGATGATCGAACATGGTTTAGTTGATTTTGATCACGTGATCATTTAGATGACCAGAGGGATGTGTAGCTAATTGGGAGGTCTTTAAGTAATATGATTAATTGAACTTTAATTTATCATGAACTTAGTCCTGGTACTATTAGCATATCTATGTTGTAGATCAATAGCTCGCAATGTAGCTCCCCGTTTGTTTTATATGTTCCTAGAGAAAACTAAGTTGAAAGATGTTAGTAGCAATGATGCGGACTTGTACCGTGATCTGAGGATTTTCCTCATTGCTGCACAGAAGTATTATGTCCTTGATGCACCGCTAGGTGACATATCTATTGCAGGAGCAGATGTAGACGTTATGAACGTTTGACAAACTCGGTATGATGACTACTTGATAGTTTAGTGCACCATGCTTTACGGCTTAGAACTAGGACTTCAAAAACGTTTTGAACGCCATGGAGCATATGAGATGTTCCAGGAGTTGAAATTAGTATTTCACACTCATGCCCATGTCAAGAGGTATATGACCACTAACAGTACATTGCCTACTAGATGGAGGAGAATAGCTCAACCAGTGAGCTTGTGCTCAGATTGTCTGGGTACTACAATTGATTAATTCAAGTGGGAGTTTATCTTCCAGATAAGATAGTAATTGACAATGTTCTCTAGTCATTATCACCAAGTTAGTAGAACTTCGAGATGAACTATAATATGCAAGGGATGACGAAAGTAATTCCCGAGCTCTTTGCGATGCTGAAATTGGCGAAGGTAGAAATCGAGAAAGAGCATCAAGTGTTGATGGTTAACGAGACCACTTGTTTCAAGTAAAGGGCAAAGGGATAGAAGGGGAACTTCAAGAAGAATGACAAGCAAGTTGTCACTCCCATGAAGAAACCCAAAGCTAAACTCAAGCCTGAAACTAAGTGCTTCTACTGCAAAGGAAATGGTCACTGGAAGTGGAACCGCCCTAGATACTTGGCGGATAAGAAGGATGGCAAAGTGAACAACGGTATATTTGATATAAATATTATTGATGTGTATTTTACTAGTGTTCATAGCAACCCCTGGGTATTTGATACCAGTTCAGTTGCTAAAATTAGTAACTCGAAACGAGAGTTGCAGAATGAACAGAGACTAGTTAAAGGCGAAGTGACGATGTGTGTTGGAAGTGGTGCCAAGATTGATATGATCATCATCGCACACTCCCTATAATTTCGAGATTAGTGTAGAACCTAAATAAATGTTATTTGGCATTTGCGTTGAGCATGAATATGATTTGATTATGTTTGTTGCAATACGTTATTCATTTAAAGTCATAGAATAATTGTTATTCTGTTTACATGAATAAAGCCTTCAATGGTCAAACACCCAATGAAAATAATTTGTTGGATCTCGATCGTAATGATACACATATTCATAACCTTGAAGCCAAAAGATGCAAGGTTAATAATGATAGTGCAACTTATTTGTGGCACTGCTATTTAGGTCATATTGGTGTAAAGCGCATGAAGAAACTCCATAGTGATGGACTTTTGGAATCAGTTGAATATGAATCACTTGGTCCGTGCGAACCATGCCTCATGGGCAAGATGACTAAAACTTCGTTCTCCGGAACAATGGAGCGAGAAACATATTTGTTGGAAATCATACATACTGATGTATGTAGACCGATGAGTGTTAAAGCTCACGACGGGTATTGTTATTTTCTGACCTTCACTGATGATTTGAGCAGATACGGGTATATCTACTTGATGAAGCACAAGTCTGAAACATTTGAAAAGTTCAAAGAATTTCAGAGTGAAGTAGAGAATCATCATAACAAGAAAATAAAGTTCCTACGATCTGATCTTGGAGGTGAATATTTGAGTTACGAGTTTGGTTTTCATTTGAAACAATGTGGAATAGTTTCACAACTCACGCCACCCGGAACACCACATCGTAATGGTGTGTCCGAACGTCGTAACCGTACTTTATTAGATATGGTGCGGTCTATGATGTCTCTTACCGATTTACCACTATCGTTTTGGGGTTATGCTTTAGAGACAGCTACATTCACGTTAAATAGAGCACCATCTAAATCCGTTGAGACGACGCCTTATGAACTGTGGTTTGGCAAGAAACCAAAGTTGTCGTTTCTTAAAGTTTGGGGCTGCGATGCTTATGTGAAAAAGCTTCAACCTGATAAGCTCGAACCCAAGTTGGAGAAATGTGTGTTCATAGGATACCCAAAAGAGACTGTTGGGTACACCTTCTATCACAGATCCGAAGGCAAGATATTTGTTGCTAAGAATGGATCCTTTCTAGAGAAGGAGTTTCTCTCGAAAGAAGTATGTGGGAGGAAAGTGGAACTTGATGAGGTAATTGTACCTTCTCCCGAATTGGAAAGTAGTACATCACAGAAACTAGTTCCAGTGATTCCTACACCAATTAGTGAGGAAGCTAATGATGATGATCATGAAACTTCAGATCAAGTTTCTGCTAAACTTCGTAGATCAACCAGAGTACGTTCCCCACCAGAGTGGTACGGCAACCCAGTTCTGGAAGTAATGTTACTAGACCATGATGAACCTACGAACTATGAGGAAGCGATGATGAGCCCTGATTCCGCAAAATGGCTTGAGGCCATGAAATCTGAGATCGGGTCCATGTATGAGAACAAAGTATGGACTTTGGTTGACTTGCCCGATGATCGGCAAGCTATCGAAAATAAATGTTACTGTTTACAAAGCTTGACTTGTTGCGAAAGGTTTTTGACAAGTTCAAGGAGTTGACTACGATGAGACTTTCTCACCTGTAGAGATGCTTAAGTCTGTCCGAATCATGTTAGGAATTGCCGCATTTTATAAAATCTGGCAAATGGATAACAAAACTGCATTCTTTATTGGATTTATTAAAGAGGAGTTGTATATGATGCAACCAGAAGGTTTTGTCTATCCTAAAGGTGCTGACAAAGTGTGCAAGCTCCAGCGATCCATCTATGGACTGGTGTAAGCATCTCGGAGTTGGAATATACGCTTTGATGAGATGATCAAAGCATATGGTTTTATACAGACTTATGGTGAAGCCTGTATTTACAAGAAAGTGAGTGGGAGCACTACAACATTTCTGATAAGTATATGTGAATGACATATTGTTGATCAGAAATAATGTAGAATATTCTGGAAAGCATAAAGGAGTGTTTGAAAGGAGTTTTTCAAAGAAAGACCTCGGTGAAGCTACTTACATATTGGGCATCAAGATCTATAGAGATAGATCAAGACGCTTGATAAGGCTTTCGATGCATAGATAACTTCATAAGATTTTGAAGTAGTTCAAAATGGATCAGTTTAAGAAGGAGTTCTTGCCTGATTTGTAAGGTGTGAAGTTGAGTAAAGACTCAAAGCCTGACCACGGCGGAAAAATATAGAGATAATGAAAGTCATTCCCTATGCCTCAACCATAGGTACTATAAAGTATGCCATGTTGTGTACCAAACCTATTGTGTACCTTGCGATGAGTTTGACAAGTAGGTACAATAGTGATCCAGGAGTAGATCACTGTACAACGGTCAAAAATTATCCTTAGTAACTGGATGACTAAGGAAATATTTCTCGATTATGGAGATGATAAAGAGTTCGTCGTAAAGGGTTACGCCAATGCAAGCTTTGAGAGTAATCCAGATGACTCTAAGTATCAATCTGGATACATATTGAAAGTGGGAGCAATTAGCTAGAGTAGCTCCATGCAAAGAATTGTAGACATAGAAATTTGCGAAATACATACGGATCTGAATGTGACAGACCCGTTGACTAAACTTCTCTCACAAGAAAAACATGATCACACCTTATTACTCTTGGGTGTCAATCACATAGTGATGTGAACTAGATTATTGACTCTAGTAAACCCTTTTGGTGTTGGTCACATGGCGATGTGAACTATGGGTGTTATTCACATAACGATGTGAACTGTCGGTATTAAATAACATGGTGATGTGAACTAGATTATTGACTCTAGTGCAAGTGGGAGACTGAAGGAAATATGCCCTAGAGGCAATAATAAAGTTATTATTTATTTCCTTATATCATGATAAATGTTTATTATTCATGCTAGAATTGTATTAACCGGAAACTTAGTACATGTGTGAATACATAGACAAAACAGAGTGTCCCTAGTATGCCTCTACTAGACTAGCTCATTGAATAAAGATGGTTATATTTCCTAGCCATAGACATGAGTTGTCATTTGATCAACGGGATCACATCATTAGGAGAATGTTGTGCTGGACAAGACCCATCCGTTAGCTTAGCACTATGATCGTTTAGTTTTACTGCTATTGCTTTCTTCATGACTTATACATGTTCCTATGACTATGAGATTATGCAACTCCCGAATACCGGAGGAACACCTTGTGTGCTATCAAACATCACAACCTAAATGGTGATTCTAAAGATGCTCTACAGGTGTCTCCGAAAGTGTTCGTGGTGTTGGCATAGATCAAGAATAGGATTTATCACTCCGAGTGGCGGAGAGGTATCTCTGGGCCCTCTCGGTAATGCACATCATAATAAGCCTTGCAAGAAAATGACTAATGAGTTAGTCATGAGATGATGTGTTACGGAACGAGTAAAGAGACTTGTCGGTAACGAGATTGAACTAGGTATTGAGATACCAACGATCGAATCTCGGCCAAATAACATACCGATGACAAAGGGAACAACGTATGTTGTTATGCTGTTTTACCGATAAAGATCTTCGTAGAATATGTAGGATCCAATATGAGCATCCAGGTTCCGCTATTGGTTATTGACTGAAGATGAGTCTCGGTCATGTCTACATAGTTCTCGAACCCGTAGGGTCCGCACGCTTAACGTTTGATGACGATCGGTATTATGAGTTTATGAGTTTTGATGTACCGAAGGTAGTTCGGAGTCCTGGATGAGATCACGGACATGACGAGGTGTCTCGGAATGTCTGGGACATAAAGATTGATATATTGGATGACTATATTCGGACACCGGAAGTGTTCCGGAAAAGTTTCGGATTTAACCGGAGTGCCTGAAGGGGTTACCGGAACCCCCCCGAGGGAGTATGGGCCATAGTGGGCCTATGAGGGAAGGAGAGGGGCAGCCCATAGAGCTGGACGCACCCCCCTAGGGTTCCTAGTTAGACTAGAAAAAGGGGGGGAGGCGCCACCTCTCCTTTCCTTCTCCTCTCCCCCTTCCTTTCCTACTCCTAGTAGGAATAGGAAAGCTGATTCCTATTCCAACTAGGAGTAGGAATCCTACTCCTGGCGCACCTTAGAAGGCCAGCCGCACCTGCCCCCTTGCTCCTTTATATACGGGGGCAGGGGGCACCCAAAGACACAGAAGAACCATTGTTCTAGCCGTGTGCTGTGCCCCCCTGATACGTCCAAAACGTATCTATAATTCTGCTTGCTCCATGCCTCTTTTGTGTGATATTGCTATGATATTTATGCACTTCCATACACTTTTGATCATATTTGGACTAACCTATGAACTCAGTGCACCACAGTGCCAGTTCCTGTTTTCTGCTGTTTTTCTATTTCAGGTTTCCCCCATATTAAAAGTGCCCTAAAAATTCTGGGAAAAATACAGGAAAAATCAGCGTACCGGGAGCTTCAAGAAAAACCAAAGCAGGGCCAGAGGTGTGCCAGGGGCAGCCCAGGCGGCCAGCCCAGGCGGCCCCACCCCTGGCCGCCCTAGGGGGTGCCTGGGCCCCCCTCTCCGCTTCTGGTGACCCCCTTTGGCATATATACTCCTCGCGTCCCGAAACCCTCGAGGACGGAACCCTTTTTTACGATCTCGCCTCTATTCCGCCGCCGCCGCGCTTCCAAGATCGGGAGCACCAGGAGAACTCTTCCCGGCACCCTGCCGGAGGGGAGAACCACCACCGGGAGCTTCTCCACCACCATGGACGCTTCCCGGATGAGTTGTGAGTAGTCCCCCTTGGACCATGGGTCCATGACCAGTAGCTATGTGATGTTCTCCTCCCCTCTTTGTTCTTCATGGATTAGACCTCGTGAGCTTCCCTACATGATCGAGGCACATATGTAATCTTTATGTTGTTGCTCTACTGAGTTTGCTGGGATCTGATGGATTATGAGATTATGTTCAGATTGTGTGTGAGTAATATATTTGATTCACCTCTTTTATATTTTAGTTCTTGAGTAATTCTTGCATGTTCTCCGTTGCTGTTTATTGCTTTGGCCGAGTAGTAGGTAGTAACTCCAAGAGGGAACGTTATGCTTGATTGTGGGTTCATGCCCCCTGATGACTATCTTGAGTGACAGAAACATGAGTCTAGGGATGTGCTGTTGCCACAAGGGGGAAAACAACGGTGCTTGTACTTGCGGGTGCAAGGATTGTTTACTTTACGCAAAGTTCTTTTAATGCAGTTGTCTGTTGCTTTGAGTTTACACTTTGGGTGGGACTCGCAACTTAATACCAGCGAGATGTTCTGGATAGATATCTCAAGGTGGATGATTAGTAGTAGATGCAGATGGATTTCGGTCTACTTGCCTTGGCATACCGCCCATGCTTTTGAGCCTCTACCTTTCTTTACAGCATAGTTAGCATTGGTTTGCGCACATAATCCTGTCAATTGCCTAGCTGTAATTTGTTTACCTCGCTTAGCTGTTTTATCGTCTTTTGGGAGAGAGACATCACTAGTGAACATCATGGGACCCCGGTCCATATTACCACCATTGATCACACCTTATATTTACTTCCTGTTTCTATTTCCTAGTTGCAATCATAGCCATCATTATTATCTCTTGTGTTTGATCCTTTGTAAACAGCAAGGCCGGAGGGATTGACAACCTCTATGTACTCGTTGGGAGCAAAGTTATTTGTATCTGTTTGCAGGTCCTATCAACTGCTAAGTATCTGGCGCCGTTAGCCGTTGACACCTTCTTGTCGACCCTCGGAGTCTCACGGGATTCGATCCTTGGTATCTTGCCAAGGGAAACTTGCCGTTACGCTACATCTCAAACCTTCCACTTGGGGTAACCAACGAGGGGCGAGAAGCCATCAAGCAAAGTTTCTGGCGCCGTTGCCGGGGATTCCACTCTTGAAGATAGGGGAGTTGCACGCTATCTTTTATCTTTGCTTTTTAGTCTTGTTAGTTTACCTTTCAGCTTTTGCTTTAGTGTCCCTTACCAAAAATCACAAAAAAATTATTTGCTTTTCTGTTAGTAGTCCTTTCTGTTAGTCAAGCATGTTAGGATTTGGTGCTTTGAGGGAATCAGAAGTTCTATATTTCCATCAAAGGGATGGACAAAATATGAAGAAGGCATGGGACAGAATTTCTGATGCACATAGGAGAATTATGCCTTGGATACCTATAAAAATTGTGCTTAGAAATTTTTACCATGGTCTTTTTAAATGGTGTAAACACTCTCTTGATATTATAGCTGAAGGAGATTTCCTAGAGTGTGATGAAGCTAGAGCTCTTGAAATTATACATGGTCTATTTAGTTACTTTGTTTATGATCATAGTTTTGATACTGTCATAGATAGACTTTCTACTATTGAGAAGAGAATGGATGCTCTAGACTTGATGAAGGTAGAGAAACCCAAACCCAATAAGAGAGATATTTTGGAAATAGACAATGATTGGGAGCCTTTTGTTAGGATTAACATCTCTAATCAAGACTTCCTTGCTTATTGTGATATTGGATCTATGGTTTCTACTATGCCAAAAATTGTTCATGATTCTTTAAAATTTAACATGGACAGATTATCATCCTATCATGAACATGCTAATGGGGACATTTCTGAGGTCCAGGGAAGAATAAAAGACGTGCCAGTTACATTCCTTAAAGGGATTGCAATGGTTGATTTCTTCATCATGAAGCCAAACCAAGGAAATATAGTTCTTGGAAGGGACTTCCTCCGAGCCGTAAAAGGCTTCATCGATATAGGTAAGGGACAAATCCGCCTGCGCGGGAAGGTAAAAGGTACGTACCCCTTTCCTATAAGGAACAAGGGTGAACTTCTTGAGGAACCATTTGAAGCAATTTATAACTCCGATTATTATGATGATTTTTGATTCCTCTTTGCATCATGCCTAGCTTAAAGGCATAAAAGAAAGCGCTTTTGGGAGGCAGCCCACAACGATTTAGGATTTATTTTTTTGCTTTTGTTGTGTCTTGATGTTTGTCACTACAGTAGCATCATCATTGTATCTTTTCTTTTCAGCTTTGTGCCAAGTTTAGCCTCCGATTGCAAGAAAGTTCAAAAGTTGTGACGTGCTGTCCAGAAAACAGATTCTGTCCTTGGACAGAAAAATTCGTATAAAATCACCAGATCATCTTTTTGATCTGAATTGTTTTGACAACGTGCTCTATACAATTGTCTTTCGAGCGTCTGTTCTGAGTTTTTTGATTTGAGTTGCAGAAGTGCCCCGAAAAAATTATTTACTACCTGCTGGTCTGTTTTTCACAGATTCTGTCCTGTTTTGCCTTTTCTTCGTTTTGCAAACCTTGAGCTTGCTTTTTCTTTGCAAAAACCTTTTGGCAATCTTGAGAAACAGTTGCTCTTCAATATTATCCTTATTTCCAGTAGGGAAAAATTATTTTATTATGGGTACTAACCTCGCTAATCAGATTATGATGAGTTATGTATGAAGGGAGTTTTCAAGTGTGCGAGGGAAGATGATAAAAGAAGATCCAGGAGGGTCAAACGCTCAAGCTTGGGGATGCCCCCGTGCGCCCCCAAGAAATATTCAAGAAGACTCAAGCGTCTAAGCTTGGGGATGCCCCCATGCATCCCCTTCTCCATCAACAATTATCAGTTCGTCATTCGTTCCACTATATTTTAATCACTTCATGCGTTATGTGCTATGCTTGGAGCGTCTTGCTCTTAGTTTCCTTTTTAGTTTTCTTTAGCTTTGCTTGCTGTTCATAACAAGTTAGAACCCAGCTTTCTTTGTGTGGGAGAGAAACACGCTCCACTTCAACCTAGAACACAACATAGGATTTTCATGCTTATCTTTGCTGTGTGTGTTCTTTGTCTTTCCATAGCTGCTATCATGTTTAGCTCTTAGTTTTCATGCTTTTCTTTTTAAAGAGCTTTTGTTTAGTTGGTTGTTGAACTCTCTTGAGTTTTCATGTTTATCTTGTTAAGAGAGTTTTCCTGTTGCACTGAGTTGTGTGTCTTAACTTAAAGTAGGTAATTGAGGTTGCTATTTAATTTTAGTAGTAACTTGCAATAGTTTTGAGGTATTGCCATGAGTAATGTCTGAACTTTTGGTGTCAAGAGCATTAGCCTATTAGTGATAGATGTCGTATTTTGGGCAATCCGTGTTTATTTTCGAAAACCAAAAAATAGTTGAGAACTTTAGCTACTAAATGGATCACTAATCTTTGGAGGGATCGAATATTAGAGTACACTCACGTACCATGGGTCGAGGATGCGCAAGGGTAACCAAACCCCCATACACACCTCCTCGGGGTACTTGACTCTTTGTGAACCTCCTAATTAGATTGAGAGTTACCGATAATAAGTGCATGAGTTCTTCGGACTAATGTGAGTATTCGAAAGTTGACACTTCCACCTAACCATATTTTTCTAGCCTCTTCGGTACCGTGCATTGCCCTTTCTCACCTCGAGAGTTGGCGCATACTTCGCCGGTGCATCCAAATCCTTGGCACGATACGCTCTGTCATCATAAGCCACATTATATCTTTCCTCAAAACAGCCACCATACCTACCTATCAAGGCATTTCCACAGCCTTTCCGAGATACTCTGCCATGCAACATCCATCTTCTCATGACTTGATCTTCATGTCATACATGATTTTTGCTTGATCGATGAGCCGCATGCTCGTTGGGCCTTGCCCTAATCATTGCTACATGACGCGCTAGTATCATTGCATATCCTGCTACACTGGCAGAGGCATACATTTGCATACATCATGATAGTTTCATTTTCTTTATGTTGAGTACTTTTGTAAAGTGTGAAAGATCTTCTATACTTCCTGTAATATATAGAGTGTTGCCCCTAAAGTGAGGAAAAGATCCCAAAGAGGACAAAATCAAAAGATCCCAAAGAGGACAAAATCAAAAGATCCCAAAGAGTACAAATGAGAGTTACATAGAAAGAGCCATGGAGGCCACAAAAATAAAAAAAATAAAAAAAAAAGAAAAAGAAAAAAAAGAGAGAAGGGGGCACACTACTATTTTCTTTTGAGAGATCCACACTCGTACTCCATCTTATACCTTGTGCTCCATAGATATTATCATTCATGCATATAGCTATGTGGGGACCTTTACACTATAGAAATTGGCTTGTATATTCCAATGATGAGCCTCCTCAAAAGAGCTCTAGGTCTTCTTGAGCAAGCAAATTGGATGCACCCCCACTAGTTCCATTGGAGAGCTTACCTTAGCTCATATGTGCATCCGTTTCATGGCAATCCCTACTCCTCACATCATATCTATCATTTGGCTTTCTCTCGCCGATGATTGTCCTCATTGATGTGAGCCTTTCACACCTTTTTGTCTTCCCCCTCCATCATTTTTCTCTCTTTGCCATCCTAAGTGTCGACTTTCTTTCTTACGCTCATCCATTGCATGAGTGCTCAAAATATCGAAAGGGAGTGGATCATTTTGACTTGTACCTGGCTGACGGTCTGGGGATGAGTCATGATAAGATTCCAAAGAAGACCAAGTGTGAAACTTTAGTAGATTAAGTTCTCAACAATACAAAAACTATGTTTTACTCTCTCATATATCCCTATCCCCTTTCTTGCACGCAAACACCATTTGGAGACATTCGAGTCACGGACAGCGAGAGCTCTTGAACCTTTATTTTCTTATGTTACTTGTTACAATGCTAATATAGAACCCTGCTTGTTATGACTTGAATTGAATTACATGCATTGATTGCTTTACTTAAAAGTTCTTATATGGTTGATAGCATGTCACCACAGAAATTATGCTTGTTATCATTTACCTACTCGAGGACGAGCAGGAATTAAGCTTGGGGATGTTGATACATCCAAAACGTATCTATAATTTCTGCTTGCTCCATGCCTCTTTTGTGTGATATTGCTATGATATTTATGCACTTCCATACACTTTTGATCATATTTGGACTAACCTATCAACTCAGTGCACCACAGTGCCAGTTCCTGTTTTCTGCTGTTTTTCTATTTCAGGTTTCCCCCATATTAAAAGTGCCCTAAAAATTCTGGGAAAAATAGAGGAAAAATCAGCGTACCGGGAGCTTCAAGAAAAACCAAAGCAGGGCCAGAGGGGAGCCAGGGGCAGCCCAGGCGGCCCCAACCCTGGCCGCCCTAGGGGGCGCCTGGGCCCCCCTCTCCGGTTCTGGTGACCCCCTTTGGCATATATACTCCTCGCGTTCCGAAACCCTCGAGGACGGAACCCTTTTTTACGATCTCGCCTCTGTTCCGCCGCCGCCGCGCTTCCAAGATCGGGAGCACCAGGAGAACTCTTCCCGGCACCCTACCGGAGGGGAGAACCACCACCGGGAGCTTCTCCACTACCATGGACGCTTCCCGGATGAGTTGTGTGTAGTCCCCCTTGGATCATGGGTCCATGACCAGTAGCTATGTGATGTTCTCCTCCCTTCTTTGTTCTTCATGGATTAGACCTCGCGAGCTGTCCTACATGATCGAGGCACATATGTAATCTTTATGTTGTTGCTCTGCTGAGTTTGCTGGGATCTGATGGATTATGAGATTATGTTCAGATTGTGTGTGAGTAATATATTTGATTCACCTCTTTTATATTTTAGTTCTTGAGTAATTCTTGCATGTTCGGTTAGACCCTATTCGGACTATAAGTGTATTTTCTTGCGGTTCACTAAAACGAACCAGACTTACTTTGGCCACACTGGATTGACTTCTTCGTTTTCGGGTTTTATTTCCTTTTTTCTACAGATGGCCATCATACTCATACCTTCAAGGACACATTATAGAGGAGAAAAATGGCGCAGACGTGCAGCAGGGACCCGCACTAAGGTTTCTTTTTAGATTAAGACCCTGTGTAAACCTTTTTTCTCTTTCTTGTTATATACCTTTTTGGCATGTAAAATGTCCAAAAAAGGTCGTCGGCATTATCTGTAAAGTTTGTGGCTAGCCGTACTATAGAGGGATATTAATAGAACAATTTTACTCATATCACATCCAGAGTTTTATTCACTCACCATGGAATGTTCTCTTCTCTCATCAGATTGCCATATGTGCCTTGTCAATAAAGGTTCATTACCAGGGGCTGTCTTCAGCCCTGGTATATGTTTAAAAGACCGAACACCTATAGGGAGTGTTCGGCGACCTAGATGTTTGCATTATATGCATCAATTCCGAACCATGTCTTCGGTCAATGGCTGGGTTGCCCGGTTCCTGTGCTTACCCCTACGTTCCCGATTGTTCGCCTAGGGTGTAAAGGGAGAACTACTATGATAGTACTTCTGGCTAGTCCGGTCAAGTACCTTAGGAGAGAAAGCCGAAAACTGACTGTAATGATAAGCGAGAACCTGGTCTGTAATCCGGTGACTTAGTTTTATACTACGATCGATAGAGATCAACCCCGTGTTATACGAAGGGTTGGTTTTTCGCCCAGCCAAGTGCAATTCGATACTTCATCCGCACCTGGGGCTAGTACCTAGCCCCACTTGTCAAATTCCTACGACTAAGTGAAAGGAATAACACCGCATAGTCTGATTGCCTGGTTCGCTCCGCATACACCTCCTATACGGACCAAGACATTGCATAAAGTGTGTATTTGCATATGACCGAACACCCCAGTACTATGTACGTGGGACTGAAGCCGACGACTGGAAACTTTCAGATTTGGATAAACAGTCACACATGAAGTAAAAAAAGATGCTGATATTATAAATAGCGCAAAAGTTATATACGCTGGATTCATAAGCATAGTCTTTACATCTGGATACAATTAATCAAAAACAACATCTTTCGAACTCTCGCCTTCTAAAAGGAGGGTGCCCTCGATGACCTCCTCGAAGTACTTCTCCGGCTTGCGGTGCTCCATTCCTGCGGGCGGGCCGGTAGTTGCTATATGCACTGCGTACATCTTCGCCCAGTGCACTTTGACGTGCGCGAAGGCCATCCGAGCCCCTTCTACGCAAGCCGACCGCGTTAATGCGTCTACCCGCGGACTGGCCTCGACGAGCCGCTTCACCTACCCGAAGTAATTACTTGGGATTGGCTCAACGGGCCATAGTTGGACTATCAAGTCCTTCATGGCCGAACTCGCTATGTTGTGCAACTCGACTAGGTGCTTCGTCTGGTCGCTGAGGGGCATCAGATGTTTTGGCGCCTCGAACTACGACCAAAACAACTTCTCCGTGTTGTTCCCCTCGAGGGCACGCAAATACTGGGCGGCGTCTATGCTGCTCCTTGTTAGATCAGCAAACACGCCTGGAGAACTCCACAATCGTGTCAGCCCAATATACTTCCGCCCTCCGAAGATGCTCTGTAAGAGAAATATCTTACCAGATGCTATTTGTCGTGCCTGCTCGATCTCTTGACAAGCACTACGCTCCTCGCCTCGCGCATACTGGGCAGACTTTACTGCCGTAGATAGCTCGGTCGCCGGTTCAGAAGCCGTCTTCTCCGATGCCTCACACTTACGGATGGCATCTTGAAGCTCGACCTCCACTTTGGACACCCGAGACTTGTGCTTCTCGTACTCCTCCTTTTCGGCCTCTAAATCAGCAGCCGCTTTATCAGCGGCCGCCTTCTTTGCCTTGTCCTCCTCCTTGGCCCTGGCAACCTCTCCCTTGAGGGCCTCGAGCTCAGCGGCGCCAACCGTGTAATACAGAATACAATCTTAGAGTTCGTACTCATACCCAATCAATCAAGTCTTATTGACATTTAAATAAAAATCCACATACCTTGCATTTCATCAAAACGCCGGTTGATGTGGTCGAGGTCCGCATTGGCCACCTCGAGCTTCCGATTAAGTTAGGTGACCTCTGCGTCTCGCGCAGTCGCCGTAACTAAAGAAGCCTGCAGGATAGTTCAGCTCTGTAAAAATGCTAATCTATGGATACTTCGTCCGATTCTTTTCAGAATCACACAAAGCGTTAGGGGCTACTGTTTATATATGTGCACTTAAAACAAATAAAATTTCTTAAAAGCATTACATGGCTTACCTCGAAGCCTGTTAAAAGGCTGTTGAAGGCTTCATTCAGTCCGCCCTAAAAGGACTGAATCTTCTTCATCACCGCACCCATGGTGCGGTGTTCTTCAATGACGAGAGCACTTTGAAGTGCTCCCTCCAT
This sequence comes from Secale cereale, assembly GCA_902687465.1. NCBI lineage: Eukaryota > Viridiplantae > Streptophyta > Magnoliopsida > Poales > Poaceae > Secale > Secale cereale. Next base: position 797,763,294 of record LR738714.1, read on the forward strand.
AGAATCCGGCGCCTCCGGATTCACTCTGGGCGCCGCCGTATCCTCCTCCACTTGAGGAGTGGGATCTTCAAACCACAGAGCCACGCTAGGCTCCGGGACGATGTTCGGTGGGACCCCACACTGTGCAGGCCCCACATCTTCGGTCTCCTTCGGGGCCGTTTCCCCATGGTCAGCGTCCGCCGAGGTATTACCCTCAGAAGCCCTATCTCCTGCCCTGCCCTCATCTCCTTGGGCAGAGAGAACCCGCTGGGACGGCACTTCGGTGTCCTCACCGATTACGGGCAATGAAGCCCGGACTAGCGGGTCACTCTCCGTCTCCCCAGGCGCCAGAGATGTCCCCTCGGATTATGTAACATCGGGGTTTACACGGGGAGGGCTGTAGGTCAGCAGGAGAAGAATACTTAGTAGGTATCATAAAAACTAAATAAACAAAGGTGAAATAGCCAATCCGGAAAAACTTATGATTCGGGCAGGGGTTTCACCCTGGGCTTCACCACGAAGCTATGTTCGGACGTATCCGAACAATCTCCGAGCTTTAACTTCCTCTTCCTCCGGGGCACGGCCGTGCTCGCATTAGCAACGGCCCCCCTCTTCATCCCCCTGCCTTGCACGAGAGGTACTTCTTCTTCCTCCTCTTCCTCCTCATCATCTTCCTCCGCCTCGTCGGATGAAAGAATATGGAGGTCCTCGGGTTGCTTGCCCACAGGACGGGGGCTATTTCCAGCCCTCTTGTGCTTTGTCTTCTTGGGCTTCTTGGTCGGCGCCTTGTACGGCGCCGGAACCAGCATAGCCATCAATAGAGGCAATGCTGGGTCTTCAAGCAAAGGTGCCAGACACTTGATCCGGGTTGCCTTCTTCGTCCGAGCTTGTATAGCACATAAAAATTCCAACTTCTATTACCATTAAGTAATAGAAAAGGACAAGTGTTCGGTAGAGGTCATTATTACCTCGGTGGCGGACACTTCGGTATTGAAGCCCGCATCCTCCTTCTCTTCGGGCCATTCCTCCTGGATCTTGAAGAGGTGCATCTAGATCTCTTTGTGCGTGGAGCCGAAGAGATGCTTTAGCGGCTTGTCTCCTGCCGGATCGAACTCCCATAGGGAGAAATCCCGGCTTTGGCAAGGGAGAACAAGCTGGGTCAGCATCACCTGGACCATGGAGGAGAGCAGGTGCCCCTTGCAGATCACGCCGGACACACGACCCACGAGAGTCGTCACCTCAGTGGGCGACCCCCAGTCCAGACCCTTTTTGGTCCAGGAGGTTAGCCTCTCTAGGGCCCGGATCTGAATGCAGGCTCCGCCGCCCAGTTGCTGTCGCAGGGTTCACTGATATAGAACCACTCCTGCTGCCAGACTTTGTTCATCTCCACGAATGAGCCCTTGGGCCAAGTTGCGTTCGGGAGCTTACTAATCATAGCGCCCCCGCACTCTGCGTGTTCCCTGCTCACCACCTTCGGTTTCACGTTGAAGGTCTTAAGCCACATGCCGAAGTGTGGGGGGGGGGACGCAGAGAAAAGCTTCACACATCACTATGAATGCGGATATGTGAAGGATTGAGTTCAGAGCTAGATCGTGGAAATCTAGCCCGTAGAAAAACAAAAGACCCCGAACGAACGGGTGGAGTGGAAACACTAGCCCCATAACAAAATTAGAGGTGAATACTACCCTCTCGCCCGCCTTTGGGACGGGAGTCACCTGGCCCCTAGGGGGACTCGGTGTGCGATGTCGTCGGTGAGATACCCCGCACTTCGTAGGTCCTTCACAGTCTATTCGGTGACCGTGGATACCTCCCACTTGCCTCTGGCACCGGATCCAGCCATTGCTGGGAAGGGGAATAGTGGTCGAGGAACAAGGAGTTTTGGGCGCAGGAGACGAGAGTACGGGGGCGAGGGAGATTGGAGAGCTCTAGCTTGAGGAAGGCGTGGGGTTGGTGAAAGGTATTGGTGTACTCTTATAACAGTGCGAATACAGAGCGTCCACCCACCTTAGCCATAAAACTCGCCAGTTCCCAAAGCGGTCGTGCGTAATGCGCGGCGTGGATGCTCACGTCACAATAAGAATACCACAATAAGCGGGCACGATCTCTATTCTGACGGGATGTGCCAATGAGGATATGCCTCGAAATGTGAAACTAGGACCAAATAAAACTGTTCGATGTGTTAATGGGTTGGACGTGACGTTTCATCCAAAAGTTGTCAGTAAAAACACATTATTCATTTTTCTTAAAAGCCTTGCCTTCAATGCTAAGGGTTGTACTAATCTTGTAGAGCCGAACATGATCCATCAATTTACAGAAGATATATTCGGAGGAGGAACCCGCCTTGCAATGCCGAAGACAATGCGGAGCCGAACTCGTCGCCATCGAAGACAGGTTCAGGGGTTACTGAGGAAGTCCTGGATCGGGGGGTCCATAGGTGGCCAGATAAACTCCTGGTGGGCCGGACTGGTGGGCCATGAAGACTACTTTAGAAGATCATCTCTCGTATCCGGATAGGACTCCTGAAATCTTGTAATGGCTAGTGTAGGCTCGGGTGTAGATTTTTCCTTCCTCAGCAAGATGGTATGTACAAACCCTAGGCCCCTTCGGTGCGTATATAAACCGGAGGGTTAAGTCCGTAGAGGCTAGAGAATCATTCAATCCTCATAGGCTGAAACTTAGGGTTTTAGCCTTTACGATCTCGAGGTAGATCAACTCTTGTACACATATTCATCCATATTAATATAGCAGGAAGTAGGGTTTTACCTCGATCGAGAGGGCCTGAACCTGGGTAAACATCGTGTCCCCTGCCTCCTGTTAACATCAATGCTCAGACGCATAGTTCGGGACCCCCTACCCGAGATCCGCCGGTTTTGACACCGACAATATGCACAACCCCAAGCTTGGGGATGATAATTTTACTATGTCTACTATTTGTTGCAATGATCATGATTGGGGTGATTCTTCTTGTGATCTTGAAATTATATTTAAGCCTCATGATGATTATGATATTGATAATAATATTAGCAATAATATTGAAAGTGGGTTTGGAGAGGTCATGGCTTTAGTTGATGTTAATCCCACTATCTTGGAATATTATAAGACTTTTATGCATGTGGATCATGAAGAAATATTTAATTGATGGTTATATTGTTGAATTTGAGTATGATCTTACATAAAATTATTATGAGAGAGGAAAATATGGTGCTAGAAATCTTCGTGTTACTAAATTACCTCTCTTGATGCTTAATTTTTCAAAGTTTTATTCTTCCTTGCATGTGCTAGTTTTCGTTTGCCTTGATAATTTGTTTGCTTATAAAATGCCTATGCATAGGAAGTATGTTAGACTTAGATGTGTTTGTCACGTGTTTCATGATGCTCCTTTTGTGCTTCAATTCTTGTCCTTCATGTGAGCATCATTTAAATCCCAAGCCTATCTCAATGGCAATTAAGAAAGAGCTTGTTGGGATGCAACCCAATGAATAAAATAAATTTTTGCTTTTTATTTCTGTTCTTGAATAAAAACCCTTTAATATCTCTGTTAAGATGTGATTTTGTGGTTTGAATAAAGGTTTGTGCCAAGCAAAGCCTTAGGAACACGTTAGGTATTAGTAGATTTGATCTTGCTGAAAAACAGAAATTTTTGCGCTCATGAGAAAAATTCTTCTTTTTTTACAGTATAGTGCTTTTTGGTTGATTATTTTTGCAGAAGATAAATATACAAATTTCCCACGTGGCCCTATGTTTTTCAAGATTTTTAGAGTTGCAGAAGTATTCAAAACTTCCCGATTACTACAGACTGTTCTGTTTTTGACAGATTCTGTTTTTATTGTGTTATGTGCTTGTTTTGATGATTCTATGGTTTTCTTTGATGATTTTTTGCAATAGAAATGTTCTAATACAGTAGATATAGTACAAATACAAAACATGAATTGGTTTACTACAATACTTATAGTAGTGATTTGTTTTCTCGTACTAACGGATCTCACGAAAGTTTTGTTGGAGTTTTATGTGATTGAAGTTTTCAAGTTTTGGGTTATCTTACGATGGATGAAGGAATAAGGAGTAAGAAAAAGCCTAAACTTGGGGATGCCCCGGCATCCCAAGCTATTATCCAAAGAGAAGCAAGGAACTAAGCTTGGGGATGCCCCCGAGTGGCATCCCCTCTTTCTTCTAACGACCATCGGTATTTCACTTGAAACTATATTTTTATTCGTCACATGATATGTGTTTTGCTTGGAGCGTATTGTATGATATGAGTCTTTGCTTGTTTTATTTTTATTTTTAAGTCATCAATCCTTGCTGTACACATCTATTTGAGAGAGCCAAAAATATGCCATGACTGGTTAGAATAGCTCTCTATGATTCACTTAAATTTTTATGAGATATAGATTTGCTCTAGTGCTTCACTTATACCTTTTTGAGCATAGTGTGCTTTAATACTTTTGAAGAAATGCTCTCTTGCTTCACTTAGATTTATTTGAGAGTTAGTATAATTTTAAGAAATTCTTTCTTGCTTCACTTCAATTATTTTGGGAAGAAGAAAATTATTATGCTCATGATCTTCACTTATATTTGTTTGAGCTTATCAAAAGCAACACTTGAAAATCAGTCCCAAAGTGACAGATATCCAAGAAGGATATAATAAAAACTTTCAAGAAGATCATTGGACAAAATAAACTTGATTCCTTGTAATAGTTTTGAGAAAAGATGATATGATATGTGAGTCATGTTAATGAGTAATTATGCTTTAGTAAGAATTTTCATGTTAAGGTTTGTAATTCCCTATGCAAGCACAAAAGTCAATAATTATGCAATCAAATTATATCCTACTTGTGGTGCATTATTCGGTGTTATTTATGCTCAATGTTCGCTTATGAGATTACTTATGACATGACTTCTCCCATGTCCTCAAGAACAAAAATAAATACTCACAAAGCATATGCATGTTCAAGATTAGAGGGATAATAAATAACATAATGGATATGAACATATTATCTTCCTCCAAATAAACCAACTAGCATCATCAACAAGATGTAATCAACAGTTGTAGCAACCCACAGGTACAAATCTGAAGTTTTGATACAAATAATTAATACAAGGGATGGAGTAGGGTTTTAGATGAGATGGTGCTGGTGAAGATGTTGATGGAGTTTGATCCTTCCGTGATGAGAGGGTTGTTGGTGATGACAATGGCTTCGATCTCCCCCTCCCGGAGGGAAGAATCCCCGCAGAATCCCTCCACCAGAGAGCAAAAGTTCTACTGGCCAAGTTCCGCCTCGAGACGGCAGAGCTCCATCCTGAAAGTCCTCTCTTTATTTTTTCTAGATCGAAATACCTTATGTACTAGAAGATGAGCACCGGGGTGGGTCTGGGCCCCCACTACCCACCAGGCGCGCCTGGAGGGGGTGGTGCGCCCTGGTGCCTCGTGGGGGGCATGGTTGCCCCCCTCTGGTGGTTCCTTTCTTCAATATTTATTATATATTACAAAATAATTCTTCGTAAATTTTTAGCCCATTTGGTGATGTGCATAATAGGTATCTCTGACATAGCTTCTTTTCAGGTCCAGAATTCCAGCTGCTGGTATTCTTCCTCTTTATATAAACCTTACAATTTATGAGAGAAAAGGCATTAGAATTACTCCCAAAAGTGTTATTATAGAATAAAAACTAAAAATAATAGTAAGAAAACATGATGGAAAATGGACTTATTAGTGGGTAATAGTATAAATTTTACTCTGTGGCAATATGAATGAAATAACGGAGTTTGGAGTGAAATATTCTCCTATTGGTACTCATATTCCATTGATGCAAATATCTTGTTTCATCTTTTTTGCGTAAGCCAAGATGAGATTGATAAGTTATTTCATCTACTCCCATCGCCAGAAGCTTCTAGTGAAATGCATCTTCTAAGAGGAAGTATTCCTGACATCAATTTAATTGAACAATTATCATATCACCGGGATGCACACTATTCATCCATAGTATAAGGATATTACAAATTATTATTAAAATAGATCAGCCAATCAAAGCCCTTCAAATGCCTCGGACTTTTCTTCTTCTATCTATTTTGGTAAACTCCAGAAATATGTAAAATAAAACATTGGTAACAACTTGGCATGTCTCCACCGTGGAGCATAGAGAAAATAATTGAACATCTAATTTTTCTACTACCCATTTAATTTATTGTTGGATACGTCTGAACATTAGGTAGAGTACGAATACATAATGGGTTGCCTCAGTATCACCTGGTAGGGCTAGTTTCCACGGGGAGCTTCTTTTTGATGATTTCATTGTAGTTTCTAGGAAAAATAGAACTATTTTTTACAGGATTCAATCTACTAGAGAAAAATAGAGAGTTTGGTCTAAGGATGATCTCTTGCTTTTACGGCATAGGGTGCTGCAAACCTTAGAAATAATATTTCCATCCTAGAATACTCTTTGTAAATCTCTCTCAGTGTCAGTTGATAGCGGTGAAGCACCCTACCACACAAATATTGTTGTAACAACTTTGTTGTATTAATATTGTACCATGGTAGGAGCCTCCACCCAGCAATCCACTAGAAAGCTACATAGATTCATGTATGTGATTACCTGTAAGGTACAAGAAGTGATGAGTTCATATCTTCTTATATCTGATAATTCACATGGTTCTGAACTCTTTTCTCAAGAATAACTACTTCTTGCAAGTGGATTAACAACAATGGAGAATTATGTGCAATCAAGCTAGCTAATTTTTAATGGACAATAAACAGATCATTAACCTAAATGAAGTTCTCCCTTAGTTAGAATTCAGATTTGGAAAGCTCGGAACTTATCTTCATGGTAGGTATTTTGAGAATGTTTGGGTGAGCTCACTTAGATAACAATATTCCAGAATTCATGAATTTTGTTGTCAAAACTTCATGAAAACACCCAAGACTATTGAGTTATTATCAAACGTACGATAACTATAACCCAAGAGGAGTGGTTAAATCATATTGACATGTCCAAAGGAGATACAATTGTTTTTTTAATGTATACAATTGTATTTTTGATGTACTGCCCAATTGTGCAATCCCTCCAAGGCTCCTAGTCGCTATATAAGCATTAAACCCGACCTAGAGACACTCATCTACCTACTCTGCTGTAATTCCTTTCTCTAAGCAACTAAGACAGCACAGTAGTCTAGGTCACCAATCATGGCACGTAAGAAGATGCATATACAATGGTTTGAGTGCACAAAGGTGCGGTGGGTGTGCTTCTACAAGCATCGGGACAGGCTGGTCAAGAAGGTGAGAGAGTTGGCCATGGTGTGTGTCCTATAGGTGGCCGTTGTCACCATCTCCCCAGGAAGCAAGGCCTTTTTTTGATGCCAATACCGTAGAACAAATTTTCTATGGTATTTTAGTTACTTAAAAAAGTACATATACAACATTTAAATGGAAATAATATGAAAGACAACCTATGTCTCAACTAACTCCAACTCTAGGGAAATCCATTGTGTCAAATATACTTTTTAGTTGAGTTGAAGATCAACCCAGTTCTTGAATTCTCTCACATGACTGCTCTTAATTCTATGAGTGATTACTATCAAGTCATTCTTAGAAGAAATCTCCAGGCTGTGCCACTTGGTGATACATTCCTGAATTATTTTTAGTTCCTCTCCATCTAGATATTCCAACATCCCGTTTTGATTATGTATAGAGAAAAGTTTGTTGGTTAGCGTAATCATGGTTCCTCTCCATCTATTGTTGGAAGGAAGAAGAATGTTTTCATATGAAGTGGATTTCCTGAATTCACAGTGTCATGTAATAAAAGCCAGAAGAAATTTTTGTGTCTTAGCATTGAAGCACTCATGGTCTAGGAGATAACGTTTAAGGACCTTGTACATCTGAATAGATGAATGACTAGATGCTTTCCACGGGTATGCCCATTTATCAGATTGCTCATTGTGTTGGTAATCTTGGATCAATAACATTAATTCTTGGTATTGCTTGTAGGGTTGTGTGGACAAGGGAGTATTAACATATTTATCCTCCTCCATAAAATCTTTGACAGTCTTTTTCCCAAAAAGCAAAAGAGGACAACTCAGTAAATTTATCGTTAAGAATGGTCTCTCTTCAATTATCTTGCCATAATATGACAGTGCCGCCTTGCCCGGTAGTGCACTTGGCTACCATCTTAGCATCTGGCATCAGCTGAAAATTTTGTCCAACCGAAAAGAGGAAAGAGACATGTTGCAACGCCTTCGGCCACCCCGAGTGGCATTATTTTTTGAAATGATCTTGTATCTTCTCTATATATATGCATGATACATCTCGGTGATGGTTCATTGCTTGTGTGCTCCATTTATCACTACAAAAAAGGTGCTTCATCCCATCGTTTTGTTATGACATGGCAAAAGATACACAATACTAAACATAATGCAATATTGTTTTAGTATATTTGAAAGTATTCGGCCACCAATAAAGAAATGATTAATTGGAGAATATCACGCTAATGCATCCCTCACAATCGTGCCACCGGGCAGTGTAGGTGTGACATCTTTTTGAGGAAGTATGCTTGTGTTCATATCACCAAATAGTGCTAAGTACCGAACCCTTATAAGCACATAATAACACACTCACGATCGAGCAGAATAACAAAGAGCACACCAAAACGACCATCAACACAAAGATCTCCAGAGCTCTCTATCATCACCATTGAACCTTGCGAAAGACCCCTGCAACAGAAGAATCTTAAACCAGACCCAAACAAGAGGTCCTCTTCAACCACAACATCATCACTGCCACAATGCTCCACCTTTTCTTTGCTTCGGTGCCAAAGGGACAAGGTCAGACTTGTGTATCCAAAAAGCCTGCATAAGCCTTCGCCATCTGTGGCTTTGAGTACCGCCATATGTGCCCCTTCCGGTTGGAACAGGACTAGGATCCAGTTCTGGCACTGCAGCCGGGCCAACCACCTGGGCAATGCAGGATATTCCTCTAGCAACAACACAAAGAAAAAGGACGAATAGCATCAGTAAATCATACCGACGAGGTGCAAGAAGATACTCCATCTCCACAAAACCACCAACCATCTGAGAACTTGACCGGCTAGTGTCGGCCGACCTCCAGACATCATAGCTCGCGACCTCAACGCGATCAGGGGATCCCCAACCCTCGCTGGCTCCTAGACGGAGGCAAGAACCCCACTCTGACCCGTATGAAGCCCAAGGAAACTTATTCATACGTGACGCCGCCGCACAACGGCCTCGGCATCGTCTCGCTCAACACTAACCCTACTATGAACAGAACCGATGCATAGATCCAAGGTCCCCCCTCCCTCACCCCACCAGAACGGCCGACGGAGGCAGCGGATCGAACTAGCAGTGAGGGCGGTGGGACGCAAAGGGTACCCGAATCCGCCTCTTCAAGAGTGATTGGATGGCATTTATATATTTCATGTGTTGTATCAAATGTGTGCCCCCCAAAAAAAGTTATTTACAAACTATTCCCTCGATTTTTAAATATTAGTCCTTTTAGAGATTTCAACCCGGAATACATAAAGATGTATATAGACGCATTTTAGAGTGCAGATTCACTCATTTTGCTCCGTATGTAGTCTGTATTGGAACATATTCGTAAAAGGCCTTATATTTAACTTTCAACATAAAGAAAGAAAAAAACCTTATATTTAGGAACGGATGAATTACATTGTGACGAACGCTTTGCTTTTGTGCGTGAAACGATATATAATGGACATTTTGGAATGGACATTTATATTTAGGAATGGACATTTTGTTGTCACGTCCCGATCCATTCTGTCACGTGAGAACGAATACTACTTACTATAAACACCAATACGGAGTACGTAGTTATCCTTTGATTTGACGCGTGAGTTTTAATGTGGACACCTCAGCGAATACCGAATCAAATCTCATCGCCTATCACGACTTTGAATGCAAACAGCTCAGCGAAGCGATTTCTCTCCGGCCTGCTTTCTATATAAACCCACCCGACCCGAGACATAGCCACACACACTCGACCTCCTCTCCTCCTCCTCCTCCCTTTGTCTCCACCGAGTGAGCGAGCAATGGCGGCGCCCAACCGGAGGGGTGGCAGCGGCCGGAAGAAGACTGTCATCCGCCGGATCGAGCTGGAGGATGCCCGGCACATCACCTACTCCAAGCGTCGCCTGGGGTTGTTCAGCAAGGCCACCAATCTGGCGGTCCTCACCGGCGCCCAGGTGGCCGCCCTCGCCTTCTCACCCGGCGGTAAGGCCTTCTCCTTCGGCCACCCCTCCGTCGAATCCGTCGTGGATCGCTTCCTGGCGGGGGAGGGTGCGGGGGCTGGCGCGAGGGAGGAGGGCGCTGCCGGCGAAGACGAGTAGCTGGAAAAGCTGCAGCAGGAGTTCGACGAGCTCCGCACGAAGCTGGACGAGGCGAAGAAACTGAAGAAGCTGCACGAGGAGGTCATGACGAAGGAGCGCACCGCGGGGGACCAGATAGCGGCGTGGGTCGACCCCAAGGTGCGCGACATGGGGGACGAGGACATGGCGGCCTTCTTTGCCGCGCTGATGCAGGTGAAGGACGCCTTCTCCGAACGCGCCAACCAGGTTCTCTGCGAGGCGATGCACTTCGACGCGAGCCGCATGGCCCCGCTGCTGCCGCCCCAGCTCTTCGGTGGCAGTACCTTTGAGTTCGGGAGCAGCAGCGGCAGCAGCAACGCCGGGATGGAGATCCAGTTGCCACAGGGGCAGGGGTTCGAGGCCGGGATAGATATGCAGCAGATCATGGAGTTGCCTCCGGCTCACGGGGTCGCCGCCGGGGTCGATACGCAGCAGCAGATGGTAATGGAGCTGCCTCCGGCTCAGCTGGTCGCCCCGGGGATGCCTCAGCCGCCAGGTTTGGACGACCACATGTGGATGGACATACAACAGCTTCTTATGGAGATGCCTCCCTCACCGGAGGACCCTGCCGGGATGGAGACGAACGCCGGGTTCCACTTCCCGTACTGAGAAGATGAGATCCAAACCCGTGTCCATCCGTTCATCAATGGACGATCGTTCATCAATGTAATCTTCCATCAAATTTTATGCCATTTCTTCATTATCAAAATTTAATGGCTAAATATGTATTGTACTGTCGCTGGCTGCTGGCATTTAATGCAATACAAAAATCATTATAAAAATATCTATGTGCAAAATCTTCGGTGTTTGTTTCTTTCCTTATGTGGAACAGAATTTTAACTTCATTTAATTTTATCCGTTCTTATATTCACGTAAAATATTTTCCCTTTAATTAGACCAAACAAATGTCAGGCGCAACGTGACACCAACTAACAGCCTATAGGAACATCTATCTATGTGTTATATGCCTATACTATGAGCGTAATACGGTGTTAAAAAAGCACAATACGAAGATATAAAACAAAACTAGTACTGTACATCATGTCCTAAAAACTTCAACACGTACGACTCATACCTGGTCCTCCTCCTCCCTTTGCCGCACAGCTGCTACCATCCTCCCTTTGATGTGTTGGAAATATGAGCATTTTACCAAGTGATTTTATTAACAGAAATACTAGCTAAAGCAAGACTAATATAACAGTAATAGAGCAAGTCATGCGATCTGACAAAGAGAGGGTAAATATCATCTTCATATATAGAACTAGTTGCATATATGAAGTAGGACTTAACATATTTAGAGCAAACACTAGAACGGTGACAGTGTTTCTAATAGAAAGAGCATGAACAAATACGTGCCAGAGAATAGAACAAGACAAACTAGGGAGATCATGGAGACATACGAAGCAGCAGCCGAAGCCCCGGTCTTGGGTGCGATGTCCTCTCCGGTCATGTCGTCGAAGAGGTTGTCGACGTCGAGGAAGAAGTCGTCGGCGATCGGATCGTCCGTGATGAAACAGCCAGTAGTCGCGCCGAGCTCTCCCCAAAAACCTTATCACCCTTCTCCCGTACAGGACTCAAAAGGTTTGGTTTCGGAGGCATACTGTCCCGACCTGCGGTGCACGCCGCAAGCCGGGAGCTTGGTGGCGAGAGGAAGATGATCTTCTGGTGTGTCTCTCTGGAGAGGGGCGACCTATACCCGTCGTGCGTGGCAAACATTAGACATCGGCTCGGCTCATTCCCGCAACCCGCGGCGGGCGGCGGAGGAGGAGCGCGCGTGGATGTTCCTCTTGTTCTCATACTCGTACATTGGAGAAAGAACCTCCCTTATAAAGAGGTCCAACTCCCTGTATACTAGCAATGTGGGACTAAACTTTATTAGTGCCCCTTGCCTTGCACGAATGGGCTAAGTGGGCCTCTAGGATTTATTAGGAATTTCTGAAATTAATATTGGGCTGGGCCATAATAGACTAAAATTCCAGCATGACGCACCCGACACTAGCAACCGGCACATGAATCTTGTATTCTAACTATCTCAATCTCTTCGGTTTTTCCCTCCCCCATCTATAGTGCAAGAGAGTCACAATTCCACCGTTGTGGGCGAGATCTACGTCTGATACCACATCTCGGAATCAACAAGAACCAACGCTGCCATTGTGAACCTTAATTGAATCACTTGAAGAACCAACAAGCCGAAAACAATATATGCACATAACACGTCTCAGATTGGTAAATCCATACTATTGTATGAGTTGAGGTGCATGCCGAGCTGTAGGAGTACCTGACATGTTGGCAAGTGGGCTACATATTTCCATGGTATGTACATGTTCTAAGAGAGTACGTTCTTGTGCAGGAATTAGCCAATATGTGCTCGGAATTGCTGTGGAGGCATGTATTTCAACCAGGCATAGGTGCAAAGCGCAGTTCATGCGAACGCATAGAGGAAATATCCGTGGACTGGTGCAGGTACATAGATGGGCGATATGCATGCTTAATATCACTCATGAACCGAGAGGGACCAGATCATCTAGCCGTTTCTACAAAAGCAAATAATTTCACAATTTTTTTGTTGACTTGTTATTAGACTGATTTGATGTCACAACTTTTTAACATGTACCTAAGGTATAGATATGTTAGTCTAGGTCTTGCGTGCGTGTGTGTTTTAATTCTGTTGGGCCTAACATCCTACATGCTCCTAGTGCTGATAATAGTCTTCTTTCTACTTATGAACTTATGAAAGATAAGCATGTGTATCTCGAACTTCACCCTGAATTTTTTTCTGCCAATGATCAGGCCACCTGGAAAACAATTCTTCAAACCAGGATTAGGAGGGGTTTGTTCCACGTGATCGGTCAGCAAAGTGCTCCTCGACGTCAAGTGCTTGCCACGATCAAACCATCCATCTCTCGGTGGTACAAATGCTTAGGATACCCCTCAGTTCTAGTAGTCCAAAAAATTCTTCGAGATTTCAGTCTTCCAGCATCGAATAAACATGATGATCTTTTAGTTTGTGATGCATGTCTTATTGCGAAGAGTCATTAACTTCCAAACTCTTGATCATCTAGAGATTCAAAAGCTCGTTTAGAGCTCTTTTTAAATGATGTTTGGGGTCCTGGACCCATCTCTATAGGATGATTTTTCTATTATGTGAACTTTATAGACAATTTTAGTAACTTCAGTTGGATTTATTAGCTTAAAAATAAATCTGATGTGTTTCAGAAGTTCCTTATTTTTTAACAACATGTTCAGAGCTTCTTTGGTAGCACCATTAATTCTATGCAAACAAATTGGGGGGGGG
>LR738714.1:797777027-797796208 GCA_902687465.1 Secale cereale
GGTGAATATCAAAAGCTAATTTTTTTTTCTTCAGCATATTGGAATCACCCATCATGATCCGCTAAACGAAAACATAGGCATATTGTGGAAGTTGGTCTCTCTCTTCTGGATCATGTCTATATGCGTTTGTAATTTTGGGACGAGGCTTTCCTCACAGATCTTTATCTCGCTAATCGTGTTCCTGGTTGTGTGATACAAAAATCTAACAACACTAGACCGTCTTTTTGGCAGCAAACCAAACTACACGTCGTTCGGTCGCATTTTTTGTTGTACCATTTGGCCAAATTCATGTCCCTTCAACACACACAAGCTTGAATTACGTTCTAAACAATGTATCTTCTTGGGCTATAATAGTCTCCACAAAGGGTACAAGCATTCGAATGGTTCTTCCGAGCGTGACTTATTATTTTGATGCCCTAATGATTGCATCCTCTACCGCGGTGATGAGTACGAGAACTCAAATGCATGCCCGGTATTCGGTTCATTGCGGTATAAGATCAGGCGAGATGAACCTAGTGATGTTGAGGGCGAGCACCCCAGGAAGAGGGTTTCTGCCAAGGTGATGTGGTATGCTTCTATAACACCACGGTTGAAACGTTTTTTCAATAACATAGAGCATGCCAAGTTGATGCGATAGCACAAGGAAGACCGTAAGAAAGACGGGAAGTTGAGAGCACCCGCTGATGGGACACAGTGCAGAAAAATGGAGACAAATTGGGGGGACTTTGTTGGTGACGCAAGGAACGTATGGTTTGTTTTAATTGCAGATGGCATTAATCCTTTTGGGGTGCAGAGCAGCAATCATAGCACCTGGCCCATGACTCTATGTATATGTAACCTTCCTCCTTGGTTGTGCATGAAGCGGAAGTTCATTATGATGCTAGTGCTCATCCAAGGCCCTAAGAAACCCGTCAACGACATTGATTTGTACCTAAGGCCATTAGTTGAAGAATTTTACAGCTGTGGAATGGAAAGGTTTACGTGTGTGGGATGAGCTCAAACAGCAGGAATTTTACCTACATGTGTTGCTGTTTGCCACCATCAATAATTGGCCTGCTCTTAGTAACCTTGCAGGACAGACAAACAAGGGATACCACGCATGCGCACACTGTTTAAATGACACTGAAAGTATATATTTGGACAAATGCAAGAATAATGTGTACATGAGACATCATCGCTTTCTTCTGACCAAGCATGCCTTAGGAAAGGAAGGCAAGCATTTGAAATGTGAGGCAGAACACCAGAAGAAGCCCGTCCTCCGTACTGGTGATGAAATACTTGATATGGTCAAGGATTTACAAGTGATCTGTGGAAAGGGTCCTGACAGACAATCTGTTCTGAATTACACTAAAGGACGCGCACCCATGTGGAAGAAGAAATCTATCTTTTGGGACCTACCCTATTGGAAAGACCTAGAGGTCTGCTCTGCAATCACAAACTTTACTTTTCTGCTTTTACTTTCTGTTCTTATATCCAAAAATACCAAAACATCAAACTATCATATATATATCAGATCTCACTTTCGTAAGTGACCGTAAAGGGATTGACAACCCCTTATCGCGTTGGCTGCGAAGTTCTTATTTGTTTGTGCAGGTGCGAGGAACTCGCGCGTGGTCTCCTACTGGATTGATACCTTGGTTCTCAAAAACTGAGGGAAATACTTACGCTACTGTGCTGCATCACGCTTTCCTCTTCGAGGGAATACAACGCAAGCTCGAGAAGTAGCAAGAAGAATTTCTGGCGTCGTTGCCGGGGAGGCTTACGCAAAAGTCATTGATAACCCACAAGTGTAGGGGATCGCAACAGTTTTCGAGTGTAAAATATTCAACCCAAATTTGTTGATTCGACACAAGGGGAGCCAAAGAATACTCTTAAGTATTAGCAGCTGAGTTGTCAATTCAACCACACTTGGAAACTTAGTATCTGCAGCAGGATAGTTTAGTAGCAAAGTAATATGATAGGGGCGGTAGCGGCAATAAAAGTAACGATAGTGTTTTTGTAGTTTTTGTAATAGTAGCAACGCGAAGTAAATAAGCAACAAGCAATATAGGTAAAGCTCGTAGGCATTGGATCGGTGATGGGAAATTATGTCGGATGCAATACATCATGTAGAAGTTATAACCTAGGGTGACACAGAACTAGCTCCAGTTCATCAATGCAATGTAGGCATGTATTCCGAATATAGTCATACGTGCTTATGGAAAAGAACTTGCCTGACATCTTTTGTCCTACCCTCCCATGGCAGCGGGGTCCTATTGAAAACTAAGGGATATTAAGGACTCCTTTTAATAGAGTACCGGACCAAAGCATTAACACATAGTGAATACATGAACTCCTCAAACTATGGTCATCACCGGGAGTGGTCCCGATTATTGTCTCTTCGGGGTTGCCGGATCAAAACACATAGTAGATGACTATAGACTTGCAAGATAGGATCAAGAACACGCATATATTCATGAAAATATAATAGGTTCAGATCTGAAATCATGGCACTCGGGCCCTAGTGACAAGCATTAAGCATAGCAAAGTCATAGCAACATCAATCTCAGAACATAGTGGATACAAGGGATCAAACCCTAACAAAACTAACTCGATTACATGATAGATCCCATCCAACCCATCACCGTCCAGCAAGCCTACGATGGAATTACTCACGCACGGCGGTGAGCATCATAGAATTGGTGATGGAGGAAGGTTATTGATGACGATGGCGACGATCTCCACTCTCCGGAGACCCGAACGGACTCTAGATCAGCCCTCCCGAGAGAGATTAGGGCTTGGCGGCGGCTCCATCTTGTTAAATGCGATAATTTCTTCTCCGTGAATTTTTTCTCCGCGAAAGTAAAGATATAGGATCTGGGGGTACGTCGGTAAGTCACCAGGGGGGCCACAAGGCAGGGGGCGCGCCCTGGGCAGGGGGCGCGCCCCCCACCCTCGTGGACAGGCCCTGGGCCCCCTAGTGTGGAGCTTCTTGCAGATATTTTTTATATTTTCCGAATAATTCTTCGTTGACTTTCAGTCGATTCTGAGAACTTTTTATTCTGCACAAAAACAACAATATGGAAGTTCTGCTGAAAACAGCGTCAGTCCGGGTTAGTTCCATTCAAATCATTCAAGTTAGAGTCAAAAACAAGGGCAAGAGGGTTTGGAAAAGTAGATACGTTGGAGACGTATCAACTCCCCCAATCTTAAACCTTTGCTTGTCCTCAAGCAATTCAGTTGATAAACTGAAAGTGGTAAAGAAAAACTTTGACAAACTCTGTTTGCTCTTGTTGTTGTAAATATGTAATCTAGCATTCAAGTTTTCAACAAGATCATGAACTAACCACATTCACAATATCTTTCAGGTCTCAAGACTACTCACATCAATGGAATAATCAACTAGCCAGCAATAATAATAAACTTCGGATGAAAACACTTTCTCAAAACCATCATGATATGATATAACAAGATGGTATCTCGCTAGCCCTTTCTGAGACCGCAAAATATAAATGCGGAGCACCTTTAAAGATCAAGGATTGACTAGACATTGTAATTCATGGTAAAAGAGATCCAGTCATGATCATACTCAATGGAAATTAATAGTAATACACGCAACGACAGAGGTGCTCTCCTACTGGTGCTCTTTGATAGGTGGATGATGACTCTGCATAAAAGTAAATAGAGATGAATAACATTTTGAGCGGTATACTTTCATTGTCAACATAACAACCAAGACTCTCGATATGTCCCATGCTACTCACATTATAGGTGGTTCCCAAACAGAATGGTAAAGTTTATACTCCCCCAACCACCAACAAGCACACTCCACGGCTAGCCTGAAACCATGGGTACCGTCCAAACCAGCAACAGCCCTGGGGGAGTTTTGTTTAATTATTATGATTTTGAGCATGGGACTGGGCATCCCAGTTACCAACCATTTTCTCATGAATGATGAGCGGAGTCCACTCATCGTGAGAATAACCCACCTAGCATGGAAGATATAGATAGCCCTAGTTGATACATGAGCTGTTCGAGCATACAAAACAGAATTTCATTTGAAGGTTTAGAGTTTGGCACATACAAATTTACTTGGAACGGCAGGTAAATACCGAATATAGGAAGGTATGGTCGACTCTTATGAAATAACTTTGGTGTTTATGGAAGTGGATGCACAAGCAGTAATCCCGCTTAGTACAGGTGCAGGCTAGAAAGAGACTGGGAAGCGACCAACTAGAGAGTCATACGTCTCCTTCGTATCTATAATTTTTTATTGTTCCATGCCAATATTCTACAACTTTGATATACTTTTGGCAACTTTTTATACTATTTTTTGGGACTAATCCAGTGCCCGGTGCCAGTTCCTGTTTGTTGCATGTTTTTTGTTTCGCAGAATATCCATATCAAACGGAGTCCAAACGGAATAAAAACGGACGGATATTTTTTTGGAATATATGTGAATTTTGGGAAGCGGAAACAACATGAGACGATGCGCGGGTGGGCGACGAGGCAGGGGGGCGCGCCCTTGGGCCCTCGTGGCCATACCGTTAGGCAGTTGATGCCCTTCTTTCGTCGCAAGAAAGCTAATATCCGGATAAAAATCGTGTCAAAAAATCAGGCCAATCGGAGTTACGGAACGCAGAAACAGAGAGAGACAAAGAGACATATCCAATCTCGGAGGGGCTCTCGCCCCTCCCATGCCATGGAGACCATGGACCAGAGGGGAAACCCTTCTCCCAACTAGGGAGATGGTCAAGGAAGAAGAAGAAGGAGGGGGGCTCTATCCCCCTCGCTTCCGGTGGCACCGTAGTGCCACCGGGGCCATCATCGTGTGACGACGATCTACACCAACACCTCCGTCATCTTCACCAACATCTCCATCATCTTCTCCCATTTATCTACATCGGTCCACTCTCCCGCAACCCGCTGTACCCTCTACTTAAACATGGCGCTTTATGCTTCATATTATTATCCAATGATGTTTTGCCATCCTATGATGTCTGAGTAGATTATCGTTGTTCTATCGGTGATTGGTGAATTGCTATGATTGATTTAAATTGCTTGTGGTTATGTTGCTGTCCTTTGGTGCCCATCATATGAGCGCACGCGTGGATCACACCATAGGGTTAGTTGTATGTTGATAGGACTACGTGTTGGATGGCAAGAGTGACAGAAACTTCAACCTAGCGTAGAAATTGATGCATACGGGATTGAAGGGGGACCAATATATCTTAATGCTATGGTTGGGTTTTACCTTATTGAACGTTAGTAGTTGCGGATGCTTGCTAATAGTTCCAATCATAAGTGCATAGAATTCCAAGTAAGGGATGACATGTTAGCAGTGGCCTCTCCAACATAAAACTTGCTATCGGTCTAGTAACGTAGTCAATTGCTTAGGGGCAATTTCGCAACTCCTACCACCACTTTTCCACACTCGCTATCACTAACTTTATTGCTTCTTTATCTTAACAGCCCCTAGTTTATATTTACATGCTCTTTATATTCTTGCAAACCTATCCCACAAAAACCACAAAATACTTCTAGTTTCATACTTGTTCTGGGTAAAGTAAGCGTCAAGCATGCATAGAGTTGTATCAGTGGTCGATAGAACTTGAGGGAATATTTGTTCTGCCTTTAGCTCCTCGTTGTGTTCGACACTCTTACTTATCGAAAGAGGCTACAACTGATCCCCTACACTTGTGGGTTATCAAGACCTTTTTCTGGCGCCGTTGCCGGGAGCAATAGCATGGGGTGAATATTCTCGTGTGTGCTTGTTTTCTTTATCACTAAGTAGATTTTATTTGCTGTTTTAAGTTGTTTTTTTATCTTTAGTTATGGGTAGGAAATGCAAAATACCAAAAAAAATGTGGTACCTGCTAAACCAATGGTTCAAGAACCACTCAAAATCTATCACACTGCTGAAGCTTTTTACTTGGATCATCTTCGATCCCTATGTGCTCGTGCTGAAACCCCAACTAGCTTAATTGAGGGAAAATATTTATATGAGCATGCTTGTTATGTGCGACACTGCATATCTGAAAAAAGGGAAACTTTTACTGGATCAAATTCATTGTTTGCAATGCTATGCTTGGAATTTATGTGAAATTTATGATTTTACTTGTTGATCTGAAGACCCTACGAAACACCTTCCCTACCAATGTGAGTTTATTGATAATGGAATCGTATCTTCGTATGCTAAGGGTGTTTATAGTTACTATGATGTTCAACAAATTGATGAATTTATTGCTTTCAAGGGTGCTTATGAAATTGCTTCTTTGATTGAAAAGTATGATGCTATTCTTTACAAATCTGAATTTTTTTCCATATTTAAATATTGTTATGATAATTATGCTTCTAATGCCTATGCTAAACCATATATTGAGGCCTACTCCGCTGTCCAAGAAGAGATTAAGATTTTGCAGGAGACTATGGAAGAATAAATCAATGACATTGTGAGCTCATTGGATGAAAAAGATGAGGAGGAGAGCGAAGAACAAAAGGAGGAAGAGTGGATTAGCTACCCGTGCCCACCTTCTAATGAGAGTAACTCTTCAACTCATACATTGTTTAATTTCCCTTCGTGCTTACCGAAGGATGAATGCTATGATGATGGCTATGATCCCTTGGATTCTTTTGAAATATCCCTATTTGATGATGCTTGCTATGCTTGTGGCCAAGATGCCAATATGAATTATGCTTATGGAGATGAACTTGCTATAGTTCCTTATGTTAAACATGAGATAGTTGCTATTGCACCCACGCATGATAGTCCTATTATCTTTTTGAGTTCTCCAAACTACACTATATCGGAGAAGTTTGCGCTTATTAAGGATTATATTGATGGGTTGCCTTTTTCCGTGACACGTGATGATTTTGATGAATATAATATGCATGTGCTTGCTGCTCCTACTTGTAATTATTATGAGAGAAGAACTACATCTCCGCCTCTCTATGTTTCCAACATGATAAAATTGCAAGAAACTGCTTATACTATGCATTGGCCTTTACTTAATGTGCATGAATTGTTCTTGTATGACATGCCTATGCATAGGAAGAGAGTTAGACTTCGTTGTTTCATGACACATATCACTTTGTGCTCACTACTAAATGTCAAATCATTGCTAATTAAAATTGGCTTTGATATACCTTGGGATCCGGGTGGATCCATTACTTGAGCACTATATGCCTAGCTTAATGGCTTTAAAGAAAGCGCTGCGAGGGAGACAACCCGGAAGTTTTAGAGTGTCATTTATTTATGTTGTGTGCTTTTCTAAAGTTTAAAAACAAAAAAATAAAGAGGAGAACCTAAAACTTTTCAAAAAGAAAAGTGAAAGTGATACACACGAGCATTGTGAAAGTGGGGGGCGTCCTTGAACTTTGTTCATGCCCATGGAAACTTTGTGAATCTTAATTACAGAAACTTTTCAACAAAAATAATTATCCCCTTGTACAATTCCATTGTATTATAAAAATAATGTGCCAAGGTTTGCCTTTAGGATGTTTACAATGCTTGTTGGTTTGTGCGGTGCAGGACAGAAACTTTGGCTGTAGTGCGCGATTTTACGTTTTTTGCTGGAACGTCAAATGATTTTGAAACTTTTTGCAATGTCTTTCTATACAAATTGTTTATTTTTCCTAATGTTGTCAGAATTTTTCAAGTATCAGAAGTATAGTGAATGTTCAGATTATTACAGACTTTTCTGTTTTAGACAGATTCTGTTTTTGATGCATAGTTTGCTTGTTTTGATGAAACTATCAATTTCTATTAGTGGATTAAGCCATGGAAAAGTTATATTACAGTAGCTACAATGCAATACAAAATATGAATTGGTTTGCAACAGTACTTAGAGTAGTGATTTGCTTTATTATACTAACGGATCTTACCGAGTTTTCTGTTGAAGTTTTGTGTGGATGAAGTGTTCGAAGATTGAGGAGGTCTCGATGTGAGGAGAAGAAGGAGAGGCAAGAGCTCAAGCTTGGGGATGCCCAATGCACCCCAAGTAAATATTCAAGGAGACTCAAGCGTCTATGATTGGGGATGCCCCGGAAGGCATCCCCTCTTTCTTCAACAAGTATCGGTATATTTTCGGATTTGTTTCATTCATGTGAGATGTGTAGATCTTGGAGCGTCTTTTGCATTTAGTTTTCACCTTTTCTTTTATACACCATGCTGGTATGAGTTAGCCCTTGGTTAATTTATAGAATGCTCTTTGCACTTCACTTATATCTTTTGAGTATGGGTTTATAGAATGCTTCATGTGCTTCACTTATATCATTTGAAGTTTGGACACTACAACAAAAAACCCCATATAACAACGCATATCTACCAACGAATTAGGACTATGTGTTGTTTGGTCAACCTCCCACCTCCCACCTCGCATGACTTGCTAACCTATCCCCGTACCCACCTTCACATCTATAGAAAAGAAATCACATTATCTCTAACTCCCCCGTAGATGTAGCACACCAGCCAAATCTTATTTCTCTGTGACCACTGACCACAACGCCGCCGCCTCTAAATCTGGCGAGCTTCGCGCTCTGCCGCGTCGCCGCTCATCGGATCTGCTATTTCTCACTTCTGCGATACCCCGCCATGACGACGTCCTCCGCTCTCCTATGTGCTGCCCGCAGAAATCCTAGTTGCCGCAGGCCGCGCCTCCTCTGGTTTGTCACCCTACTAACCCGTGCGACATCGCCGCATGCGCGGCTGCCGGTCGGCCTTGGCGGTGCTGCTCCACCTTGGCTACCTCGACTCCGATGTCTGCCGGTTCAGTAAGCCACTCCTCCCCTAACCCCGTCTTCTCTTACCTATCTGTTTTCTGTGTGGAAGGCTATGGCGGATTCTTTGCCGGTCATCATGACGATGATCTGTGCTACCCTGATCCGCCGCCGGCACTGGCTTGCACCGGTATACATATCACTCCACTTCGTAAATCATAGGATGCCTAGCCATGATGGTTTGTCCCCTCCCCTTTTCATTCCCGCCATTGAGACAGTGTAATTCTTAGTGTTTACTTCTACCTCTATCCCTCACTCGTACCACCACCTAATGTGTGCATCAATGCCGCAGGGTTACTTGGAGCGATTCCAAGTGTTGAACAGAAAACTAGCACAACCATTTGTTTTGACGGAAGTATACCAGAGGCTTCACATTATAATCTTCCGACTATGTTACGGCTTGGATCTTTCCGCTTTGAGGTTTCGCCGATGGAGCCGAAGAAGGACACGGTGAAGCCAAACTTCAGAACCCCTCCAAAGTGCACTAATATTGGTAGTATTTCATGTCCGGTGAAGTAGTTTCAAGCGTGCAAAGCAAATAAGTCGTTCTTTTGTTTTAAATTAGTCATGTGTGATCAACGTGGCCGGATGATTAATTAGGTTCCTAATTAAGGAATACGAGAATACAAGGGTCACGTACAAGTTGTGCTAGCTTGTTTTATTTCTCTCTCCCAGATGTAAAAGGAGAGGATCTCCGTGTTAGTTTGAGACTTTGAGTTGGTTAGTAGTTTAGGCCCTTACGGCAGGTGTGACTAGGATATAAAAGGCAGCGTCCTGGGTCTTGTTCGGGGATTAGTTTGGAAGATTGATTTCTTATCGAGAGTTACCAGTCGGGGACCGCCAATATTGTGATTTTTTTTTTGCGATCCTTGATCGGGGCTTGTTTCTGCTACGCTGGTGAGATTAACCTTGGGTTAATTGCACAAGTCTACTCCTTTGGTTTCATGCTATCTCCTTGATCCAAAGGCCTTTTCTTCTTCTACGTCTGCTATCTATTTTTTATCCGACCGTCGTTGCCACCGTTCGTTGTTGTTTTGCAACTACCGTGAATGATTGGACCAATCAGCGACTTGTCGTCTAGCCGAGTCTTATCAAGTGGTATTCAGAGCTAAGGTTGTTCACGGTACTGTGTTGATCAAGATGTCAACCTCGGTCAACAAGGGTGATGAGGTTGCTACTGATTCTGAGGAAATAGTACGTCTAGTGTATGCGGATGATATTCCTCAAAATATTCGGGATGGTTTTGACCACACATGCAACTACATCAAGCAATGTCATGATGCACTCGGCAAAAGGATAGATGTCCTGATCACTCGGATCGACGGTTTGGCAGACATCATCAATATGCCGACAACGAATTCTGCACCACCATAGACTGCTCCGGCTGCTCCACTGCGTTATGCACCACCGACTCGCGACGGACATGCCGGCGTGCATGATCGCCGTTTGGTGGCACAACCTCATGTTGGAGATGATGGTTTTGATGACGGTGTTGACCAGGCAGCGGGGTACGCTCCAGGACCACGACACTATGAGCCTCGTCCTGAAACTTCCGTTCGTGGCGGAGTGCATGACCGAGTTGGTCAAGCTATGCGTGTGCCTTTGGATGATGGAATTGGGCGCATAAAAATTTCAATCCCTTCATTCTCCGGCAAGTGCAAACCAGAAGGCTATTTGGAGTGGGAGATGCATGTTGATCAAATTTTTGATGCCCATCATTATAGCGAGGAGAAGAAAGTTCAACTTGCTGGAATTGAGTTCACCGGTTACGTGCTAATTTGGTGGAATCAAATTTGTTGTTCAAGACATCGGCCGACGACTTGGCGAGGTATGAAAGAATTCCTGAGGCGACGTTTTGTTCCTGGGCACTATAAAAGAGATATGTACAATAAGTTGCAGCGGCTCTCTCAAGGTAATATGAGTGTTGATGAATATTACAAGGAGATGGCATTGCTTATGATACGTACAGGGACAACAGAGGATCCGGAGGCGACCATGGCACGTTTCTTTAACGGGCTAAATATCGAGGTGCAAGATCGTGTTGAGATGGTGGTCTATTACAACATACAATATCTTGTGCACCAAGCTGTGCGTGCGGAACAACAGATTAAGCGACGCCAAGTCAACATAGTTCCCAGTACCACTTTGAACACATGGCGATGCTCACAGCATAAGAATGAGGATGTCGGTCCTAGCTCCAGGGTGACATCATCAAATCGCTCTCATGGTTCCGTGCAAAAGGATGCTTCAAAATTAGGACTGTCGATGGTTGATTCTAGTGCACAGTCAACCGGACACACTAGTGACATAGAGTGTTTCAAGTGTGGAGGAAGGGGACATATGAAGCGTGAATGTCCTAATGATAAAATAGTGTTGCTCACGGGAGATGGCTATGCATCCGCTAGTGATGAAGAGGCAGGTTCTGACATTTCTAGTGAAAAATCTAAGGATGCTGAAAATGTGGCTGTGAGTTTTGAAGCTGCTGAATCATATCCTTCACTAATGGTGCAACGAGTGCAAGAGGATCGCATTGAGAATAAGGGACAACTTTGGAATATTTTTCAGACTCAGTACAAAGTCAATAACACCAATTGTAAGTTTATTATAGATGGAGGAAGCTACACCAACGTGGTCAGCAAGGGATTGGTGGAAGCTTTGGGGTTACCTACATGGAAGCACCCTCAGCCACACCGTGTTGAGTGGATGTATCATACAGGGAAGTTGAAGGTTACTCATAAGGTCCGTTTGGATTTTTCTGTTGGACAGTATACTGATATGGTGATTTGTGATGTTTTACCAATGGATGCGTGCCATATATTGTTAGGAAGACCATGGCAATATGATCATGGAGCCACACATGATGGGAGGTCGTCTAACACTTATTCATTTTGGGATAATGGAAATGGAATGTGTTGAGACCGATGTTTGCCAATGCCTTCAATGTAGATGCTAATGTTTCTCTACAACAGAAGATTGCAAAGGTTGCTTTAAAGCCGAGGACAGCTTCGATTCAAGAGGGAGAGGATGATGTGTGCACCAATGCCACAGGTTTACTTGGAGCGACTCCAAGTGTTGAACAGAAAACAACACAACCATTTGTTTTGACGCAAGTATACCAGAGGCTTCACATTATAATATTCCGACTATGTTACGGCTTGGATCTTTCCGTTTTGAGGTTTCGCCGATGGAGCCGAAGAAGGACACGGTGAAGCCAAACTTCAGAACACCTCCAAAGTGCACTAATATTGGTAGTATTTCATGTCCGGTGAAGTAGTTTCAAACGTGCAAAGCAAATAAGTCGTTCCTTTGTTTTAAATTAGTCATGTGTGATCAACGTGGCCGGATGATTAATTAGGTTCCTAATTAAGGAATACTAGAATAAAAGGGTCACGTACAAGTTGTGCTAGTTAGCTTGTTTTTTTTTCTCTCTCCGAGATGTAAAAGGAGAGGATCTCCGTGTTAGTTTGAGACTTTGAGTTGGTTAGTAGTTTAAGCCCTTATGACAGGTGTGACTAGGATATAAAAGGCAGCGTCCTGGGTCCTGTACGGGGATTAGTTTGGAAGATTGATTTCTTATCGAGAGTTACCAGTCGGGGAACGCCAATATTATGAGTTTTTTTGCGATCCTTGATCGGGGATTGTTTCTGCTACGCTGGTGAGATTAACCTTGGGTTAATTTCGATGCAAGTCTACTCCTTTGGTTTCATGCTATCTCCTTGATGCAAAGGCCTTTTCTTCTTCTACGTCTGCTATCTATTTTTTATCCGACTGTCGTTGCCGCCGTTCGTGTTGTTTTGCAACTATCGTGAAGGATCGGACCAACCAGCGACTCGTCGTCTAGCCGAGTCTTATCACCACCACCATGTGCAACACCGAAGACATGCATGGACTACCAAAGCAAGGATCTAGTCGGCACGTTATCAGCCGCTCCGTTCATCCAGCCAATATATGGGACAGGACAACTACCGACTCCCTCCAATAATAAATTAAAGTTGCATATGCCCGCTTAACCCCCTTGGATAGGCGTACATACTAGAGCTTGGAATCATAATTTATTCTATTCTTTTGATGTTTACCAGTAGAGTTGTGTTGTTTGGTCCAACTTGTTTTGGCCTCAGATCTGCATCTGCTACAGAAAACCTTTGAGAGCCATGAATTACAAAATGGAGTGCTTCTGCAAGTTTACTTTAGTTGAATTATAGCTTCTTAATATTTTGCATGCTAATGCCTACTCATGCTGATGCAGCAGTACAATCAGGGAAATTGTTAGTGCAAACTAATGTACGCAGAAAACCAACACATGGTACTGCTTTCAAACAGTGTGTAATTGATCCATTTATTTTTATGTTTGGAATGACTAATTCGTTGGGATAGTCTAATGAGTTGTTCTCAGTCAAAGAAAGCTTGTCTATAATGAATCTGCTATTTTAGTACATTTGGCGATTGATTAGTTTTGTGTGTAATTGACGATGCTTAGTGCCTAGTTGAGTAAATCATTGGTAAATTTGAGATGAACAGAGAGAAAGATTTTCTGCTAATGCCTAAGAACTACTGCTAATCCTAGCACATTGGTGCATCATATATCTTAGCACCAAGGAGTAGTTAGTACTGACTAAAACTATGTACTTTGAATATGCAGCAGCAGAGATGCATTAATGGGTGCATAAATTGTGTTAGTACTCTCCTTGTGAATGGTCGCTGCATAGATAGGTGCTTCAGAGCTCTATATTGCATTTTCAGTTTAACTGTCTACGAAAGGTGCTTATAATATAGGAAGCATTTTAGAAAGAAGTTATATCATGAGTTGCATTGACTGATACTTCTATGGATCAGGATACCACATTTGGGTTCCTTTCAAACTTGCCTGGAGGAATTGGTGACAAAATACGCAGAAACCTAGTTTGTTATTTACATGGACTGTATTCCCAAATACACAGGTAGGAATATCCGTACAATACTGGTGTACAACGACAATGCTGTCAAAGGGACTTCTGTCGGTCTGCAGA
This sequence comes from Secale cereale, assembly GCA_902687465.1. Classification (NCBI taxonomy): domain Eukaryota; kingdom Viridiplantae; phylum Streptophyta; class Magnoliopsida; order Poales; family Poaceae; genus Secale; species Secale cereale. The sequence goes on from LR738714.1 coordinate 797,790,791, forward strand.
AGTTCGATGGAACAAAATGTACACCTAAATGTAAGTTACACAATCATTTTTATTATCTTAGTTCTAGTTCTGTTTTTGTGAGGTTAGTTCAAGTTATCTTCTTAATTTAGATGTTTGGACAAAAAAAGAAGATTGTGTGTGTGTCTATCTTAAAGTGGCAATTACCCAGCGAAGTATGCAATTTACATTTTTTTTTGTATATTAAAATCAAGATGCCTTAATGTGACAATAATCTTTGACCATAGGATGATAATTTTCTTTCTGTGCCAAGAGAGAAACATGTTTATTACGACATGCACATCTACAATGCTCGATGTATGGTCCTGATGTATGTTTGGCTTGCGACATGTGAAAAGAAAATAAAAAGATCTAGGAAACAAATTTTGAGATGAGTGCCTAATACATTGGGATGCCTAGTTATGATTTACGCATTGTTACACTTAAATCAAGTCTCTTATGGTAATAAGAAAAGACAAGGATTTTTGTTGATCATTCAGATTAAACTGAACCGATGTGAGCCTTCAACAAACGATCAACTCCAGAATATTGAAGTGTTACATGCGGGCTTCCATCTTTATAAGCTAAGTTTATTTCGGTTGTTACATTGGCCTTTGCCAATCAGACCGAATACAGAGTGATGGGCAGGGTGGTGATCATCTCGTAACAATGTCATAGACGGTTATCGACCAGAATGAATCGTGGGAAGACGAAGAAGGTAGCGACTAAAACTTAAACATGGCATTCAACTTTTGTATGTTTCTCCTTTTTGATTGCTCTATTGACCTATTTTTTTCTCTCTAATGTTACTTTACTCATTCATGGCAGCTCCTTGTTGCCGAAGATTGCCAAGATGAATGGATGATACATGGCTAAATTGTTGAATGCAAGGTGGAGAATAGGATGCTACCAGATAGTTTTATGTCAACAGTGTAGTATGTCATTTTCATGGTCAATGTATAGAAAATAATGTATGTACTGTTTGGATTGTGATCCATGTAATACAACGGAGTTGATTTAATATATGAAGTATTTCTGTTCACTGGATCACTACTCCTGTGCACTATCTGTATTGGCCTAGCAATTGTTGTTCGCAATATATAAAATAGTACCTCATGCTATCTAACAATGCATAGAAGTGTTTATTATGTCAGCTTGAAAATTAGTTCGTGTAGGTTATCCACCAACGCATACGAAGCGTTGTTATGCTCCAAATATATATGTTGCTACATTGCAACACATCTTCACGTGGTTTACCAACGCAATTATATACGTTGTTGTAGACCCTTGCAACGCCACCAACGGCAACGCATAATAATCCGTTGGTGTAGACCTTAGCAACGGTTATACTGTCGGGGGAAACTGTCCTCCCACGAGCACCTATGGGACCGGAGCCCCTTCTACGTTGCGGTAAGGGAGCGGAAGGAGCACGGAGAGCAGATCGAAGAGCGCACGCGGGCAGTTTTACCCAGGTTCGGGCCGCGCGGACGCGTAAAACCCTACTCCTGCTTGGATTTTATTGAGTTCTTGAGCTCGGGAGCTTGAAGATCTACAGTACTAGCTACGCCGAGCGAGAGAGTTGTCTAGGTTTCGAACCGCCTCTACGTTGTGCATGGGCCTCCTTTTATAGCTCAAGGGGTCACCGACAGGTGTCAACGTAGAGGAGGGTAAAAGTGTAAATTTGGTGGTAGTTGTAACAGCGTGTGAATAGTGCATGAACAGTAGATGAACAGTGGTCTTCACCTAACCTTGACAGTGGGGGACAAGGGCATTAAATGCCCGTCGCCGTCGACCCCAAAAGTGTCCGTCCATGCTTCTCCGTTCGCCACGGTGGTAGCCTCGTCACCGTGGCTTGCCACCGTGTGCCCCAGGCCGCACAGCCGTCCGCCACGCGTCCCTGGAAGGGCCCCAGGGCGACGCATGGGCAGGTGAGCTGGAGCGCGGGCACACAGCATAGTTTCCCCTCGGCAAGCACCTTGCCGGGGTCATGATCTTGCCGGGCCCGGAAGCTTGTCGCTCTCCAGGTCCTGCCGGGGCGCATGATGCGCCGAGGCATTTCTTGAGATATGTGTTCCTTGACCTCCCTGGCAAGCTCCTCTTGCCAGGGTCTTGTGTTAATATGACAATCTCGAGCCTGGTACGGCCTTCCCGGCAAGCTCCTCTTGCCGGGGCCTTGATCCTCTGACTTGTATACTTTGTTCTGTAATGGCTTCATAGGGACCAGAAAGGTTTCCGGCGAGCACGTGGTAAGCCCTGCCGCGGGAAGCTGCTACTGCCCGTGCACAAGTTGGGGTACTAAGGTACCCCTATCTTAGTACACCGACATATACGGATATACGACAACGTATCAATACGTTGCTGAAGGGGTGTTCTTGTTGTAGTGGGATTGCATGTTTCTCTTCACATAGAAAACCGCCATTTGTAGAATGCTCTTTTGCTTCACTTATAATTGTTAGAGCGTGGGCATAACTTTTGTAGAAATAATTAAAACTTTCTTGCTTCACTTATATCTATTTAGGGAGTTGACAGGAATTGGTCATTCACATGGTTAATCATAAAATCCTACATAAACTTGTAGATCGCTGAATATGATATGTTTGATTCCTTGCAATAGTTTTGCGATATAAAGATGGTGATATTAGAGTCATGCTAGTGGGTAGTTGTGGATTGTAGAAATACTTGTGTTGAGGTTTGTGATTCCTGTAGCATGCACGTATGGTGAACCGTTATGTGACGAAGTTGGAGCATGATTTATTTATTGAGTGTCATCCTTTGTGTGGAGGTCGGGGGCGCGCGATGGTTAACTCCTACCAACCTCCCCCCTAGGAGCATGCGTGTAGTACTTGGTTTCTATGGCTAATAAATTTTTGCAATAAGTACGTGAGTTCTTTATGACTAATTTTGAGTCCATGGATTATATGCACTCTCACCCTTCCACCATTGCTAGCCTCTCTTGTACCGCGCATCTTTCGCCGATACCATACACCCACCATATACCTTCCTTAAAACAGCCACCATACCTACCTATTATGGCATTTCCATAGCCATTCCGAGATATATTGCCATGTAACTCCACCGTTCCGTTTATTATGACACGCACCATCATTGTCATAATGCCTTGCATGATCGTAAGATAGCTAGCATGATGTTTCCATGGCTTGTCCGGTTTTTGATGTCATTGCTACGCTAGATCATTGCACATCCTGGTACACTGCCGGAGGCATTCATATAGAGTCATATTTTGTTCTAGCTTCGAGTTGTAATCTTTGAGTTGTAAGTAAATAAAAGTGTGATGATCTTCATTATTAGAGCATTGTCCCATGTGAGGAAAGGCCAAATAAAAAAAAGATGGTCTAAAAAAATAGAGAGGGGCTAAAAAAAAAGAGAGAAAGCTTCTAAAAAACAAAAAAAATGAGAGAAAAGAGAGAAGGGACAATGCTACTATCCTTTTCCACACTTGTGCTTCAAAGTAGCACCATGATCTTCATAATAGAGAGTCTCTTGTTTTGTCACTTCCATATACTAGTGGGAATTTTCATTATAGAACTTGGCTTGTATATTCCAATGACGGGCTTCCTCAAATGCCCTAGGTCTTCATGAGCAAGCAAGTTGATGCACACCCACTAGTTTTCTTTTTGAGCTTTCATACACTTATAGCTCTAGTGCATGCGTTACATGGCAATCCCTACTCACTCACATTGATATCTATTGATGGGCTTCCCCATAGCCCATTGATACGCCTAGTTGATGTGAGACTTTCTCCCTACTTTTGTCTATCACCACCTTCTATTCCACCCATAGTGCTATGTCCATGGCTCACGCTCATGTATTGCGTGAAAGTTGAAAAGGTTTGAGAATACTAAAGTATGAAACAATTGCTTGGCTAAAACCGGGGTTGTGCATGATTTAAATACTTTGTGTGGTGAAGATGGAGCATAGCCAGACCATATGATTTTGTAGGGATAACTTTCTTTGGCCATGTTATTTTGAAGAGACATGATTGCTTTATTAATATGCTTGAAGTATTATTGTCCTAATGTCAAATGATAGACTATTGCTTTGAATCACTCGTTTCTTAATATTCATGCCATGATTAGATTACATGATCAAGATTATGCTAGGTAGCATTCCACATCAGAGAGCAACAACGGTCATGAACATGCATTAAAATTAATCAACAATGAATGCAAGCATGAGTAGGATATAAATCACCATGAACATAAATATCGTGAAGGCTATGTTGATTTGTTTCAACTACATGCGTGAACATGTGCCAAGTCAGATCACTTAAATCATTCAAAGGAGGATACCACCCCATCATCACTACGGGAATCAGGCATTTTGCCGTCAGGACGCTACATACGGCAAAGAACGGATTACAGACGGCAAAAAATTTGCCGTCAGCTCATGACGGCAAAGGATGTCGGCAACCTCAAAATTGGCAAAGAGTCATTTTGCCGTCAGCCCAAGGGCGAGATGACGGCAAATGTTTTGCCGTCAGCGAGCACGTTTTGCCGTCATCGGAAATTGCCAGACGGCAAAAAAATAGCGTTTAACAGAACGGCCCTACCGACGGACGGCGTTAGTGCCTTTGCCGTCAACCTCAAATATCAAAGACGGCAAAGATTTTTTTTTAACAAAAAAAATATATCTAATCTGTCCAGAGGGGAACACCAAAATATTCATCATCACTTGCTAATCCACAAAACTGACGAAGAACACCAAAATATTCATACACACTGCTGTTCCAAGGACACCAAAATATTCATCATCACTTGCTAATCCACAAAACTACTGCTTTTATTAAGATGAGCAAATTTCACACGGACGGACTACACTCGAGAGTACATAGTGGCTGGATCCATAATGGCGGCGCATGAAAGCAACGAGGCGGAGGCGGGCGCCTGCTGGTGGTCGACGGCGAGCGGCACACTAAGCCGGGAGTCGCGCTGCGGACGCCGGCGGCTTCTCAGGACGACGGGGTCGGGGCTGCAGACGCCGGCGGCTTCTCAGGCCGGCCATGTGCGGCGGCTCAGGTCGACGGGGGAGCACCGGCGATGCCCTGGCTGCCCGCGTGCGGTTGCTGCGGGCGGTGGGGGAGGGCCTAGGCAGCGGCGCCATGGGGGCAGGACGCGGGCAGCCACCGGTTGGTGGAGCAGCGGTGGGGCCGGAGGCCGGCGGAGATGCCGCGCAGGGGCGGGATGCCGCGCAGGGGAGGGGCCGCCGGCGTTGGGGGCGGGGCGGCCGGTGCTGGTGCGAGGCGACGAGGCGGCCGCCGGTTGGTGGAGCAGCGGTGGGGCCGCCGGCGTTGGGGGGCGGGGCCGCCGGCGTTGGGGGGCGGGGCGGCCGGCGCTGGTCCGAGGCGACGATGCGGCGGCCAGTTGGTGGAGCAGCGGTTGGGCCGCCGGCGTTGGGGGCGGG
>LR738714.1:797797907-797808515 GCA_902687465.1 Secale cereale
GGGGCGGCCGGCGCTGGTCCGAGGCGACGATGCGGCGGCCAGTTGGTGGAGCAGCGGTTGGGCCGCCGGCGTTGGGGGCGGGGCCGCCGGCGTTGGGGGGCGGGGCGGCCGACGCTGGTGCGAGGCGACGAGGCGGCCGCCTGTTGGTGGAGCAGCGTTGGGGGGCGGGGTCGCCGGCGTTGGGGGGCGGGGCGGCCGGCGCTGGTGCGAAGCGTTCGAGAGAGAGGGAGCTCGTGCGTGGGATCGGGAAGAGATAAGACCGGCCGGGGTGGGGGATAAGATCGGGGTGGGGTGCGTGGGATCGGGACGAGATAAGACCGATCGGGGTGGGGGATACCGGTCGGTTGGGTTCATGGGGGCATGTGCTGGTCATGGGGCATCTGAGTGTGTGAGATGTGCGCCTGAGATTTTGCCACCTCATCGATCCGAGAGATCGATCCGCGAGGTGTGTTTCTTGTTTTGCCGTCATCAGGTTTTTTTTACAGACGGCAAAATATCTTTGCCGTCATCTGGTTGTTTTACAGACGGCAAAAATTGTTTTTGCCGTCATCAATTTGTTTACAGACGGCAAAAATTGTGTTTGCCGTCATCAATTTGTTTACAGACGGCAAAAATTGTCTTTGCCGTCATCAGTTTTTTTTACAGACGGCAAAATTTGTATTTGCCGTTAGTCATTCTTTGCCGTCAGGTTCATGACGGTGAAATAATCTTTGCCGTCTGCCCCGACGATTAGCTGTCGGCAAAGAGGCTTCATGTCGGCAAAATAGCAGATTCCCGTAGTGCATACCACATCACAACCATTTTAATATCATGTTGGCAAGCAAGATAGACCATTATAAACTCTCAGCTAATTAAGCATGGCATAAGCAGCTATGATCTCTAATTGTCATTGCAAGCATGTTTCATGCATAACAAGCTGAATCAAGAATGATGAGCCATCATATTTACAAAAACAAGAGAGGTCGAGTTCATACTAGCTTTTCTCATCTCAATTAGTTCATCATATATCATCCTTATTGCATTTCACTCGCACGACCGAACGATGTGGATAATAATAATAGTGCACGTGCATTGGACTAAGTTGGAATCTGCAGACATTTAATACAAGAGAGAAGACAAGGTAATATGGCTCAAGGTTAAATCAACAACAAAGCATATGAGAGCCACTAAGCATTTCTATCATGGTCTTCTACTCTTAACACCCAAAGAAAAGAAAAGAAACTATTTACACGGGAAAGCTACCAACAAGCAAAAGAAGAACGGGAAATCTTTTTGGGTTTTCATTCTACTTACTACTACTACAAGCAAAGAGAGTACACTAGCAAGAAGCTGCAACTAATATTTTTTCTGGGTTTTTCTAGCACAGAAGAAAAATACTAAGAAAAAGAAATTGAAACTAAGCATGGATGGTACAGTGGAAGAGTGAGAGCACGGACAACTAGAATAAGTGTGTGAACATGAATGTAAGTCGGTGAGAAACACGTACTCCCCCAAGCTTAGGCTTTTGGCCTAAGTTGGTCTATGTCCAGTATTTGCCTGACGAATATCCAAAGTTGTAGTTGCGGTCGTACTGGGATGCAGCAGATGCTGCATGCTGAGCTGTAGCTCGAAGGCGGGCTGCCTCCATCATGTTATAATAAGCATTTGGCTCCTCCATAGTTATAGTGTATCTCCCTTTTTCCTGAAAGTTAAACAAAGTGGGGGCAGGAAGAACAATAGAATGGCATGCTGCCTGTTGAAGATTAGTCGATATTTAAGGGTTTGATCATCCCACTCTATAAACCGGTGACTGGTCATAGCATGGCAGTCTAAATAAATAGGAGGTAAAGGTTCATCATTCACGTGCACAGACACACCAAGAAAGCGGGCTATGCGGGTAGCACAGATCCCAGCAAATAAATCTCCATGCAAACCATTATGGTTTAGCCTACGTGCAACAATGGCTCCCAAGTTATATTGCCTATCACCTAGTACAACACTCCTGAGAACGCTAAGATCAGGGACACACATGTGACAAGCCTCATCCTTACCGTTTATGCATCTACCGATTAAGAGAGCAAACTAATGAATAGCGGGAAAATGAATGCTCCCTATGGTAGCCTGTGTGATTTCCCCGGATTCCCCCACTGTAATACTAGCAAGGAATTCTCTAAATTCAGATTTGTGAGGATCACTCATACTTCCCCACTGTGGGAGCTTGCAAGCATAATTAAAATCCTCTAAATCCATCGTATAAGATTTATCATACATGTCAAACAGTACAGTGTGAAAATTATGTGAAGATGAAAATTTAAACCACAAAGCTATCAGTTAAGCCACGGTATTGAGGGCACTTATCTTGCATGAAGTTCTCGAGGTCAGCGTTGCGCACGTATGCGTAAAATTCATCCTTGATGCCATCTTGGCCATGAATTCATCTGACGGCCATTCACAGGGCCGCACATCAGCATCCCTTGGTGGTTCATCGTGTGGCTCACGGAACGCGAGCCTCGGTTCTTGCTGTCTTGAAGAACCACCTTCGAAGTTTCTCCTAGACATTTTTCTGAAATTTTCTGAAATTTTTAGTAACTTCAAAATAAAAGTTAACCAAACTCCACCAAGATTGTTAGCAACAACTCCTACTAGTGCCTAGAGGCTATATCATGCATTAGAACTACTTGGGACCAAGAAAATTTGACATCCAAGCTCAAGGACAAGGTCACCACAGCAGCATAAATTTGTAACAAATAAAGCACTAGAACAAAAACTAATTGGACCAATGGAGGAGTCACATACCAAGGAACAATCTCCCCAAACAGTTTGGTGAATGGTGCTTTGAGCAAGGAGATCGAAAATGGTAGCAAGATGAGCTAGAACTCGGGTTTTAGCTGGTTGGGGATTTTTTTTGGGAGGAAGAAGAAGAGCATGGGTGCAGGAATAAGTGGAGGGGGGCCACGTGGGGCCCACGAGGCAGGGGGCGCGTGCCTTGGACCCTCGTGGCCACGTGCTGGCTCCCCTCGCTGTGTTTTCAGTGCCATATTTCCTCAAATATTCCAGAAAAAATCATATTTCATTTTCATGGCATTTGGAGAACTTTTCTTTTCGGGATTTTTTTATTGCACGGATAAGTCTGGAAATAGACAGAAAATACTATTTTTGCTTTATTTATCCTAACTAGCAAAGTGGCCCGCTCGATGCGCGGGCTAGGATTTTATGAAGTTGAATGTTCACAATATATTGTTTATTCTCCGAAGGAAAATTGAAACCAGATGTGGTCCCAGTTTTAAATATAAGGATTTTGCAAACATGTTTTATCTTTGACAAGTTTGGGTATACATTGATACATAACTAAATTTGTCGTCCGGTAATTCTTTCTTTCTGATTATGCATGCTATACAAACTGTAGTATTATGATCATGTTGCTTAGATTTTATGTAAATATAAATTTCATAGTTCTGATTGTTTTTGTGCAGTCATAGGTCAATTTTCTACAGATACGCAAGGTTGGCATAATTATTCAGTATAATTTTGTACTAAAATTAATTTACTTTATTTATATAGTACATACATTTCCATCAAAACTTTGTTGGTAGGTATTTGGTTCCATAGCCGTGGACAGGTCAGAACCAAGGGTGGCTTATATACTGACTTTATATAGTTCGCTGGGCATACCAATTCCTTTTTCTCATATAGTTTTCTATCTGATTTTCTTACATAGTTTTCAGCAGTACCAATGGTGGACACTAAGAGAGAAAATATTTTCTTATTACTAACTAACCCTTGATATATTTGGCACAATGTGTACTCTCAAAGTATCAAGGTGCATTTACAAAACGTCATTTGTCTGATTGACCCCATTACTATGATTCCACCCTTTCCCATTATGTAGTCTTGTTGACTTCTTGGTTCTTCTTTACCCTACTCATACTTTCACACGATGAGAATGTTCATCTTCCCTTATCCTGTTCCCATTTCCTAATTCTCTGTACTCACTGAATAATTGTTGCTGTCGGACAACCCCCATCAACTTACTTTATTGATTCACTGCATTGACATTAGTTGTCTTGTATAATCGAATGTAGAGGTCAAATTAATGTAATATAACAATGTCCCAATGCTATCACTATTGGTTTCCATTTGTTTGCAATATTTCATAAAGAAAAATAATAATATATAATACCATAATATGTGAAACAGGTCTGATTGAATTGTACATATAAAATATGACAATGTCTCGACGCTCCCACTATTCGTTTGCACTAAATAATAAGCTTGTAGAATCAAGAATACCATAATATAGATTGTTGATGTTTGGTAGTAGTGATGTATTTCCACCTATTGATACATGTTTGAAATGCTTTCACATGGTAGTAAACTATATTCTACCTGCCATATCATGTTAGAATAGCTATGTCAGATTTTATTTTTAGGATATTTTGTAGTGACCTAATTATGTTTTTTTTATAAAATAGGAAGTGGCCTCTGTCGGTGTACTAAAGTAGGGGTACCCTTAGTATCCCGAACTTGTACACAGGCAGTCGCAGCGTCCAGCGGCAAGGCTTGCCGGGTGATCGCCAAGGTCCTCCGTGGTTCCTTTGGAGCCACTCAAGAACAAAGTATCCACGCCAAGGAGACAAGGCCCCGGCAAGAGGAGCTTGCCGGGAAGGCCACTCAGGGCACAAGGCCACTCATGGCGCAAGACCATGGCAAGAGGAGCTTGCCGGGAAGGCCAACCAAGGCATCTCAAGAAACTTACCGCGACGCGCCACGCGTCCCGGCAAGGCCCGGTGAGCGACAAGCTCCTGGAAGCGACAAGATAGCGACCGCGGCAAGCTTCCACTCAGTACCAGCGCTCCAGCACATCCACCCACGTGTCGCTCTGGGACCCTTCCAGGCATACGTGGCGGGAGGCCGTGCAGCCAGGGGTACGCGGTGGCAAGCGGCGCTTACAAGGTTGCCATCGTGGCGGACGGTGGCGCCACTGACGGCCCCATTTTGCACTGTTTGGGCGACGGCGATGGGCATTTAATGCCCTTGTCCCCTGTCGTCAGGGTTAGGTATGGAACACTGTACAAGTAGGTGTACCAACCGCACCCCTTTTCCATTTTTACCCTCAACTGCGTTGCCACCTGTCGGTGACCCCTTGAGCATATAAAAGGAGGCCCATGCGCAACGTAGAGGGGGGGGGGGTTAGACATTCGAACACTCTCACGCTCGGTCTCGTTAGCTGCTGAAGGGTACTGTAGCTCTCAGCGCTCCCGAGAAAGAACTCAATACAAACCAAAGCAGGGGTAGTGTTTTACGCATCCGTGCGGCCCGAACCTGGGTAAACTGCTCGTGTGCCTCGCCTCGATCTGCTCTTCGTGCGATCTCCTCCCCCTGCCGTACCGAAAAGGGGCTCCGTCCCCATAGGTGTTCGTGGGTGGATCAGTTTCCCCGACATCTTTGGCGCACCAGGTAGGGGTGCATCGAGGTTGTGTGAACCTGATCCGGCCTGCACACGAGCTAGATCTTCACCATCTTCATCGACATGCCGCCGAAGAAGAAGGCTTCGGAGGCAGCTGCTCCGTCCGCGTCGATCCCACCACCGCCGGAGCGAACGGCTGGTGGGGTAGCCGCCGGCGGGAGAACGGACGTCGACGAGGGAGCTCACGGTGCCGCCAAGTCCAAGGACAAGGCTGCGCTGCCTATCGGCGACGTAGTCGACTCCCACAACGATCAGGCGCACTCCAAGACCTCGGCGTCCGTGCATGCACCGCGCCCATCTCAGGAGGCGCGGGACCAGCAGCGTCATGGTACCCACGGTACCATACGTTTGCTGGGCCAAGATCAAGCTGGTGGATCTCGGGACGCTCAAGACCAGCATGCACGCCAACACGACGGCAAGAAGACGCTCGTACTCGTATCGAGCGCCGAAGAGAAGCGCGGCGTCAATAAGACCAGCGCGCTGGGCCCACTGTCGACATGCATGGGCCAGGGGAACCAGGCGACTTGCCGTACGCGGTAGGTTGCCCTGCGTTCACTCGTGAGCTGCGGCAAGTCCAGTGGCCCAGCATGAAGAATTTCAAGCCAGACGTACCGGAGAAGTACGACAGCAAGACGCATCCGTTGGAATTCCTCAGCATCTACACCATCGCAGTGCAAGCTGCCGGGGGACGAGACGACAAGATCCTTGCCAACTACTTCCCGCTAGTACTCAAACCCAACGTCGGATCCTGGCTCATGCATTTGCCGGACAACTCCATATCCTCCTGGGCAGACCTGTGCCATCAGTTTGTCGGCGCCTTTACAGGCGGCCACAAACCTCATGGCCAATAGAGTGACCTTCACCTGCTCGCCCAGAAGGAAGGAGAGCCCCTGCGCAAGTATATCCAGAGATTCAGCCGTGAGCAGCACAACATCCCAGATGTCCACCCTGCCGCGGTCATCAGCGCGTTCCATCAGAACATGCGTAACCGCAGGATGAGGGAGGAGATGGCGATGTGCAAGATTAAGGACGTCAGTGAGCTATATGCCCTGGCCGACAAGTGTGCACGTGCTGAGGAGGGGAGGAAACTCCCCGGAGAAGAGACAGGAGCAGGAGGATCTGACAGTGAGGATGCTGCCCCGGCAAAGAAAAACCGGCGGTGGAACAAGAAGAAGAAGAAAAACAAAGACGTGCTAGTCGTTGAGAAGTCCGGCAACGGAGGTAACGCCGAGAAAGCCAAAGTTGGTAGCTCCGGCAAGGAGACTGACGCATGCACCAACTACCAGGCTGTGGCGGCCGCCGACAAGCAGGACGGCACCGACAAGCAGTACTGCAAGATCAACCGTACCAAGGGCCACGACCTCCAGAACTGCAAGAGGGTCGAGCAGCTTATTGAGCAGCAAAAGGCTGAATACGAGCGGCGCGACATGGAAAGCTCTAATATCAATATTGCTAATGACATGGAAAGCTCTAAGCTTGGGGATGACTCGTTTGATGAACATGATATTTTTAGTCCCCCAACTTTTGAAGAGAAAATTTACTTTGATGATACTTTGCTTCCTATATATGATGATTACAATGATAAATGTGAGCTTTTTAGTCCACCTACTATTGAGGATAAAATTTATTATGATTATGAAATGCCTCCTAAATATGATGATTATCATGATGGTTATGATTGCTTTACTCTCACTATTCCTAATAAGAAAGATTTTGCTTATATGAAGATTAATGATACTTTTATGCTTTTGGATCATGGAAATAATGCCTTATGTGATAGTTATATTGTTGAGTTCATCCATGATGCCACTGAAATTTATAATGAGAGAGGGAGACATGGTTCTAAATATCTTAATAATAAGAAGTTTCCTCTCTTTATGGTGAATATTTTGAAGTTATGCTTGTTTTGCCTTCCTATGCTAGTTGCTTTATGCTTCAATAATTTATTTTCTTACAAGATTCCCATGCGTAGGAAGCATGTTAGGCTTAAATGTGTTTGGTATTTGCTTCTTGATGCTCCCTTTTGTTCTTCAACTCTTATTCCTACGAGAGCATCATTAACGTCTTAAGCCTATCTTTATGGCTATAAAGAAAGAGCTCTAGGGAGACAACCCTTGTTATCTTTGCTTTCAGTTTGTTCTTTCAGTTTTTAGTGGTCTTGATGTTTGTTACTACTGTAGCAACATCATTGTATCTTTATTTTTCAGCTTTGTGCCATGTTTAGCCTCTGATTGCAAGAAAGTTCAAAAGTTGTGACGTGCTGCCCAGAAAACAGATTCTGTCCTTGGACAGAAAAAATTCGTATAAAATCACCAGATCATCTTTTTTGTCTGAATTGTTTTGACAGTGTGCTCTATACAATTGGCTTTCGGGCGTCTGTTCTGAGTTTTTTGATTTGAGTTGCAGAAGTGCCCCAAAAAAATTGTTTACTACATGCTGGTCTGTTTTTCACAGATTCTGTCCTGTTTTGCCTTTTCTTCGTTTTGCAAACCTTGAGCTTGCTTTTTCTTTGCAAAAACCTTTTGGCAATCTTGAGAAACAGTAGCTCTTCAAGATTATCCTTATTTCCAGTAGGGAAAAATTATTTTACTATGGGTACTAACCTCGCTAATCAGATTATGATGAGTTGTGTATGAAGGGAGTTTTCAAGTGTGCGAGGGAAGATGATAAAAGAAGATTCAGGAGGGTCAAACGCTCAAGCTTGGGGATGCCCCCGTGCACCCCCAAGAAATATTCAAGAAGACTCAAGCGTCTAAGCTTGGGGATGCCCCCGTGCATCCCCTTCTCCATCAACAATTATCAGTTCGTCTTTCGTTCCACTATATTTTAATCACTTCATGTGTTATGTGCTATGCTTGGAGCGTCTTGCTCTTAGTTATCTTTTTAGTTTTCTTTAGCTTTGCTTGCTGTTCATAATAAGTTAGATCCTAGCCTTCATTGTTTGGGATAGAAATACGCTCCACTCCACTATAGAACACAACATAGGCTTGCATGCGTATCTTCTTGTGTGTGTTCTTTATCTTTTCATAGCTGCTGTCATGCTTAGCTCTTAGTTTTCATGCTTATCTTTTTAAGAGCTTTTGTTTAGGTTGTTGCTTCTGGAACTCTCTTGAGTTATCATGCTTATCTTGTTAAGAGAGTTGGCTTCTGTGGCACTGGTTGATATGTCTATGATAAAAATGCTATGTGCATAATGGTGCTTAGTAGTTCATGTTTTCTTATGGTTAGTCTCAAATAGCTGGGGGTTCGTAATGTGTTATTGAAGTACCAGCATGATTTGTTTGCCTATGATGTGGTATGGTTTAGTGATATCTTCCTTCAAGAATTTATTTTGATTGACATGGCATATGCTCACGCATATTTAAGACTGTAAAGAAAGTCTATCAAGCCTTGATGATCTTTAATTTCTGAGTAGTGATATAACTTCCATGCCCGATTCAATGTTGCTTTGTCGCTCTGCATGATTATGGCCGTCATTGATCTCTTAGTTGGTCGCTCCTAGTCTTTTGCTAGCCTTCACCTGTACTAAGCGGACTGACTGCTTGTGCATCCAAAATCCTTGAAACCAGTTATGCCATATGAGTCCACCATACCTACCTATATGTGGTATTTCACCGCCACTCCAAGTAAATTTACATGTGCTACCTTTAAAACCTTCAAAATAATTCCTTGTTTTTGCAATACATAGCTCATGGGAAAGTAGTTTAAAAACTATTGTGGTAAAGAATATGTCTCTTATGTATCTTATTTCTTATAAGTTGCTTGTTGAGCGGTATCCATGTTTCTGGGGACGCCATCAACTGTTACACTTTTGTTGAATATCATGTGAGTTGCTATGCATGTTCGTCTTGTCTGAAGTAAGGGTGATTTGCCATGAGTTGAATGGTTTGAGTATGCATATTGTTAGAGAAGAACATTGGGCCGCCAACCAAAGCCATATATCATGGTGGAAGTTTCAGCTTGGACATTAATCCTCAATCTCTTATGAGAATATTATCTGTTGTTGAATGCTTAAGCATTAAAGAGGAGTCCATTATCTATTTTCTATGTTGTCCCGGTATGGATGTCCTCAAGTTGAGATCTATCAAAAACGAGAAATCAAATGCGATCTATCTCCTTGGACCTTTGTACATGTGACATAGAGGTACCCCTTTGTGACACTTGGTTGAAACATATGTAATGCAATGATAATCCATGGAAATCCGAGCTAATTAGGACAAGGTGCGAGCACTATTGGTATTCGATGCATGAGGCTTGCAACTTATAGGATGTCTTATGCATAACACATATGAAGTATTACTACCGTTGACAAAATTGTTTCTATGTTTTCAAAATAAAAAGCTCTAGCACATGAGTAATCCCTGCTTCCCTCTGCGAAGGGCCATTCTTTTACTTTTATGTTGAGTCTCCACCTTCTTTCTTCAAAGCACCAACTATTGAGAGCATGATTGTCATTCTGAGTGTAATGTGCATTGTCCCAAAGTACCATTGTCTTCTGCATGATTGTGATAGCGCTTATTCTGAAATCATTGTATCTAGTCGTCATTTAAACTTCGGAGGTGCTCCTGCATTTATGTTTTGCTTCACTAAAGGGGGCAAGCGAGGTATCAATTTGCCATGTTTGCACACCATGCTCACTACAAATCTATTGGGTGTTTCAGTATCATATTGTAAACTTTCAGTTCTTTGTGATACTCTCATGAGATAACTTAATTACTAAAGATTCATTATCTCAATAAGCATTTGTCATTTGATTGTGAAAGACTCTTTGGTAGCATGTCACCACGGAAATTATGCTTGTTATCATTTACCTACTCGAGGACGAGCAGGAATTAAGCTTGGGGATGTTGATACGTCCAAAACGTATCTATAATTTCTGCTTGCTCCATGCCTCTTTTGTGTGATATTGCTATGATATTTATGCACTTCCATACACTTTTGATCATATTTGGACTAACCTATTAACTCAGTTTCTATTCTCTGCTGTTTTTGTATTTCAGGTTTTCCCATTACTTAAATTGCCAGAAAAATTTCGGGAAAAATATATAAAAAATCAGTGCTCCAGAAGCTTCCACGCGCCAGAAGTGGGGCCAGAGGGGAGCCAGGGGCAGCCCAGGCGGCCTGCCCATGCGGCCCCACCCCTGGCCGCGCCGGGGGGGGGG
>LR738714.1:797808585-797831388 GCA_902687465.1 Secale cereale
GGGGGGGCCTGGGCCCCCCTCTCTGCCTCTGGTGACCCCCTTTGGCATATATTTACCACTCGTCGCGTAAACCCTGATCCCGGAACCCTTTTCTCCAGAAGCTATTCCGATCTTCGCCGCCATCGCCACCATGTTTCGGGAGACCAGAATTCCTGTGTCGGCACCCTGCCGGGACGGGGAAGTGCCCCCGGATTCATCTCCATCGACGTTGCTTCCTCCCTCCATGATGCGGGAGTAGTTCCTCCTCGGGGCTGAGGTTTCTACCAGTAGCTTTGTGGTCAATTCTCTCTCCCATGATGTGATCTTCGTTATGATCATAGGCTATGTTAATCTAGGGTGATCCCATGATGTTTCCCCTTCCTCTATGTATTGGATTGATGTACTCACTTGTCTTTATCTAGTATAATCCCCGAGACCAAGTTGACAGCGGTCTATTGGACATGGATTAGAAGAATATTTTCATGAGTGATTTCCTTTTTTGTGTGTGGATTGAAGATTGAGAGTCTCTTGGTGCTTGTCTTTGACTATCCTTGAGATATGTTGTGGTGATTGTGGTACTCTCTTTGGATGGCCGCGGTGACATTGGGAAATCCATAGATTGAGAACGACGAACTTTGAGGTGTGCTTTTGTAGCCCTACATAATTCTCGTCCTCTCTTGACCACAAAGGAATGACCTCCGAGTGCGTCCCCCTTGCATGTTTTATGGGAAATATCATGTGATTCGATTATGTTAATGTTGTTGGGAGTTTCCACTAGTGAAAGTATGATCCCTAGGCCTTGTTTCCACCATTGCAATACCATTTGTGCTCACGTTTACCACTTGTTTGCTTGCTGCACTTTTTATTACAGATTTATATTACTTTGCTTTGCCACTCCTATCATCCATATTTTACCATCTCTTCGCCGAACTAGTGCACCTATACATCTGACAAGTGTATTAGGTGTGTTGGGGACACAAGAGACTTCTTTTATCTTGATTGCAGGGTCGCTTGAAAGGGGTACGTTCAACCTCCACTTCCCTGAGTTCGATAAACCTTGGGTTACTCACTTAAGGGAAATTTGCTGCTATCCTACAAACCTCTGCTCTTCGAGGCCCAACACTGTCTACAGGAATAGAAGCGTGTAGTAGACATCACAGTCACACACCCTTTTTATTAAGTGAACTTCATTGATACAGAAAGGGGAGGTCCACTTCTTTTGTTAAGCTTTTTAGTAGAACCCCATTCGCATGTTAAAATGACTTTCGTTAGTGAACTTGATGATTCTTTTCATTTTGCTCATTATCCATTTTTTTGTGTAGGCTTTGACGAAGGTGCACACCAAGGTGGTATTTCCTTGTTTGAAACTCAGGTTCACACTCCAACGATTCAGAATTTTGTCCTTGATGAACCCCCCGTTAAGCTTGTGAAAGAACATGTGTGTAAGAGGTTGAGGAGTGGCGCCGGCACTTCGAATGAAAAAGCTCTTGAGAAATCTCCTGTCAATGTCAAGCATGGGAAGAAAGCAGTGAGCCCTCCGGATGCTGAAGATAATGATGATGATTTTTAGAGGCCACCACCAGTGCCTAGGAGGACCAGGAGCGCAGCTGTGGAACGCCCGACGGACAGCGAGGCACTAGTTCTATCAAATATGAGGCCTGTGCAGAAGCCATCAAAGTTTCGATCTCCTGTACAGAATTTGAATCCTGCGAGATTCAGCTATCTTGCGGAGATGAGGAAAGTCTTGCAACTCATCACAAGCACGCCATTCACGCAGAAATACAGCGAGTCAGTTATTTTTTCGTTAGTTTTTTCGCTTTTTGATTTTTAATGTGTGTAATGTTCTTCTGTGTTTTTGCTTTTGTGCTCCTAACCCCTCCACCTTCCCGTTTCTTTTCTGCAGGTGCGCACTTTTCATGCACAGGAATCCTATCGAATTCTACACTATGAATGTGGACTACATGTTCTTAACTTTCACCAGAGGTGGTTTTATGGACTCGGATTGATGGATCATATCATCAGGTACTGGAAGAATGACGAGCATATGAATGTGGTTTATCGATCTGGCGAACGCGTTCTGCTGTCCCCTTTGTTTATCACGGTATTTCACTTTTTTCCTTTTTTTCTGCTCGAGTGAACTGCAGTAAATAGTGCATAATAATTTGTTTTAGAATGTACTGAATTGCATACATTTATTTTTTGTGTTTAACCCATGTATCTTAAATGAAACAAATTATGGGGAGAATTGTGAACTGCATACTGTTTTAGAGAAGCGTGATCCGTTTTTTGATTAAGCGTCGGAGCGAACTCTGAGGGGGAACTGCATTAACGTTCTTTTAAGAATTACCCACACGCAGTATGTGCTTCAAATGAATGATCCCGCGGATAGAGATGAAGATGGAAACGTTGTGTTGCCTTTTGTCCACGGCAAGTTTAACGTTGACGATGCAGCAAAGCAGTTCAAACTTTATGTTCGTGATGACGAGAACCTTCTTGATTGCAAATTAGTAAGTTATCAGATTTGCTTTTGTTCAGCCTTATGTACTTATTTTCTCTCCCATTTTTTTCCAGTAATCATTTTTCACTCATCAAACCCATAACAAATTTGATGAAACAAAATCAGATTCTGTTACCACGGATGAAAGACCAGCATTATTCGCTATATACGATGAATAGGCACCGTGAGACCCTTGACATTCATGACACTAGGAGGTACAGCGGACCGGTTGATCAAACGACGAGGTGGCATAAGTCTGAATACCACAGCGACCGCACTAAAATGGTAAAAAATTTCCTTTTTCACCTTCTTCTTGTTTTCATGCGTGCGCGTGTTGAACAATATTTGTTGTGATGTGTATTTTTGTTTTTTTTTATTTCCACCAGATGATCAGGATGACTGCATTGTTGAAGAAGGTTTACGAAGAAAAGGAGTACAACAGAAAGGAGTCGGTAGACTGGGTCGATGTTTCAAAGAAAGCTAGCCTTTTGGGATCCCCTGAGCAGGGCCCCAACGAGTGCGGCTTTTTTGTTCTGAAGATGGCTCAGTTTTATGACGGCAAAAGCTTTGTTGTGAAATTCGCAAAGCGTAATGTAAGTATCTTTTTTTAACCCAATAATAATCCCTGATTCTTTGATTTTTTTTGTCAGTTCTTTTTTGTAGATGATGTTGTATATTTGTTTATTTTTTATTTTTGCTTCATCGCAGGAAGCTGTTGTTGAGGAATGGAAGGCTGAGTTTTTGTTCCAGATCCTGTTCCACCCTGAAAACATGGTCGTAGTCACCGAGTTCCCGGAGGATCTAAGAAATCTCTGCATTTCTCTTGGCTTTTCCCCAAAACTGGATTTGCAGGAGCAGGATGAGGCATAAATGATAGCAGATCTTTTTTTATGTGTGTTGATGTCTTTTCGTGTGTGCTCCAGAACTTTCTGTAAACAGTATCTACGGTCGCTGTGTGTAGTTCTCGATCTGCAAAACTGTTCACACCATGTTGTGTGCTTTTGTATATACCAGTCTAGTTAGTTTTTGTGTTTTTCTTTTTGTGGCAGACAGGGACAATGTCAAATATGTACATAATGGAGCTTTCAGCCAATTCCTCCTTGTAAATTGTAACATGTTCGCAGCGCACTGCATTCACTTATATGAGTAGCAGCCAAATTTTTTTAAATATACGCATCCGCACTGCATCTCACCTTATCACATGGGACAGCAAAGACGAATTCAACGTGTTTGTCGTCGAGTTTCAAAATTTTGGAAAAATTGTATTAGAAGATAGAAAATCAACCTTGTCTACTAAGGGAGAGCTCAAATTTTTCCATTTTTTGCACTAATCGCACTGCACTGTTGTCGGTGTACTAACATAGGGGTACCTTAGTACCCCAACTTGTGCACGGGCAGTAGCAGCTTCCCGCGGCAGGGCTCACCACGTGCTCGCCGGAGACCTTTCTGATCCATATAAAGCCATTCAAAAACAAAGTATACAAGACAGAAGATCAAGGCCCCGGCAAGTGGAGCTTGCCGGGAAGGCCGCACCAGGCTCAAGATTATCACATTAACACAAGACCCTGGCAAGAGGAGCTTTCCAGGAAGACCAGAAGACTGCCTTTCAGAAGATATGCCTCGGCGCACCCTGCGCCCCGGCAGGGCCCGGGGAGCGACAAGTCTCCGGGCCCGGCAAGATCAAGACCCCGGCAAGGTGCTTGCCGGGGGAAGCCTGCGCTGTGTGCCCGCGCTCCAGCTCATCGGCCCACGCGTCATCCTGGGGCCCTTCCAGGGACGCGTGGCGGATAGCTGTGCAGCCTGGGGGACACGGTGGCACTCCGCGGTGATGAGGCTATCGCCGTGGCGAGCGGAGACGCATGGACAGACGCTTTTGGGGTCGACGGTGACGGGCATTTAATGTCCTTGTCCCCCACTGTCAAGTTAGGTGAAGACCACTGTTTATCCACTGTTCATGCACTGTTCCCGCACTGTTACAACTACCACCAAAGTTACATTTTTGCCCTCCTCTACGTTGACACCTGTCGGTGACCCCTTGAGCTATAAAAGGAGGCCCATGCACAATGTAGAGGGGGTTCGGAACCTAGACAGCTCTCTTGCTCGGTGTAGCTAGTTCTTCAAGCTCCCGAGCCCCAAAACTCAATACAATCCAAGCAGGAGTAGGGTTTTACGCGTCCGCATGGCCCGAACCTGGGTAAACTGCCCGCGTGTTCTCCTTGATCCGCTCTTCGTGCTCCCTCCGCTCCCTTACCGCAACGTACAAGGGGCTCCGGTCCCATAGGTGCTCGTGGTGGACAGTTTCCCCCGATATCTTTGGCGCGCCAGGTAGGGGGCGTCGAGGTTGTGCGAACCTGATCCGGCGCTCACGCGGGCGCAATCTTCATCAACCTCTCCAGCCTCATCAACTTCATCAGCAACAGCATGGCCCCGAAGAAGAAGGCTTCGGAGGTCGCAGGCTCGTCTACGTCTGTTCCACCGCCACCAGAACCAACGGTGGGTGGAGGAGATGCCGGCGGAAGGGTGGTTGCCGGCGAGGAAACTCACGGCGCCACCAAATCCAAGGACAAGACGGACGACCGAGCCTCGGTGTCCGTAGACGCGCCACGTCCATCGCAGCAGACGACAACCCAGCAGCGCCGTGGTACAGGAGGTACCATCCGCTTGCTGGGGCAAGGAAAAACCGGAGGTTCGCGGGATGCTCCAGGCCACCGTCCTGGCACGAGCAAGGCGCGGTCACCGGGGCGAGAGACTGCTCCTTCTAACCCTGTTAGAAGTCCGAGCATATCCCGCTCCTCGCACCGCTCGCCCCCGCTCCCCTCCTCTCCAGCAGAAGCACTCGCAAGAGCGCAACTGCTCCTCGACTTCCCTCCAGCGGTAGACAAGGCCGAAGACTGGAGGGCAACGATTCAGAGCCTCATCGCCTTCGCCAACAACGACACGCCGCAGCAGCCGGCGACCTCGCGGCCACGGCAAGTCGACCAGACGAAGGCCGATGGCAACAAGACCGCCGGGGGTGCAACCACCGTGCACTCCCCGCCGCGGAAGCAGAAGACGCCACCCCGCCGGATTAACGTCAATGACGACTCCACGGCGTCGTCGGATCCGCGGGCTCGTCGGGACCAGCGCCAGGTCCTTGACGATCGGCGACAAGAGGATGCTCGGACAACAATCGAGCGCCGACGAGAAGCCCGGCGACAATCAGATCAGCGCGCTGGGACCGATGTCGACACGCACGCGCCCGGTGAACCAGGCGACTTGCCGTACGCGGCAGGTTGCCCTGCATTCACCCGTGAGCTGCGGCGCGTCCAGTGGCCCAGCATGAAAAATTTCAAGCCCGACGTACCCGAGAAGTACGACGGCAAGACGCACCCCTCGGAGTTCCTCAGCATCTACACCATCGCGGTGCAGGCTGCCGGGTGGCGCGACGAGAAGATACTGGCGAATTACTTCCCGCTGGTGCTTAAGCCGAACGTTCGTTCGTGGCTTATGCACTTGCCGAAAGGCTCCATTTCTTCATGGGCAGATTTGTGCCACCAATTTGTTGGCGCCTTCACGGGCGGCCACAAACCCCACGGCCAGGAGAGTGATCTCCACATCTTGGCCCAGAAGGAGGGAGAACCCCTGCGCAAGTACATTCAACGGTTCAGCCGCGTGCAGCACAACATTCCCGACGTCCACCCCGCCGCGGTTATCAGCGCGTTCCACCAAAACGTGCGTAACCGCCGCATGCGGGAGGAGATGGCCATGACCAAGATACGGGATGTCAGCGAGCTCTACGCTCTTGCGGACAAGTGCGCGCGCGCCGAAGAGGGGAGGAGACTCCCCGGGGAGGATACTGGCGCAGGGGGAAGCGACAGCGACGACACCGCCCCGGCAAAGAAGAGCCGGCGGCGGAACAATAGAAAGAAGAAGAGCAAGGAAGTGCTAGTCGTCGAGTAGTCCGGCAAGGAGGCTCCCGCCAAGAAGGCACAGGCCGGCGGCTCCGGCAAGGAGCCTGCCCCTGTAGCGGCAGCCGACAAGCAGGACGGCTCCGACAAGCAATATTGCAAGATCCACCGCACCAAGGGCCACGACCTTTCAAATTGCAAGCGCGTCGAGTACCTCGTAGAACAGCAGAAAGCTGAATACGAGCGGCGCGACAAGGAGAAGGCCCAAGGTGGCGGAGGAGAGCCAAGCAAGAAGCGGCCATTCAATGGCCGGGGAGGACGCCGCGGCAAGGCCAAGCAGCGGCAAGGTAATCGACCTCCCCGGGGCCGCGACAAGGATGAAGAAGAAGACGACGACGACATGGAGGAAGGTGATAACAGCGAGCAGGAGTTCCAGAAGGCCACGGAAGTCCTATGTGTCGACGGGGGTGCCTCTCTACACACTTCCCACCGCCAACTCAAGCAGTGGGTGCGGGAAGTAAACGCAGCAGAGCCGCCCGTTGAGTCGCGCAGGCTGCTGAAGTGGTCCTGCACGCCCATCATTTTTGATCTTGAGGATCACCCTGACCGCACCACGGCGGTCGGGTGCTTGCCGATGTTGGTCTCACCAACCATCCGCAACCTCAAGGTCACCAAAATGTTGGTTGACGGCGGGGCCGGCCTGAACTTGATCTCCTCGGCTGTGATCAAGAAACTCCAGATCCCAGACGGCGAGCTCGAAGAAACCGGTTCGTTCCAAGGAATAAACCCGGGAAGGAGCAAGCCCAAGGGGAAGATCACTCTGCCAGTGACCTTTGGCGGGGAACTTAACTTCAGGACGGAGAGGATAACCTTTGACGTGGCCGATATCCCATTGCCATACAATGGGATACTTGGACGTCCTGCCCTCGCCAAGTTCAGGGCGGCTTCCCACCACGCCTACAACGTACTCAAGATGCCGGGGCCGATAAGCGTCATCTTTGTCCATGGCGACAAGAAGGACGCGCTTATCTGCGCCTACAAGATCTACCAGGATGCAGCAGCCGCAGCGGAGAGCAACACACTTGCCGCTGAAGCTCCCGGGGAGAAGAAGACCAAGTCCAAGTCCGGCAAGAGCTCTGGGGCCCACTCCGGCAAACGCACCTCTTCGGAGTGCTGCGCTGCCGTCGAGGACGTTCCATCGAGCTCCACCGGCAAGTGCAAGTAGGGGATGGCCGCTCCACCGGCAACCAAGAGGGTGTCCGCCAAGGAGGACGGCACTGGTGGTACCTTCACCATCGGTGCTACGCTTGACAGCAAATAGGAAAGCGCGCTCGTTGCCTTCCTGCGGGCGAATGTCGATGTGTTTGCATGGCAACCATCTGACATGCCCGGCGTTCCCAGGAAGGTAATTGAGCACAAGCTTGCTGTTTGTCCTCATGCGCGGCCCGTCAAGCAAAAGGTCAGGAAGCAAGCCGTGGAGCGCCAAGAATTCATTACCGAGGAAATCAAGAAGCTAGAAGCAGCAGGCCTGGTTAGAGGCGTGATCAATCCAACGTGGCTAGCAAATCCAGTTGTCGTGCGTAAGGCCAACGGGAAGTGCAGACTGTGTATAGACTTCACTGATGTGAATAAAGCATGTCCCAAGGATCCATTTCCCTTGCCGCGCATTGACCAGATTGTTGACTCCACCGCTGGATGTGAGCTGCTTTCCTTCCTTGATGCATATTCAGGTTACCACCAGATTTTCATGGCCAAGGAAGATGAAGAGAAGACTGCATTCATTACTCCATGTGGCACATATTGCTTCATACGCATGCCCTTTGGATTGAAGAATGCAGGCTCAACATTTGCAAGGGTGGTGCAAATTGCTTTTGAGCCACAGATTCACAGAAATGTGGAAGCCTACATGGATGACATAGTGGTCAAGAGCAAGAGCAAAGATACACTGATCCAAGATTTGGAAGAGACGTTTGAGAACCTGCGCAAGATCCAGCTCAAGTTGAACCCCGAGAAGTGCGTCTTCGGAGTCCCATCCGGCAAGCTTCTCGGGTTCTTTGTGTCCCAGAGGGGGATTGAAGCCAATCCCGACAAGATAAAAGCCATCGAGCAGATCGAAGCCCCGAAGCGCGTCAAGGACGTAAGGAGACTTGCAGGTTGTGTAGCCGCACTCAGTAGGTTCATTTCAAAGTCTGCAGAACGCGCCCTGCCTTTCTTCAAGATCTTGAAGAAGGCAGGTCCTATGAAATGGACTCCGGAGGCGGAGGCAGCGCTGCAGGACTTGAAAGGATACCTATCCTCCACTCCAATACTTGTCGCACCTAGGCCACAAGAGAAGTTGCTGCTGTACCTAGCAGCAACCAATCAAGTGGTTAGTGCTGTGTTAGTAGCGGAGAGGGAGGCCGACGAGGAGTCTACACCACCGGCAAGTGAATCCAGCGACAAGCAGGGGGCTTCCCCGACGAGCTCTGGCCCCGGCAAGGACAAATCTGCGCAGGAACAAGGAGAAGTGCGAAGGAAGATGGTGCAGCGCCCAGTGTATTTCGTAAGTTCCCTTTTGCAGGGGGCTAGATCAAGATACTCTGGGGTGCAGAAGTTGCTTTTCGGCCTCCTCATGGCCTTGAGAAAGCTGCGCCATTACTTCCAAGCACACGAGATAACGGTGGTCACTCGCTTTCCGTTGAAGAGAATATTGCACAATCCAGAAGCAACAGGCAGGATCATCGAGTGGGCACTGGAGCTGTCAAGCTTTTGTCTCAAGTTTGAGAGTACTTCAACAATACAGAGTCGAGCCTTGGCAGAATTCATAGCCGAATGGACCCCGACGCCCGATGAAGAAGTTCCCGAGACAAGCGTCCCCGTACAGGAAGCAAGCAGTGAATGGGTAATGTACTTTGATGGTGCCTTCTCGCTGCAAGGCGCCGGGGCCGGCGTAGTACTCATAGCACCCACCGGGGAGCACCTCAAGTATGTTATCCAAATGCACTTTCCCAGGGAACAAGCGACAAACAATACTGCTGAGTATGAAGGTTTGCTTGCCGGCCTCAGAATTGCGGCCGAACTTGGGATCAAGAAGCTGATTGTGCGGGGAGATTCTTAGTTGGTGGTCCGACAAGTTAACAAGAGCTACCAGAGCCCTTTGATGGAAGCTTATGTAGATGAAGTGAGGAAGCTTGAAGAACACTTTGAAGGTCTGCAAATGGAGCACGTTCCAAGAGCTCAAAATGATATTGCAGATGGCCTCTCAAAGTGTGCTGCGATGAAGTTACCTGTGGAACCAGGGACCTTCCTGCTCAAGCTAACTCAACCATCTGTTACACCATCAGTTGGGCAAAGTAAGAAGAGAAAGTTGGTCTCCGGCGACTACTTGCCGGCGGATCTTCCAGAAGCCGCCGCCAAGATCCCCAAGATCAACAACCAAGACGCTGAGGAACAGTTTGCTCCTGCGGATCCTAGGGTCTGTACAGTTGAAGCAAACGTTCCCGACAAGCCTTGCCTCGGTAGGCTTGCCGGGGGATCATCCGCTCCGGCAGAACCGCAGGTTCTTGCCGTAGAAGCTGAGGTTCCCGCAGCGGCCCTCATGCCTTTAGTCCTTGCTGTTGAGCCTCGGGCTCCAGCATGGGCGCAACAGATCGTCCGTTTTCTGCAAACTGGAGAACTTCCCGACGACCTAGAAGAGATAGAGAAGATAACAAGGCAATCAAGTATGTACCAGTTCGTTGACAACGAACTGTACAGAAGAAGACTCAATGGTGTCAGGTTGAAGTGCATTTCCAGAGAAGATGGACAGAAGCTGTTGGCAGAGATACATGGAGGCATATGTGGCCACCACATTGGCGCAAGGGCACTTGCCGGGAAGGCGTTCCGGCAAGGGTTCTTCTGGCCAAAAGCCCTCCAAGATGCAACTGCACA
Source organism: Secale cereale (assembly GCA_902687465.1). Classification (NCBI taxonomy): domain Eukaryota; kingdom Viridiplantae; phylum Streptophyta; class Magnoliopsida; order Poales; family Poaceae; genus Secale; species Secale cereale. Next base: position 797,818,858 of record LR738714.1, read on the forward strand.
AGTAACCAAGTGTGAAGCGTGCCAGTTCCATGCCAAGCAAATTCATCAGCCAGCTCAAGCTCTCCAGTCAATTCCTTTGTCCTGGCCCTTCTCGGTCTGGGGGCTCGACATCCTCGGCCCCTTCCCCCGTGCTGTCGGGGGCTTTGAGTACTTGTACGTTGCAATCGACAAGTTCACAAAGTGGCCAGAAGTGGAACCAGTGAGAAAGGTGACAGCACAGTCAGCGGTCAGGTTCTTCAGGTCGATTGTTTGCCGTTTCAGAATCCCTAACAGGATCATCACCGACAACGGCACACAGTTCACCAGTCGCACCTTCATGCAGTACGTCCAAGACCTTGGCGCCAAGGTCTGTTTCGCTTCTGTTGCTCACCCGAGGAGCAATGGTCAAGCGGAGAGGGCCAATGCTGAAGTGCTGCGCGGGCTCAAGACAAGAACCTTCGACAGGCTGCGCAAGTGCGGAAGAAAGTGGATAGAGGAGTTACCGGCGGCTCTTTGGTCAATCAGAACGACACCAAGTCGAGCAACCGGACAGACACCCTTTGCTCTTGTCTATGGAGCGGAGGCAGTTCTCCCCACGGAACTCGTATACGGATCTCCTCGAGTGCTCGCTTATGATGAGATCGAGCAAGAGCAACTGCGACAAGATGACGCGTTGCTCCTTGAGGAGGAACGTCTCCAGGCTGCTGTACGAGCTGCTCGATACCAGCAGGCCTTGCGCCGCTATCATAGCCGCAAGGTTAAAGCCAGGAGTCTCGAGGAAGGCGACCTTTTTCTTCGGCGTGTTAAGTCCGCCAAGAATTCCAACAAGTTGACGCCGAAGTGGGAAGGCCCTTATCGGGTGAGACAAGTCACAAGGCCCGGCGCTGTCCGCCTTGAGACCGAAGAAGGCTTACCGGTGAGCAACTCCTGGAACATAGAGCATCTTCGCAAGTTTCACCCATAAGGCAACCACCTTTTGTACAAGTCTTGCCGCTGTTGCATGTAATCCTTTGTACAAAGCCGGGCGCAGATCCCGTGCATCAGTAAAGCTTTTGTGTTTCGCACTATTTGCCTTTTACATGCTTTTCTTCGTTATTTGCATGCATTGTTTGGCATCTTGTGCAACACACATACCCGGTAATCATTAGCACGCCGAAAGGCCCTGTACTTGTTTTCCCCTTTCTTTTTCTTTCCCTCTTAAGCAGAAGGAATGTTCCTCGCGCACAAGTTTGCCGGGGGGGAAGGAGATGGAGGATGAACCAAGTGCTGTTCAAGAAAGAGAAGCTTGCCGGAGAACGAACAAATTATGAAAGCTAAGTTACCAGGATTTGAGCAGTTCAAATTTTTTAATTTTTAGTGATCTTCCTTGAACATCCACACTTTGTATGGAAAACCTGCGCGCGGAGGAACCTACCCGTGGCTAGCCGCACCCTTGCCTTGTTTTCGAGTACGCTCAACGGCTTAAGTGAGCTGCGACAAGTGTCGTGCCCTTACTTCGTTTTCGAGTTCGCTCAGCAAGCTAAGTGCGTTGCGACTAGCCGCGGCAAGGTTGCTTGCCAGTAAGTCCCTTGCCAGCAGGCTGCTAAGAGTCCAGCACTCAGCGCTCGCGGCAAGGGTCCCTTACCGGCAAGTCCCCTAGAAGCGTAGGGTTGAAAGCATACAAAGTAAAGGACCAAAGCAAGGGAGATAACGTTCCATCGATTGCTCAGAAATAAGATAATATATTAAAGAGATAACTTGTCGCAATGACTAATAGATTCATGTTCATGACACACTTTGCAGCAGCAAAGGAAATAAAAAGAAGGAGGTCTAATCTACGCGGTCGCCTTCACGCCTGGAGATCTTGTTCACCTTGGCGATGATGTGGGCGACCTGCGCCTTCAGCGCCTCCTGATCTGCATCGGCCGGCAAGCTGCGGAGGACGTTGACAAGATTGATACCAGGGTTGCGGTAGACTATCTTCGTCAAGACGCGCTCCAAGGTACCCGCGTAGAGTTGGCGCGACTCCTCGGCCAGCTGCGCGGGGAGCTTCTCCTGCAGCCGTGCAAGCGCCGGCGCGATCCCTCTGAAGAAAAGACTTAACCTGGCGCTGTGGGGGAGGTTCTCATCCGGAGAATACACAAGGTGCTCCGCCCTCAACGCCATCAGCTCCTTGTCGATCTTGGCAGCAGAATCGACCAGCTCCTCTGTCCATTGCTCCACCGCCTGGTTGAAGTGGTTTGCGGAGGTGGCGGCGCTCTCCACCAGCTCCCGCTCCTTGCGAACCTCCTCCTTCAGCTTGGTCTTGCGGTCCCGGGCGGCGTCGAGTGAATCTTTCAATGTGGAGACCTTCAACTCCAAGTCAGCGATCGAATCCTTGGCGGCAGTAAGCTCGTCGCCCTTCTTGGAGAGGCGTACCTGAAGTTCTGAGTTGGTATGGGCGTCTTTCTCGCGCTCTATGTTGAGCGCGGTGACCCTGTCCTCGCTCGCCTTCAGGTACTGCTCCAGTTGCTGCACTTTGAGCTCCAGTTCCCTCTTGGCGGTTTCCGCGGCGATTGCGGCTTCCTTCTCCTCCTTCATAGCTTGCTCCCGGGCGGTGAGCTCGTCTTCATGGGCGTCGAGCTCAACCTTCCGCTGGTTGAGCGCTCCCTCTCGCTGGGACAGCTCTTCACCAACTAGTCGCTGCTGCTCCTCGGCCTCAGCTTTCTCCAGGAGGAACTCTTGGTGCTCTCCGGCAAGCCTTTCGCGCTCCTTCGCCAAGTCACGGAGGGCCGCTTGGTTGGCGGCGCGGAGCTCCGCGGCGCGCTTCTCCAAGTCTGCTCCAGCCTTGGCGGTGAGGGCTTCTCGGGAGTCCAGCTTCGCCTGCCTGGCCCGGTAAAGGGCCAGGAGCCGGCGAAGCAGCTTCTCCTCCTCGGGCTCGTCGCTCCCGCCAGGCGCTTCAACGATCTTCAACCCCGCGGAGGCGAGGACCTCTCCATCAAAGGTCTATCCCTCCACGGGGGCTCGCGACGAGGACCCCCAAGGCACTTGTATGAAGACGCCATTGGGGGCCTCAAGGTAAAAGCCCGGCTGCTCCTTGGCGGCGGAGGGATCGGCGGCCGGTGCAGCGCTTGACGCTCCTACGGCCTCCGGGCCAGCAGTATGGTCGTCGTCCCCCTCCTCAGCCGCGGCGTCTGCGGCCGGGGCGTTCTCCTCAGCGGCAGGCTCGTCGGCTCCTGCCATGTCCGCAACAACAGTGGCATTGCCGGCGTCGCCTTGCGCGCCCTCCTCCTCGACGGTGACCTCCGTCTCCATTAGCTCCGGGGGAGGAGGATCTAACAGAAGAAGAAGAAAAGAAACGATCAAGCAAATATTCAAAAAGACAAGTTCAAGAAGACGAAGCTACAAGACTCACCTTCGCGGACTTCGTCGACGACTGGCTCCCTCGCCGGGGAGTCCTCCCTTGGCGGAGGAGCAGTGGCCCCTGCTGGCGGAGGGCCGCCCATGCCCTCCCTTGGCGGGGTGGCCCTCCTCGTCGGGCTGCTCGCCCTTGGCGGGGAGCCCGCCCTTGGCGGGGAGCCCGCCCTTGGCGGGGTGCCCGTCCTCGTCGGAACATTCTCACTCGCCGGGGAGTCTACCCTTGGCGGGGAGGGCGGAACCTGTGGCTCGCCGGAGGCAGTCTTCGGGCGCTCCTGCGGCTGCGGCTCCATCTCTGCACAAGACAAGCAAGGCAACAAGACGTTAGTCCAAGCAAAAACCTCAAGCGCGCCCGACGAGCGGAAAGTTCAAGACCAGACTTACGCTGGGGGCTGCGCTGGGGGCTGCTCCTCGGAGCAGCGGGTTGGTCCGGCAAGTTCGTCGCCGGCGCGTCCCCTGTCGCCGCGACGGGCGAGTCGTCCTCGACCTCGACCACGGGGATCTTGGCCCGCTTCGCTGCCCGCTGGGCCAGAGACCTGAAAGCAAAACAAGAGCAAGATCAGAATCATCAAAGAGAGAATCATGACAGAATCGAAGAAATTACGAATTACAAACACTACTCCTCTTCCTCGTCGTCGTCGCTGAGGGCGGAGAAATCGAACTCCACCTGAGGTGCGTCCGCGCGAGGAGCAGGAGGAGAGGGCTCCCTCGGGCCCTTGGCGGTCCCCGGGGCTGGGGGCTGCGAAGACCCAGCTACCGTTGACGCCGAGGCCCGGGTAGCGGGCGGAGCGGCCGCTCCGCTCTGGGAGGATCCTCCTCCGCTTGGCGCTGGTGCGCGAGGCGCCTCCGTCGCGGCTTGGCTCGCTCTGGTGGCGCGCGTCGCCCGGCGAGCAGGTTGTTGTCGGGACGCCTGCGTCCCCGTCGCTGTAGCCGCCTTGCGGAGGCGCTTCAACGTTGTTCGCTTGGGACTTGCCCGAGGCGGGGAGTTCTCCGAGGACGAGGAGGCGTCGTCGTCGAGCCCCAGAGATCCACCAGTATCCTCGTCGGCCCCGGCGTCCTCCTCCTCCTCCTCGGCAGGCTCGCTGGGCCCAGCACTTTGCCCTGCAGCCTCGCTCCCTCCGGCGGCCCCGCTCCCTCCGGCAGCTCCGCTCCCTCCGGCGGCCCCGCTCCCTCCGGCAACCTCGCCTCCCGCGGCGGCCTCGCTCACAACCCCGGGAATCCCGGCATGCCTCAGGGAAGGAACCCCGGCAAGCTCGTCGGGCGGAAGCTTAAGCAGCCTACGGATCTCTGCCTCCTCGGCTTTGCACGACGCATCCGCAGCCTCCGCCTCGTCGACGGTGAATCCAAAGTCCCCTGCCGCTGTGGCTGCGGCGGCCTCTTCCATCCGGGAGGCAATATAGGCTATATCCCGCTCCGTGGTGGCCCGGGTGAGACCCTTGATCTCCTCGGTGTTCTTCGGCACCTCAACCAAGTTATCAAAGAAGCTCAAAATGGCATCTCCCGGAGGCTGGATCCAGGTGGGGACGATGCCGTGGGAGTCACACTCCGGCATTATTGCGCGCAAGGAGTCACGGGCGGTGCTGTTGCACAGCGGCACTACTCCCTTGGCGGGTCTGAACCACTCTGGGTGCGCCGGGTCATGCTTGAAAAGTTCTCGCACCATTCCTTTCAGCTCCAAAGCGGTGAAATTGAAGTTCAATCCGCAGCGCAATGTCATGATATCCGCTGCATTGCCAAATTCCCAGGTGGGCCTTTTCCTCTCTTGTAAAGGGGCAATGCGGCGGCGGAGGAAATCTGCGCCAACCTCTCTGATGGTCAGATTGGCTACCCGGAGACGGATGATTCTAACAAGGGCAATACTGAGTCTGTTGTCCTCCGGGGCCAGTTCACTCCAGTCTCTCCCGCGCACTATGGCAGTAGTGCGCGGGGCGGTGAAGGGCTTCGGCTGGTCCTCCACTACCCAGCACCAGTCTGCACGCCATTCTTCCCACTTGCCGCGGAGTTCTCCTTTCAGATATGAGTCCTTCTTGTTCAAGCGGAAGATCCAGGAGATACCTCTGGAGAGGGGAGCGCCAGCCTCTACTCTAGGCATGAAGAAATGGCGAAAGAGTGCTACGTTTGGATGGATCCCTATGTAGTTTTCGCACAGATGTGCGAAAACGGCCATCGTAAGGATGACGTTGGGGGTGAAGTCTAGGAGGTGGAGGTTGTAGGTGTTCATAATATCACAGAAAAACTCCGAAAACGGAGGGCACAACCCGCAGTGAAAGAAGGCAGCGAAGAAGAAATACCCGCCGGGAACCAGATCTTTGGCGATGGCGGGGAAGACTCTGGTGCGGGGATGAGCTTTGGTCTCCCCGGACCAGAAGAGGTAGTACTTGTTCCAGAGCTCCCTCGCACTGAGCCTCGGTGCGAAGACCACGTTCTTCTTCCGCAGGGCGGCAAGCTTCGCCGCCTGCTCGGATTTCTCCCTCTTGGCCTTGTCCGCCTTCGCCTTCTCGGTCTTCGGAGCCATGGCGGGGGCGGCGAGGGAAGGGGTGAGGAACTCGACGGCGCCGCGGATGCGAAGGACGGCGGAGGAGGAGTGGAGGCGAGGAGCAGCGGAGGTTTTCTAGAGGTTGAAGACGCAATGGAAGCGAAGGAGGGAAACTGCCCCTGCTTCCTCTGCTTTTAAGGGGGAGGTGGGGGACGCTCCACATTTCCCATTAAAGAACAAGGCCACGATCTCTCCCACGACGCCGCAATCGACGCGTGCCGTTAGGGAGGGGCGCGGCGGATGCGGAAGGGGATTCGGCGTGCCGTGGGCCGCGTGTGCCCGTGCACTGTGTTGGGCCTGGCCCAACAGCGCTCGGCACCGTGTGTGGCCTAGGCCCGGGGGCTCCTGTCGGTGTACTAAGATAGGGGTACCTTAGTACCCCAACTTGTGCACGGGCAGTAGCAGCTTCCCGCGGCAGGGCTCACCACGTGCTCGCCGGAGACCTTTTTGATCCATATAAAGCCATTCAAAAACAAAGTATACAAGACAGAAGATCAAGGCCCCGGCAAGTGGAGCTTGCCGGGAAGGCCGCACCAGGCTCAAGATTATCACATTAACACAAGACCCTGGCAAGAGGAGCATGCCAGGAAGACCAGAAGACTGCCTTTCAGAAGATATGCCTCGGCGCACCCTGCGCCCCGGCAGGGCCCGGGGAGCGACAAGTCTCCGGGCCCGGCAAGATCAAGACCCCGGCAAGGTGCTTGCCGAGGGAAGCCTGCGCTGTGTGCCCGCGCTCCAGCTCATCGGCCCACGCGTCGTCCTGGGGCCCTTCCAGGGACGCGTGGCGGATAGCTGTGCAGCCTGGGGGACACGGTGGCACTCCGCGGTGACGAGGCTATCGCCGTGACGAGCGGAGACGCATGGACGGGCGCTTTTGGGGTCGACGGTGACGGGCATTTAATGCCCTTGTCCCCCACTGTCAAGTTAGGTGAAGACCACTGTTTATCCACTGTTCATGCACTGTTCCCGCACTGTTACAACTACCACCAAAGTTACATTTTTGCCCTCCTCTACGTTGACACCTGTCGGTGACCCCTTGAGCTATAAAAGGAGGCCCATGCACAACGTAGAGGGGGTTCGGAACCTAGACAACTCTCTTGCTCGGTGTAGCTAGTTCTTCAAGCTCCCGAGCCCCAAAACTCAATACAATCCAAGCAGGAGTAGGGTTTTACGCGTCCGCGCGGACCGAACCTGGGTAAACTGCCCGCGTGTTCTCCTCGATCCGCTCTTCGTGCTCCCTCCGCTCCCTTACCGCAACGTACAAGGGGCTCCGGTCCCATAGGTGCTCGTGGTGGACAGTTTCCCCCGACAACTGTGTACTCGAAGCGGACTGCACTGTTATATTTAAATGCACCACACACGCACTGCACTATACGTGAAGCCTAGTCTGACTCTATATTTTTTTCTTTTCTAACTGTATTCTATATTGATTCACGGTCATCTCAGATTCTATACGACGAAGAGAACTGCATTCTCAAAATGACATTCTGATCTCAGGGTTTTCATACAGAAGAGAACCGCATTCTGAGAATGACATTCTCATCTTATTTCTTTCATATAGAAGAGAACTGCATTTTATCAAGCATACCCACCCGCAGCACATTGATCACAAAGTATATATGGCATATGTTATATCTATTCATTTTGAACTTCAATATTACATGTCGAATTCTTTTTTTTGCAGTCCACTGAACACAAGCTATATATTATATACGATACGATATATATAAAGGATGAAGTTAATATATTTTTAAAATGTAAAACTGTATATGTGTTGATCTATGTCCTTTTCCTTCTGCTTCTTCTCAAATTGTGCACTGCATTTGTTTCAATGGTTGTTGCTGCTTCTGTCTTGCTCTTGTTGTTCACATTACCCATCGTCACGCGATCGTGCGACTGCGATGCTTGCCTACGCGCTGGATTCTGCGTTCTGTCTCTCCCCCTCGTTTTTGATAATGGTTCCTCGATGTCTTCATCTTCTTCTTCTTCTTCCTCATCTTCCTCTTCTGCTTCCTCATCTTCCTCTTCAGTTACATCAGCTTCGCTCGCTTCTTCGTTCTCTTCTCTGTCAGCATCTTCTTCGTCATCTTCTTCATCTTTTTTTCTGTTCTACTTGGACAAGTTCTCTTTGTCATATTATCTTGTTGGTCAGCTTGGTGATTTGTGGTGGCATTTTCAGCCTGGATTTTTTTCAGCCTCTCCTTACATGTTCTTGAGTTGTGTCCCGCAATCTTATTGCATGATTTACACATCCTTCCCCCAGTGGTCTTCCTCCGCTGTCCAGTTCTGGCTCAGGCCTGCTATTTTTTCAGGACTTTTTTCATTTGCTGCAGCTTTTTTATTGGCTGATTTGCTCTCTTTCTTTCTCCCTTTTGTGTTTGAAACAGGTGGGGGAAGAATTGTGTCATCCATATTATGAGCTACACCATCAGCAGCATGTTCGCGCTCCTCTCCTTGTTCTTCACCCCGCGCATCCATGATCTTCTCTCCTTCTTCTTCTTCGTTTATTACGTTGACTTCTTGTATGAGTTCTCTCAACCCAGCTAAAGCTCTGTTGTACCCTCTATCCGATTTGACACCCCTGTTTGCCAGGTCCATTGCTGTTTCTGCAAGTAGTCTCCTACGGCAGAACATCAAACTCCCATCTGGAGCAGTTTGCTCATAGTCTCTGCGGTCAAAAATTGGATTTTGGCGTGCGTTCCGTGTGTATCTCTTCAATATGTACTCTTCAGGTATCTTGTCCACCCGCAGCTGATCCAACATGCAAATGATGTGCACGCAGAACAGGCCTGCAGCAAAAGAATTTTTTGGGTTATTCGTGTCAGCAAACTTCACATAAATATGCAACATTTTTTCAATTTTGGATTTGTGAACTGCATTATAAATAGGTCCTGGGTCTCCTGTTCTAGTGAACTTTACTAAGGTTTTTTTTTTGTTTTCCATCTTTTTTTTGCTACCAGCAGTAAGTGAACTTCATTATGTTTTCTGTGTGCTTATTTTTTGTTTCCTGTCTCACCGACCTATGTGTGTCCACAGCTTGCATTCGCATTCGTAGATACCGTTCGTCACATCAGCAACTACCTGGAACTCGTGTCTTGCCCAATCAAAATCATCAGACCGGTTGTAGTGGCGCACCAAATATTTCGTCGGGTTGTCAGGGGACTACTCTGATCTGAATGCAGTGCTGCGGTAGTGCGTTTGCTTGAAGTCAGCAAAGACCGCCCTGGTGTAAATCTTGGAGAGCTGAACCTAGAAACCAAAACTGAGTAGTAGTCTTTATTTCCGTCTGTGAAACAAAGAAAACCAGTTAAGTAGTTGTTTTTCACAACAAAAATCAAGAAAGCGAGTAGTGTTTTATTAATTGCTCATCCAGCTTAAAAACTTTGCTCTGGTTATATACCTCGTTAGCTATGGTCTCCGTGTGCTCGACGCCCTTCCTTGTCTGGATGCACCTGTCCACCTGCGATGCAAAGATGTGTAGGTCGTGTCTTTCCTTGACAAAGTTCCTCTTCAAGATCCGGTTCATGCTTTCACTTCTCTGTGTCAACGTCATCCGTGCACAGAACACCTCCTTGTAGTAAGCTGATATCCATTCTTTTCGGTCTGTCCAGAGCGCCTTCATAATCTCATCATTTTGCAGGTTATACTTGTCCATGAGCTCATGCCGAGCGCGTTCAAACTCTGATGGCATCAGCGGGTGGTTGAGAACGGAGGTCAGCTCATCCTTGAATGTCTCATACGCTTTGTACAACAAGGACAGGTGATCCTTGTATTTTTTCAGTACATGCCAACGGCATAACTTGTGCAGCGTGCCTATTAGCGTACTTTTTATCGCGGCATCCATGGAGGGGCATTGATCTGCATGTTTTTGAAAAAAATCAAGAAGTGAGTTATTGAGAGAATTGCATATCCTTTTTCTGCTTTTTTCTTATTTTTTCATTGGATGGATGAAATGGACTACAAAACTTGGCAGTGAACTGCATTCTTATTTAAACCCATTCTTTTTTCAGCATACCGTTGAGTATGCAGATTGGCCGCTTGTTGTTCATGCAACGCAAGAACGTCCGGAACACCCACTCGGAAGTCGGTATTGTTTCGTCTCTGATGAGAGCCACAGCGAATATTGTACTTTGGAGGTGGTGGTTGACTCCAACGAAGACGGCTAGAGGCATGTGGAACTTGTTGGTCTTGTAGGTCGTGTCAAATGTGACACAATCTCCAAAATCTTCGTACGATACCCGGCAGCTCGCGTTCGCCCAGAATATATTTCGCACACGGTTATCGACATCTTTGTCATAATCATAGAAGAACTCCGGGTTTATTTGCTGCATCTTCTCAAAGAAAGCCAGGAGTTTCTTCACATCGTCTTCTGCTTCCTCCCTCGCGAATTGGTGCTTCCTGCAGTTCGAAATAGTAATATACTTGCAGCATTAGAGACATACAGAAAATGCACAAGCGAACTGCATGAAATAGACGAGATATCGTTTTTTGTTTAGTGAACGTACTTGTTCACCCAGTCACGGCTGGTGCGCCCCATAAAGTGCAGCCCTCCTGACATCCTTGACAGGGTTGACATCATCTGCGTGTGCGTCAGGTTGTCGCTTTGCATGTCCTTCACTTGTTTATCAAGTAACGGATCATTCGTCTTATGCGAGTGCATGTGCAGAAGCATAGCCGGGCTGTCAATCATCTTGTGGGTGTGATTGAGCTCAATCTCTGCTATCACAAACACATCCTTGATTTTTTTCAATCTCATTCTCGCCTTGCAGCCAGTCCTCTTTGATGTTTTATCTCGCTTTCTGTCATAATTAGTGACAGTTTCTTTGCTTCTGCCTTCCTTTGAGCACACTATGTATCTGTTTGTTCTGTATCCGCCATTTTTGCGTGTGCCGAAGCCTGCATGCCTCGCATACGTGTTGTAGAATTCTCGCGCCGCAGCGTGTGATGTGAATTGCATACCTTTCACAGGCACAAGTTCTTGGAGCATGTTCTCATCCTGCACACACAATATGGAATGTTTTTTTTGTTAATGAGAATGCACAAGCTGAAAGAATGCGTAAGTGAACTGCAGTAGTTAGGCAAGGAAGCTTACATGCGTGTACTATTTTTTCTCTAACGGTGTTTGCAGCTCACCAATGTTTATTGAGCATGGAGGGGTGACAACAGATCTGTGTAATTTAGGATCGCGAGGAGGCATAAGTGTTGAGAACTTTACTTTTTTGGTTGCTTGCGGCTTTCCTTGATTCTGCTTCCGATTCTTTTAGTGCGCAGTAGGCGGCCTGGGTGGAATTCCACTGTCTCTTTGTCGACAAATCGTTTGCTCATGAACTTGCTGAACTTGCTGGGTTTCAATATTGGCTTGTGGAGGTGCTATATCATCCGTTCTGATCTACTGGCCAAATGTTTCAAAGACACGCGTGTACCTTGGCAGCATAACTGTTATGATTTGCTCTTCATCATCATCCTCCTCACCATCTTTCTGCGCGTGCTCCCCCATGAAGACCAGATCGTCGTCGTCCTCCTCATCTTGCGCGCTTTTTGCTTCACTGCCTTCTCCATCTCGAATGATGTTTGGTTCACTGTTTTCATCTTTATCATCTACATCTTCCTCCACGGAGTACGCAGTTCTGTTTGTTGTGTTAAAGAAACCCCTAGGTATTTCAGGTGTTATCCATCCAGTCATCTCCCACTCTTCTCTTCCAATGCAGTTCAGGGGCTTTGGGTCGTAAATGAATCGAGGTATCTTCTGTTTTGGAGGCATAGTAATTTCCTGCACAGTATTATGCCAAAGCTTTTTATGCACGTCAACAGTGAAATGAACTGCATCATTCGTGCTATATATCATTATATTTTGCAACTGTAAGAAATTGCACTTCAATTTGTCATTCTATAGCAGGGGCACTAGGAGTTAACATGAAGAAACAATGCACTTCAGTTTTAGGCACAGCGCTCTACATATGTAAGTCATGGTGGACTGCAATTTTGAGCCATATAGCATTTTTTATTTTTCGAAGTATCTTTTTCTGTTTTCTACTGGGAGATATATGGGACTGCAGTCGACGCAAGAGGGGTACTGCATGGGGATAAAAACGGCACTGCAAACTGGATGTGGGGGTTGGGTATGTGATTTTCTTACATTATATGCAGTTCTCTCCTTCTGCAGATGCAGCTCTGGCTGTTGTAGGCGTGCAGTCCACCTCCGCTGCAGGAACTCATGGGCTTTTTCAACTTTTGCCATTGTTGCGGGAGAAGGCTGGATGGGCACCATTGCAATTCGCATCCACGACGACTGCGATGGAGAAGGCATCCTTGCAGTTCTTTTTCCCCTGACATGCATAACCGAGGCTGGATGCTTCAGCGGCGGATCCCCCAGGTGGTGTTGGGGCGAAGGTGAGGGGCGGCGTCGCTTCCTAAACGCCGTCGCGGAAGAATCCTCGCCGACGGACTGCATCGCCGGCCGCTCGGCGCGCGCTCTGCGCTACTGGCCGTGGAAGAAGGCGGGGAGGGGTTGGGGTCGCCGCCGGCCGACGGAGCGCTGCCACGGAAGAAGGCGGGGAGGGGTTAGGGTCGCCGCCGGCCGTCGGGGTGCTACTGCGCAAGGAGGCGGGGAGGGGAGGGGGACGCCGCCGGCCGCCGGGATG
>LR738714.1:797831616-797854154 GCA_902687465.1 Secale cereale
CCACCCCTCCCCCGCCTCCTAGCGCGGGAGCGCACGGCGGCCGGCGTCCTCCCCCACCCCTCCCCCGCCTGGTAGCACGCGCGGAACGCGTGCCAAAGCGGCCGGCGATGCAGTCCGTCGGGGACGAAATTTCCGCTGCGGCGTTTAGGAAGTGACGCCGCACCTCACCTTCGCCCCAACATCACCTGTAGGGTCCGCCACTGAAGCATCTAGCCTCAGCCATGCATGACAGGGGGAAGCGAATTGCAAGGTTGACTACTCCATCGCATTCGTCGTGGATGCGAACTGCAATGGTGCACGTCCAGCCTTCCCCCGCAACAATGGCGAAGGTGGAAAAAGCGCATGAGTTCCAGCAGCGGAGGTGGACTGCACGACAACAGCAGCAAGAGCTGCATCTGCAGAAGGAGGGAACTGCATATAAGGTAAGAAAATCACATACCAAGCCCCCACATCCAGTTTGCAGTGCCGTTTTTATACCCATGCAGTCCCCCATTGTCGGGGGAAACTGTCCGCCACGAACACCTATGGGACCGGAGCCCCTTGTCTGTGCGGTACGAGGGCGGAGGGAGCACGAAGAGCAGACCGTAGCGAGCACGCGGGCAGTTTTACCCAGGTTCGGGCCGCGGTAGACGCGTAAAACCCTACTCCTGCTTAGTTGTGTATTGAGTTAGAGAGCTCGGGAGCTTGAAGAAGCAGCTACACCGGGCGTATGAGCGATCTAGGTTCCGAACCCCCTCCACGTTGTGCATGGGCCTCCTTTTATAGTGCAAGGGGTCACCGACAGGTGTCAACGTAGGAGAAAGGGGTAAAAGCGTAAAAGAGGTGGTAGTTGTAACAGTGCGGGAACAGTGGAGCTACAGTGCGTGAACAGTGGTCGCTACCTACTTTGACAGTGGGGGACAAGGGCATTTAATGCCCGTCGCCGTCGACCCCAAAAGCTCCCGCCCTTGCGTCTCCGTCCGCCACGGCGATGGATCCACCACCGTGGAGTGCCACCGTGTCCCCCAGGCTGCACAGCCATCCGCCACGCGTCCCTGGATAGGCCCCAGGGCGACGCGTGGACCGATGAGCTGGAGCGCGGGCACACAGCGCAACTCTCCCGGCAAGCACCTTGCCGGGGCCTTGATCTTGCCGGGCCCAGCTCCCCGGGCCCTCGCCGGGGCGCATATAGCGCCGAGGCGTGTCTTCTAGTCTTCCTGGCAAGCTCCTCTTGCCAGGGCCTTGTGCTAGTGGGGCAGTCTTGAGCCTGGTACGGCCTTCCCGGCAAGCTCCACTTGCCGGGGTCTCGATCTTCTGTCTTGCATACTTTGTTTTTGAATGGCTTAATATGGAGCAAAAAGGTCTCCGGCGAGCGCGTGGTAATCCCTGCCGCGGGAAGCTGCAACAGACCGTGCACAAGTTGGGGTACTGAGGTACCCCTACCTTAGTACACCGACAGGAGCCCCCGGGCCTGGGCCACACACGGTGCCGAGCGCTGTTGGGCCAGGCCCAAAACAGTGCACGGGCACACGCGGCCCACGGCGTGCCGAATCCACTTCCGTATCCGCCGCATCCCCCCGTAATGGCACGCGTCGATTGCGGCGTCGTGGGATGGGACGTGCCCACGTTCCATCAATGAAAAGGGCGAAACGCCCCCCACTCCCCCATAAAAGCAGAGGAAGCAGGAGCGGTTCCCCTCCTTGCTCTTTCATTGCATCTTCTTCTTCCTCCAGAAATCCTCTTTGCGCTCCGCCTCCACACCTCCGCCGCCGCCGTCTGCATCTCCGGCGTCGCCGGGCTCTTCGTCCCCCTTCCTCCGCCGCGTCCGCCATGGCCCCGAAGACCGACAAGGCGAAGGCGGAGAAGGCCAAGAGGGAGAAGTCGGAGCAAGCGGCGAAGCTCGCCGCGTATCGGAAGCGGAACCTCGTCTTCCCGCCGAGGCTCGGCGCGCGGGAGCTCTGGAACAAGTACTACTTGTTCTGGGCCAAGGAAACCAAGGCGCACCCCCGCACTCAAGCTTATCCGGCCGCCGCCAAGGACAACTACCCCGGCGGGTACTACTTCTTCGCAGCCTTCTTCCACTGCGGTCTTTGCCCTCCTTTCTCTAATTTCTTCTGCGACATCATGCACACCTATGGCCTCCACCTTCTTGACTTCACCCCCAACGCCATCCTCACCATGGCGGTTTTCGCACACATGTGCGAAAACTTCATAGGGATACACCCAAACGTAGCGCTGTTTAGGCACTTCTTCACTCCTAGAGCAGAGGCCGACGCCCCCCTCTCCGGAAGAATTTCTTGGGTTTTCCGTCTGAACAAGAAGGGGTCCGACTTGCCGGGGGAGCTCCGCGGCAAGTGGGAGGAATGGCGTGCGGAGTGGTGCTGGATTGTTGAGGACGAGCCGCAGCCCTTCACCGCGCCGCGCACAACGCCCATCGTGCGCGGCAGGGATTGGAGCGAGCTGGACTCGGACGACATCAAGCTCGACGTCGCCCTCGTCCGGATTCTTTGTCTTCGGACCGCCAGGCTGTCCGTTGCAGAGGTAGGCGCAGATTTTCTCCGCCGCCGCATCGCCCCTCTCCAAGACAGGAAAAGGCCGGCCTGGGAGTACGGCGGCCCGGCGGATATAATGAGGCTGCGCCCCGGGCTAAACTTCAACTTCACGACGCTGTAGCTGAAGGGGATGGTCCGGGAACTCTTCAAGTATGACCCGGCACACCCTGAGTGGTTCAGGCCTCCCCGGGGAGTGGTGCCCCTCTGCAACAGCACAGTCCGGGATCGTCTCTGCGCCATGATGCCCGCGTGCGATTCGCACGGCGTGGACCGCACGTGGATTCTGCCCAAGCCCATAGACGTCCTCAGCTTCATCGACAACCTCGTGGAGGTGGCGAAGAACAAGAATGACATCAAGGAGCACACGCGGGACACCACCGAGCAGGAGCTTGCTTACATAGCTTCTCGGGCTGAAGAGGCCGCTGCAGCCGCAGCGGCAGGAGATTTTGGGTACACGCCTGATGAGGCGGAGGCTGCGGATGCCGGGGTCCCCTCTCTGAGGCACTCCGGGATCCACGGAATCGTGGCCGAGGCCGCGACAATGGAGGGTGCCGCCGGAGGGAACAGAGGCGCCGCGGGGAGCGGAGGCGCCGGAGGGAGCGGAGGCGCCAAAGGAAAAGAGGCCGCAGCGCAGAGCGCTGGGCCCAGCGAGCCAGCCGGGGGGGAGGAGGAGGAGGAGGCCGAGGACTCCGACGGATCTACGGAGCTCTACGCCGACGACCTCTCCTCGTCGGAGACCTCCCCGCCCCCGGCAAGCCCAAGGCGGTCCCCGCCGAAGCGTCTCCGCAAGGCGGCGACGGGAGAGAGGGCGCAGGCGCCCCGGCAACAGCCAGCTCGCCGGGCAGCTCCCCGGGGGAGTCAAGCTGCGCCGGGGGCGACCGGCGCACCAGCCACAGCGGAGGCGGCCCGCGCGCGGGCCACGACGGAGGCGCCCCGCAAGCAGGCGTCGAGCCGACAGGGGTCTTCTCGGAGCGGAGCAGCGGCTCCGCCCGCTCCCCGGGCTCCGGCTACCACAGGGGCTGGGTCTTCGCAGCCCCCAGCCCCCGGGACCGCCAAGCGCCCGAGGGAATCTTCTTCTTCCGCTCCTCGCGCAGACGCCCCCCAGGTGGAGTATGACTTCTCCGCCTTGAGCGAGGACGACGAGGAGGATCAGGAGTAAGAATCCGAGATCTTACACCTTCTCAAGTTTCATCTTGATTATTGTTGATACTAATTTTGTTTGTTGCTTTGATTTCAGGACCTTGGTTCAGCGCATGGCGAAGAAAGCCAAGGCGCCTGTGGTCGAGGTCGCGGAAGACTCGGCCGCCGCGGCAACAGGGGACGTGCCGGAGCCAAGCCTGCCGGACCCGAGCGCTGCTCCGAGGAGCAGCCCCCAGCGCAGCCCCCAGCGTAAGTCTGGGGTCTATCCTTCCGCTCGTCGGGGTGCGCTTGAGGATTTTGTATTGTTTCAATATCTTGATGCCTTTGTCTTGACTCGTGCAGAGGTGGAGCCACAGCGGCAGGAGCGCCCGGAGACCGTCCTTGAGGAGCAGCAGGCCCCGCCGTCTCCGCCGAGGCCGAACTCCCCGGCAAGGGAGAGCGCTCCGCCAAGGGCGGGTACTCCGCCAAGAGCGAGTACCCCGCCAAGGGCGAGCAGCCCGGCGAGGGCGGCCACTCCGCCAAGGCAGAGCTCCCCGGCGAGGGAGCCCGCCGCTGATGACGTCCGCCAAGGTAAGTCTTGTACTTTGTCTTCTTGGCGTTGTTTCTTTTTGGATTTTTGCTTGAACTTCTTTTTCTTTTTCTTCTTTTTAGATCCTCCTCCTCCCGAGCCGATGGAGACGGAAGTCATCAATATCGAGGATGAGGAGGGCGCGCAGGGCGGCGGCGGCGACGTCCCTGTCGCCGAGGACACGGCGAGAGCCGCCGAGCCGGCCGCGCAGGAGACCGCTCCGGCTGCGGACGCAGCGGCCGGGGAGGGGGACGGCGACCGCACCGCCGACCCGGAGGCGGCGGGAGCATCAAGTGCTGCGCCGGCCGCCGACCCCTCCGCCGGCAAGGAGCAGGGCTACTACCTTGAGGCCCCCAACGGCGTCTTCATCCAGGTGCCTTGGGGGTCTTCGTCGCGAGCTCCCGCGGAGGGCGAGGCATTTGACGGGGAGGTCCTCGCCTCCGCGGGCCTGAAGATTGTTGAGGCGCCCGGCGGGAGTGAAGGGCCCGAGGAGGAGAAGCTACTTCACCAGCTCCTGGCCCTTAACCGAGCCAGGCAGGCGAAGCTTGCTTCCCGGGAAGCCCTTGCCGCCAAGGCCGCCGCGGAGATGGAGAAGCGCGCGGCGGAGCTCAGCGCCGCCAACCAGGCGGCCCTCCGCGAGGTGGCGGAGGAGCGCGAGCGGCTCGCCGGCGAATACCAGGAGTGGGTGCTGGAGAAGGCTGAGGCTGAAGAGCAGCAGCGGCTCGCCGGGGTGGAGCTGTCCCGGCGAGAAGGAGAACTCGCCCAGCGGAAGGTCCAACTCGACTCCCATGAGGAGGACCTTGCCGCTCGGGAGGAGGCCCTTGGCGGGGAACTGAAGGAGGCGAAAGCCGCCGCGGTTGCCGCGGAGACCGCCAAGAAGGAGCTCGCCGCCAAGGTCGTGCAACTGGAGAAGTCGCTGAAGGTGAGCGCGGAGAAGGTCGCCGCGCTCATCACGGAGCGCGAGAAGGACGCCCACACCAATTCAGAACTCCAGGTGCGTCTTTCTGAGAGGGGCGACGAGTTGAAGGCCGCCAAGGACTCCATCGAGGACTTGGAGTTGAAGGTCTCTACACTGAAGGATTCACTCGACGCTGCCCGGGCCCGGGAGACCAAGTTGAAGGAGGAGCTCCGCAAGGAGCGGACCCTAGTGGACAGCGCCAACAAAGCGGCTGAGCTCTTCCGCAAAACCGTTGAGGTATGGACCGAAGACTTAGTATCTTGTGCGTCCAACATCGACCAGGAGCTGCTGGCGTTGAAGCTGGAGCACCTCATCTACTCCCTGGATCCAAACCTCCCCCACAGCGCCAAGCTCAGCCTCTTCTTCAGGGGAATCGCGCCGGCCCTTGCAGATCTGTGGAAGAAGATCCCCGCGCAACTGGCCGAGGAGACGCGCCTACTCTGCACGGGAACTCTGGAGCGCGTGCTGACGAAGAACGTATACCGCAATCCCGGTATAAATCTCACCAACGTTCTTCGCAGCTTGCCGGCTGACGCGGACATGGAGGCTCTGAAGGAGCAGGTCGCCCACATCATTGCCAAGGTGGCCAAGATCTCCAGGATTGAGGGCGACCGCGTAGATTAGGCCTCCATTATCTTTGTCTCTTTTTGTTGCTGCATATGATGTCATGAACTCATTAGTCCATTGCGACAAGTTATCCTTTGTAAGATATTTATCTCATTTTGATCAATCAGTGCAATGTTATCTTCCTTGTCTTAATCCTTGACTTTGTATGTTTTTCACCCTACGCTCCCGGGGAGCTTGCCGGCAAGGGGCCCTTTGCCGCGAGCGCTGAGTGCTGGACTCTGAACAGCCTGCTGGCCAAGGTCTCACCGGCAAGCAACCTTGCCGCAGCTAGTCGCAACGCACTTAGCTTGCTGAGCGTACTCGGAAACAAAGCAAGGGCGCGACACTTGTCGCAACTCACTTAAATCGTTGAGCGAACTCGGAAACAAGATAAGGGTGCGGCAAGCTACGGGTAGGTTCCTCCGCGCACAGGTTTTCCATACAAAGTGTGGCTGTTCAAGGAAGACAACTAAAAATTTAAAAATTTGAACTGGTCAAATTCTAATAACTTAGCTTTCATATATTGCTTGTTTCCCGGTAAGGCTTGTCTTTCTTGAACAGCACTTGGTTCCTCCTCCACCTCCTTCCCCCCGGCAAACTTGTGCGCGAGGAACGTTCCTTCTGCTTAAGAGGCAAAGGAAAAGAAGAGGGACATAGGTACATGGACTTTCGGCGTGCTAATGCTTACCGGATACTTGAGTGCTGCACCAAATGCCAAACAACACATGCAAATAGCAAAGAAAAGCATGCAAAAGGCAATCGGCGTGAAAAACACAAAGACTTTACTGATGCACGGGGTCTGCGGCCGGCTTTGTACAAAGGGTTACATGCAACAGCGGCAAAGCTTGTACAAAAGGTGGTGGCCGGAGCGGATCACGGCAACCGCGCCTTATGGGTGAAACTTGCGAAGATGCTCTATGTTCCAGGAGTTGCTCACCGGTAAGCCTTCTTCGGTCTCGAGGCGGACAGCGCCGGGCCTCGTAACTTGTCTCACCCGATAAGGGCCTTCCCACTTCGGCGTCAACTTGTTGGAATTCTTGGCGGACTGAACACGCCGAAGAACAAGGTCTCCTTCCTCGAGACTCCTGGCCTTGACCTTGCGGCTATGGTAGCGGCGCAAGGCTTGCTGGTATCGAGCAGCTCGTACAGCAGCCTGGAGACGTCCCTCCTCGAGGAGCAACGCGTCATCTTGCCGCAGTTGCTCTTGCTCGAGCTCATCATAAGCGAGCACTCGAGGAGATCCGTATACGAGTTCCGTGGGGAGAACTGCCTCTGCTCCATAGACTAGGGCAAAGGGTGTCTGTCCGGTGGCTCGACTTGGTGTCGTTCTGATTGACCAAAGAGCCGCCGGTAGCTCCTCTATCCAATTTCTTCCGCACTTGCGCAGCCTGTCAAAGGTCCTTGTCTTGAGTCCGCGCAGCACTTCAGCATTGGCCCTCTCCGCTTGACCATTGCTCCTCGGGTGAGCAACCGAAGCGAAACAGACCTTGGCGCCAAGGTCTTGGACGTACTGCATGAAGGTGCGACTAGTGAATTGTGTACCGTTGTCGGTGATGATCCTGTTAGGGATCCCGAAACGGCAAACAATCGACCTGAAGAACCTGACTGCTGACTGTGCTGTCACCTTTCTCACTGGCCCTACTTCTGGCCACTTTGTGAACTTGTCGATTGCAACGTACAAGTACTCAAAGCCCCCGACAGCACGAGGGAAAGGGCCGAGGATATCGAGCCCCCAGACCGAGAAGGGCCAGGACAAAGGGATTGTTTGGAGAGCTTGAGCTGGCTGATGAATCTGCTTTGCATGGAACTGGCACGCTTCACACTTGGTTACTAGTGCAGTTGCATCTTGGAGGGCTTCTTGCCAAAAGAACCCTTGCCGGAAAGCTTTCCCGGCAAGCGCTCTTGCGCCAATGTGGTGGCCGCATATGCCTCCGTGTATTTCTGCCAACAGCTTCTGTCCATCTTCCCTGGAGATGCACTTCAGTCTGACACCATTGAGTCTTCTTCTGTACAGCTCGTTGTCCACGAACTGGTACATACTTGACTGCCTGGTTATCTTCTCTATTTCTTCTGGGTCGTCGGGAAGTTCTCCGGTTTGAAGAAAACGGACGATCTGCTGTGCCCATGCCGGAGCCTGGGGCTCGGCGGCAAGGACTAAAGGCTCGAGGGCCGCTGCGGGAACCTCAGCTTCTACGGCAAGGACCTCTGGTTCCGCCGTAGCTGAAGGTCCCCCGGCAAGCTCGCCGGGGCGAGGCTTGTCGGGAACGCTTGCTTCAACTGTACAGACCCGAGGATCTGCAGGAGCAAACTGTTCCTCAGCGTTGTGGTTGTTGGTCTTGGGGATCTTGGCGGCGGTTTCAGGAAGATCCGCCGGCAAGTAGTCGCCGGAGACCAACTTTCTCTTTTTGGACTGCCCAATTGATGGTGTAACGGATGGTTGAGTCAGCTTGAGCAAGAAGGTCCCTGGTTCCACAGGTAACTTCATCGAAGCACACTTTGAAAGGCCATCTGCAATTTCATTCTGAGCTCTCGGGACGTGCTCCATCTGCAGACCTTCAAAGTGCTCTTCAAGCTTCCTCACTTCATCGACATAAGCTTCCATCAAAGGGCTCTGATAGCTCTTGTTAACTTGCCGGACCACCAACTGAGAATCTCCCCGCACAATCAGCTTCCTGATCCCAAGTTCGGCCGCAATCCTGAGGCCGGCAAGCAAGCCTTCATATTCAGCAGTGTTATTTGTTGCTTGCTCCCTGGGAAAGTGCATCTGGATAACATATTTGAGGTGCTCCCCGGTGGGCGCGATGAGTACCACGCCAGCACCGGCGCCTTGCAGCGAGAAGGCACCGTCAAAATACATTACCCATTCACTTGTCGCTTCTTGTACGGGTGCACTTGTTTCTTGGACTTCTTCATCGGGCGTTGGGGTCCACTCAGCTATGAATTCTGCCAAAGCTCGGCTCTGTATCGTCGAAGTACTTTCAAACTTGAGTCCAAAGCTTGACAGCTCCAGTGCCCACTCAACGATCCTGCCTGTTGCCTCTGGATTGTGCAATATCCTCTTCAGCGGAAAGCGAGTGACCACTGTTATCTCATGTGCTTGGAAGTAATGGCGCAGCTTTCTCGAGGCCATGAGGAGGCCGAAAAGCAACTTTTGCACCCCAGAGTATCTTGATCTAGCCCCCTGCAAGAGGGAACTTACAAAATACACTGGGCGCTGCACCATCCTTCTTCGCATTCGTTCTTGTTCCTGCGCAGAGTTGTCCTTGTCGGGGCCAGAGCTTGCCGGAACAGCCCCCTGCTTGTCGCTGGATTCGCTTGCCGGTGGTGCTGACTCCTCGTCGGACTCCCTCTCCGCTACTAACGCAGCACTAACCACCTGGTTGGTTGCCGCTAGGTATAGCAACAACTTTTCTTGTGGTCTAGGTGCGACAAGTATTGGAGTGGAGGACAGGTACCGTTTCAAATCCTGCAGCGCTGCCTCCGCTTCCGGAGTCCACTTCATGGGACCTGCCTTCTTCAAGATTTTGAAGAAAGGTAGGAAGCGTTCTGCAGACTTTGAAATGAACCTACTGAGGGCAGCCACACAACCTGCAAGCCTCCTGACATCCTTGACGCGCTTTGGAGCCTCTATCTGCTCAATGGCTTTAATCTTGTCGGGGTTGGCTTCAATCCCCCTCTGTGACACAAAGAACCCGAGAAGCTTGCCGGAGGGGACTCCAAAGATGCACTTCTCGGGGTTCAACTTGAGCTGTATCCTGCGCAGGTTCTGAAATGTCTCTTCCAAATCTTGGATCAGGGTTTCCTTGCTCTTGCTCTTCACCACGATGTCATCCATGTAAGCCTCTACATTTCTGTGGATCTGTGGCTCAAAAGCAGTGTATACTACCCTTGCAAAGGTTGATCCTGCATTCTTCAGTCCAAATGGCATGCGTATGAAGCAATAAGTGCCACATGGAGTGATAAATGCAGTCTTCTCTTCGTCCTCTTTGGCCATAAAGATCTGATGGTAGCCCGAATATGCATCAAGAAAACAGAGTAGCTCACATCCGGCAGTGGAGTCAACGATCTGGTCAATGCGCGGCAAAGGGAAAGGATCCTTGGGACATGCTTTACTCACATCGGTGAAGTCTATACATAGTCTCCATTTTCCGTTGGCCTTGCGCACGACGACTGGATTTGCCAACCACGTCGGATGGATCACACCTCTAACTAGGCCTGCTGCCTCTAGCTTCTTGATTTCTTCGTTGATGAATTCTTGGCGCTCCAGGCTTGCTTCCTCACTTTCTGCTTGATGGGCCGCGCATGAGGACAAACAGCAAGCTTGTGCTCAATTACCTTCCTGGGAACACCGGGGATGTCAGATGGTTGCCAGGCAAACACATCGACATTCGCCCGCAGGAAGGCAACGAGCGCGCTTTCCTATTTGCTGTCAAGCGTGGCACTGATGGTGAAGGTACCACCAGTGCCGTCCTCCTTGGCGGACACTTTCTTGGTTGCCGGAGGAGCGGCCATCCCTTTCTTACACTTGCCGGTGGAGCTCGATGGAACGTCCTCGACGGCAGCGCAGCACTCCGAAGAGGTGCGGTTGCCGGAGTGGGTCCCAGAGCACTTGCCGGACTTGGTCTTCGTCTTCTTCCCCCCGGGAGCTTCAGCGGCAAGTGTATCCTTCTCGGCCGCAGCTGCCGCATCCCGGTAGATTTTGTCGGCGCAGACAAGCGCATCTTTCTTGTCGCCGTGGACAGTGATGACGCTTATCGGCCCCGGCATCTTGAGTACGTTGTAAGCATAATGGGAAGCTGCCATGAACTTGGCAAGGGCAGGACGGCCAAGTATTCCATTGTAGGGCAATGGAATATCGGCGACGTCGAAAGTGATGCGCTCAGTTCTGAAGTTGAGCTCCCCGCCAAAGGTCACCGGCAGAGTGATCTTTCCCTTGGGCTTGCTCCTTCCCGGGTTGATTCCTTGGAAAGAACCAGTTTCTTCGAGCTCGCCATCTGGAATCTGGAGTTTCTTGATCACAGCAGAGGAGATCAAGTTCAGCCCGGCCCCGCCGTCAACCAACATTTTGGTGACCTTGAGGTTGCGGATGGTGGGTGAGACCAGCATCGGCAAGCACCCGACCGCAGTGGTGCGGTCAGGGTGATCCTCAAGATCAAAAACGATGGGCGTGCTGGACCATTTGAGGAGCCTGCGCGACTCCACGGGCGGCTCTGCTGCATTCAGCTCGCGCACCCACTGCTTTAGTTGGCGGTGGGAGGTGTGCAGAGAGGCGCCACCGTCGACGCACAGGACCTCCGTGGCCTTCTGGAACTCCTGCTCGCTGTTATCCTCGTCCTCCATGTCTTCGTCGTCGTCCTCTTCGTCCTTGTCGCGGCCCCGGGGAGGTCGATCTCCTTGCCGCTGCTTGGCCTTGCCGCGGCGTCCTCCCCGGCCGTTGAACGACCGCTTCTTGCTTGGCTCTTCCCCGCCACCTTGGGCCTTCTCCTTGTCGCGCCTCTCGTACTCAGCTTTCTGCTGCTCGACGAGGTACTCGACGCGCTTGCAGTTGGAGAGGTCGTGGCCCTTGGTGCGGTGGATCTTACAGTATTGCTTGTCGGAGCTGCCCGGCTTGTCGGCTGCCGCTACAGGGGCAGGCTCCTTGCCGGAGCCGTCAGCCTGCGTTTGCTTGGCGGGAGCCTCCTTGCCGGACTTCTCGACGGCAAGCACCTCTTTCTTGCCCTTCCTTCTGTTATTCCGCCGCCGGCTCTTCTTTGCCGGGGCGGCGTCGTCGCTGTCGCTTCCTCCTGCGACAGCATCCTCCCCGGGGAGTCTCCTCCCCTCTTCTGCGCGTGCGCACTTGTCAGCCAGAGCATAGAGCTCGCTGACATCCCGAATCTTGGTCATCGCCATTTCTTCACGCATGCGGCGGTTACGCACGTTCTGGTGGAACGCGCTGATAACCGCGGCAGGGTGGACATCAGGGATGTTGTGCTGCACACGGCTGAAGCGTTGGATGTATTTGCGCAGGGTTTCGCCTTCCTTCTGGGCCAGAATGCGGAGATCGCTCTCCTGGCCGTGGGGTTTGTGGCCGCCGGTGAAGGCGCCAACAAACTGGTGGCAAAGGTCGGCCCAAGAAGAGATGGAACCCTCCGGCAAGTGCATAAGCCACGAACGGACGTTCGGCTTAAGCACGAGCGGGAAGTAGTTTGCCAAGATCTTCTCGTCGCGCCCCCCGGCAGCTTGCACTGCGATGGTATAGACGCTGAGGAATTCCGAGGAGTGCGTCTTGCCATCGTACTTCTCCGGTACGTCGGGCTTGAAATTCTTCATGCTGGGCCACTGGACGCACCGCAGCTCGCGGGTGAACGCAGGGCAGCCTGCCGCGTACGGCAAGTCGCCTGGTTCACCGGGCGCGCGCGCGTCGACAGCGTTCCCAGCTCTGTTATCTGATTGCCGCCGAGCTTCTCGGCGGCGCTCGATTGTGGTACGAGCGTCTTCTTGTCGCCGGTCGTCAAGGACCTGGCGCTGGTCCCGACGAGCCCGCGGGTCCGACGACGCTGTGAAGCCGTCGTCGGCGTTGTTCCGGCGGGGTGGCGTCTTCTGCTTCCGCGGCGGGGAGTGCACGCTTGTCGCACCCCCGGCGGTCTTGTCGCCGTCGGCCTTCGTCTTCTCAGCTTGCCGCGACCGCGAGGCCGCCGGCTGCTGTGGAGAATCGTTGTTGGCGAAGGCTATCAGGCTCTGGATGGTGGCCCTCCAGTCTTCGGCCTTGTCTGCCGCTGGAGGGAAGTCGAGGAGCAGTTGCGCCCTTGCGAGCGCTTCTGCCGGAGTGGAGGGGAACGGGGGCGAACGGTGCGAGGAGCGGGATATGCTCGGACTCCTAACAACGTTAGAAGGAGCAGGGTCCCGCGCCGGCGCCTTCGCTTTGCTTGTGCCCGGACGGTGGTCCGGGGCGTCCCGCGAGCCTCCGGTTTGGCCTTGTCCCAGCAAGCGGATACCACCTCCTGTGGTATGGCGCGGCTGGGTTGTCGTGTGCTGAGATGGACGTGGCGCGTCCACGGAGACCAAGGCTCGGTCGTCCATCCTATCCTTGGATTTGGTGGCGCCGCGAGTGTCCTCGCCGGCGACCACCCTCCCGACGGCGTCTCCCCCGCCCACCGTTGGCTCTGGTGGCGGCGGATGAGACGCAGACGGGCCTCCGACCTCCGAAGGCTTCTTCTTCGGGGCCATGGAGCTGCTGCTAGTGAAGTTGCTGACGAAACTGGCGAGGTTGATGAAGAATGCGCCCGCGCGAACGCCGGGTCAGGTTCGCACAACCTCGACGCCCCCTACCTGGCGCGCCAAAGATGTCGGGGGAAACTGTCCGCCACGAACACCTATGGGACCGGAGCCCCTTGTCTGTGCGGTACGAGGGCGGAGGGAGCACGAAGAGCAGACCGTAGCAAGCACGCGGGCAGTTTTACCCAGGTTCGGGCCGCGGTAGACGCGTAAAACCCTACTCCTGCTTAGTTGTGTATTGAGTTAGAGAGCTCGGGAGCTTGAAGAAGCAGCTACACCGGGCGTATGAGCGATCTAGGTTCCGAACCCCCTCCACGTTGTGCATGGGCCTCCTTTTATAGTGCAAGGGGTCACCGACAGGTGTCAACGTAGGAGAAAGGGGTAAAAGCGTAAAAGAGGTGGTAGTTGTAACAGTGCGGGAACAGTGGAGCTACAGTGCGTGAACAGTGGTCGCTACCTACTTTGACAGTGGGGGACAAGGGCATTTAATGCCCGTCGCCGTCGACCCCAAAAGCTCCCGCCCTTGCGTCTCCGTCCGCCACGGCGATGGATCCACCACCGTGGAGTGCCACCGTGTCCCCCAGGCTGCACAGCCATCCGCCACGCGTCCCTGGATAGGCCCCAGGGTGACGCGTGGACCGATGAGCTGGAGCACGGGCACACAGCGCAACTCTCCCGGCAAGCACCTTGCCGGGGCCTTGATCTTGCCGGGCCCGGGAGCTTGCCGCTCCCCGGGCCCTCGCCGGGGCGCATATAGCGCCGAGGCGTGTCTTCTAGTCTTCCTAGCAAGCTCCTCTTGCCAGGGCCTTGTGCTAGTGGGGCAGTCTTGAGCCTGGTACGGCCTTCCCGGCAAGCTCCACTTGCCGGGGTCTCGATCTTCTGTCTTGCATACTTTGTTTTTGAATGGCTTAATATGGAGCAAAAAGGTCTCCGGCGAGCGCGTGGTAAACCCTGCCGCGGGAAGCTGCAACTGACCGTGCACAAGTTGGGGTACTGAGGTACCCCTACCTTAGTACACCGACACCCATCTTGCGTCGACTGCAGTCACATGTGTCTCCAAGTAGAAAAACAGAAAGGGATACTTCGAAAAATAAAAAACGCTGTATGGATCAAAATTGCAGTCCACAATGACTTAAATATGTAGAGCACTGTTCCTAGAGCTGAAGTGCTTTGTTTCTTCGCATTAACTAACAGTGCCCCTGCTGTAGAATGACAAATTGAAGTGCAATTTCTTACCGTTGCAAAAATATAATGATATGTAGTACGAAAGATGAGGTTCATTTCATTGTTGACGTGCATAAAAAAAAGCTTTGGCTTAATAACCTGCAGGAATTTACTATGCCTCAAAAACAGAAGATGCCTCGAATCATTTACGACCCCGAGTCCCTGAACTGCATTGGAAGAGAAGAGTGGGAGATGCCTGGATGGATAACACCTGAATTACCTAGGGGTTTCTTTAACACAACAAACAGAATTGCCTACTCCGTGGAGGAAGATGTAGAGGATAAAGATGAAAACAGTGAACCAAACATCATTCGATATGGAGAAGGCAGTGAAACAAAAAACCCGTAGGATGACGAGGAGGACGATGACGATCTGGTCTTCATGGGGGAACACGCGCAAAAAAATGATGAGGAGGAGGATGATGACGAAGAGCAAATCATAACAGTTATGCAGCCAAGGTACACGCGTGTCTTTGAAACATTTGGTCAGCAGATCAGAACGGATGATATAGCACCTCCAGAAGCCGATGTTGAAACCCAGCAAGTTCGGCAGGTCCATGTGCAAACGATTCGTCGACAAAGGGATAGTGGAATTCCACCAAGGCCGCCTACTGCCCAACAAAAGAATCGGAAGCAGAATCAAGGAGGGCCGCAAGCAACCAAAAAAGTAAAGTTCTCCACACTCCTGCCTCCTCGCGATCCTCAATTACACAGGTCTATTGTCACCCCTCCATGCCCAATAAACATCGGTGAGCTGCAAACACCGTTAGAAGAAAAAAAATGTACACGCACGTAAGCATCCTTGCCTGACTACTACAGTTCACTTATTACGCATAGTTTCAGCTTGTGCATTCTCATTAACAAAAAAAGAAACATTCCATGTTGTCTGTGTGCAGGATGAGAACATGCTCCAAGAACTTGTGCCTGTGAAAGGTATGCAGTTCATATCAGAAGATGCGGCGCGAGAATTCTACAACACGTATGCGAGGCATGCAGGCTTCGGCACACGCAAAAACGGCGGATACAGAACAAACAGATACATCGTGTGCTCAAAGGAAGGCAGAAGCAAACAAACTGTCACTGATTATGACATAAAGCGAGAAAAAACATCAAAGAGGACTGGCTGCAAGGCGGGGATGAGATTGAAAAAAATAAAGGATGTGTTTGTGATAGCAGAGATTGAGCTCAATCACAACCACAGGATGATTGACAGCCCGGCTATGCTTCTGCACATGCACTCGCATAAGACGGATGACCCGTTGCTCGATAAACTAGTGAAGGACATGCAGAGCGACAACCTCACGCACACGCAAATGATGTCAACCCTGTCAAGGATGTCAGGAGGACTGCACTTTATGGGGCGCACAAGCCGTGACTGGGTGAACAGGTACGTTCACTAAAACAAAAAAAACGATATATCATCTTTTTCATGCAGTACGCTTTGTGCGTTTTCTGTATGTCCATAATACTGAAAGTATATTGTTAATTCGAACTGCAGGAAGCATCAATTCGCGAGGGAGGAAACAGAGGACGATGTGAAGAAACTCCTGGCTTTCTTTGAGAAGATGCAGCAAATAAACCCGGAGTTCTTCTATGATTACAACAAAGATGTCGATAACCGTGTGCGGAACATATTCTGGGCAAACACCAGCTGCAGGGGATCGTACGAAGATTTTGGAGATTGCGTCACACTTGACACGACCTACAAGACCAACAAGTTCCACATGCCTCTCGCCGTCTTCGTTAGAGTCAACCACCACCTCCAAAGTACAATATTCGTTGTGGCTCTCATCAGAGACGAAACAATACCGACTTTCGAGTGGGTGTTCCGGACGTTCTTGCGTTGCATGAACAACAAGCGGCCAATCTGCATACTCACAGGTATGCTGAAAAAAAAAGAGTGAAATTAAATAACAATGCAGTTCACTGTCAAGTTTTGTAGTCCATTTCTTACATCCAATGAAAAAAAGAAGCAGAAAAAGGATATGTAGTTCTCTCAATAACTCGCTGCTTGTTTTTTTTCTAAAACATGCAGATCAATGCCCCTCCATGGATGCCGCGATAAAAAGTACGCTAATAGGCACGCTGCACAAGTTATGCCGTTGGCATATACTGAAAAAATACAAGGATCACCTGTCCTTGCTGTACAAAGCGTATGAGAAATTCAAGGATGAGCTGACCTCCGTTCTCAACCACCCACTGATGCCATCAGAGTTTGAACGTGCTTGGCATGAGCTCATGGAAAAGTATAACCTGCAAAATGATGAGATTATGAAGGCGCTGTGGACAGACAGAAAAGAATGGATATCGGCTTACTACAAGGAGGTGTTCTGTGCACGGATGACGTCGACACAGAGAAGTGAAAGCATGAACCAGATCTTGAAGAGGAACTTTGTCAAGGAAAGACACGACCTACACATCTTTGCGTCCCAGGTGGACAGGTGCATCCAGACAAGGAAGGGCGTCGAGCACGCGGAGACCATAGCTAACGAGGTATATAAACAGAGCAAAGTTTTTAAGCTGGGTGAGCAATTAATAAAAACACTACTCGCTTTCTTGATTTTTGCTGCGAAAAGACAACTACTTAACTGGTTTTCTTTGTTTCATAGACGGAAATAAAGACTACTACTCAGTTTGGATTCGAGGTTCCGCTCTCCAAGATTTACACCAGGGCGGTCTTTGCTGACTTCAAGCAAACGCACTACCGCAGCACTGCATTCAGATCAGAGCAGTCCACTGACAACCCAACGAAATATTTGGTGCGCCACTACAACCGGTCTGATGATTTTGATTGGGCAAGACACGAGTTCCATGTGGTTGCTGATGTGACAAACGGTATCTACGAATGCGAATGCAGCTGTGGACACACACAGGTAAGTTCACTTATCTGCTGATGTGACAAAAAAATAAGCACACGTAAAACAAAATGAAGTTCACTTATTGCTGGTAGAAAAAAAAGAGATTAAAAAAATATATAGTGAAGTTCACTATAGCAGCAGACCCAGGACCTATTTATAATGCAGTTCATAAAACCAAAAAAATAAAAAAATGTTGCCTATTTATGTGAAGTTTGCTGGCACGAATAACCCAACAATTTTCTTTTGCTGCAGGCCTATTCTGCGTGCACATCATTTGCATGTTGGATCAGCTGCGGGTGGACAAGATACCTGAACAGTACATATTGAAGAGATACACACGAAACGCACGCCAAAATCCAACTTTTGACCGCAGAGACTATGAGCAAACTGCTCCGGATGGGAGTTTGATGTTCTGCCGTAGGAGACTACTTGCAGAAACTGCAATGGACCTGGCGAACAGAGGTGTCAAACCGGATAGAGGGTACAACAGAGCTTTAGCTGGGATGAGAAAACTCATATAAGAAGTGAACGTAATAAACGAAGAAGAAGAGGTAGGGAAGATAATAGATGCGCGGGGTGAAGAACAAGGAAAGGAGCACGAACATGCTGCTGATGGTGCAGTTTATAATATGGATGACACAATTCTTCCCCCGCCTGTTTCAAACATAAAAGGGAGAAAGAAAGAGAGCAAATCAGCCAATAAAAAAGCTGCAGCAAATGAAAAAAGCCCTAAAAAAATAGCAGGCCTGAGCCAGAACTGGACAGCGAAGGAAGACCAATGCGGGTAAGGATGTGTAAATCATGCAATAAGATTGCGGGACACAACTCAAGAACATGTGAGGAGAGGCTGAAAAAAATCCAGGCTGAAAATGCCACCACAAATCACCAAGCTGACAAACAAGATGATACGCCAAAGAGAAGACTATGTAGCGTCTGCAACAAGAGAGAGAAGCATAACGCGAGAACTTGTCCAAATAGAACAGAGGAAAAAGATGAAGAAGATGACGAAGAAGATGCTGACAGAGAAGACAGTGAGGAAGCGAGCAAAGCTGATGAAACCGAGGAGGAAGATGAGGAAGAAGAAGAAGCAGATGAAGAAATCGAAGAACCATCATCAAAAACGAGGGGGAGAGACAGAACGCAGAATCCAGCGCGTAGGCAAGCATCGCGGTCGCACGGTCCCGTTACGAGGGGTAATGCGAACAACAAGAGCAAGACAGAAGCAGCAACAACCATTGAAACAAATGCAGTGCACAATCTGCGAAGAAGCACCAGGAAAAGGATGTAGATCAACACATATGCAGTTTTGCATTTTAAAAAACATATTAACTTCATCATTTATATATATCATATCGTATATAATATATATAGCTTGTGTTCAGTGGACTGCAAAAAAAAAAGAAATTCAACATGTAATACTGAAGTTCAAAAATGAATAGATACAACATATGCCATACATGCTTTGTGACCAATGTGCCGCGGGGGGGGGGGTGCTTCATAAAATGCAGTTCTCCTCTAGATGAAAAGAAAATAAGATGAGAATGCCACTCTCAGAATGCGGTTCTATTCAGTATGAAAAACCTGACATCGGAATGTCATTTTGAGAATGCAGTTCTCTTAGTCGTATAGAATCTGACATGAACGTGAATCAATACAGAAAAGCAGTTAGAAAAGAAAAAAATTTAGAGTCAGACTAGGATTCACATACACTGCAGTGCGTGCGTGGTACGTTTAAAGCTTGTAGTGCAGTAACCTTCGAGTACACAGTGCAGTGTGCTTAATGCAAAAAAATGTAAAAAAAACGATTCCGCTTCTGAAGCGATGCAGTTCGCTTACGGGAAACGATTCCGCTTCTGAAGCGATGCAGTTCGCTTACGGCGGATGATTCGGTTCGCCTGCCCTAAAATAAATGCGCCCACTATCGCCCGAAGCGCCGCGCCCCGCCCCTCCTCTATCCCGCCGGTTGCACGCCTCACGAACGCCACGATCATCACGAACCCACGATCGCCAACACGGTTGCGCGACGAGATCGTGGCCTCGGCAGAAGTTGCTGCCGCTCCCATTTAAATCCAGCGCTCCATCAACCAGACCGTCCGCACAAAACACACGACGCTGCGCCTTCCTCCTCCTCTTCCTCCTCTTTGCAGCCATGGGGTTCAGCAGGACCTACGACACCGTGCATGCGCACGGGAACACGAAGCTGAAGGTGATCTACACCACTGACGTCGCCACCATGGCGACGTACGCCGAAGAGTTCAAGACAGTTCTCCAGCGGCGCCGCCAGAAGATCGTTGGCATCGACGTGGAGTACACACCCGACCACGAGAGGGCGGCCCTGGTTCAACTATCCATCGGCAAGTACCACCCAGTGCTTCTTTTCCAGGTATGTGGTACATTGGGCAAGAGATGCATCCCCTTCGACAGGTTCCTCGGCAACCCAAGGTAAGCAATTCTCTCTGCCGAGTACGTGTTGCAGTTCTATATGCACATGTATGCAGTTCAGAAAGATATAACTTGCGGTTCCCTTTCCTTAGGTTCGAGTTCGCTTGCTTCGCCATCAAGCAGGACAAGGAGAAGCTCGCACGCTGCGACCTCCACATCCCCAACTTCGTCGACATCCAGACGAACTGGAGGGTGCCTGATGGAACGAAGCCACTGGACTCGCTTGGCGATGTAGCTGCTGCCATCATCGACGACGAGTACGCAGACATGAAGATGAAGATGACAGACCACGACCACAGCCTGTGGACTTCGATTCTCAGCACCAAGCACGTCGAGTATGCTGCCAAGGACGCCTACGCTGCATTCGAGATATGGAACAGAATCACCATGATGAAGAAAGGCCTCGCGCGCGCTGAAACAGAGAAGACCAGGAAGCGCCCGACGTCGTCCTGGAGGGGGTGGGGCAAGGGGGCATCAACTTCCACCTCCAACTCCAACGGGTGGAACTAGTGAAGCAGGACAGATGCTGAAAAGCCAAGGATTCTTGTCGGAAGTGCTCGATTAGTTTCCCTCTGCGTATGTAGATTAGTTTGCTTTCATTGTAGTTTGCTTTGGGACAATGTTTGCTTATGTTGCGTTAGTTTGCTTGATGATGTACTATGTTAATTATGAGCGCAGAACCGTGGTTTCTATCTATCAACTATATGCAGTTCTAAGTAGTCTGTTTTCCGTATGTATATTGCTTCAAAACTGCTGCTGTAGCTAGGATACACATAAAAAACAAAACTATCACAGCAGTTCACATAGAGTATTCTTTCACAAAACTGCTGCTATTAAGGATGTTGATGCAGTCCTCTTTTATTAAAAAAACTCTAGTTCCGTATGTGGGTTAAAAAAAAGGAAAAGCTCGGTGGGGTTTCCAGTATGGATGTTCTTCAACTGCTGCTGCTGATAGGATGCACATGAAAAACTATATGTAAAAAAGCAGTTCACTTATACTCAGAATTCTCATAAGAAAATACACTAGAAGCCACGCAAAAAATGTCAAATTATTACAACAAAAATGTCTCATGCTGCTGCTGCTCAAGCAAGACTGATCTAAAGCAAATTTAACTTGATTTCCAAACACTTTGCATGCCTATAAAACATAGCCATCACAACATCCCCAGCCTGAAGACCAGCTTCCTCCACAAATTCCTTCCAGCCATCTTTGAGAACCAAACAATCATCAGAGCCACAAGAATACATAACATCAACATCATGATATCCATTCTTGCTGACCAACACCAAATTAACACAGCTTTCTGTTACCCTGACTAGACCAGAAGGGAATTTCTGCAAGCAAAACAAACAAGAACAGAAAAAAATAAGAACAAATAAGAAAAAGATTACAATCTTTCAGAAACTAAATTGCTGCTACAATCTTGATAAAAAAATATTGATGTCAACACGTAATAATATTAACTAGACAAAATTGCTACTGCTCCTACAATGTTCATAATAAAACTTTTGTGTGAAAAAAGCAGTTCACTTATACTTAGTGAAAAAAAATATTTCTTCAGAAACTAATACTACTACAAAAATTCAGATAGTGTTAACTACAAACAACACATGAAAAAGAATATGCGAGAAATACATACCCATGAAACACTGACATCATCGTCAGTCATCTGATGGACGAATGGAGCCCGAAATCTAATACCTGAAGAATATAGAAGGGAACAGAGCGCGTTGTGTCGCTGCCTCTGGTTCAGAACCAAACCTTCGGAAAAAACGCATGTCTCCAGCATCGGCTCCAACCTTGCCAGGCAGCCGCACGCGCAATCCATTGCCAGGCGAAAAACAGATCTGGTTGGGAGAAAAACAGATCGAGGAAGAGTGGCGCCGCCAGGGATAAGGTGAGATGGGAGCCGCCAGGGATAAGGTGGGAGGGAAGCCAATTGACCCACCAGTATATATATATGTAAAGGAAACAACATAAAAAAACGACAAGTAAAGCAGTGCGGTTACATAACAATGTGCATTTCGCATTGCGTATTACTGCAGTCCACCGCGCTTGACCAAGCAAAAAAACTTATCAAACTAGCCCCCCCCCCCACACCCCCGTGGCTGTAATGCAGTTGATACAGGCTCGCATTGCATATTAATGCAGTTCGCCGCACTACAAAAATTCACCGCGCATTTGCATATTATTGCAGTCCATCGCTCTTGACCGCGATTCACAGACGAAAAACACAGCTTGCAATGCAGTTCTAACAACTATATAATGCAAAAAAAAATCTCAAAAAACATCTCTGAGAAACGACCAGATCCAGTGGCGCCGCAAAAAACATGGACAAAAACTTAAATTCTTCAAAATTAACAACTTAAATCCGCTCCAATTCATACGAATAGATCAAAAGGCAGCCCGTAATGGCCGAAAACAACAGAATATTACATAAAAAACGCAACAATTTCGATCCGGACGGGGAATAACAGAGAACAGAGGTTTTTCCGCTAGAACAAAGATATACCCGACAACTTATACTGAAATTTCAATCCTATTAGCAGATTAATCTGTCGCGGAATAACACAAACATCAACCCGATAATGGCAACACGCTAGGACCGCGCTATAAAAATAGAATACGAACAGTCAACAGCAAGATGCGAAACACCTGAACCAGCGGAAGAACGGACGCAGATCCGCCAAAATCAAAGGATTTCAATCGTTTTCTCGCTGATTTCAGTGCTTAACCACATATTAAATCAGCGCACGCACAAATAAACCAATAGAAATCGATCAAACTAGCCAGAAACGCTGCTAGATGAAGATTTCCTGCTGCACCTCTATGTGGTTCGCGACAGAATAAGGAAGCAGTGCGCATAGCTTTCCAATGCAGTTTTTCAATGCAGTTCAGAAGTGTTATGAGAATATTATTCTCATAATGTTATGAGAATAGACCGGCTGTATATATAT
>LR738714.1:797854246-797891203 GCA_902687465.1 Secale cereale
TATATATATATATATATATATATATATATATATATATATATATATATATATATATATATATATATATATATATATATATATATATATATATATATATATATATAGATGTTCATGACGATCTTGTGTAATTAATGGTTTCCTTCATTTGCTTACTATAGTGTTGAGTTCTCTCTATATGTAGTAGTTAGCTTCGACCCAGCATGGAGAAAGAGAGGTCACTTCTCTTTATATGTAGTAGCTAGCTAACACAATATGAAAATCCTAAACCCTCCAAAACCCCTAACCCCCTCCTCCTTCAAAAATACCCCAGCGCCTAGGGGCTGCTGACGCATGGCTTCCTTTTGGTCCCGGTTGGTGTTACCAACCGGGACTAAAGGTCCTCCTGCCTGTGCGCCCCACTGCGGCCACGTGGAGCCCGTTTCGTCCCGGTTCGTAAGCCAACCAGGACTAAAAGTTTTAGGCTTTAGAACTGATTGTTTTATCCCGGTTGCATAACCAGGATTAAAGGGCCTCTGCAACCAGGACTAATGACCCGTTTTCTACTAGTGAATTGTTGGTTGCCCGTTTCTTTGTTTTTGCATTCTTGTTTACTAGTAAGTGTTTCATACATGTACTTGTATGGCTATCCATCTATCTGGAAAGACTAGTCGTGGTGGAGGTGGTGGCCACGTGTGTTCGACCGCACACGTTTTCGGGAACCCATCTGCTTTCCTCTCCTCCCTGGCAGCTGGAACCCTAGCCACCGCCAGGGGAGGCCGATCTTCCAACGCCGCGTTCCGGCGGCTCCCCTCCGCCGGAGACCTCGGTCGTCGGTGGTGAGGGGGGTCGCCGGATCCACACGTGCGGATCGCTTTTGCTCTCTCGTAGTCTAGATTTTTATGTTATTCATCGTCTTTGCTTCGGCGGCGACGGTGACAACGCTAAATAAAGATTATTCGGATCCTTTCCTGACGAGGCCATCGGTCCTATGGTTGAGGATGGATTTGGAAACCAGTTTGTTCAAGCAAGGATGGCGTTGCGACGGCGTTTGCTCCAGCGTCGGCGCGGAGCTTGGGAGGTAGTCCAGGAGCGGATGCAGATTGTGGTCTGCATCGACGACATCTGGAAGACGGAGCATGTGCTGGGCTTGTGGTTGGTGGATGGCAGATATGGTTTCCTCCTTCGGCGTTTTAGTCGTGGTGGGGTGTCAGATCTGGAGTTTGATGGCGTGTCCGGGGTGTTTCCCCGGTCTGATTCGTTCAACGGCAAGGGTTTTACTTTTCGTGAGCCACCTTGGAGGTCCGCAAAGCTGCTTATCAGCGATGGAGCCGCGTCGAGCTCGGGTGAGGAGGTGATTCGTCATTCTTTTCTTCGGTGGCTGCTGTGGTGGTGCCGGAGGCAGGTGACGGGCGTTGGTGTCAAGCTCAGAGATGTTCTGCTACCTTTTCAGTTTTGTCATGTCGGTCTTTACGTGACTTGTACTTTGTTCTTTATGATATGAATGAGACACGTATTACCATGCAAAAAAAAGGTGGTGGCCACGCACGTGGGACCCATCCATTCAAGAGGTGAGAGGTAACAAACTTGCAATGCACACATTGGACATTTCGTTTTATCTACTCCGCATGGCTTCTTGAACTTGAACAACATCCTACATGCTCCTAGTGCCGATAAGAGTCTTTTTTCTGCTTACCAACTAATGAAAGATAAGCATGTGTATCTCGAAGTTCACCCTGAATTTTTTCTACCAATGATCAGGCCACCCAGAGAATAATTCTTCAAACAAGCATTAGGAGGGGTTTGTTCCACGTGACCGGTCAGCAGATTGCTCCTCGACATCAAGTGCTTGGTGGGATCAAACCATCCATCTCTCGGTGGCACAAATGCTTAGGGAACCCATCACTTACAGTAGTCTAGAAAATTCATCGAGATTTTAGTCTTCCAGTATCGAATAAACATGATCATCTTTTAGTTTGTCATGCTTGTCAAATGCCCAAGGGTCATTAAATTCCACACTGTTGATCATCTAGTGATTCAAAAGCTCATTCAGAGCTCTTTTTTCTAATGTTTGGGGTGCTGCACCCGTCTCTGCAGGATGTTTTTTTTATTATGTGAGTTTTATAGACAATTTCAGTAAGTTCAGATGGATTTATTTTCTTAAAAAAATCTGATATGTTTCAGAAGCGTCTTTGGTAGCATCATTATTTCTATGCAAACAAATTCAGGGTGAATATCAAAAGCTAAATTTATTTATTTCAGCATATTCTGCGATGAGGTGGTTGCATAACTGCGGCTAGTGGCGATGGCAGGAACAGTTCCAACCTGTGGCAGAATTGAATGAGGAAACATTATGTATAATGCAACTATTTACTAGTTTATTAAAATATTTTGTGTTCAAGAAATACAACCTGAATCCAATACTCACTGATTAGTTTCAACAACGGGACATCACCATAGCGTGGGTGCTTCTTTCGGCCGCCTCAACAGATTTTGTTTCAAAATGAAATTCAATTTTAATTCTGCATTAACTTTCATTATGTAATTATTTTTTGTGATTTGACTTTCATTATGTAATTCTTTTTTTCCAAATTGTTTCATTATGTAGTTGTCTGGTGCGACTCACCGGTCATATTCACCACTCTCTACTCGTTGACAAAATCGTAACTTCCCAACGTTTTTTTAAACCACCTCATATATTAATTAACCAACATAGGTATTACAATCACTCATTACAAAATTCACCACGCAGGGCGGAACAGCACTATCTAAGATATCATCTGATCTATTATCAAAGCTAAATTTAGCAATCATATGGGCCACCACATTGGCCGAGCGGTTGATCTTGGAGATCTTAAGACTAAATATAAGCTTGGAGATACTGATCGCTTCCTTCTTCAAATCCACCAATGATGACCTGTCAAAATTTTCATTTTCCAGGGTCGCCAGCACAAACGCACGTTCAGTCTCTAAGATTATAGGATTTTGTAGAGTAATACCTATATAAATACCGGCAATACAAGCACGCAGCTCCGCCTCCTCCGTGCTTTTACAAAGGCCACTGAAGTCCCAGGAGGAGACTATGACCCTCCCAGCAGAGTCCCTTGCCACCACCCCTACACTCGCCGCAGTAATACTCTCAACAAAACTTGCATCGACATTGATCTTTATATAATTCAAAGGGGGGAGTTGCCATATCACCTGAACTTCTGCAGGATTAGGAGTGGTACTTGATCTGACCACCTGTCTCTTACCTTTATTATTCGAATCGACTTCTGGGTATGAATCGACTTCCCAACGGTTTTGACTTCCTATGATTTTCGAACTGGTGTTTGTTTGTTTGTTTTTGGAGATGTTTTGTTGGGAAATGGTGATCGCTACAAGGCCAGCTGGATTGTGTATTCATGTTTTAGTTAGTCTATAGAGTCGTGTTACAACGTGCAAACCCAGCGACCAATGCATCACTCCGACCAGTAGGCAGTAATCAGGCCTAAACACACATTCATTCTTACGCTTTAAAAGCTGTGCATGTACTCATAGTATAGTACAAGTCTACATACTAGTCCTAGCGTGTTAGCCTTTTCTCATCTGCACAAAAAGAAAGTGACTGACCCAAATGTACTTTCAGTTGCTTGACATCTAACCAGTGCCATTTATTAATACATGCACCAACAAAAGATTGCAAGATCTTAACAACTAAATCATGAACTTGAGCATGAAAAAATTGCAGGATCTGAACAAATAAAAATCACGAACTTGAGCATGAAAAAAAAGCAAGACCCGAACAGCTAAAAATCATGAATTTGTGCATGAAAAACTTGCATCTGCACAACTAAAAAGAACAAACTTGTGCATGAAATAATTGCAAGATCTGAACTAGTATAAATCATGAACATGAGCATAAAAAAGGTAGATCTGGACAGCTAAAAACCATGAATTTGTTCATGTAAAACTTGCATCTGCACAACTAAAATGCACAAACTTGAGCATGATTTATTTTTCCAATATATGAACTACCATAAGTCATGAGCTTGAGCTTGTTTTTTTTTTTAAATTACAAATTTTCCTTTGTCATGAATAAATCATCTCTATCAAAGTTCCAAATGTATGGACAAAGTGTTCTTATTCTTGGTATTAATCATGGCATATGCGAATCATCCGATGGAGTCCAAGAACAAAGTTCCTCACCTTCCCAATTAGCATCACGATTTGAAAAAAGAAAAGGAATTCGCGCACACACACAACTTTCACGTCATATAGAGCATTGAACCAATTGTTTGGATCCCAAAAATAAATATTTCGTCAATTGATGAGCCATAAAATATTGAGAAACAGAACCAATCTAGAACATGTAAAATCGGATCTATGGAGCATGAACGACGTTTAAGGTGTTAGGATAAACCACATATATGTGGGTCGTGCGCGCAGCCGTGGGTAGCTATATGCATGGCGGGTCATGTGGCTTTTGGAAGAGGCTGAACCTGAACGTGCATGCAGGTAGTGGCTGGTGCAGTGTGCGTGCGTGCAGTTGGTGCATGCGTGAGCTAAACAGGTAGCGCTGTTATGTACAACGCAGACTCTTAAGACGGGCGCTAGGGTCCCAATCCTGGTCGATACCAGGATTTTGGCTTGCGCCGACGCAACTCCTGTCGCCGGGCGCCTGTCTTTTTTTTCTACGTGAGTTTATTTCAGAGGAGCCGGCCGCTATCATGAGCGCTAAAAAATAGCTAGAAATCTCGTGGCCTCAACTGTTGATACAACGATCCTGCGTTGGAGAGAGCGGCGCTAGCGTAGCTGCTTGTTCCTTTTTTTCTTTATGTAGCGTCCATGCATAGCATCAAGCATTGGAGACATGGACTCGTACACAGGCGTTAAACATAGAATCCCTTTTTTATTTTCTCTTAGCGCCCATCGATTTCCCGGCCGATGAGCAGTTAGCCCATCAAATCCCAGCTTCGAGTGTGGCATCGATGCAAAGGTTTGCACCGGATGCTAGGCCTCTTTTCTTCGCTCCGCAAGGCGTCTGTGGTTGTAATTAGCGTTGGAAGTTAGCGCTTAGCATTGGC
This sequence comes from Secale cereale, assembly GCA_902687465.1. Taxonomy (NCBI): domain Eukaryota; kingdom Viridiplantae; phylum Streptophyta; class Magnoliopsida; order Poales; family Poaceae; genus Secale; species Secale cereale. The sequence continues at coordinate 797,859,289 of LR738714.1, forward strand.
CGGGTAGGGCGCTTAGGTCTTTTTTGTTTTCTGATAATTATTTTTCTCTTTCTAAGCGCCTCTTGAAGCGTCCAGCATTGAGCATGCTCTTAGTGGCCGCATGTGACGGACGGTGGGTGTGTTGGTGTGCTTGTGCACCTCGGTATAAAATCCCCCTACGGTGTACTGATGTAAAGCGCTGCGGTTCGTTGCCAAGCTCGGACATGTGCCCAATAAATTGAGGCCGTTCGTGCGGCCGAGGCGCCGTTCCTGCGGCGAAGGCGTTTGTGCATCAGAAAATCGTGTGCTTCTTCTTCCACCTTCGTATGTGCGAGTAAAAGAGAGAGAGCTGGTCCGGGGCTTGTCCCAACATTGGGTAGAGGAACAAAACAGATCTAGAACATGGAAACTCAAGAACCAAAATCAAAGAAACACCCATCTCATTTTTTTCCCGAAGAACATGTTGACCCGTTTCCCCTCCATGTCATAGGCTGTTGGATGTCCGCTCATCTGGCTTAGTAGTACGGTATCTCATTCACTAATTTCTGCCAAGGTGCTACGGATACAAAAAAGATTACAATGCCATACATTTAATTGATACTAAGATAATTGAAGCAACTAATGCATAGATCTTGGACCCAAGTAGTTGGATCTTCCATGGAGCTTACACGATTTATCTTACATTCTTAAGAAGTTGCTCCCCACTTCTATCAATTCTCTCAACATGCACATTATCCACATCATCTTCATGCCACGTCAGTGTTCACATGACTCTAATTCTTGACATGCATGTGCCATGTCATCCTGCAGTTACCACTCACCAGCGTACAAAACAGACCGTGGACCAGCCCTGATCGTTTTGTCTGCCACTTGCCAGGTTGATTATTTCCCCTAACCCAAACGTCTTGCGCCTGGGCTTTTTTGTCCCGCATGTTGGCTCGGACGACTCGACTACAACACGCATCATACTCAGGCCCACATCTTCCCACCCGGTTCCCATCCCCTACCTGAGTCACAAACCTTCCCGTCCAATCCCCTTCCCCTGCAAGGCTACAATCTTGGCAACCGAATAGGCGATGGTCCCTTCAGCTCTCCCCTCCGATCTGAAACGGTGCACGGTTTCATGAACTACAAGTGGGAAATTAAGAGCACCAAGCAGCACTACTCCTCTCCCGGTTGTCTATATATTGTAGATTTTTCTCTCCAAGCAGCACCAAAAATCGAAGTAATCACTATCTTTCTGCTATCTTTCCTTTTATTGCGAATTCTCTCCAAATCTCTCGCCCCTGTCGTTTATTCTTGGCCAAAGAAAAGGCAACTCAAGAGGATGACTTGCAGCGGCCAAATCTGTCAATCTGTCTCACCTTAGCGGTCGTTCTCTTCAGATTGACAATGGATGATGGAGGTGGTGCGCTAGAGGAGAGTCTAGAGCTGTGCTTAGGATTTTTTTCCGTGGTACATCTCAGGTGGAGGAGGGTGAGCTGCATAGGAATATAGCCCTCCGACTCAATCCCTGTCATGGTCGTGTAAACCCTTGTGCTCCATGATGCTGGTGCCTCCACGTACGTGTGTATAATCAAATTAGACAATGTAAAGTAGTCCCTTTTTTTGCAGGGTGCTCTTTGCGAATGGCTTGGACATCTGTTCTTCTTGGTATGTACCGTATGTATGCGCGGGACTGTACGTGTATGTGGTATTATCATCCATGGCGATGTTCTCATGAAACCGTCCAATACTTTTCTTGAAAAAGGAATCTTTGTTGTTATAGCGGCTGATGATCCCTTGATAGAAGACGCATTTGTAATTAGGAAGGTGATAGAAGAATATGGATTCCATCAAATTAGTTCAGTCGCCGGTAGTGATTTTATTATCAAAATTAGTTAATTCAATACTTCATTTGTTTATAATTAGGAGGGTAACAAGTAATGTGTTTTATATCTTTTGACAACAGCAGGTTATAAAATCCTGTTTTTTGTATGTCCACATTCCTCTGTCCTATTTTTGTTCACATTCTTTCCTTTTATTATAGGCCGTCCTGATGTTATGGACCCATGCGAATGGTTCATATGTAGCTTACATATAGAAGATGCAGTGGTCTCTATTATTTATTTGTGAAGAAGATAGCTACCATGACGACCTCACATACTACATGGTCAACCACGCATAGAAGCATCTCAGAAAATACACTACGACCTCTACCTAAAATTAGTAAATATGTTGCTTAAATTTATAATTAGTTATCACTAGAACGATCATCATCATTTCTAATCGAGAAGAACTCTCATTACTACTCTTTTAGGCAATTTCTATTTCCATAACAAATCTTTAATATTCCTATCCATATGGTAATCACTTTGACCTGTATTCGTTAAACTAATGGCAGGCCTGGTAGACCCTTCAACTACAATCTAGAGTGACTTTCATAGTTTCACTATTTGCTACTCAATGGATTTTTCTTCAATACTTCAAAAATTCCCGCCGCAACGCGCGGGGTATCATCTAGTTTAGAATATAACTGAGACAAAGAACTAAACGATTGATCCACGTGCCCCTCAGTAGGGGAAGCCAGGATTCGGCCCGAGCCCCTGCTGCGCCAAGTCCATCCCGGCGGGGAACTCCGGCATCGTCGGCAGCATCTCCATCTCCATCAGCATGTCCATCTCCGTAACCTGGGTCTGGGTGAACCCTTGCTGCTGAGGAATCGGCACGTGCATCCCGGCGGCGAAGGCCTGCGGCGGCAGCATCATCATCTGCATCTCCATGCCCTGTGGGAACCCCTGCGGTGGATGCATCACCATCGGCATCTCCATGCCGCCTGCGAACCCCTGCGGTGGATTCATCACCATCGGCATCTCCATGCCGTCAGCGAACCCCTGCGGTGGATGCATCGCCTGCATCTCAATCCCGGAGTTGGCGCTGCTGCTGCTACCGAGCTCAAAGGTTGTGGCACCGAAGAGCTGGCGGCTGATGTCGACCTGAAATGCCTCCATAAGGACCTGGTTGGCACGTCCGGAGACGGCGGCCTGTACCTGCATGAGCGTAGCGGCAAAGGCCGCCATGTCCTCATACCCCATGTCGCGGGCGTCGGGGTCGAGCCACGCGGCAATCTGGTCCCCGGCGGCGCGCTGCTGGGCCAGGGCCTCGTCCGCGCTCTTCTTGCGCTTCTTCCGCTCCGCTACCTCGGTGCGCATCTTGCCGTGCTGCCGGTGCAGCGTCTTCAACCAGTTGTTGTCGGCGGCGCCCTGGACCCGCGTCTCCGTGCCGTCGGCCGCCATGAAGCGGTTGACGACGGCGTCGACGGATGAATGGCCGAAGGAGAAGGCGTTGCCGAAGGGCGAGAAGACGACGGCGGCCACCTGGGCGCCGGAGAGCATGGCCAGCGTGCTGGCCTTGCTGAACAGTCCCCGCTTGCGCTTGGAGAAGCACACATCGCGGGCGTCCTTCTTGTGGATCGGGCGGAGGACAGTCTTCTTCCGGCCGTTGCCACCCTTCCGCTTGGGCGCCATAGCTCGCTCGCTCGCTCGCTCACGGTGGAAACGAAGGAAGTGGAGGGGGGAGGTCAGAGGTGGATGAAAATCTCTCAGGGTTATGGGGGTTTATATAGCAGCGGCCGGAGAGGTACTGCATTGAAACTCAGATTTACCACTATAAAAATTTGATCCGGTATCTGTATATATATTTTCTGCCCCATAATGATCGTGTATCTGAATCTCCTGATTTTTAGTACAATAAATTTTTTGATCCTGTATCTGTATATATATTCGGTATATATTCTCTGCCGAATATATTTTGATCCTCGCTGAGCTGTGTACGCGCGGAAATGTATTGCAGTGACTCTGGAGCTGGCCTCGCACGCGTTGAAATGTATTTCACGCTTCGAAATGTAACTTGTTCCCATTGCATGTATTTTTTGACGCACAAATAACCGTTTCCCTGTCACATTGGTACAATATACACCATATATACGCACCTCGTAGAGCCAAATGTACCTACCAGACTACAGTGTGAACGTTCGTTTTGTATTGAAAATAAACAAGGCAGCAAACACCCAGTCTCTACTCTCTACATAGATATGATGAACACATACAAATAAAAAAGGCTGCAAATAGCAAATTCACACAAGACCGGCGATGAAAAAAAAACGAAACAATCAAAATATCGATCAACAAATTACATCAACGACCATATCCACCGACAACGAAGTTCTATAATAACAATGCCTTCAGGAAGAAAACGATGATCAAGCGCTGATGTCACTGGATCCAACCACCAAAGGTTAGATTCCAAGTTCCCACTTTGAAGAACAAGTCTGAGCATGTCCGAGCAATTACTTCAACAACGTGACGATGCAAAAACAACGCCATTGCCAGCGACAACCAAATCAGGTTAGACCTACGGTTTTAATCCTGGAGATTGAGACCGGATGCTCAGGAAGCACCAACAAATCAAAGTCAATCATGCGTTGCCGCCACCGATTTCCTGCTATCCCGGCAGGTAAATACCTTCGGATAGAAATCTAATTGCTGCCGGTACACAACCACACCCTCTGTGCAAAGCTGTCATCAATAGATTGCATCCCACCACAAAGGAGCCTTCTGTCTGTGTCCCACAACTTCACCAGTATGAGCCTCCGATAACAGCCACCAAATCTGAATAGAGAAACTCTCACACATTTGTTTCGATAGCCACCGCAATCCATAGCTAGGGCGCCGGCCCAAGCCGGAGTGACCACCACATTGGCCAGGATTGACAAAGGAGGGCACCACTACTGACTGCCACCTCGCACATGGTCACAAACCAATGTCGACATTCCCACCATATCCCTTGATGGGAACATATCTGAATATACATTTGTACGTGCCACAACAAGACTGGAGGCACCAGCGACGCTGCAGCCGCATGAGGCCAACCGGGATGAAGCCCCAACCTTGGCAGACTACGTGCTCGTGCGATACCACTTCCTCGATTGGACATCTCATAAAATCAGGTTCTTTAACCAGTGAACACTCAGATTGGCTCATACCGTGGTAATACATTAACAAAAAAAAGTGGTTATAAAGGTACTTACATGGCGGGTGTTTTACTTTCACCACCACAAACGAACCAAGAGAGAGGATTCTACTAGGTAGAAACTTAATCATCCAGGTGTTGCAAGACCGTATACCTTAAGAGTAACATATCAACCTAGAACATAGCACTTTAGGTTGTTTTGGAAGGTTGAGTCCTTTTAAATAGACTATGAATTATTTCTTTCCACAGATTACAATATGCTCTATTGAAAATGCCAAAGACTAGCTACCCACGGCAATCAGCCCTAGCATGCATAACTATGGAGATCCGTAGTTCTGTTGAGGATGAGACGTGTTCAACAAGAAATGCTAAATGGGCATTTGAAACATAGATGTGTAACTGCATTTTCTATAAAGGAGACATACCAAGTTATTATCAATGTAGTAATTGCCCTTTAAGATATCTATAGCGTTTACTCGGTCCGATAATATAAGCCAAGCAAAACAATAATTAACAACCACTTTGCATTAAATCAATATGAGGGGTTATTGTGGGCTCATATATATAGGTCCTTTAATAAGGATTTGTAGTATTCTCTTGGAGAATAGTATCCACCCCTAATGATTGGTCCATGAATCATGGCTTTCGTTAGGCGTAGGATTGATGGCATGAATACATTCTCTCACAAGCTAACAGTGGGGTAGATGAAACTAGTTATCAAGCTCTTTTTTGTTTAGGTAGAAGTGATGAAATGACATGCCTACATAAATGCCCTAGGGTAAAAACATGGGAATGTCTTAGCTAAAAATCCATTATTCTATCCATCTTGCCACACGATATTATATCTACCATTGTCCATTTGGTAGGAAGCAACCCCTTTGAAAATGACATTTCCCGGATCTATTTGCAATCTATTGAGATATATTTGACCAACCTTATGCTAAGTGTGTGTTCTGGGTTATGCATTCATTCATGCCTTTGTTTTCTTTGAGGGGTGTTATTTATATTCTTATCCTTGTTTCACTTGTCATCCTACATTTTTCTGACGTGCAGTATTAGGGCAAGATTTGGGAGCCACTGTCACACTACAGAACATAGACTATTCGATCATGTTACACTTGTGTCACATAAAACAAATTTTGGTAACCAAAATTTGTTCGATGACACTTTCCGTCCATCATCTTCACCATCACTAGGGCGCCGTCACAGAAAATAAATTCTTAATGATACAACTTTTTCTGTCACACATGATCACTTCTCAGGTGAAGAACTCGAATTTGCCACTAATGTCGACGGACCAGACTGTCATGTAAGAACGTTTCTGTTCACAATAATCCTTTACCAGTAAACGGTATATGGGTTTCACCAGTCTAATATTCTGAAAAATGTGACGAACTATTGCTGACGTGGCTGCTTCCATGTGGGTCGACCCTAGGTTTTATCGTCGACGGTGCCTGTCAGAAATAAGTAGGGCAACATTTTTTATCGGTCAATGATACTTACATATGGGTACAGAGGATGCTAATGTGTTTTCTTAGATGTGAGACCATGCATCATTTTTCTTGTGACGGTGAACATCACCAACAGTTACGATGTTGGCGTTTGACCGGTCAATAAAAACAAAATAAAATATATACATATTATATATCAAAATGATCAGGAGAAAAATCCTAAAAGATCAACGATTCTCCAGAGGCAAAATAAAATATTTTATGGAGATAATTTACCTCTACTACCTGTGTCGGCATGTCAAGACATTGTATTTCTTCGATATGTGGTAAATTCCTAACATCTTCAGCTTTAATACATTTTTTCCATAGATTTCTTTACCTCTTGCATATCTTCAAGACATAGAAATAGAATACCCCTCTTCTTTGGAGTTGGCTTAGGAGGTGGTCTAAGAAGAGTCCAATCACTATCATTCCTCGGTATATTATTCAATAGCTCTTCAGCTTGTGCAACAGTTTGTTCCCTGAAAACACAACGACCACACCTATCTAGGTGGTCCCTAGGAGAATAGGTTAGTCCATTATAAAATATATCAAGTATTTCATTATTCTTGAGAGGATGATTAGGCAAAGCATTAAGTAAGTGGAGGAGCCTCCCCCAAGCTTGTGGCTGACTATCTTCTTCAATTTGCACAAAGTTAAATATTTCCTGTAAGGCAGCTTGTTTCTTATGAGCAGAAACATATTTTTTAGAGATGTAATAAATCATATTATGGGGACTACGAACACAACCAGGAGCAAGAATTAAACCGTATCTTACCATCGCCCTTTAAAGAGAAAGGAATGAACTTAAGAATATAGTAATAGCGAATTTTTCCTCGTGAGAAAATAGGGTAGCTATATCATTGAGTTTAGTAAGATGTGGCACAACAGTTTCAGTTTCATAACCATGGAAAGGATCAGATTCAAAGAAAGTAATTAACTCAGCATTGATAGAGAATTCATAATCCTTATCAGTGACAAACATAGGTGAAGTAGCAAACTCAGGATCATATTTCATTCTAGCATTAAAAAAAATTCCTTCCACTTGCATAATAATTTCTTAAGATTATCTCTATCCTTATAAGAAAGAAAGTCTCTAGCTACCTCTCCATCCATAACATAACCCTCAGGTATATCATGCAGTTCATATCTAGGGGAGCTAGGCCTAATATGTGTTTCGTAATTTTTATTTTCAAAGACTTCATCAGTTTCAGCAATTTCATCAATTTCAGCATTCTCAATATTTTTAACTCTCGCAAATTTTTCATCAAGAAATTTACATAGTGGCACATCATCATCAAGAAAAGTACTAGCATCATCATAAGTATCGTTCAAAGGAGAAGTAGCATCATCAGTTACTTACGACATATGAAAATTAATAGCAGGTGGTGGTGTTGCAAGCTTATTCAAAACAGAAGGTGAATCAAATGCAGAGTAAGATGGCAATTCCTCACCTCCCCTCGTCTTAGAGGGAACGATTTTGTTTCTTTCATCCTTAAGATTCTTCATAGTGATCGACAGATATAAATCCCAAGTGACTCAGCAAATATAGCTACGCTCCCGGGCAACGGCGCCGGAAAAAGGTAGCATAATGTCCTGCTTCCCTCCAAGGAAAACAAATAAGTTCTGATAAGTCTTTGGGCTTCTTGGGGATGGTGTCTGCTCTTTGGGTTCTTGGCTTCTTCTCTAGACATTTATCGGCGTAATGACCTAAATCCTTGCATTTGTAACATGTGATATAACTCAGGTCCTTATTTGCAGAAATTGGGTTGTTCTGGGTATGTCTTTGGTTCCTCTTCTTGTACTTCTTTGTCCTGGTCAAATCTTCTATTTCCCGTGGGTCATATATCAATTCTTCTGTCAGGAAGTATCCCAGATACATTTGGCTTTCCTTCATGCAATATTGTGAAAAATGTCCTTTTTCTCCACACGAATAACATGCATGGGAGAAAATACTAGTTATGCCTTCTCCATCAGGGTCTTTAACAACTATCTTCATCACCGTTTCTTCTAAACCTTCCTTGGAGGGCTTCTTTCATGGCTTCCTCCAGCTTCTTGGCAACTACATGCACTTTGGGGTAAATGATTATTGCATGAAGCTTCCATAACATATCATTGTCCCTCTCATGCTCATCTTCTGGTACATAAGTTCTTTTGACCTTGACAAAATACGGAGAGGACTTCCGGGATGGAGCGCCGTCATCTCAAGGTGGAACTTGGGAAGGAGCAATTTTTCTCTCCGGCAGAGCGATTCCGTAGGGGACACTTCCCTCCATGAGGGGGAAATCGAAGCCATCGTCATCACCAACAACCCTCTCATCGTGAGATGATCAATCTCCATGAATATTTTCACCAACACCATCTCATAACAAACCCTAGTTCATCTCCTGTATTCAATATTTGTATCAAAACCTCTGATTTGTACATGTGGGTTGCTAGTAGTGTTGATCACATCTTGTAATGTATGCTAGTTGGTTTATTTTGTAGCATATAATATGTTCAGATCCATTGTGCTATTTATTACCCCTCTGATATTCAACATGCATATGCTTTGTGAGTAGTTACTAATGTTCTTGAGGACATGGGAGATGTCTTGTCATAAGTTATCATGTGAATTTGATATTCTTTCGATATTTTTATCATTCTACTTTCAAAATGTTTTTGATGTTGCATGTGAAGCTTGGTGCTGTTGTGTAATGGTGTAGCTAGTTATATGGTGTAACTGAGTGCTAAATCTATCTGATGTAATTCGATTATGAAATCCTGATTGTCGTTATACGGATATGGAATATATGGTGTGTTTTATGTCAATTTTCTTACTAAATGGATTATCAATAATAGGCCAATTAGCCTGGTTATTGGGATTTTCTATTGCAGATGATTTCTCTAACAACACCGTGGACGATGAACTCAAACAACCCACACGGTTTCTAGAAAGTACGCGTGTTTGATCAATTAACAATCACACACGGCTTCGGCCAGAGAACTGTTTGCGTTAGGCCACCTTGCACAAAGGTTTTCACATAAATAATTGTGTGTGATATACATTTGATCGGAAATGTTTTTTTGTGATTCACTTTGTGGGATGTACATATGGACAGAAACAATTGGGCCTGTATAATTGTCTCTAATGCCTCGCCCGGTCGCACACGAGCTCATTTTGCCCCTCGTGTGTGACCGAAGGACCTATCCCCGAAAGTTTATCGGTCGTGTGGGAAAGACCCCTTATCACTCACACTGAATAAGTGACGGTTTAAAATATACGGTGCGGCGGGAGCAGAACCGTTGGCGTTGATGTTGTCGGCTATGCCGACAAGATCACATAAGTGGAGACGCGAGGTGCGCAGCTATGAGCGTGCGACCAGGGACTCAGTAAAAAATGTCCCAGCAAAGAAAAAATGTTTAAGGGAAAAGAGGTGAATGCAAAATGAGAGGTTACTCCTCAATTCTGAGTTTGAGTGTTTGATGATTGAGTTGCACTATTGTTCCTTTTCCAATTCCATTTGGATTGTTGTTGCGTAGTTGTCGGGGGAAACTGTCCGCCACGAACACCTATGGGACCGGAGCCCCTTTGTCTGTGCGGTACGAGGGCGGAGGGAGCACAAAGAGCAGATCGTAGCGAGCACGCGGGCAGTTTTACCCAGGTTCGGGCCGCGGTAGACGCGTAAAACCCTACTCCTGCTTAGTTGTGTATTGAGTTTGAGCGCTCGGGAGCTTGAAGAAGCAGCTACACCAAGCGCGAAAGTGATCTAGGTTCCGAACCCCCTCCACGTTGTGCATGGGCCTCCTTTTATAGTGCAAGGGGTCACCGACAGGTGTCAACGTAGGAAAAAGGGGTAAAAAAGTAAAAGAGGTGGTAGTTGTAACAGTGCGGGAACAGTGGAGCTACAGTACAGAACAGTGGTCTATACCTACTTTAACAGTGGGGGACAAGGGCATTTAATGCCCGTCGCCGTCGACCCCAAAAGCTCCCGCCTTAGCGTCTCCGTCTGCCACGGCGATGGATCCACCACCGTGGAGTGCCACCGTGTACCCCAAGCTGCACAGCCATCCGCCACGCGTCCCTGGATAGGCCCCAGGGCGACGCGTGGGCCGATGAGCTGGAGCGCGGGCACGCAGCGCAGCCTCCCCGGCAAGCACCTTGCCGGGGCCTCGATCTTGCCGGGCCCGGGAGCTTGCCGCTCCCCGGGCCCTTGCCGGGGCGCATATAGCGCCGGGGCGTTGTCTTCTAGTCTTCCTGGCAAGCTCCTCTTGCCAGGGTCTTGTGTTAGCGGGGCAGTCTTGAGCCTGGTACGGCCTTCCCGGCAAGCTCCTCTTGCCGGGGTCTCGGTCTTATGTCTTATATACTTTGTTTTTGAATGGTTTAATAGGGAGCAGGAAGGTCTCCGGCGAGCACGCAGTAAACCCTGCCGCGGGAAGCTGCAACTGCCCGTGCACAAGTTGGGGTACTGAGGCACCCCTACCTTAGTACACCAACAGGAGCCCCCGGGCCTGGGCCACACACGGTGCCGAGCGCCGTTGGGCCAGGCCCAAAACAGTGCACGGGCACCCGCGGCCCGCGGCGCGCCGAATCCACTTCGATATCCGCCGCACCCCACGGTAACGGCACGCGTCGATCGCGGCGCCGTGGGATGGGACGTGCCCACGATCTCTTAATGGAAAGGGCGAAACGCCCCTCACTCCCCCATAAAAGCAGAGGAAGCGGGCGCGGTTCCCCTCCTTGCGCTTTCATTGCATCGTCTTCCTCCTCCAAAGATTCTCTCTTGCGCCCTGCCTCCACATCTCCGCCGCCGCCGAGCTCTTCATTCCCCTCCTTCCGCCGCGTCCGCCATGGCCCCAAAGACCGACAAGATGAAGGCGGAGAAGTCCAAGCGGGAGAAATCGGAGCAGGCGGCCAAGCTCATCGCGTACCGGAAGCGGCATGTCGTCTTCCCGCCGAAGCTCGGCGTGCGGGAGCTTTGGAACAAGTATTACTTGTTCTGGGCCAAGGAGACCGACGCGCATCCCCGCACGCGAGCATATCCGGCCGCCGCCAAGGACAGCTATCCCGGCGGGTACTACTTCTTTGCTGCCTTCTTTCATTGTGGTCTCTGTCCTCCTTTCTCGAACTTCTTCTGCGACGTCATGAACACATACGGTCTCCATCTGCTTGATTTCACCCCCAACGCCATCCTCACCATGGCTGTTTTCGCACACATGTGCGAAAACTTCATAGGAGTCCACCCCAATGTAGCACTCTTTAGACACTTCTTCACTCCTAGAGCCGAGGCCGATGCCCCCCTCTCCGGAGGAATTTCTTGGGTCTTTCGTCTGAATAAAAAGGGGGCGTACTTGCCGGGGGAGCTCCGCGGCAAGTGGGAGGAGTGGCGAGCGGAGTGGTGCTGGATCGTAGAAGACCAGCCGCAAGCCTTCACCGCGCCGCGCACAACGCCCATCGTGCGCGGCAGGGACTGGAGTGAGCTGGACTCGGACAATATCAAGCTCGATATCGCCCTTGTCCGGATTCTTCGTCTTCGGATGGCCAAGCTGTCGGTTGCTGAGGTGGGCGCAGATTTCCTCCGCCGGCGCATCGCCCCTCTCCAAGACCGGAAGAGGCCGGCCTGGGAGTACGGCGGCCCGGCAGACATCATGAGGCTGCGCCCCGGGCTCAACTTCAACTTCACCACGCTGGAGCTGAGGGGAATGGTCCGGGAACTCTTCAAGTACGACCCGACACACCCCGAGTGGTTCAGGACTCCCCGGGAAGTGGTGCCGCTCTGCAACAACATCGTCAGGGATCGGATCCTCGCCATGATGCCCATGTGTGACTCACACGGCTTGGACCGCACGTGGATCGCCCCGAAGCCCATCGACGTCCTGAACTTCTACGACAACCTCGCAGAGGTGGCGAAGAACAAGGACGACCTCAAGCTGCACACGCGGGACACCACCGAGCAGGAGATCGCCTACATAGCTTCCCGGGCTGAAGAGGCCGCCGCAGCCGCGGCGGCAGGAGTTTTCGGATACTCGCCGGAACAGGCGGAGGCTGCGGACGCGTCCACCCAGGCGGAGGAGGCGGAGATCCGCAGGTTGCTGAAGCTTCCTCCCGACGCGCTCGCCGGGGTCCCCTCGCTGAGGCACTCCGGGATCCACGGGATCGCGGCCGAGGCCGCGGCAATGGAGGGTACCGCCGGAGGGAGCAGAGGCGCCGCGAGGGGCGGAGGTGCCAAGGGAAAGGGGGCCGCAGCGCAGGACGCTGGGCCCAGTGAGCCGGCCGGGGAAGAGGAGGAGGAGGAGGAGGAGGCCGAGGACTCCGGCGGATCCACGGAGTTGCACGCCGACGACCTCTCCTCGTCGGAGAGCTCCCCGCCCCCGGCAAGCCCGAGGCAGTCCCCGGCGAAACGTCTCCGCAAGGCGGCGACGGGGGAAAGGGCGCAGGCGCCCCGGCAACAGCCAGCTCGCCGGGCAGCTCCCCGGGGGAGCCAAGCCGTGCCACGGCCGCACGGCGCACCAGCCGCAGCGGAGGCGGCCCGTGCGCGGACCACGACGGAGGCGCCTCGCAGGCCGGCAGCGAGCCGGCAGGGGTCTTCTCGGAGCGGAGCAGCGGCTCCGCCCGCCCCTCGGGCGCCGGCTACCACAGGGGCTGGGTCTTCGCAGCCCCCAGCCCCGGTGAACACCAAGCGCGCGAGGGAGTCTTCGTCTTCCGCTCCTCGCGCCGACGCGCCCACGGTGGAGTATGATTTCTCCGCCCTGAGCGAGGACGACGAGGAGGACCAGGAGTAAGGATCCGGGACCTTACACCTTCTCGATTTCTGTCTTGATTTTTTGTTGATGTTGACTCTGTTTATTGTTCTGATTTCAGGACCCTGGCCCATCTCGCGGCGAAGAAGGCCAAGGCGCCCGAGGTCGAGGTCGCGGAAGACTCGGCAGCCGCGGCAACAGGGGGTGTGCCGGAGCCGAGCCTGCCGAACCCGAGCGCTGCTCCGAGGAGCAGCCCCCAGCGTAGCCCGCAACGCAGCCCCCAGCATAAGTCTGGGTTTTCTCTTTTCGCTTGTCGGGGTACGCCTGAGGATTTGGTTTTGTCTTCATGTCTTGACGTTTCTTGTCTTGTTCTGTGCAGAGGTGGAGCCACAGCGGGAAGAGCGCCCGGAGACTGTCGTCGAGGAGCCGCAGGCCCCGCCGTCCCCGCCAAGGCAGAACTCTCCGGCAAGGGAGAGTGCTCCGCCAAGGGCGGGTACTCCGCCGAGGCAGAGTACCCCGCCAAGGGCGAGCAGCCCGGCGAGGGCGGCCACTCCGCCAAGGCCGAGCTCCCCGGCGAGGGAGCCCGCCGCTGAGGACGTCCGCCAAGGTATGTTTCGTGACTCGTTTTCTTTGCTTGCTTCTTTTTGGATATTTGCTTGAGTCTTGAACTTCTTTTTCTTCTTCTTCTTTTTAGATCTTCCTCCTCCTGAGCCCATGGAGACGGAGGTTATCAACCTCGAGGAGGAGGGCGCGCAGGGCGGCGGCGGCGACGCTCCTGTCGTCGAGGAGATGGCCGAGGCCGCCGAGCCGACCGCGCAAGAGACCGCCCCGGCTGCGGACGCAGCGGCTGGGGAGGGAGGCGGCGACCGCACCGCCGACCCGGAGGTGGCGGGAGCACCGGATGCTGCACCGGCCGCCGACCCCTCCGCCAGCAAGGAGCAGGGGTATTATCTTGAGGCCCCCAACGGCGTCTTCATCCAGATGCCTTGGGGGTCTTCATCGCGAGCTCCTGCGGAGGGCGAGGCATTCGACGGAGAAGTCCTCGCCTCCGCAGGCCTGAAGATCGTCGAGGCGCCCGGCGGGAGCGAGGGGCCCGAGGAGGAGAAGCTGCTCCACCAGCTCCTGGCCCTTTACCGGGCCAGGCAGGCGAAGCTGGCCTCCCGGGAGGCCCTTGCCGCCAAGGCCGCCGCGGAAATGGAGAAGCGTGCGGCGGAGCTCAGCGCCGCCAACCAGGCGGCCCTCCGCGAGGTGGCGGAGGAGCGCGAGCGTCTCGCCGGCGAGTACCAGGAGTGGGTGCTCGAGAAGGCTGATACTGAGGAACAGCAGCGGCTCGCCGGGGTGGAGATGTCCCGGCGAGAGGGAGAGCTCGCGCAGCGGAAGGTCGAGCTGGACTCCCATGAAGAGGACCTTGCCGCTCGCGAGGCTGCCCTTGGCGGGGAGCTGAACGAGGCGAAAGCCGCCGCGGTTGCCGCGGAGGACGCCAAGAAGGAGCTTGCCGCCAGGGTTGAACAGATGGAGAAAGCGCTGAAGGTGGGCGCAGAGAAGGTTGCCGCGCTTATCTTGGAGCGCGAGAAGGATGCTCATACGAACTCCGAGCTTCAGGTGAGTCTCTCCAAGAGGGGCGACGAGTTGAAGGCCGCCAAGGACTCCATTGAGGACTTGGAACTGAAGGTCACCACTCTGAAGGAATCGCTCGACGCTGCCCGGGCTCAGGAGAACAAGCTGAAGGAGGAGCTCCGCAAGGAGCGGACTTTGGTGGACAGCGTCAACAAGGCATCCGAGCTCTTCCGCCAGACCATCGAGGTATGGACCGAAGACTTGGTTTCTTCTGCGTCCAACATTGACCAGGAGCTGCTGGCGCTGAAGGTCGAACACCTCATCTACTCGCCGGACCCGGATCTCCCGCACAGCGCCAAACTCAGCCTCTTCTTCAGAGGGATCGCGCCGGCCCTTGCAGGTCTCCGGAACCGCATCCCCGCGCAGCTGGCCGAGGAGTCGCGCCTGCTCTGCGCGGGAACTCTGGAGCGGGTGCTGACGAAGATCGTGTACCGCAACCCGGGAATCAATCTCACGAACGTTCTTCGCAGCTTGCCGGCTGATGCAGACACGGAGGCCCTAAAGGAGCAGGTCGGCCACATTATCGCCAAGGTGGCAAAGCTTGGCAGGAAGGAGGGCGACCGCGTAGACTAGGGCTCCATTATCTTTATCTTTTTGTTGCTGCACATTATGTCACGAACTTATTAGTCCATTGCGACAAGTTATCCTTTGTAAGATATTTACTTTATTTTGATCAATCAGTGCAATGTTATCTTCCTTGTCTCAATCTTTGACTTTGTATGTTTTTCACCCTACGCTCCCGGGGAGCTTGCCGGCAAGGGGCCCTTGCCGCAAGCGCTGAGTGCTGGACTCTGAGCAGCCTGCTGGCCAGGGTCCTCGCCGGCAAGCAACCTTGCCGCAGCTAGTCGCAACGCACTTAGCTTGCTGAGCGTACTCGGAAACGAAGCAAGGGCGCGACACTTGTCGCAGCTCACTTAAATCGTTGAGTGAACTCGAAAACAAGATAAGGGTGCGGCAAGCTACGGGTAGGTTCCTCCGCGCACAGGTTTTCCATACAAAATGTGATCGTTCAAGGAAGACAACTAAAATTTAAAATTTGAACTGGTCAAATTCTAACAACTTATCTTTCATATGCTGCTTGCTTATATTGCTTGCTTTCCGGTAAGGCTTCTCTTTCTTGAACAGCACTTAGTTCCTCCTCCACCTCCTTCCCCCCCGGCAAACTTGTGCGTGAGGAACGTTCCTTCTGCTTAAGAGGAAAGAAAAGGGAGAGGGAAACAAGCATATGGCCTTTCGGCGTGCTAATGCTTACCGTATACTTGAGTGTTGCACCAAATGCCAAACAGAACATGCAAATAGCAAAGAGAAGCATGCAAAAGGCAATCGATGCGAGAAACACAAAAACTTTACTGATGCACGGGGTCTGCGCCCGGCTTTGTACAAAGGGTTACATGCAACAGCGGCAAAGCTTGTACAAAAGGTGGTTGCCGGAGCGGATCACGGCAACCGCGCCTTAGGGGTGAAACTTGCGAAGATGCTCTATGTTCCAGGAGTTGCTCACCGGTAAGCCTTCTTCGGTCTCGAGGCGGACAGCGCCGGGCCTCGTAACTTGTCTCACCCGATAAGGGCCTTCCCACTTCGGCGTCAACTTGTTTGAATTCTTGGCGGACTGAACACGCCGAAGAACAAGGTCGCCTTCCTCGAGACTCCTGGCCTTGACTTTGCGGCTATGGTAGCGGCGCAAAGCTTGCTGGTATCGAGCAGCTCGTACAGCAGCCTGGAGACGTCCCTCCTCAAGGAGCAATGCGTCATCTTGCCGCAGTTGCTCTTGCTCGAGCTCATCATAAGCGAGCACTCGAGGAGATCCGTATACGAGTTCCGTGGGGAGAACTGCCTCTGCTCCATAGACTAGAGCAAAAGGTGTCTGTCCGGTGGCTCGACTTGGTGTCGTTCTGATTGACCAAAGAGCCGCCGGGAGCTCCTCTATCCAATTTCTTCCGCACTTGCGCAGCCTGTCAAAGGTCCTTGTCTTGAGTCCGCGCAGCACTTCAGCATTTGCCCTCTCCGCTTGACCGTTGCTCCTTGGGTGAGCAACAGAAGCGAAACAGACCTTGGCGCCAAGGTCTTGGACGTACTGCATGAAGGTGCGACTAGTGAATTGCGTACCGTTGTCGGTGATGATCCTGTTAGGGATCCCGAAACGGCAAACAATCGACCTGAAGAACCTGACCGCTGACTGTGCTGTCACCTTCCTCACTGGCTCCACTTCTGGCCACTTTGTGAACTTGTCGATTGCAACGTACAAGTACTCAAAGCCCCCGACAGCACGAGGGAAAGGGCCGAGGATATCGAGCCCCCAGACCGAGAAGGGCCATGACAAAGGGATTGTTTGGAGAGCTTGAGCTGGCTGATGGATTTGCTTTGCATGGAACTGGCACGCTTCACATTTGGTTACTAGTGCAGTTGCATCTTGGAGGGCTTCTTGCCAAAAGAACCCTTGCCGGAAAGCTTTCCCGGCAAGCGCCCTTGCGCCAATGTGGTGGCCGCATATGCCTCCGTGTATTTCTGCCAACAGCTTCTGTCCATCTTCCCTGGAGATGCACTTCAACCTGACACCATTGAGCCTTCTTCTGTACAGCTCGTTATCCACGAATTGGTACATACTTGACTGCCTGGTTATCTTCTCTATCTCTTGAGGGTCGTCGGGAAGTTCTCCAGTTTGAAGGAAGCGGACGATCTGCTGCGCCCATGCCGGAGCCCGAGGCTCGACGGCAAGGACTAAAGGCTCGAGGGTCGCTGCGGGAACCTCAGCTTCTACGGCAAAGACCTCTGGTCCCGCCGGAGCTGATGGTCCCCCGGCAAGCTCGCCGGGGCGAGGCTTGCCGGGAACGCTTGCTTCAACTGTACAAGCCCGAGGACTTGCAGGAGCAAACTGTTCCTCAGCGTTCTGGTTGTTGATCTTGGGGACCTTGGCGGCGGTTTCAGGAAGATCCGCCGGCAAGTAGTCGCCGGAGACCAACTTTCTCTTCTTGGACTGCCCAATTGATGGTGTAACGGATGGTTGAGTCAGCTTGAGCAAGAAGGTCCCTGGTTCCACAGGTAACTTCATCGAAGCGCACTTTGAAAGGCCGTCTGCAATTTCATTTTGAGCTCTCGGGACGTGCTCCATCTGCAAACCTTCAAAGTGCTCTTCAAGCTTTCTCACCTCATCGACATAGGCTTCCATCAAAGGGCTTTGATAGCTCTTGTTCACTTGCCGGACCACCAACTGAGAATCGCCCCGCACAATCAGCTTCCTGATCCCAAGTTCGGCCGCAATCCTGAGGCCGGCAAGCAAGCCTTCATATTCTGCAGTGTTGTTTGTCGCTTGCTCCCTGGGAAAGTGCATCTGGATAACATATTTGAGGTGCTCTCCGGTGGGCGCGATGAGTACCACGCCAGCACCGGCGCCTTGCAGCGAGAAGGCACCGTCAAAATACATTACCCATTCACTTGTCGCTTCTTGTACGGGTGTGCTTGTTTCTTGAACTTCTTCATCTGGTGTTGGGGTCCACTCAGCTATGAATTCTGCCAAAGCTCGACTCTGAATGGTTGAAGTACTTTCAAACTTGAGTCCAAAGCTCGACAGCTCTAGTGCCCACTCAACGATCCTGCCTGTTGCTTCTGGATTGTGCAATATCCTCTTCAGCGGAAAGCGAGTGACCACTGTTATCTCATGGGCTTGGAAGTAATGGCGCAGCTTTCTCGAGGCCATGAGGAGGCCGAAAAGCAATTTTTGCACACCAGAGTATCTTGATCTAGCCCCCTGGAGAAGGGAACTTACAAAATACACTGGACGCTGCACCATCTTCTTCCGCACCTCTCCTTGCTCCTGCGCAGAGTCCTCCTTGTCGGGACCAGAGCTTGTCGGGGCAGCCCCCTGCTTATCGCTGGATTCGCTTGTCGGTGGTGCTGGCTCCTCGTCGGACTCCCTCTCCGCTACTAACGCAGCACTAACCACCTGGTTGGTTGCTGCTAAGTATAGCAACAACTTTTCCTGTGGTCTAGGTGCGACAAGTATTGGAGTGGAGGACAGGTACCGTTTCAAATCCTGCAGCGCCGCCTCCGCTTCCGGAGTCCACTTCATGGGACCTGCCTTCTTCAAGATTTTGAAGAAAGGCAGGACGCGTTCCGCAGACTTTGAAATGAACCTACTGAGGGCAGCAACACAACCTGCAAGCCTTCTGACATCCTTGACGCGCTTTGGGGCCTCTATCTGCTCAATGGCCTTAATCTTGTCGGGGTTGGCTTCAATCCCCCCCTGCGATACAAAGAACCCGAGAAGCTTGCCGGAGGGGACTCCAAAGACGCACTTCTCGGGGTTCAACTTGAGCTGTATCCTGCGCAGGTTCTGAAACGTTTCTTCCAAGTCTTGAATCAGGGTTTCTTTGCTCTTGCTCTTCACCACGATGTCATCCATGTAAGCTTCTACGTTTCTGTGGATCTGTGGCTCAAAAGCAGTGTACACTACCCTTGCAAAGGTTGAGCCTGCATTCTTCAATCCAAACGGCATGCGAATAAAGCAATAGGTGCCGCATGGAGTGATAAATGCAGTCTTCTCTTCATCCTCTTTGGCCATGAAAATCTGATGATAGCCTGAGTATGCATCAAGAAAACAGAGTAGCTCACATCCGGCAGTGGAGTCAACGATCTGGTCAATGAGCGGCAAAGGGAATGGATCCTTGGGACATGCTTTATTCACATCCGTGAAGTCTATACACAGTCTCCACTTCCCGTTGGCCTTGCGCACGACAACTGGGTTCGCCAACCACGTCGGATGGATCACACCTCTAACTAGGCCTGCTGCTTCTAGCTTCTTGATTTCCTCGTTGATGAACTCTTGGCGCTCCACGGCTTGCTTCCTCACTTTCTGCTTGATGGGCCGCGCGTGAGGACAGACAGCAAGCTTGTGCTCAATCACCTACCTGGGAACACCGGGGATGTCAGATGGTTGCCAGGCAAACACATCGACATTCGCCCGCAGGAAGGCAACGAGCGCGCTTTCCTATTTGCTGTCAAGGGTGGCGCTGATGGTGAAGGTACCACCAGTGCCGTCCTCCTTTGCGGACACCTTCTTGGTTGCCGGAGGAGCAGCCATTCCTTTCTTACTATTGCCGGTGGAGCTCGATGGAACGTCCTCGGCGGCAGCGCAGCACTCCGAGGAGGTGCGGTTGCCGGAGTGGGTCCCAGAGCACTTGCCGGACTTGGTCTTCGTCTTCTTCCCCCCGGGAGCTTCAGCGGCAAGAGTATCCTTCTCGGCCGCAGCTGCTGCATCCCGGTAAATCTTGTCGGCGCAAATAAGCGCATCCTTCTTGTCGCTATGGACAGTGATGACGCTTATCGGCCCCGGCATCTTCAGCACGTTGTAGGCATAGTGGGAAGCTGCCATGAACTTGGCGAGGGCAGGACGGCCAAGTATTCCATTGTAGGGCAATGGAATATCGGCGACGTCAAAAGTGATGCGCTCAGTCCTGAAGTTGAGCTCCCCGCCAAAGGTCACCGGCAGAGTGATCTTTCCCTTGGGCTTGCTCCTTCCCGGGTTGATTCCTTGGAATGAACCGGTCTCTTCGAGCTCGCCATCTTGAATCTGGAGCTTCTTGATCACAGCAGAGGAGATCAAGTTCAGCCCGGCCCCGCCGTCAACCAACATTTTGGTGACCTTGAGGTTGCGGATGGTGGGAGAAACCAGCATCGGCAAGCACCCGACCGCTGTGGTGCGGTCGGGGTGATCCTCAAGGTCAAAAACGATGGGCGTGCTGGACCATTTGAGGAGCCTGCGCGACTCCACGGGCGGCTCCGCTGCGTTTACCTCACGCACCCACTGCTTGAGTTGGCGGTGGGAGGTGTGCAGGGAGGCGCCACCGTCGACGCACAGGACCTCCGTGGCCTTCTGGAACTCCTGCTCGCTGTTCTCCTCGTCCTCCATGTCTTCGTCGTCATCTTCTTCGTCGTTGTCGCGGCCCCGGGGAGGTCGATCTCCTTGCCGCTGCTTAGCCTTGCCGCGGCGCCCTCCCCGGCCGTTGAACGGCCGCTTCTTGCTGGGCTCTTCCCCGCCACCTTGGGCCTTCTCCTTGTCGCGCCTCTCGTACTCAGCTTTCTGCTGTTCGACGAGATACTCGACGCGCTTGCAGTTGGAGAGGTCGTGACCCTTGGTGCGGTGGATCTTACAGTATTGCTTGTCGGAGCTACCCGGCTTGTCGGCCGCCGCTGCAGGGGCAGGCTCCTTGCCGGAGCCGCCAGCCTGCGCTTGCTTGGCGGGGGCCTCCTTGCCGGACTTCTCGACGGCAAGCACCTCCTTCTTGCCCTTCTTTCTATTGTTCCGCCGCCGGCTCTTCTTTGCCGGGGCGGCGTCGTCGCTGTCGCTTCCTCCTGCGCCAGTATCCTCCCCGGGGAGTCTCCTCCCCTCTTCCGCGCGTGCGCACTTGTCAGCAAGAGCGTATAGCTCGCTGACGTCCCGAATCTTCGTCATCGCCATCTCCTCAAGCATGCGGCGGTTACGCACGTTCTGATGGAACGCGCTGATAACCGCGGCAGGGTGAACGTCAGGGATGTTGTGCTGCACCCGGCTGAAGCGTTGGATATACTTGCGCAGGGTCTCGCCTTCCTTCTGGGCCAAGATATGGAGATCGCTCTCCTGGCCATGGGGTTTGTGGCCGCCGGTGAAGGCGCCAACAAACTGGTGGCAAAGGTCGGCCCAAGAAGAGATGGAACCTTCCGGCAAGTGCATGAGCCACGAACGGACGTTCGGCTTTAGCACGAGCGGGAAGTAGTTCGCCAAGATCTTCTCGTCGCGCCCCCCGGCAGCTTGCACTGCGATGGTATAGACGCTGAGAAACTCCGAGGGGTGCGTCTTGCCGTCGTACTTCTCCGGTACGTCGGGCTTGAAATTCTTCATGCTGGGCCACTGGACGCGCCGCAGCTGGCGGGTGAACGCAGGGCAACCTGCCGCGTACGGCAAGTCGCCTGGCTCACCGGGCGCGTTTGCGTCGACAGTGTTCCCAGCTCTCTTGTCGGATTGTCGCCGAGCTTCTCGGCGGCGCTCGATTGTGGTCCGAGCGTCTTCTTCTCGCCGGTCGTCGAGGACCTGGCGCTGGTCCCGACGGACTCGCGGGTCCGACGAGGCTGTGGAGCCGTCGTCGGGGTTGTTCCGGCGGGGCGGCGTCTTCTGCTTCTGCGGCGGGGAGTGCACGCTTGTCGCACCCCCGGCCGTCTTGTCGCCGATAGCCTTCGTCTTCTCAGCTTGCCGCGGTCGTGAGGTCGACGGCTGCTGTGGAGAGTCGTTGTTGGCGAAGTCTATCAGGCTCCGGATGGTGGCCCTCCATTCTTCGGCCTTGTCGGCCGCTGGAGGAAAGTCGAGGAGCAGTTGCGCCCTTGCGAGCGCTTCTGCTGGAGTGGAGGGGAACGCGGGCGAGCGGTGCGAGGAACGGGATACGCTCGGACTTCTAACAACGTTAGAAGGAGCGGGGTCCCGCGCCGGCGCCTTCGCTTTGCTTGTGCCCGGACGGGGGTCCGGGGCGTCCCGCGAGCCTCCGGTTTGGCCTTGCCCCAGCAAGCGGATACCACCTCCCGTGGTATGGCGCTGCTGGGTCGTCGTGTGCTGAGATGGACGCGGCGCGTCCACGGAGACCGAGGTTCGGTCGTCCGTCCTGTTCTTGGATCTGGTGGCGCCGTGAGTGTCCTCACCGGCGGCCACCCTTCCGACGGCATCTCCCCCGCCCACCGTTGGCTCTAGCGGCGGCGGGTGAGACGTAGACGGGCCTCCGACCTCCGAAGCCTTCTTCTTCGGGGCCATGGAGTTGTCGCTGATGAAGTTGCTGATGAAGCTGGAGAGGTTGATGAAGAATGCGCCCGCGCGAACGCCGGATCAGGTTCGCACAACCTCGACGCCCCCTACCTGGCGCGCCAAAGATGTCGGGGGAAACTGTCCGCCACGAACACCTATGGGACCGGAGCCCCTTTGTCTGTGCGGTACGAGGGCGGAGGGAGCACAAAGAGCAGATCGTAGCGAGCACGCGGGCAGTTTTACCCAGGTTCGGGCCGCGGTAGACGCGTAAAACCCTACTCCTGCTTAGTTGTGTATTGAGTTTGAGCGCTCGGGAGCTTGAAGAAGCAGCTACACCAAGCGCGAAAGTGATCTAGGTTCCGAACCCCCTCCACGTTGTGCATGGGCCTCCTTTTATAGTGCAAGGGGTCACCGACAGGTGTCAACGTAGGAAAAAGGGGTAAAAAAGTAAAAGAGGTGGTAGTTGTAACAGTGCGGGAACAGTGGAGCTACAGTACAGAACAGTGGTCTATACCTACTTTAACAGTGGGGGACAAGGGCATTTAATGCCCGTCGCCGTCGACCCCAAAAGCTCCCGCCTTAGCGTCTCCGTCTGCCACGGCGATGGATCCACCACCGTGGAGTGCCACCGTGTACCCCAAGCTGCACAGCCATCCGCCACGCGTCCCTGGATAGGCCCCAGGGCGACGCGTGGGCCGATGAGCTGGAGCGCGGGCACGCAGCGCAGCCTCCCCGGCAAGCACCTTGCCGGGGCCTCGATCTTGCCGGGCCCGGGAGCTTGCCGCTCCCCGGGCCCTTGCCGGGGCGCATATAGCGCCGGGGCGTTGTCTTCTAGTCTTCCTGGCAAGCTCCTCTTGCCAGGGTCTTGTGTTAGCGGGGCAGTCTTGAGCCTGGTACGGCCTTCCCGGCAAGCTCCTCTTGCCGGGGTCTCGGTCTTATGTCTTGTATACTTTGTTTTTGAATGGTTTAATAGGGAGCAGGAAGGTCTCCGGCGAGCACGCAGTAAACCCTGCCGCGGGAAGCTGCAACTGCCCGTGCACAAGTTGGGGTACTGAGGCACCCCTACCTTAGTACACCGACAGTAGTCTTGTAGTAAGGTAGTTTCTTACCTAAAAAATATCGTGAGGTATTTTTGGTGCTCTATTAATTTTTCTCTAACACATTTGCAGGGGGGGACGCCCAGTAGGGGGGCGCACCCCCTACCCTCGTGGGCAGCCCGTGGACCTTCTGGCCCCCCTTCGGCACTTTTTGGGCTTCTTCTGGTCCAAAAATAACCTCCGTTGAGTTTCAGGTCAATTGGGCTCCGTTTGATATTCCTTTTCTAAGATACTCTAAAACAGGAGAAAAACAGAAACTTGCACTGGCTCTGGGTTAATAGGTTAGTCCCAAAAATCATATAAAAGTGTATATAAAAGCCCATAAAACATCCTAGAAGGATAATATATTAGCATGGAACAATAAAAAAATATAGATACGTTGGAGACGTATCACGCGCCCCCTCCCCCTGGGCGCACCCCCTGCCTCGTGGGCCGCACGTTACTCCCCCGATGCCCTCCTTCCTCCTATATATACCCATGTAACCTAAAAACATCGAAGCAACAGAGAAAACCCTAATTCCACCGCCGCAATCTTCTGTTCCCGTGAGATCCCATCTTGGGGCCTGTTCCGGAGCTCCGCCGGAGGAGGGATCTTCCACGGAGTGCTTCTACATCAACACCATCACCTCACCATGAGTTGTGAGTAGTTTACTACAGACATTCAAGTCCATATTAAGTACCTAGATGGCTTCTTCTCTCTTTTTGGATCTCAATACCAAGTTCTCCTCGGTCTTCGAGGAGATCTATTCGATGTAATCTTTTTGCGGTGTGTTTGTCGAGATCCGATGAATTGTGGGTTTATGATCAAGATTATCTATGAGAAATATTTGATTCTTTTCTGAATTCTTTTATGTATGATTATAATATCCTTGCAAGTCTCTTCGAATTATCGGTTTGGTTTTGAATACTAGATCTATAGTTCTTGTAATGAGAGAAGTGCTTGGCTTTGGGTTCAATCTTGCGGTGTCCTCTCCCAGTGACAGCAGGGGCGGCAAGGCACATATAGTATTGTTGCCATCGAGGATAAAAAGATGGGGTTTATGTCATATTGCTTGAGTTTATCCCTCTGCATCATGTCATCTTGCTTAAAGCATTACTCTGTTCTTATGAACTTAATAATCTAGATGCATGCTGGATAGCGGTCGTTGTGTGGAGTAATAGTAGTAGATGCAGAATCGTTTCGGTCTACTTGCCACGGACGTGATGCCTATATATAATGATCATGCCTAGATATTCTCAGAATTATTCGCTTTTCTATAAATTGCTCGACAGTAATTCGTTCACCCACCGTAGAAATCTGCTATCATGAGAGAAGCCACTAGTGAAACCTATGGCCCCCGGGTCTATTCTCAACATATCAATCTACAATCTACTTTACTTTACTATTTTTACTTTCTGTTCTTGTACCCAAAAATACCAAAAATATCAAACTATCATATCTATCAGATCTCACTTTCGTAAGTGACCGTAAAGGGATTGACAACCCCTTATCGCGTAGGCTGCGAAGTTCTTATTTGTTTGTGTAGGTGCAAGGGACTCGCGCGTGGTCTCGTACTGGACAGATACCTTGGTTCTCAAAAACTGAGGGAAATACGTACGCTACTGTGCTGCATCACCCTTTCATCTCCGAGGGAATACAACACAAACTCGAGAAGTAGCAACCAACAATTCATCGGATCGTAACAAACACACCGCAAAAGAAGATTACATCAGACAGATCTCTAAGAACAACGAGGAGAACATGGTATTGTGGATCAAAGAGAGAGAAGAAGCCATCTAGCTACTAGCTATGGACCCGTAGGTCTGTGGTAACCTACTTACACTTCATCGGAAGGACAATAGGGTTGATGATATGCCCTCCGTGGTTGATTCCCCCTCCGGCAGTGTACTGGAAAAGGCATCCGTATGGGATCTCGCGAGAACAGAAGGTTACAACGGGGAAAAAGTGTTTCCGATGGATGTTCTGGGGTTTCTGGAATATTTGGGAATTTATAGGCGAAAGAAGTAGGGCAGAGGGGTCTCGGGAGGCCCACAAGGTAGGGGGGCGCGACCTCCACCCTTGTGGCCGCCTCGAGGCTCCCCTGGCGTGTACTCTAAGTCCATCTGGTGTCGTCTGGTCCAACAAAAATTCCCGTAAAGTTTCGTTCTGTTTGGACTCTGTTTAATATTCCTTATCTACGAAACTCGAAAAAAAAGGAAAAACAGAAACTCGCATTGGGTTCTCGGTTAATAGGCTAGTCCCAAAAATCATATAAAATAGCATATAAATGCATATATAACATCTAAGATAGATAATATAATAGTATGGAACAAATAAAAATTATAGATACGTTGGAGACGTATAACACACCAAAACGGCCATCAACACAAAGATCTCCAGAGCTCTATCATCACCACTCAACCTTGTGAAAGACCCCTGCAACAGAGGAATCTTAAACCAGACCCAAACAAGACATCCTCTTCCACCGCTACATCATCACCGCTGCAATGCTCCACCTTTTCTTTGCTTGGGTGCCAAAAGGACAAGGAGACACTTGTGTATCCAACAAGCCTGCATAACCCTTCGCCATCTGTGGCTTTGAGTACTGCCATATGTGCCCCTTCCGGTTAGAAGAAAACTAGGATCCAGTTCCGGCACCGTGGCCGGGCCAACCACTTGGGCAATCCAGGACATTCCTCCATCAACAACACAAAGAAATAGAACGAATACCATCAGTAGATCATACCGGCGAGGTGGACGAAGAAGCTTCATCCCCACAAAACCACCAACATGATAGCCAGCGACTTCGACGAGATCCGGGGATCCTTCAACACCCGCTGGATCTTACACGGAGTCAAGAACCCCGCTTGACCACGTATGAAGCCCAAGGAAACTTCTTTAGACGTGACGCCGCCGCACAACGGCCTCGGCATCGTCTTGCTCAACACTAACCCTACTATGAACAGAACTGATACATAGATCCAAGGTCCCCCCTCCCTCACCCCACCATAGAGGCCGACGGAGGGATCAGAGGGAACTAGCAGTGAGGGCGGCGAGACACAAAGGGTACCCGGGGCCGCCTCTTCAAGAGTGATTGGATGGCATTTATATATTTAATGTGTTGTATCAAATGTGTGTTCCAAAAAAAGATAAATTATGTACAAACTACTCCCTCCATTTTGAAATATAAGTCCTTTTAGAGATTTCAACACAGAATACCTAAGGAAAACTATTCTTTTCAACCGACTAAATACACACTCGCGTAAACTGCCCGCTCCATGCACCACGTGTCCCCCGAGGCCCCACTCACCGCCCATCTTTCCTTATCTCTACTGGGAGATGGAGGCCATCCGTTTTTTCCCTTCCTTTTCCCTGAACGAAATCCTCCATCGCTTTTTCATCTCCTGCTAGATCCCCGCCATGGACGCAACCCTCCAAACAAGCCGCCGCCCGGGACAGCTGTCGCTGCTGCACAAACCACCGCGGTCATCATCGCAGCGACTTCGGTTGTGCTATGGAGCGCTCGCCGGTGCTCCCTTCCGGCTGCAATGGAGAGCTCATCGGCGCTGCAATGGCGCTTGCGGGCGCTCCCTCCAGCGCTGCAACGGAGCGCTCGCACGCGCTCCTTGCCGGAGCTGCAATGGAGAGCTCATCGACGCTGCAGTGGAGCGCTCGCCGACGCTCCCTGCCGGAGCTGCAATGGAGAGCTCACCGACGCTCCTGACGTTGGAACGAAGCGTCACTAGAGGCTGCAATGGAGCTTCACCGACGGCATCCAGAGCTGCAATGAAGCTTCACCGGCGCTGCAATGGAGCTTCACCGACGGCGTCCAGAGCTGCAATGAAGCTTCACCGGTGCTGCAATGGAGCTTCACGGGTGAGCCCGGAACTGCACTACAGCGGGTGGTGCTGCATCATAGCTTCATCGGCGGCTGCATTGGAACTTCACCGGAGCCCCTTAGCTGCGATGCAGCGGGGTAGGAGCTGCAGTGTAGCATCGCCGGCGCCGTCGGCGAAGCGTCGCTGCGCTACCGGTGAGGGAGGCGCGGCTCCTAGTGCGAGCATGCGGCCCTGCGTCCCTATGACGATGCGGTCGTTGCTTCCGTTGACCCATCTAGCGGCTCTGGGAGGATGCATCGAACGGCTGGCGACCCGACTGATTTTGTGCGACCCGGCTGACGCCTAGCAGCCGCCAATACATAAAGATGTATATAGACGCATTTTAGAGTGTAGATTCACTCATTTTGCTCCGTATGTACTGTAGTCTGTATTGGAATATATCTGTAAAAACCCTTATATTTACCTTTCGAAAAAAAGAAAAAAACCTTATATTTAGGAACGAATGAATTATACATTGTGAGGAACGTTTGCTTTTGTGCGTCAAACGATATATATGCATGGACATTTTCTTCTCACGTCCCGATCCATTCTGTCACGTGAGAGCGAATACTTACTATAAACACCAATACGGAGTACGTAGTTATCCTTTGATTTTTTTTTTCCAGAGAGTTATCCTTTGGATTTGACGCGTGAGTTTTAATGTGGACACCTCAGCGAATACCGAATCAAATCTCATCGCCTATCAGGACTTTCAATGCAAACAGCTCAGCGAAGCGATTTCTCTCCGGCCAGCTTTCTATATAAGCCCACCCGAATCCGAGACGTAGCCACACACACTCGACCTACTCTCCTTCTCCTCCTCCTCCCTTTGTCTGAGCCACCGAGTGAGCGAGCAATGGCGGCGCCCAACCGGAGGGGTGGCAGCGGCCGGAAGAAGACCGTCATCCGCCGGATCGAGCAGGAGGATGCCCGGCACATCACCTACTCCAAGGGTCGCCTGGGGTTGTTCAGCAAGGCCACCAATCTGGCGGTCCTCACCGGCGCCCAGGTGGCCGCCCTCGCCTTCTCGCCCGGCGGCAAGGCCTTCTCCTTCGGCCACCCTTCCGTCGAGTCCGTCGTGGATCGCTTCCTGGCGGGGGAGGGTGCGAGGGTTGGCGCGAGGGAGCAGGGCGCTGCCGGCGAAGACGAGAAGCTGGATAAGCTGCAGCAGGAGTTCGACGAGTTCCGCACGGAGCTGGACGGGGCGAAGAAACTGAAGAAGCTGCACGAGGAGGTCATGGCGAAGGAGCGCGCCATGGGGGACCAGATAGCGGCATGGGTCGACCCCAAGGTGCGCGACATGGGGGACGAGGACATGGCGGCCTTCTTTGCTGCGCTGATGCAGGTGAAGGACGCCGTCTCCGAACGCGCCAACCAGGTTCTCTGCGAGGCAATGCACTTCGACAAGAGCCGCATGGCCCCGCTGCTGCCGCCCCAGCTCTTCGGTGGCAGTACCTTTGAGTTCGGGAGCAGCAGCGGCAGCAGCAACGCCGGGATGGAGATCCAGTTGCCACAGGGGCAGGGGTTCGAGGCCGGGATAGATATGCAGCAGATCATGGAGTTGCCTCCGGCTCAGGGGGTCGCCGCCGGGGTCGATACGCAGCAGCAGATGGTAATGGAGCTGCCTCCGGCTCAGCTGGTCGCCCCGGGGATGCCTCAGCCGCCAGGTTTGGACGACCACATGTGGATGGACATACAGCAGCTTCTTATGGAGATGCCTCCCTCACCGGAGGACCCTGCCGGGATGGAGACGAACGCCGGGTTCCACTTCCCGTACTGAGAAGATGAGATCCAAACCCGTGTCCATCCGTTCATCAATGGACGATCGTTCATCAATGTAATCTTCCATCAAATTTTATGCCATTTCTTCATTATCAAAATTTAATGGCTAAATCTGTATTGTATTGTCGCTGGCTGCTGGCATTTAATGCAATACAAAAATCATTATTAAAATATTTATGTGCAAAATCTTCGGTGTTTGTTTCTTTCCTTATGTGGAACAGAATTTTAATTTCATTTAATTTTATCCGTTCTTATATTCACGTAAAATATTTTCCCTTTTAATTAGACCAAACAAACGTCAGGCGCAACGTGACACCAACTAACAGCCTATAGGAACATCTATCTATGTGTTATATGCATACACTATGAGCGTAATACGGTGTTAAAAAAGCACAATACGAAGATATATAACAAAACTAGTACTGTACATCATGTCCTAAAAACTTCAACACGTACGACTCATACCTGGTCCTCCTCCTCCCTTTGCCGCACAGCTGCTACCTTCCTCCCTTTGATGTGTTGGAAATATGAGCATTTTACCAAGTAATTTTATTAACAGAAATACTAGATAAAGCAAGACTAATATAATAGTAATAGAGCAAGTCATGCGATCTGACAAAGAGAGGGTAAATATCATCTTCATAAATAGAACTAGTTGCATATATGAAGTAGGACCTAACATATTTAGAGCAAACACTAGAACGAAGAACAGTGACAGTGTTTCTAATAAAAAGAGCATGAACAAATACGGGTCAGAGAATAGAATAAGACAAACTAGGGAGATCATGGAGACATACGAAGCAGCAGCCGAAGCCCCGGTCTTGGGTGCGATGTCCTCGCCGGCCATGTCGTCGAAGAGGTTGTCGACGTCGGGGAAGA
This sequence comes from Secale cereale, assembly GCA_902687465.1. Classification (NCBI taxonomy): domain Eukaryota; kingdom Viridiplantae; phylum Streptophyta; class Magnoliopsida; order Poales; family Poaceae; genus Secale; species Secale cereale. The sequence continues at coordinate 797,889,483 of LR738714.1, forward strand.
AGTTGTCATTGGGGAAGTAGTCGTCGGCGATCGGATCGTCCGTGATGAAACAGCCAGTAGTCGCGCCGAGCTCTCCCCAAAAACCTTATCACCCTTCTCCCGTACAGGACTCAAAAGGTGTGGTTTCGGACCTATACCCGTTGTGCGTGGCAAACATTAGACATCGACTAGGCTCATTCCCGCAACCCGCGGCGGGCGGCGGAGGAGGAGCGCCCGTGGATGTTCCTCTTGTTCTCATGCTCGTACAAGTGGAGAAAGATTCTCCCTTATAAAGAGGTCCAACTCCCTGTAAACTAGCAATGTGGGACTAAATTTTAGTAGTGCCACTTGTCTTGCACGAATGGGCTAAGTGGGCCTCTAGGATTTATTAAGAATTTCTGAAATTAATATTGGGCTGGGCCATAATAGACTAAAATTCCAGCATGATGCACCCCGCACTAGCAACGGGCACATGAATCTTGTATTCTAACTATCTCAATCTCTTCGGTTTTTCCCTCCCCCATCTATAGTGCAAGAGAGCCACAATTCCACCGTTGTGGGCGAGATCTACGTCTGATACCACGTCTCGGAATCAACAAGAACCAACGCTGCCATTGTGAACCTTAATTGAATCGCTTGAAGAACCAACAAGCCGAAAACAATATATGCACATAACACGTCTCAGATTGGTAAATCCATACTACTGTACGAGTTGAGGTGCATGCCGAGCTGTAGGAGTACCTGACATGTCGGCAAGCGGGCTACATATTTCCATGGTATGTACATGTTCTAAGAGAGTACGTTCTTGTGCAGGAATTAGCCAATATGTGCTCGGAATTGCTGTGGAGGCATGTATTTCAACCAGGCATAGGTGCAAAGCGCAGTTCATGCGAAGGCATAGTGGAAATATCCGTGGACTGGTGCAGGTACATAGATGGGCGATATGCATGCTTAATATCACTCATGAACCGAGAGGGACCAGATCATCTAGCCGTTTCTACAAAAGCAAATAATTTCACAATTTTTTTGTTGACTTGTTATTAGACTGATTTGATGTCACAACTTTTTAACATGTACATAAGGTATAGATATGTTAGTCTTTGACTTGCGTGCGTGTGTGTTTTAATTCTGTTGGGCCTAACATCCTACATGCTCCTAGTGCTGATAATAGTCTTCTTTCTGCTTATGAACTTATGAAAGAGAAGCATGTGTATCTCGAACTTCACCCTGAATTTTTTCTGCCAATGATCAGGCCACCTGGAAAACAATTCTTCAAACCAGGATTAGGAGGGGTTTGTTCCACGTGACCGGTCAGCAAAGTGCTCCTCGACGTCAAGTGCTTGCCGCGATCAAACCATCCATCTCTCGGTGGTACAAATGCTTAGGGCTACCCCTCAGTTCTAGTAGTCTAGAAAATTCTTCGAGATTTCAGTCTTCCAGCATCGAATAAACATGATCATCTTTTAGTTTGTGATGCATGTCTTATTGCGAAGAGTCATTAACTTCCATACTCTTGATCATCTAGAGATTCAAAAGCTCGTTTAGAGCTCTTTTTAAATGATGTTTGGGGTCCTGGACCCGTCTCTATAGGATGATTTTTCTATTATGTGAACTTTATAGACAATTTTAGTAAGTTCAGTTGGATTTATTAGCTTAAAAATAAATCAGATGTGTTTCAAAAGTTCCTTATTTTTTAACAACATGTTCAGAGCCTCTTTGGTAGCACCATTCTTTCTATGCAA
>LR738714.1:797891369-797929322 GCA_902687465.1 Secale cereale
AAATCGGGGGGGGGGGGTGAATATCAAAAGCTAATTTTTTTTCTTCAGCATATTGGAATCACCCATCACGATCCGCTAAACGAAAACATAGGCATATTGTGGAAGTTGGTCTCTCTCTTCTGGATCATGTCTATATGCGTTTGTAATTTTGGGACGAGGCTTTCCTCACAGATCTTTATCTCTCTAATCGTGTTCCTGGTTGTGTGATACAAAAATCAAAGAACACTAGACCGTCTTTTTGGCAGCAAACCAAACTACACGTCGTTTGTTCGCATTTTTTGTTGTGCCATTTGGCCAAATTTGTGTCCCTTCAACACACACAAGCTTGAATTACGTTCTAAACAATGTATCTTCTTGGGCTATAATAGTCTCCACAAAGGGTACAAGCGTTCGAATGGTTCTTCCGAGCGTGACTTATTATTTTGATGCCCTAATGACTGCATCCTCTACCGCGGTGATGAGTACAAGAACTCGAACGAATGCCCGGTATGCGGTTCATTGCGGTATAAGATCATACGAGATGAACCTAGTGATGTTGAGGGCGAGCATCCCAGGAAGAGGGTTCCTGCCAAGGTAATGTGGTATGCTCCTATAACACCACGGTTGAAACGTTTGTTCAGAAACATAGAGCATGCCAAGTTGATGCGATAGCACAAGGAAGACCGTAAGAAATACGAGAAGTTGAGAGCACCTGCTGATGGGTCACAGTGCAGAAAAATGGAGAGAAATTGGGGGGACTTTGCTGGTGACGCAAGGATCGTATGGTTTGTTTTAATTGCAGATGGCATTAATCTTTTTGGTGTGCAGAGCAGCAATCATAGCACCTGGCCCATGACTCTATGTATATGTAACCTTTCTCCTTGGTTGTGCATGAAGCGGAAGTTCATTATGATGCTAGTGCTCATCCAAGTCCCTAAGCAACCTGTCGTGGAATTAACACGTCAGATGTCCGGATCACGGACTTAGTGGTGAGGTGCGCATCTATGTAGTAGCTTGAAGGGGTTGAGTGGAATCGAGAGACGCGATGCGGGACACAGATTTAGACAGCTTCGGGCCCCGGGAAACATCGTCCGGTAATAACCCTACGTGCTGTTTGAGGCTAGATCTCATTATCATGGTGTTGCCGGTAAACCGGCTCTTGGTGTCTAACCCTAGAAACTTGTCTAAACCTCTCCTCTAACTTGTAATTCTCAAACTTGTGGTTTGTCTAAAGCTTGTCCTCTTTGGGGAGCCCTGCCCCTCCTTATATATGTTGAAGGGGAGGCTTTACATGACTAGTCCTAGTAGGACTAGGATTGATCTATTACAAGGAGTCCTAGTCTTGCTTCCTTTCTGGAGAATATTCCTTGCGCTTTATTATCAAACCGGCCCACTATTTATATGAACCGGCCTTCTGGGCCTTGGGCCTTGTCATCCATGATCCGCCTGCCGGGTTACCAATAACTTGACAAATGTAAAACGTCTTAAGTAAAATGCCAAGTCCGGCCGGGTTATAATTCCGGCCGGTTCATATCGCGGGGTAATATCCCCGACACAACCCGTCAACGACATTGATTTGTACCTAAGGCCATTAGTTGAAGAATTTTACAGCTGTGGAATGGAAAAGGTGTACGTGTGTGGGATGAGCTCAAACAGCAGGAATTTGACCTGCATGTGTTCCTGTTTGCCACCATCAATAATTGGCCTGCTCTTAGTAACCTTTCAGGACAGACAAACAACGGATACCACGCATGCGCACACTGTTTAAATGACACTGAAAGTATATATTTGGACAAATGCAAGAAGAATGTGTACATGAGACATCATCGATTTCTTCTGACCAAGCATGCCTCAAGAAAGGAAGGCAAGCATTTGAAATGTGAGGCAGAACACCGGAAGAAGCCCGTCCTCCGTACTGGTGATGAAATACTTGATATGGTCAAGGATTTACATGTGATCTGTGGAAAGGGTCCTGACAAACAATCTGTTCTGAATTACACTAAAGGACGCGCACCCATGTGGAAGAAGAAATCTATCTTTTGGGACCTACCCTATTGGAAAGACCTAGAGGTCTGCTCTGCAATCACAAACTTTACTTTTCTGCATTTACTTTCTGTTCTTATATCCAAAAATACCAAAAACATCAAACTATCCTATATATCAGATCTCACTTTCGTAAGTGACCGTAAAGGGATTGACTACCCCTTATCGCGTTGGCTGCAAAGTTCTTATTTGTTTGTGCAGGTGCGAGGGACTCGCGCGTGGTCTCCTACTGGATTGATACCTTGGTTCTCAAAAACTGAGGGAAATACTTACGCTACTATGCTTCATCACCCTTTCCTCTTCGACGGAATACAATGCAAGTTCGAGAAGTAGCAAGAAGAATTTCTGGCGCTGTTGCCGGGGAGGCTTATGCAAAAGTCATTGATAACCCACAAGTGTAGGGGATCGCAACAGTTTTCGAGTGTAAAATATTCAACCCAAATTTGTTGATTCCACACAAGGGGAGCCAAAGAATACTCTTAAGTATTAGCAGCTGAGTTGTCAATTCAACCACACATAGAAACTTAGTATCTGCAGCAGGATAGTTTAGTAGCAAAGTAATATGATAGGGGCGGTAGCGGCAGTAAAAGTAACGATAGTGTTTTTGTAGTTTTTGTAATAGTAGCAACGCGAAGTAAATAAGCAACAAGCAATATAAGTAAAGCTCGTAGGCATTGGAACGGTGATGGGAAATTATGTCGGATGCAATTCATCATGTAGAAGTTATAACCTAGGGTGACACAGAACTAGCTCCAGTTCATCAATGCAATGTAGGCATGTATTTCGAATATAGTCATACGTGCTTATGGAAAAGAACTTGCATGACATCTTTTATCCTACCCTCCCGTGGCAGCGGGGTCCTATTGGAAACTAAGGGATATTAAGGCCTCCTTTTAATAGAGTACCGGACCAAAGCATTAACACATAGTGAATACATGAACTCCTCAAACTATGGTCATCACCGGGAGTGGTCCCGATTATTGTCACTTCAGGGTTGCCGGATCATAACACATAGTAGGTGACTATAGACTTGCAAGATAGGATCAAGAACACGCATATATTCATGAAAACATAATAGGGTCACATCTGAAATCATGGCACTCGGGCCCTAGTGACAAGCATTAAGCATAGCAAAGTCATAGCAACATCAGTCTCAGAACATAGTGGATACTAGGGATCAAACCCTAACAAAACTAACTCGATTAAATGATAGATCCCATCCAACCCATCACCGTCCAGCAAGCCTATGATGGAATTACTCACGCACGATGGTGAGCATCATAGAATTGGTGATGGAGGAAGGTTGATGAAGACGATGGCGACGATCTCCACTCTCCGGAGCCCCGAACGAACTCCAGATCAGCCCTCCCGAGAGAGATTAGGGCTTGGCGGGGCTCCATCTCGTGAAACGTGATAATTCCTTCTCCCTGATTTTTTCTCCCCGAAAGTGAAGATATAGGATTTGGGGGTACGTCGGTAAGTCACCAGGGGGCCCACAAGGCCGGGGGCGCGCCCTGGGCAGGGGGGCGCGCCCCCTACCCTCATGGACAGGCCATGGGCCCCCTGGTGTGGAGCTTCTTGCAGATATTTTTTATATTTTCCGAAATAATTCTTCATTGACTTTCAGGCGATTTTGAGAACTTTTTATTCTGCACAAAAACAACACTATGGCAGTTCTGCTGAAAACAGCGTCAGTCCGGGTTAGTTCCATTCAAATCATGCAAGTTAGAGTCCAAAACAAGGGCAAAAGGGTTTGGAAAAGTAGATACGTTGGAGACGTATCAACTCCCCCAAGCTTAAACCTTTGCTTGTCCTCCAGCAATTCAGTTGATAAACTGAAAGTGATAAAGAAAAACTTTGACAAACTCTGTTTGCTCTTGTTGTTGTAAATATGTAAGCTAGCATTCAAGTTTTCAACAAGATCATGAACTAACCACATTCACAATAACTTTCAGGTCTCAAGACTACTCACATCAATGGCATAATCAACTAGCGAGCAATAATAATAAACCTCGGATGACAACACTTTCTCAAAACAATCATGATATGATATAACAAGATGGTATCTCGCTAGCCCTTTTTGAGACCGCAAAATATAAATGCGGAGCACCTTTAAAGATCAAGGATTGACTAGACATTGTAATTCATGGTAAAAGAGATCCAGTCATGATCATACTCAATGCAAATTAATAGTAATACACGTAACGACAGAGGTGCTCTCCTACTGGTTCTCTTTGATAAGAGGATGATGACTCTGCATAAAAGTAAATAGATAGGCCCTTCACAGAGGGAAGCAGGGATTTGTAGAGGTGCCAGAGCTCGATTTTTAAATAGAGATGAATAACATTTTGAGTGGTATACTTTCATTGTCAACATAACAACCAAGAATCTCGATATATCCCATGCTACGCACATTATAGGCGGTTTCAAACAGAATGGTAAAGTTTATAATCCCCCAACCAACAACAAGCACACTCCATGGTTAGCCCGAAACAATGGGTACCGTCCAAACCAGCAACAGCCCTGGGGGAGTTTTGTTTAATTATTATGATTTTGAGCATGGGACTGGGCATCCCGGTTACCAGCCATTTTCTCAGGAATGATGAGCGGAGTCCACTCATCGTGAGAATAACCCACCTAGCATGGAAGATATAGACAGCCCTAGTTGATACATGAGCTGTTCGAGCATACAAAACAGAATTTCATTTGAAGGTTTAGAGTTTGGCACATACAAATTTACTTGGAACGGCAGGTAAATACCGCATATAGGAAGGTATGGTCTACTCTTATGGAATAACTTAGGAGTTTATGGAAGTGGATGCACAAGCAGTAATCCCGCTTAGTACAGGTGAAGGCTAGAAAGAGACTGGGAAGCGACCAACTAGAGAGTGATACGTCTCCTTCGTATCTATAATTTTTTATTATTCCATGCCAATATTCTACAACTTTCATATACTTTTGGCAACTTTTTATACTATTTTTTGGGACTAATCCAGTGCCAGTTCCTGTTTGTTGCATGTTTTTTGTTTCGCAGAATATCCACATCAAACGAAGTCCAAACGGAATAAAAACGGACGGAGATTTTTTTTGGAATATATGTGAATTATTGGAAGCGGAACCAACATGAGACGATGCGCGGGTGGGCCACGAGGCAGGGGGCGCGCCCTGGGAAGGGGGGCGCGCCTTGGGCTCTCGTGGGCACACCGTAAGGCGGTTGATGCCCTTCTATCGCCGCAAGAAAGCTAATATCCGGATAAAAATCGTGTTAAAAAATCAGCCCAATCGGAGTTACGGATCTCCGGGAATTTAAGAAACGGTGGAAGGCCAGAATGTAGAACGCAGAAACAGAGAGAGACAGAGAGACATATCCAATCTCGGAGGGCTCTTGCCCCTCCCACGCCATGGAGACCATGGACCAGAGGGGAAACCCTTCTCCCATCTAGGGCGAAGGTCAAGGAAGAAGAAGAAGAAGTAGGGGGGCTATCTCCCCCTCGCTTCTGGTGGCACCGGAGTGCCACCGGGGCCATCATCGTGTGACGACGATCTACACCAACACCTCCGTCATCTTCACCAACATCTCCATCACCTTCCCCCATCTATCTACAGCGGTCCACTCTCCTGCAACCCGCTGTACCCTCTACTTGAACACGGTGCTTTATGCTTCATATTATTATCCAATGATGTGTTGCCATCCTATGATGTCTGAGTAGATTATCGTCGTCCTATCTGTGATTGGTGAATAGCTATGGTTGATTTAAATTGCTTGTGGTTATGTTGCTGTCCTTTGGTGCCCATCATATGAGCGCACGCGTGGATCACACCATAGGGTTAGTTGTATGTTGATAGGACTACGTATTGGAGGGCAAGAGTGACAGAAACTTCAACCTAGCGTAGAAATTGATGCATACGGGATTGAAGGGGGACCAATATATCTTAATGCTATGGTTGGGTTTTACCTTAATGAACGTTAGTAGTTGCATATGCCTGCTAATAGTTCCAATCATAAGTGCATAGAATTCCAAGTAAGGGATGACATGCTAGCAGTGGCCTCTCCCACATAAAACTTGTTATCGGTCTAGTAACGTAGTCAATTGCTTAGGGGCAATTTCACAACTCCTACCACCACTTTTCCACACTCGCTATCACCAAATTTATTGCTTCTTTATCTTAACAGACCCTAGTTTATATTTACGTGCTCTTTCTATTCTTGCAAACCTATCCCACAAAAACCACAAAATACTTCTAGTTTCATACTTGTTCTAGGTAAAGTAAACGTCAAGCGTGCGTAGAGTTGTATCGTTGGTCGATAGAACTTGAGGGAATATTTGTTCCGCCTTTAGCTCCTCGTTGGGTTCGACACTCTTACTTATTGAAAGAGGCTACAACTGATCCCCTACACTTGTGGGTTATCAAGACCTTTTTCTGGCGCCGTTGCCGGGGACCAATAGCATGGGGTGAATATTCTCGTGTGTGCTTGTTTGCTTTATCACTAAGTAGATTTTATTTGCTGTTCTAAGTTGTTTTTCTATCTTTAGTTATGGGTAGGAAATGCAAAATACCAAAAAAAATTGTGGTACCTGCTGAACCAATGGTTGAAGAACCACTCAAAATCTATCACACTTCTGAAGCTTTTTACTTGGATCATCTTCGATCCCTATGTGCTTGTGCTGAATCCCCAACGAGCTTAATTGAGGGAAAATCTTTAGATGAGCATGCTTGTTATATCTGAAAAAGGGAAACTTTTACTGGATCAAATTCATTGTTTGCAATGCTATGCTTGGAATTTATGTGAAATTTATGATTTTACTTGTTGTTATGAAGACCCTACGAAACACCTTCCCTACCAATGTGAGTTTAGTGATAATGGAATCGTATCTTCATATGCTAAGGGTGTTTATAGTTACTATGATGTTCAACAAATTGAAGAATTTGTTGCTTTCAAGGGTGCTTATGAAATTGCTTCTTTGATTGAAAAGTATGATGCTACTCTTTACAAATCTGAATTTTTTTTCCATATTTAAATATTGTTATGATAATTATGCTTCTAATGCCTATGTTAAACCATATATTGAGGCCTACTCCGCTGTCCAAGAAGAGATTAATATTTTGCAGGAGTCTATGGAAGAAGAAATCAATGACATTGTGAGCTCATTGGATGAAAAAGATGAGGAGGAGAGCGAAGAACAAAAGGAGGAAGAGCGGATTAGCTACCCGTGCCCACCTTCTAATGAGAGTAACTCTTCAACTCATACATTGTTTAATTTCCCTTCGTGCTTACCGAAGGATGAATGCTATGATGATGGCTATGATCCCTTGGTTTCTTTTGAAATATCCCTATTTGATGATGCTTGCTATGCTTGTGGCCAAGATGCCAATATGAATTATGCTTATGGAGATGAACTTGCTATAGTTCCTTAAGTTAAACATGAGATAGTTGCTATTGGACCCACGCATGATAGTCCTATTATATTTTTGAGTTCTCCAAACTACACTATATCGGAGAAGTTTGCGCTTATTAAGGATTATATTGATGGGTTGCCTTTTTCTGTGACACATGATGATTTTGATGAATATAATATGCATGTGCATGCTGCTCCTACTTGCAATTATTATGAGAGAGGAACTACATCTCCGGCTCTCTATGTTTCCAACATGATAAAATTGCAAGAAACTGCTTATACTATGCATTGGCCTTTACTTAATGTGCATGAATTGTTCTTGTATGACATGCCTATGCATAGGAAGAGAGTTAGACTTCGTTGTTTCATGACACATATCACTTTGTGCTCACTACTAAATATCAAATCATTGCTAATTAAAATTGTCTTTGATATACCTTGGGATCCGGGTGGATCCATTACTTGAGCACTATATGCCTATCTTAATGGCTTTAAAGAAAGCACTGCCAGGGAGACAACCCGGAAGTTTTAGAGTGTCATTTATTTCTGTTGTGTGCTTTTATAAAGTTTAAAAACAAAAAAATAAAGAGGGGAACCTAAAACTTTTCAAAAAGATAAGTGAAAGTGATATAGACGAGCATTGTGAAAGTGGGGGCGTCCTTGAACTTTGTTCATGCCCATGGAAACTTTGTGAATCTTAATTACAGAAACTTTTCAACAAAAATAATTATCCCCTTGTATTATAAAAATAATGTGCCAAGGTTTGCCTTTAGGATGTTTACAATGCTTGTTGGTTTGTGCGGTGCAGGACAGAAACTTTGGCTGTAGTGCGTGATTTTACATTTTTTGCTGGAACATCAAATGGTTATGAAACTTTTTGCACAGTCTTTCTATACAAATTGTTTATTTTTCCTATTTTTTAAGAATTTTTCAAGTATCAGAAGTATGGTGAGTGTTCAGATTATTACAGACTTTTCTGTTTTAGACAGATTCTGTTTTTGATGCATAGTTTGCTTGTTTTGATGAAACTATCAATTTCTATCAATGGATTAAGCCATGGAAAAGTTTTATTACAGTAGCTACAATGCAAAAACAAAATATGAATTGGTTTGCAACAGTACTTAGAGTAGTGATTTGCTTTATTATACTAACGGATCTTACCGAGTTTTCTGTTGAAGTTTTGTGTGGATGAAGTGTCCGAAGATCGAGGAGGTCTCGATGTGAGGAGAAGAAGGACAGGCAAGAGCTCAAGCTTGGGGATACCCAAGGCACCCCAAGTAAATATTCAAGGAGACTCAAGCGTCTAAGCTTGGGGCATCCCCTCTTTCTTCAACAAGTATCGGTATGTTTTCGGATTTGTTTCATTCATGTGAGATGTGTAGATCTTGGAGCGTCTTTTGCATTTAGTTTTCACCTTTTCTTTTGTACACCATGCTGGTATGAGATAGCCCTTGGTTGATTTATAGAATGCTCTTTGCACTTCACTTATATCTTTTGAGTATGGCTTTATAGAATGCTTCATGTGCTTCACTTATATCATTTGAAGTTTGGATTGCCTGTTTCTCTTCACATAGAAAACCGCCATTTGTAGAATGCTCTTTTGCTTCACTTATAATTGTTAGAGCGTGGGCATAACTTTTGTAAAAATAACTAAAACTTTCTTGCTTCACTTATATCTATTTAGAGAGTTGACATGAATTGGTCATTCACATGGTTAGTCATAAAATCCTACATAAACTTGTAGATCGCTGAATATGATATGTTTGATTCCTTGCAATAGTTTTGCGATATAAAGATGGTGATATTAGAGTCATGCTAGTGGGTAGTTGTGGATTGTAGAAATACTTGTGTTGAGGTTTGTGATTCCCGTAGCATGCACGTAGGGTGAACCGTTATGTGACGAAGTTGGAGCATGATTTATTTATTGAGTGTCATCCTTTGTGTGGAGGTCGGGGGCGCACGATGCTTAACTCCTACCAACCTCCCCCCTAGGAGCATGCGTGTAGTACTTGGTTTCTATGGCTAATAATTTTTTTCAATAAGTATGTGAGTTCTTTATGACGAATTTTGAGTCCATGGATTATACGCACTCTCACCCTTCCACCATTGCCAGCCTCTCTTGTACCGCGCAACTTTCGCCGGTACCATACACCCACCATATACCTTCGTTAAAACAGCCACCATACCTACCTATTATGGCATTTCGATAGCCATTCCGAGATATATTGCCATGTAACTCCACCGTTCCGTTTATTATGACACGCACCATCATTGTCATATTGCCTTGCATGATCGTAAGATAGCTAGCATGATGTTTCCATGGCTTGTCCGTTTTTTTATGTCATTGCTACGCTAGATCATTGCACATCCCGGTACACCGCCGAAGGCATTCACATAGAGTCATATTTTGTTATAGCTTCGAGTTGTAATCTTTGAGTTGTAACTAAATAAAAGTGCGATGATCTTCATTATTAGAGCATTGTCCCATGTGAGGAAAGGCCAAAAAAAAAGATGGCCTAAAAAATAGAGAGGGGCTAAAAAAAGAGAGAAAGCTCCTAAAAAAATGAGAGAAAAGAGAGAAGGGACAATGCTACTATCCTTTTCCACACTTGTGCTTCAAAGTAGCACCATGATCTTCATAATAGAGAGTCTCTTGTTTTGTCACTTCCATATACTAGTGGGAATTTCATTATAGAACTTGGCTTGTATATTCCAACGACGGGCTTCCTCAAATGCCCTAGGTCTTCATGAGCAAGCAAGTTGATGCACACCCACTAGTTTTCTTTTTGACCTTTCATACACTTATAGCTCTAGTGCATCCGTTATATGGCAATCCCTACTCACTCACATTGATATCTATTGATGGGCTTCTCCATAGCCCATTGATACGCCTAGTTGATGTGAGACTTTCTCCCTACTTTTGTCTATCACCACCTTCTATTCCACCCATAGTGCTATGTCCATGGCTCACGCTCATGTATTGCGTGAAAGTTGAAAAGGTTTGAGAATACTAAAGTATGAAACAATTGCTTGGCTAAAACTGGGGTTGTGCATGATTTAAATACTTTGTGTGGTGAAGATGGAGCATAGCCAGACCATATGATTTTGTAGGGATAACGTTCTTTGGCCATGTTATTTTGAAGAGACATGATTGCTTTATTAGTATGCTTGAAGTATTATTGTCCTAATGTCAAATCATAGACTATTCCTTTGAATCACTCGTGTCTTAATATTCATGCCATGATTAGATTACATGATCAAGATTATGCTAGGTAGCATTCCACATCAGAGAGCAACAACGGTCATGAACATGCATTAAAATTAATCAACAATGAATGCAAGCATGAGTAGGATATAAATCACCGTTAACATAAATATCGTGAAGGCTATGCTGATTTGTTTCAACTACATGCGTGAACATCTGCCAAGTCAGATCACTTAAATCGTTCAAAGGAGGATACCACCCCATCATACCACATCACAACCATTTTAATATCATGTTGGCACGCAAGATAGACCATTATAAACTCTCGGCTAATTAAGCATGGCATAAGCAGTTATGATCTCTAATTGTCATTGCAAGCATGTTTCATTCATAACAAGCTGAATCAAGAACGATGAGCCATCATATTTACAAAAACAAGAGAGGTCGAGTTCATACCAGCTTTTCTCATCTCAATTAGTTCATCATATATCATCCTTATTGCCTTTCACTCGCACGACCGAACGATGTGGATAATAATAATAGTGCACGTGCATTGGACTAAGCTGGAATCTGCAGACATTTAATACAAGAGAGAAGACAAGGTAATATGGCTCAAGGTTAAATCAACAACAAAGCATATGAGAGACACTAAGCATTTCTGTCATGGTCTTCTACTCTTAACCCCCAAAGAAAAGAAAAGAAACTATTTACACGGGAAAGCTACCAACAAGCAAAAGAAGAACGGGAAATATTTTTGGGTTTTCATTTTAATTACTACTACTACAAACAAAGAGAGTAAACTAGCTAGAAGCTGCAACTAATATTTTTTTGGGTTTTCCTAGCACACAAGAAAAATACAAAGAAAAAGAAATTGAAACTAAGCATGGATGGTACAGTGAAAGAGTGAGAGCACCGATAACTAGAATAAGTGTATGAACATGAATGTAAGTCGGTGAGAAACACGTACTCCCCCAAGCTTAAGTTTTTGGCCTAAGTTGGTCTATGGCCAGTATTGGCCTGACGAATATCCAAAGTTCTAGTTGGGGTCGTACTGGGATGCAGCAGATGCTACATGCTGAGCTGCAGCTCGAAGGCGGGCTGCCTCCATCACGTTATAATAATCATTTGCCTCCTCCATAGTTATAGTGTATCTCCTTTTTTCCTGAAAGTTAAACAAAGTGGGGGCAGGAAGAACAATAGGGATGGCATGCTGCCTGTTAAAGATTAGTCGATATTTGAGGGTTTGATCATCCCACTCTATAAACCGATGACTGGTCATAGCATGGCAGTATAAATGAACAGGAGGTAAAGGTTCATCATTCACGTGCACAGACACACCAAGAAAGCGGGCTATGCGGGTAGCATAGATCCCACCAAATAAATCTCCATGCAAACCATTATGGTGTAGCCTACGTGCAACAATGGCTCCCAAGTTATATTGCCTATCACCTAGTACAGCACTCCTGAGAATGCTAAGATCAGGGACTCACATGTGACAAGCCTCATCCTTACCGTTTATGCATCTACCGATAAAGAGAGCAAAGTAATGAATAGCGGGAAAATGAATGATCCCTATGGTAGCCTGTGTGATTTCCCTGGATTCCCCCACTTTAATACTAGCACGGAATTCTCTAAATTCAGATTTGCGAGGATCACTCATACTTCCCCACTGTGGGAGCTTGCAAGCATAATTAAAATCCTCTAAATCCATCATATAAGATTTATCATACAGGTCAAACAGTACAGTGTGAGAATTATGTGAAGATGAAAATTTAAACCTTCTCACAAAGCTATCAGTTAAGCCACGGTATTGAGGGCACTTATCTTGCATGAAGTCCTCGAGGTCAGCATTGCGCACGTATGCGTAAAATTCATCCTTGATGCCATATTGGCCCCATGAATTCATCTGACAGCCATTCACAGGGCCGCACATCAGCATCCCTTGGTGGTTCATCGTCCGGCTCACGGAACGCGAGGCTCGGTTCTTGCTTTCTTGAAGAACCACCTTGGAAGTTTCTCCTAGACATTTTTCTGAAATTTTCTGAAATTTTTAGTAACTTCAAAAAGTTAACCAAACTCAACAAGATTGATAGCAACAACTCCTACTAGTGCCTAGAGGCTATATCATGCATTAGAACTACTTGGGACCAAGAAAATTTGACATGCAAGCTCAAGAACAAGGTCACCACAACAGCTTAAATTTGCAACAAATAAAGCACTAGAACAAAAACTAATTGGACCAATGGAGGAGTCACATACCAAGGAACAATCTCCCCAAACAGTTTGGTGATTGGTGCTTGAGCAAGGAGATCAAAAATGGCAGCAAGATGAGCTAGAACTCGGGTTTTAGCTGGTTGGGGATTTTTTTGGGAGGAAGAAGAAGAGCATGGGTGCAAAAATAAGTGGAGGGGGGCCATGTGGGGCCCACGTGGTAGGGGGCGCGTGCCCTGGACCCTCGTGGCCACGTGCTGGCTCCCCTCGCTGTGTGTTCAGTGCCATATTTCCTCAAATATTCCAGAAAAAACCATATTTCATTTTCATGGCATTTGGAGAACTTTTATTTTCGGGATTTTTTTATTGCACGGATAAGTCTGGAAACAGACAGAAAATACTATTTCTGCTTTATTTATCCTAATTAACCAAAAGTAAAAAGAGGGCACAGAAGGTTGTGCTATCTAGATTCACCTATTCCATGCTCATCAAAAGGAATCCATTAACAAGGTTGATCAGGTATTGTTAATAAACTCTTTCCGAGTAACATGGGATCGGAGAATTTTCGAATAACACTAGGTTGCCTCAATGGGGATATGTATGTCCCCAACAATAAGAATGTCATAAGTCTTCTTGATAGTAGGAAGAGGAAACTCAAAACCTCCAATAGTAATAGTTGAAGGTTTTCCAATATAATTGATACTGTGGACCTGAGGTTGTTTCCTCGGAAAGTGAACCGTATGCTCATTACCATTGAAATGAAAAGTGACATTGCCCTTGTTGCAATCAATAACAGCCCCTGCAGTATTCAAAAAGGGTCTTCCAAGAATAATAGACATACTATCGTCCTCGGGAATATCAAGGATAACAAAGTCCGTTACAATAGTAACATTTGCAACTACAACAGGCACATCCTCACAAATACCGACAGGTATAGCAGTTGATTTATCAACCATTTGCAAATATATTTCAGTAGGTGTGAAATTACTCAATTCAAGTCTACGATATAAAGAGAGAGGCATAACACTAACACCAGCTCCAAGATCACACAAAGCAGTTTTGACGTAGTTTTTCTTAATGGAGCAGGGTATAGTAGGTACTCCTGGATCTCCTAATTTCTTAGGCATTCCACCCTCAAAAGTGTAATTAGCAAGCATGTTGGAAATTTCTACTTCAGGTATCTTTCTTTTGTTCTTAATAATGTCTTTCATATACTTAGCGTAAGGATTTTTTTTAAGCACATCAGTCAAACGCATACGCAAAAAGATAGGTCTAATCATTTCAGCAAAGCGCTCAAAATCCTCATCATCCTTTTTCTTGGATGGTTTCGGAGGAAAAGGCATGGGTTTCTGAACCCATGGTTCTCTTTCCCTTCCGTGCTCCCTAGCAACAAAGTCTCTCTTATCATAACGTTGATTCTTTGAATGTGGGTTATCAAGATCAACAACAGGTTTAATCTCTACATCATTATCATTGCTAGGTTGAGCATCGTCATGAAAATCATTATAAATATTATCACTAGGTTCATGTTCATTACCAGATTGTGTCTCAGCATCAGAAACAGATATATCGTTGGGATTCTCAGGTGTGTCAGCTACAGGTTCACTAGAAGCATGCAAAGTCCTATCATTTTTCTTTTTCTTCTTCTTAGAAGAACTAGGTGCATCTAAATTAGCTCAATGAGAATCTTGCTCAATTCTCTTAGGATGGCCTTCAGGATACAGAGGTTCCTGAGTCATTTTACCACCTCTAGTTGCAAGTCTAACATCATAGTCATTATTCTTACTATTTTATTCATTGAGCAAATCATTCTGAGCCTTAAGTACTTGTTCTACTTGAGTGGTGACCATAGAAGCATGTATACTAATAAGTTTCAGTTCAATCATATAAGCACTGTGTTGTAATTGTCTACCACCATAAGCATTGAAGTTTTCTTGTTTCACAATAAAATTGTCAAACTCATCTAAGCATTGGCTAGCAGACTTATAACGAGGAATATCACCTTCATCAAATCTATAAAGAGAATTTACCTTACTACCTGTGTCGGGTTATCAAGACCATGTATTTCTTCAATAGGCGGTAAATTCTTAACATCTTCAGCTTTAATACCTTTTTCTTTCATAGATTTCTTTGCCTCTTGCATATCTTCAGGACTGAGAAATAGAACGCCTCTTTTCTTCGGAGTTGGCTTAGGGGCTGGTTCAGGAAGTGTCCAATTATTTTCATTGGCCAGCATATTATTCAATAGTTGTTCAACTTGTTCAACTGTTCTTTCCCTGAAAACACAACCAGCACAACTATCCAGGTGGCCTCTAGAAGCATCGGTTAGTCCATTATAAAGGACATCAAGTATATCATGCATCTCAAGAGGATGATCAGGCAAAGCATTATGTAATTGGAAAAGCCTCCCCCAAGCTTGTGGGAGACTTTCTTCTTCAATTTGCACAAAGTTATATATTTCCCGTAAGGCAGCTTGTTTCTTATGAGCGGGAAATATTTAGCAGAGAAGTAATACATCATATCCTGGGGACTACGCACACAACCAGGATCAAGAGAATTAAACCAAGTCTTAGCATCACCCTTTAACGAGAAAGGGAATAGCTTAAGGATATAGTAATAGCGAATCTTTTCATCATTGGTAAACAGGGTGGCTATATCATTCAACTTAGTAAGATGTGCCATAACAGTTTCACACTCATAGCCATGGAAAGGATCAGATTCAACCAAAGTAATTAACTCAGGATCAACAGAGAATTCATAATCCTTATCAGTGACACATATAGGTGAAGTAGCAAAAGCAGGGTCATGTTTCATTCTAGCATTCAAGGACTTTTCTTTCAGCTTAGCTAATAATTTCTTAAGATCATATCTATCATTGCAAGCAAGAAAGTCTCTAGCAGTTTCTTCATCCATAACATAACCCTCAGGAACAACAGGAAATTCATATCTACTGGGAGTAGTTTCATCGTCACTTTCATAAATATCATCAGTTTCAACATTTGCACTCTCCCTAACCTTAGCAATTTGTTCATCTAGAAATTCACCTAGTGGCACAGTATCAGGCATAGAGATAGTTTCATCATACATAGCAGAAGTAGCATCATCAAGAACATATGACATATTAGATTCAATAGCAGGAGTAGGTGTCGCAAGTTTACTCATAACAGAAGGAGAATCAAGTGCATCTAGATGGCAGTTCCTTACCTCCCCTCGTAGTTGAGGGTAAGATCTTGTTTTTTGAGTCCTTCAAATTCTTCATAGGGACCAACAGATATAAGTACCAAGTGACTTAGAATAGATCTATGCTCCCCGGCAACGGCGCCAGAAAATAGTCTTGATAACCCACAAGTGTAGGGGATCGCAACAGTTTTTGAGGGTAAAGTATTCAACCCAAATATGTTGATTCGACACAAGTGGAGCCACAGAATACTCTTAAGTATTAGCAGATGAGTTGTCAATTCAACCAGACCTAGAAACTTAGTATCTGCAGCAGGATAGTTTAGTAGCAAAGTAATATGATAGTGGCGGTAGCGGCAATAAAAGTAACGATAGTGTTTTTGTAGTTTTTGTAATAGTAGCAACGGGAAAGTAAATAAGAAACAAGCAATATAGGTAAAGCTCATAGGCATTGGATCGATGATGGGAAATTATGTCGGATGCAATTCATCATGTAGAAGTTATAACCTAGGGTGACACAGAACTAGCTCCAGTTCATCAATGCAATGTAGGCATGTATTCCGAATATAGTCATACGTGCTTATGGAAAAGAACTTGCATGACATCTTTTGTCCTACCCTCCCGTGGCAGCGGGGTCCTATTGGAAACTAAGGGATATTAAGGCCTCCTTTTAATAGAGTACCGGACCAAAGCATTAACACATAGTGAATACATGAACTCCTCAAACTAAGGTCGTCACCGGGAGTGGTCCCGATTATTGTCACTTCGTGTCGGGGCCGGATTTCGGGAACACAATATTCCAGAAATTAACCCCTAGTGTCATCACCAGCCCAGGATTGATGTTACTGGTGGACACATCCTTGTTACAGATTACCAAGCATTTACAAGAATTTGATACAAGACCATAAAGGTCTACTGATATAACAAAGACTCCGGTGGTGGATGAAGGAATTGGCTTGTGGATCTCCACATCGATGGGGCTCCATTCTCATGGGAACAGCTGACCCGGATAACTCCTATCCTGCGTGGCTGTACTCCTAGGCTTCGCACGGACGTCACTGTGGTACTCCTAGCAGAACTCCGAACCTGGCCAAGTAAATAGCCAGGGACAGGCCTGTGAGTACGTTTGAATGTACTCGCAAACATCATGGACAAAAGATATAACAAATGCAGCAAAACAATAATATGGTCATAGTGAATTAAACTATATGCACATGCTCATGATATACTTATATTAAATGCATGCTGACAGGAATTAAAACATGGCATGATGAATAATATTTAGTGCAGAAGATAAATATTAGCATCAATAAAATATAAAAGAAATGCCGATCGGGTGTCAAGTGACACCACGGTCGGTCTTGAAAAGAAATGCCAGTCGGGTGTCTAAAAGAGAAATCGGACGATACCATCCGAGAACTCAGGCGACGCCACGAAAGGACTTGAAAAGAAATGCCAGTCGGGTGTCTAAAAGAGAAATCGGACAATACCATCCGAGAACTCAGGCGACGCCACGAAAGGACTTGAAAAGAAATGCCAGTCGGGTGTCTAAAAGAGAAATCGGACAATACCATCCGAGAACTCAGGCGACGCCACGAAAGGACTTGAAAAGAAATGCCAGTCGGGTGTCCACAAGAGTAGTGGCGTGATAAACCGCCTGACACTCGAGGGACGCCACAGAAAGGACTTGAAAATAAAGGCGAGTGTCCGGGGTAGTCTAGCCAGCCCCTGAGACACTCTGGAAAGTAAAACAAGAGCAGGGGGTTAGTTCACAAATATAAACATATCATCAAAAATACTAATGGTAACACCAGTAGCAACGATAATTATCCTGCAAAATAACCATGCTCAAATTTTTAAAAATTTCCTCCGGAGACCGACTCTAAGACCGACACTTGACCAACCCAGACTGTAGTCCTTAACCGCGGACACGGCTATTCGAATAGATACGACTCTGCAGAGGGTGTACACTTTACCCACAAGTATAGGATTCCTTTAGTCAGTATCATGTCACTGACTAATTCCTATTACGGTCTTTGGGTTGAAAACACACCTAACCAGCACACACCAGCTTAACTTTTCTGCTGCCAGGGATCACCCAAAACAACAGTTAAGTAAAACTCTAAGTGGGAAGGCTACAACCTCCAATAGCATGGGATCACTATTCAAACGCGCGGATTACAAGGGTACACTCCCTCTCGGCTACAACCGGAAACACCCATGCCCCCGGACCATGTGGCATGCCTACCGGATGCACCCGGTATCTTCCACCATGGCCTCTCTGTACGGTGTGTGCACGGAAAGGGGTTAACAACTTACTAAACCATACCTTACCCGAGGCAGGGACAAGTGGTAGTACGAAACAAGTATGGGGGTTACCGGAACAAGACTCGATCTACGGTCGACTCAGGAGGCTTATGTTTTCTGCAGTGGTTAGCACAACAAAATATTCTCTCAACCATAACATCAGGACAGGGCCACAACCCTTGTCTGCTTCCACATATATCTCATGACACCACCGTGTCAAATATGGCCCGTGCCCACCTGCACGTCCCAAACAGGAGCACATTCCTGGATTCTCATAACTTATGCATGTTGCAAATTTGAAGTGAATGCATGCAAGAGAAAGTATAATCATGATCATGCATGCATGCAATATTTCTACTCATATGCCAAGCCTATCAAAGTATCAAACATGCCCTAAATATTATAGCATGAAAACATATGCCATATCAAGTGTTCAAAATGCTTGCCTTGAGCATGCAGAAATATTGGGTGCACTCCAAAAGTTTGAAATATACATCCCCCCTTCACTTCCTATTTTCAAAAATATCTAAATCACCACATAATTCAAAAACAGCAATAAAAAGTATTTCAAATGTTTTTGAAACAGATACTAAACTAAACCAGAGGATAATTAAGGAATATCAGAAAAAGAATTAATTTATTTAGAGTTCATATGAATTACTCATGGAATATCTAAGTCTGGAACAACTGATTAAAAGCAATATTTAATTGATTCAACAGAGGCTAATTATAACAAAAATGTTCACCTAAATTAAATAAACAGAGCATGATTTTAGAAGCCTACAGGAATTGGAATCATCAAATTTGGATCAGATTTGGTGGCTGTGGAATTATTTGAAAGCTGCTGGAAAGAATAAAAGAGAAGGTCAGAATCGCGCCCTGAGCGCTGTTTAGCTCCACGGCGCCACTGGGCCGAGCCCAGTTATCTGGCTGCGGGGAGATGTGCTGACGTCGATGGCGTATTCCACGGAACACGCCTTCTCCGTGCGGAAACGGCTCCAGGAGGAAACCGCCTCCACTTACCCAGCGGGGTCCGCGGCCTGAGTCGCTGATGGCCGGGCCCCCCTTGTCGGGTTCGTCTCCTCTAGCCCGCGCGCGTCTGGTCTGGGGCAGAGACGGATTCCGGCGATCATCGCCGGCGAACGGCGACGCCGTTCGGGACGCCGAGCACATGAATGGAACCAGGAGAGCATGGCGATCCTCTGGGTAGCCGTTTCGATAGCTGGAGAGCTCGGGACCAACGGCGGTGAGTCCTCCCGCGGGGCTCCGGCGACGGCGATTTGGGGCTTTTGCCCACGGGCTTCCTCCGGTGAAAAAGATGGGCGGGTAGGATGCGTGGGATCGAGTGGGAGCTAGTGGTGGGGGTTTTTGGAGAGGGGGACGCTCTGAAGAGGTGGGTAGCTGCGAGGCGAGGGCGGCGGCAGTAGCTGCCGGAGAGGAAGGAGAAGACCACCTCGGCTTAAATGGTGGCTCGGGGTGGTTTACAGGGATGAGAGGGGATGTCGTGGTGAGTGCAACGGCCTCAGGGGGGCCTTTTATAGGCGGGGTGACGCGGTTCGGCGGGTTCCAGAGAACGGACACGGTGGCAACGCCATTACTGCGCCGGCGAGGTCGTGGGGTGGCCGGTGAGGTTCGCTGGGGACGGTGGCCGGCCAAAGTTACTATGGGAGTGTGCTGGCGGCTCGGGAAGGTGCCAGATAGCTCGGACAGCACCGTCCACGGGCGTACAGTGGCGGAGGCCATTAATGGCAGACACGGCCGGTGGCGAGGTTGGTGAGGCCGGCGGGGGTCGGTGTGGACGGTGGTGGCTTGCAATGATGGCGGGGGTCTTGTTTGGCTCGGGGGCGAGCCACGCGTCCCGAGCGTTGACGGTCGGTGCGACGTGGCGATGCGGGACTCGTCGGGCGGCGGCTCCGGTCGGCGTGGACGGTGGTGGCCGGCGCAAGCGGCCAAGGGAAGGTGTCGGGGAAGTTATTGGTGGTCGAGTTGATCCGGTGGGAGGCTCGGGCGAGCAGGGGAAGCAGCAGGGCAATGACAGGAGCTTGATGCCACCGCGTGCAATTAGCATGCTCTGGCCGCGCTCTGTGTGTGCTCACAAGGTGTTCGACGCAATGCCAGTGGCATCTAGGGGGGCCCACAAGAGCTGCAAATTAACAGAAAGGTGCTTTAGGGCATGAGAGGAATGATGGACATGCTGGTTTGGTTAAATAATCAAGTGTCCATAAAGGTTTAGGAAGTGGCAAAGTTTTTGTCATGCCCACAACCTGTTTGATGAAATGCTAGGTCTATCTAGAAGAGTTGGCTCGATGTGGTACTTGGCTGGATAGTGTCTCTTTAGATGATAGAGATGATGGTGGAGTCAGTTCGGGAAAAGGAAATACTTGCTAGTGCAAGTTGTACTGGAATTCAGTTCTGGATAGAATATTCAGAGGGGTGTTTGGTGGGTCTAAAAGATGCTAATGGAGCTGATCTTCTGGAGTTAAGGTTTTGGTTGGAAGGACAAGAAGATGGTCACGGCTCAGAATTTTTGGAGCAAGAATTTAATAGGGTTGTAGTAGAAACCTAGAAGATGGACAGAAATGAAAAAGAGGAAGGTTCACTCAAATTTTGTAAAACACCAAGTTGGGTTTTTGCACCAAAGTGACATAAAGGCATCACATGACCTCTCAGAATTATGGTGGAATTTTTAGAGAATTATTTAAAATAGAAGTAGTGCAACAGAAGCATTTAAAACATTGCAAAAGCTATTAAAAGAAATTTCTAAGGAAAAATTTTATTATAAAAAAATTTCTAATGTTATCAAACAAATAATGAAAAGACCCAAGATACAACCAGAGCCCACAAAAGTATTTCCAAAAAAATTTCTATATGTAAAGAAGATTTTCTAAGGCAGGAATAGAAAAGGCTCTGAAAATTATAAAAGGGCCTATTATAATTCAAAATTTTATTTCTAGCCAAATTTTATTTAATGAAAATGTGGTTAAAATTTTGGGGTGTTACACTTCGGGGTTGCCGGATCATAACACATAGTAGGTGACTATAGACTTGCAAGATAGGATCAAGAATACGCATATATTCATGAAAATATAATAGGTTCAGATCTGAAATCATGGCACTCGGGCCCTAGTGACAAGCATTAAGCATAGCAAAGTCATAGCAACATCAATCTCAGAACATAGTGGGTACTAGGGATCAAACCCTAACAAAACTAACTCAATTACATGATAGATCCCATCCAACCCATCACCGTCCAGCAAGCCTACGATGGAATTACTCATGCACGGTGGTGAGCATCATGTAATTGGTGATGGAGGAAGGTTGATGATGACGATGGCGATGATCTCCACTCTCCGGAGCCCCGAACGGACTCCAGATCAGCCCTCCCGAGAGAGATTAGTGCTTGGCGGCAACTCCGTCTCGTGAAACGCGATAATTCATTCTCCCTGATTTTTTTTCTCCCAGAAAGTGAAGATATATGATCTGGGGTTACGTCGGTAAGTCACCAGGGGGACCACGATGCAGGGGGGGCACGCCCTGGGCAGGGGGGCACGCCCCCCCACCCTCGTGGACAGGCCCTGGGCCCCCTGGTGTGGATCTTCTTGCAGATATTTTTTATATTTTTTGAAATAATTCTCCGTTGATTTTCAGGCGTTTCCGAGAACTTTTTATTCTGCACAAAAACAACACTATGGCAGTTCTGCTGAAAACAGCGTCAGTCCGGGTTAGTTCCATTCAAATCATGCAAGTTAGAGTCCAAAACAAGGGCAAAAGGGTTTGGAAAAGTAGATACGTTGGAGACGCATCAATCATATACCAAGTGCCTATCACATACCCTTATCCTTCGCATTACATTTATTTGCCTCTCGTTTTCCTCTCCCCCACTTCACCCTTGCTGTTTTATTCGCCCTTTTTCCGTTCGCTTGCTTCTTGTTTGCTTGTGTTGCTATGTGACCTCTATTAGCTTGCATCTTCGCTTGCTAAATTATGGATCCTCATCCACTTGCTAATCTCTTTAAGAGATCCAATTATGTTGAACCAATTGCTAGTGATTTCAGTGCACTAGATTATCTTTATGGGGTTTTGCTTGAAATTCATGAATCTGAAAATTGTGAGGAATTGTTAAAAGAAAAAGTGATTCTCGATAGCTCCTTAAATAAAAAGCATGATTGCAATGATGTTATTATATATCCTATCAATGTCAATTGTGTTAATGATATGCAAAATCCTAAGCTTGGGGATACTAGTATTGCAATGTCCATGATACGTCTCCAATGTATCTATATATTTTTATTGTTCCATGCTATTATTTATGAAGTCTTGGATGTTTAATGGGCTTTATCATTCACTTTTATATCATTTTTAGGACTAACCTTGTCGGGGAAACTGGTCACCCACGAACACCTATGGGACCGGAGCCCCTTTTACGGTATGGCAAGGGAGCGGAGGGAGCACAAAGAGCAGATCGAGGGGCGCACGCGAGCAGTTTACCCAGGTTCGGGCCACGCGGACGCGTAAAACCCTTCCCCTGCCTTGGTTGTATTGAGTTCTTGGCTCGGGAGCAAGAAGATCTACAGTACTTGCTACACCGAGCGTGGGAGTGATCAAGTTTCTGGAATCCAACCCCCTCTACGTTGTGCATGGGCCTCCTTTTATAGCTCAAAGGGGTCACCCACAGGTGTCAACGTAGATGAGGGTAAAAGCGTAAAAATGGTGGTAGTTGTAACAGTGTATGTACAGTGTATGCACAGTGGTTTATACCTAATCCTGACGGTGGGGGACAAGGGCATTGAATGCCCATTGCCGTCACCCCAAAAGCGTCCGTCCGGGCGTCTCCGTTCGCCACGACGGTAGCCTCGTCATCGTGGCTTGCCACCGTGTCCCCCAGGCTGCACAGCCATCTGCCACGTGCCCCTGGAAGGGCCCCAGGGCGACGCGCGGGCAGATGAGTTGGAGCGCAGGCACACAGTGAAAGCTTCCCCCGGCAAGCACCTTGCCGGGGTGTTATCTTGCCGGGCCCGTAAGCTCGTCGCTCTCTGGGCCCTGTCGGGGCGCGCGATGCGCCACGATATGTCTTCTGAGATACTTGTTCTTTGGCCTTCCTGGCAAGCTCCTTTTGCCAGGTTCTTGTGCTGAAGCGATAACCCTGAGCCTGGTGCGGCCTTCCCGGCAAGCTCCTCTTGCCGGGGTCTTGTTTCTTAACTTAAATACTTTGTTCTTGAATGGCTCCAAGGGAGCTAGTGTGGGCCTTGGTGGGCGCGGGGCGAGCCCCGCCACGGGGCGCTGCTACTGCCCGTGCACAAGTCGGGATACTAAGGTACCCCTACTTTAGTACACCGACAGGAGCCCCCGGGCCTGGGCCACACACGGTGCCGAGCGCTGTTGGGCCAGGCCCAAAACAGTGCACGGGCACATGCAGCCCACAGCGCGCCGTTTCCCACTCCGCATCTGCTGCATCCCTCCCTAACGGCACGCGTCGATTGCGGCGTCGTGGGAGAGATCGTGGCCTGTTTCTTTTAATGGGAAAATGCGGAATGTCCCCCACTTCCCCCTTAAAAGCAGAGGAAGCAAGGACAGTTTCCCCCCATTGCTTCATTGTGTCTTCAATCTCCAGAAACCCTCGCTGCTCTCCGCCTCCCCAAAGTTCGACAGAGAGCCAAGCTCCACCCTGTTTCCGCCGCCGCCTGCCTCTCCGGCACCGTCAACCCTTCTCTCCGTCCCCGCCATGGCCCCGAAGAGCAGCAAGGCGAAGAGCGATAAGTCCGACAAGGCGGCGAAGCTGGCAGCCATGCGGAAGAGGATTGTGGTCTTCCCGCCGAGGCCCGGCGCGAGGGAGCTGAGGGACAAGTATTACTTGTTCTGGGCGAGGGAGACGAAGGCTCACCCGCGCACTAGGGTCCTCCCCGCTGAAGCCATCGACATGTACCCGGGAGGTTACTACTACTTTGCTCTGTTCTTCCACTGCGGTCTTTGTCCTCCGTACTCTGAGTTTTTCTGCGATGTGATGAACACGTACGGATTCCACCTCCTAGATTTCACCCCGAATGCTGTCCTTACTATGGCCGTTTTCGCACATCTGTGCGAAAACTTTGTCGGGGTCCACCCCAACGTAGCTCTCTTCCGCCACTTCTTCACACCTAGAGTAGAGTCTGGATCCCCACTCTCCGGTGGTATCTCCTGGATCTTTAGGCTCGACAAGAAAGAAGCGTACTTGATTGGAGAGCTCCACGGCAAGTGGGAAGAGTGGAGGGCTGATTGGTGCTGGGTCATGGAAGATGGACCTCAGCAATTCACCTCGCCGCGCCGGACTGCAATAGTGCGCGGCAAGGATTGGAGTGACTTGGCCCCGGAGGACGATAAGCTGCAGATTGCCCTTACCAGGATCCTTCGCCTCCGGGCCGCCAACCTTACTGTAGGTCAGGTTGGGGCTGATTTCCTTCGACGCCGCATTGCTCCCCTGTAGGATAGGAAGAGGCCTGCCTGGGAGTTCGGCAATGCGGCTGACTGCATGAGGCTGCACCCCGGGCTGAATTATAACTTCACTATCTTGGAACTCAAGGGGATGATCCGCTCGATGTTCAAGCATGATCCCAAGCATCCGGAGTGGTTTACCCTGTCGAATGGAGTAGTTCCTCTTTGCAACAACTCTGCCCTTAGTGCCATCCGCGCGGCAATGCCTGAGTGCGATTCACACGGGGTTGTTCCCACCTGGCTGACGCCTTCAGTAGAGACCGTTCAATCTTTCTTTGACAACTTGGTTGAACGGCCGCGCAACCCCGATGAGAAAAAGGGTCTCACCCGCGCGACCACCGACCGGGATGTGGCATATATTGCCAACAGAATGGAGGAGACCGCCGCAGCTACGACCGCAGGTGAATTTGGGTACACAGTGGATGAAGCAGAAGCAGCGGACGCAGTGAGCCAAGCCGAGGAGGAGGAAATCCTCAAACTGCTGAGGCCCGCCGGGAAGCCTGCCGGGGAGCCTGCCGGGACGAGCGAGGCCGTCGGGCAGGGCACCGAGTCCAGTGAGCCCGCCGAGGAGGACGCCGAATCTGGCGATTCTGACGAAGACTCTGGCGGGTCACTAAACCTCGACGACGCCTCCTCATCCTCAGAGAACTCTCCGCCACCACCAAGTCCTCCACCACAGCCAAAGAAACGCCTCCACAAGGCCACTGAGACGGCGAGGCAGCCGGCATCTCGACAGCAGCCGCAGCGCCGCTCGACGCGTGCCACCACGACAAGCAAGGTCGTCAAGGAGGCGCCCCGCGCCCAAGCGACAAGCGGAGGGGGATCTTCCCGGAGCGGTTCTGGTGTTCCTTCCGCCCCTCGGTCCTCGGCGACGACCGGAGCGGGGTCTTCACAACCCACGGCTCCGGAGCCCGCCAAGCGCCCGAGGGAGCCTTCTCCTCCAGCTCCTCGCGCCGGGACGCGCGAGGCGGTGATACGTCTTAAACGTATCTACTTTTCCAAACACTTTTGATATTGTTTTGACCTCATTCTTGCATGATTTGGACTAAACTAACCCGGACTGACGCTGTTTTCAGCAGAGCTACCTGTATGGTTTATTTGTGTGCAGGAAAACGGATTTTTAAGCATCTCAGAAAAATCCACGAAAAATCACGAAAAATCCACGCACCCGAAGAAACCAAAGGCCAGAAGTGGGGCCAGAGGGGGGCCCCGGGGTGCCCAGGCGCCCTATGGGCGCGCCCCCCCCCCCCTGGGCCGCGCCGGGGGGGGGGCGCCTGGGTGGGGCCCACACCCCCTGGTGCCCTACTTTAGCCCGTATTTTTCCTCGCGATGCAGAAACCCCAGATCGGAAGTTCTTTCGCTGTTTTTCGTCGCGGAGCCGCCGCCACCCTCTGTTCTTCTTTGGGAGGACTAATCTGGAGGCTGATTTGGCCTCCGGAGAGGGGAGATCGTCGCCATCGTCATCATCATCACCACTCCATCATCCCTCCATGACTTCCCCCTTCATGTGTGAGTAATTCCCTTGCTGTAGGCGAAGGGGGTGGTAGGGATTGGATGAGTTAGATCATGTAATAGTTCGTCAGATTGTTGGGGGCATGTTGCCTATCATCTAGTATGGTGTTTATCATCTTTGCTACAACTTGTTATTCTTAATGCTTGACACTTAGGGCCCGAGTGCCATGATTTCAGATCTGAACCATATGTGTTTGCATGAATATATTTGTGTTCTTTATCCTATCTATGAGTTGTATGCACCTGTTACGGTTCGGAACCGGCGATCCCAAAAGTGACAGCTTGGGACACCAAAGGGGATGGCCCGTAGTTTGAGGATTACATGTATCCATTGAGTTCATTGCTTTGTTCCGGTGCTCTTTGACAGGAGCACCTTAATATCCATTAGTTCCTTTTGGCCCCGTTCGTAGCGGGATGGTAGGACAAAATATGTTGTGCAAGTTCTTATTGCAAGCACGTACAACTACCTACGGGATACATGCCTAATGTTTGATATTTGCCTAGATGATCATTACTTTTCCGTGTGCCGTGGCCCAAGTTAGAATCTATCTCATCCATGCAACGCCCAACCATCTATCTCCCTAGCCTACAGTATTTTAAACCTTGCTTGTCACTAGTTGCTACTTTTGCCATTTACTACTGCTATTTACTTTTGCTGTTTACTTTACTATTACTATCATCACTATTATATCACCGTTACCACTTATCTTTTGTTGCAAGTTAGTATATTTCAGGTGCGGTTGAATTGACAACTCAACTGTTAAAGCTTATAAATACTCTTTGGCTCCCCGTGTGTCGAATCAATAAATTGGGTTATTCTTACCGGCGAAGACTATCTCGATCCCTTACGGTTGAGGGTTATCAAGTACCGTTTTCTGGCGCCGTTGCCGGGGAGCATAGCAATATTTACAAGTCTACTTGAGGTATCCTACCTGTTGCACTTTATTCACTATGGGTAAGAAAGGTGACCCCAAGGTTCCGATCTTGCTATCCACTACAAGAAGAGGTACTGCTCTGAGCACTAGTGCTACTCTTGATTCACCTTCTGTTATGAGTAAGTTTGCCTCACCACCACCACATGATGCTCCTACTGAACCTGTTATTATGTCTGATACTCTTGATGATGCTTCTACTACTTTTGATGATGATATTAGTTCGCTTGGTTATGCTCTTGAGAAACAAATTACTGCTGCTGCTGAAAAATATGGAATTGAACTTCCTGTTACTCGCTACCCTATTGGTGAAACTTATGATTATCCTGATTTGAGTAAACTCCAGGAGAGGCTCCTTGATGATGATTACTATATACTTGATGAAGATTTATGCAGGGAACTGACAGAGTTTGCCGGCTCTGACCCTGAAACTATTAAGAAAATATTTGAAAAACACTCTTTGAAAAACAAAACCGTTCCTAATCCTGAGTTTGCTACATCTCCTATATGCATTGATGATCCTGATTTTGATTTCTCTGTTGATCTTTCACTTATACCTATGGTTGAAGCTGACCCCTTTTATGGCAGAGAAAATGATGATGCTATTGCACACCTGACTAAACTCGGTGAGTTAGGTAGCCTGTTTACCACAGATGAAAAGATACGCTACTTTTATGTGACCAAGCTTCTTTCTTTCTCCTTGAAGGAGGGTGCTAAAGCATGGTATGATTCACTTCCATGCGGTTCTATTAAGAGTCCTCAGGACTTAGCTCACTCTTTTGTTGATAAGTACTTTCTTGCTCATATGCAACATGCTGCTTTACAAAGAATTTATAACTTTAAACTGTTGCTGGATGAGTCCCTCCCTAAAGCTTGGGGGAGGTACTGCGGTTTGATTCGGGCTAGACCAGGACATAAAATTCCTAAGAATGAATTAATTGATATATTCTATGCTGGTCTAACTGATGAATCTAGGTCCTATTTGGACAGTTGTGTTGGTTGTGTTTTCAGGAAAAGAACACCGGACGATGCGGAAGACTTAATGGGCAGGATTGCCAAAAACCATGAAGATTGATCCGTCCCTGAACCACCTCCACCAACAAAGAAGAGGGGCATGTTTGTTCTAAGCCCCGAGGATATGCGAGAAGCAAAGAAGTCTATTAAAGAGAAAGGTATTAAAGCTGAAGACGTGAAGAATCTACCCCCTATTGAGAAGCTGTGTGAGCCTACCACTCACCCTCCTATGGTAGAGGTACACTCTCTTTTAGATTTCGACGCAAGTGACATCCCTCATGGTAAACCTCCTGATCAATGTTTATATGAGTTTGATAATTTTATTATGAAACAGAATCATTTTAATGAGAGGACAGAAAGTCAGTTGCATGATAATTCCCTTGCTATCAAAAAGTTGCTTGGTGTTTTAGATAGAACAGTTAATGATGTTCAATGTCTTGTGAAGCATTTTCATATGGTTCAAACTCAGCTTGATCAAATTTCCAATGTGCAAAGAGATTTGCTTGCTAACAATGCCAAACAAGATAAATTGCAGGCTTTTGGGATTAAGACCCGAGGAGGAACTAGTACTCAAGATCCTCTTTATCCAGAGGGACATCCGAAGAGAATCGAGCAAGATTCTCAAATGCAGGAAGAAGAAATTGTTGTCTCTCCAAATAAGAAGAAGAAACATAAAGAGACTGACAATTCTAATGATCCTATTGCAGATGAAGAGCCAGCTATTGATCCCAACAGTGTATCTATTTCTGATGCTGAGACTGAAGACGGTGCTGAACCTGAAGGTAATAATAATGAGAAGAATGATCCGCCTGAAGTTCGAGAAGAAGAAGCACCTGACAAACGTAAGAAGTACACTAAAGAAGACTTCATCGCAAGAAAACATGGGAAGGAGAAAGAACCATGGGTACAGAAACCCATGCCCTTTCCAGGTAAGTCCATCAAATCTAAAGAAGAAGAGCATTATAATAAGTTTTGTGAATGGATTAAACCTCTTTTTCTTCAAATCCCTTTGACTGATGCTATTAAGTTACTTCCTAATTCAAAATATATGAAAGATATTGTCACTAACAAAAGGAAAGTTCCTAATGATGCAATATCTACTATGCTTGCTAACTATTCTTTCACTGGAAAGATTCCTGAGAAGCTCGGTGATCCACGTATACCCACCATTCCTTGCTCCATAAAGAATAATTATGTCAAAACTGCTTTATGTGATCTTGGAGCGGGAGTGAGTGTTATGATTCTCTCTCTTTACGAGAGGCTTTGTTTAGAGAAACTAATTCCTACAGATATCTCCCTTCAGATGGCTGACAAGTCAACTGCTGTTCCGATAGGTATTTGTGAGGATGTTCCAGTTGAAGTTGCTAATTGTTTAATTCTTACTGATTTTGTTGTGCTTGACATGCCCGAGGATGGGAGCATGTCCATTATTCTTGGTAGACCTTTCCTTAACACCGCAGGTGCTATTATTGATTGCAACAAAGGGAAGGTTACCTTTCATGTAAATGATAAAGAACACACGGTATTTTTTCCGAAGAAGACCGACAGGAGGCATGCCCTCAACTCTATAGAGAATATCGAGACCGTGAAAATTGGAGAATGGGACTGTCCACTACATGTGCCTCACAAATACAAAACTATCATGGTAGGGACAATGTCCATCAAGGTAAAAGTTCAGTGATTACTTCGTAGGAGGTGAGACTTTTTGCTCTATATACCGCTTGTTTGTTGGTAAGACTTGATCAACCTTACTAGTGAACGTGTTTTATATGGATAAAAAGTTGAGCTTGCTATGTTTTTATTTGTTTTTAGTGTTGTCCTACTTGCTGTACCAAGTATCTATGTTTTTGAAGCTTCACAATACTACTAACTACTTCAAGTTTTCAGAGAGTTTCGCAGCTTTTTCGAACTTCGAAAAATTTTCAACAGTGAAGTTTTCAGAAAAATTCCAGAAAAATTATATTAAAAATTTCCACAACGGGAGAGACCCGGAAAGTCCTGGGGCCAGCCAGGGGGGGCCACCAGTGGCCCAGGCGGCCAGCTGGCGCGGCCCAGACCCTGGCCGCGCCCACAGGGCGCCTGGGGCCCACGGGACCCCCTCTAGGTACTTCTTCTTCACCTCTCTCTCTCTTTTTCCAGAAACCCGAGTTCTGGTCTTGTTCTTGCTGTTCTTGCTGTTCTTGGGGGCGATTCTTCGATCTCTCTCTACAGCCCATCATTTGAGCTGAAATTTTGAGCAAATACTCCCTGGTATGTGACTCCTCCACCCCTCCTATTAGATTTTTGATTGGTGGCCTCATTTGTGAGTATTTAGTAGTTCTTGGTGTTGTAGAGATGAGCTTGCATGCATGTGTAGAAAGTTGTTTTCCAAGTTTTGATGCAAGTTTATGCCTTGGGCAAGTGAGTTGAGTAGTTTGCCTTAGCTCACTTTGTTTTAATCCTCGTTTTTGTAAATTGTAAATTTTTTTCAGAAATGAGTTTGTTAGGAAGGGCAAAAGGATGGCTTGAGAAGAGGAGGCCCGCACACTCCGATCGAGTCACTAGAGCCGCAGCTTCACCATCGACTGCTAGGGTGAGCTATAATGAAGATCATGTGCCCCTGGAGTTGTTGGAAGACACAAGTCCAGCACGTGCGATGACATTTCCATGTGATGAATTCATGGAAGCTACGGGAATCAAGGATGAGTTTTATAATCTTTGTGCTAATGCAGGTTTGACACGACTCGTCATGAGCCGTGTTACTCAGTATCAGAAACTCACCTTCGGTTTCATTAACAGTTTTAGATATAATCCTGATTCAGGTGCTATTGAGTTTAAAATTTATAATGATCTTATCACCATGACTCTGGGAAATTTTTGTGAAGTAATAGGTGTGCCAAACGTTGGGAGGACGGCAAGGATGGCCACTCAGCCCTCCGAGCTGAAAACCGTCATCAACTCTCTCTGCAGCATGGGTACGAGGGATATTCATCGGTCGAAGATCTCCAGTATCTTGTTTCCTCACCTCAGGTATTTTGCATATTATATTGCTAGAGGGGTGTTAGCTCGTGACAACACGAGCAGCATTTCTGCTTCGGATATTGCTATCATGGCAGCAGCCCTCTCAGGGAGGTCTGATTATAACATTGGTACCTTAATTGCTCGACGCCTTGCTATGAACGGTAACAAGGGGGACTTATATGGTGGCATTTATGCCACGCTTATCTTAGAGCATCTTGGAGGCACCCCACACCCTGATGATACTCCTTTTACTTATTTAAGCTTTGATCTTGCTGCTATGAAAAGGCATAAGTTTGTTACCATGGGTTCTGAGCTTGATAACCTTGTTTATATCTTGCGTTTCGGAACTACCGCGGAACGCGAGATCCATCTACCTGCACCTCTTTTGTTTGATTTTTCTCGCAGGAACGGATGGTCCTTTGATGTTGTCCAGTTCGATGAGTTCATGGTCCAGCATCAGTTCCATAACCCCATGGAGGGGGTTGTGCCCGACGAGGAGACGCACGGTGAGATACCACATTTTCAGGATGAGACCGCCACCGAGTTTGGTGAAGGGTCTTCCTCTGTTTGGCGCTCGGAACCTTCCTCGTGGGAGACTCCGAGGAGTTCGGTGTATGCTCCATCATCCTTCTACGACCCTTGGTCTCACCACCATACCCCTGGAGCAGGAGGCTCCTGGGGGCAGTATCTGCTACCAACTTAGGCCAAAAGCCTAAGCTTGGGGGAGTACGTGCCCTTCTCACTTTTCCATTGTATTATCCATTTTATTCGCTTTGATCTTTTCAAAGTTTTTGCCCATTCTTCTTTATTCCTCTATTTGCAAAAACAACAAAAAGATTTTCTCTTTCTTTTGCTTTTTATTCAACTTTTGAAAAACCCAAAAAGATTTCCTTTCTCTCTTTAGTCTGCTTTGTTTTCAGAGATCAGCTCGAGTCTGTGATGGCATTTGATTATATTTCCTACGTTCGATCGTGCAAGTGACAAGTAGTAATGACGAAGATCGACTGAAAGGAAGCAACAAGGAAGACCGATATGAACTCTTATTGTTTCTACTTTTGTACATATGCCTGTACTTATGATCTAGAGACCAGCTTGTAGCGACATAGTGCTATGTTTACAATGCTCTTCCAGTGGTTCATGCTTTCCTTGTGGCTAGTCTCGAATAACTAGAGTATACAATGTGTTATTGAAATGATCTACATGCATTGCACTGTTCATAGTCTGGTATACTAAGGTGGTATTTTCCCTTTAGAGAATTTTTGGATTGACTTGGCACATGCTTACACATGTTTAAGACTAAAAAGTCTACTTTGCCTTGATGATCTTTGAGTTTTAGAATAGTTATATCACTTTCATGCCCGATTCAATGTTGCTTTGTCGCTCTGCATGATTATGACCGTTATTGCTCTCTAGTTGGTCGCTTCCCAGTCTTTTTCTAAACCTCCACCCGTACTAAGCGGAATGACTGCTTGTGCATCCAAGCCTTTAAACCTGTTATGCCATATGAGTCCACTATACCTTCCTATACATGGTATTTACCTGCCATTCCTAACGAAGACTTTCATGTACTATCTCGAAATGATTCAAAAGCATTTCCCTTTTTGTGCCTATGTTTTAGCTCATGAGGAAGTAGTAGTTAATTCATAATCTTTTTAAGTTGGACAAGTTTCACCCCTGGATTGCATGCATAATTTGCAAACCCCTAATATGAAAAGGAACTGGCATTGAGTGCGCCCGGCTCGAAAAGATAATATAACAAACAAACCCTCCTTCACGCTTTGTTCATGAGAAATCGGAAAACTTTGGCAGTGATAAACAAAGGAGATTAAGAGGATGTGATCGTCCTCATGCGGGAGCCGTTCCTCGAGACTTGTCTAGCTTAAAAGGTGATTGAGTTATCTGCTAGCATTCGTTGACGAAATATGCACCTCTCAAAAACATATTTACTTCTATTTTTAAAACTAAGAGCTCTGGAACATGTTTAGTTTTTGTTTCCGATCACGGGTTTTCAACTTTGCCAATAAAAGCCACGGTTCGAGAGTCTCATCTTCTTTCTTCAAAGCACTGACTAGGAGAGCATAATTGTCATTCTGAGTGTAATGTGAATTGTCCCAAAGTATTACATTGTCTTCTGCATACTTGTGATATGATTTATTCTGAAATGCTTAGCTCTAGTCTCCTTTAAAACTCTGGAGGAGTCTCTGCATTTATGTTTTGCTTCACTCATGGAGGCTAGCGAGATACCACCTTAATATGCTCAAGCTATGTGCAATGTGATCTTGTCTTGATTCTCAGTAATATATTATTTACTCCTAAGTATTTGTGACTGGTCACTTGAAAGAAGGATTGCTCCTTGCAATGTTCTCATAAGTACTGTTTCAATACTTGCTAAACTCTCTTCGTAGTACATGCTTATATACATCTAATGAAGCAAAAGAGTTTGTCAAAGTTTTCTTTGTCGCGTCCAGTTCGTTGAACTGAATTGCTTGAGGACAAGCAATATGCTAAGCTTGGGGGAGTTGATACGTCTCAAACGTATCTACTTTTCCAAACACTTTTGATATTGTTTTGACCTCATTCTTGCATGATTTGGACTAAACTAACCCGGACTGACGCTGTTTTCAGCAGAGCTGCCTGTATGGTTTATTTGTGTGCAGGAAAACGGATTTTTAAGCATCTCAGAAAAATCCACAAAAAATCCACGCACCCAAAGAAACCAAATGCCAGAAGTGGGGCCAGAGGGGGCCAGGGGGTGCCCAGGCGCCCTGTGGGCGCGCACCCCTTGGGCCGCGCCGGGGGGGCGCATGGGTGGGGCCCACACCCCCTGGTGCCCTACTTTAGCCCGTATTTTTCCTCGCGATGCAGAAACCCCAGATCGGAAGTTCTTTCGCTGTTTTCCGTCGCGGAGCCACCGCCACTCTCTATTCTTCTTCGGGAGGACTAATCTGGAGGCCTGGCCTCCGGAGAGGGGAGATCGTCGCCATCGTCATCATCATCACCACTCCATCATCCCTCCATGACTTCCCCCTTCATGTGTGAGTAATTCCCTTGCTGTAGGCGAAGGGGATGGTAGGGATTGGATGAGTTAGATCATGTAATAGTTCGTCAGATTGTTGGGGGCATGTTGCCTATCATCTAGTATGGTGTTTATCATCTTTCCTACAACTTGTTATTATTAATGCTTGACACTTAGGGCCCGAGTGCCATGATTTCAGATCTGAACCATATGTGTTTGCATGAATATATTTGTGTTCTTGATCCTATCTATGAGTTGTATGCACCTGTTATGGTTCGGAACCGGCGATCCCAAAAGTGACAGCTTGGGACACCAAAGGGGATGGCCCGTAGTTTGAGGATTACATGTATCCATTGAGTTCATTGCTTTGTTCCGCTGCTCTTTGACAGGAGCACCTTAATATCCATTAGTTCCTTTTGGCCCCGTTCGTAGCGGGATGGTAGGACAAAAGATGTTGTGCAAGTTCTTATTGCAAGCACGTACAACTTCCTACCGGATACATGCCTAATGTTTGATATTTGCCTAGATGATCATTACTTTTCCGTGTGCCATGCCCCAAGTTAGAATCTATCTCATCCATGCAACACCCAACCATCAATCTCCCTA
The DNA here is from genome assembly GCA_902687465.1 of Secale cereale. NCBI lineage: Eukaryota > Viridiplantae > Streptophyta > Magnoliopsida > Poales > Poaceae > Secale > Secale cereale. The sequence goes on from LR738714.1 coordinate 797,926,239, forward strand.
GCCTACAGTATTTTAAACCTTGCTTGTCACTAGTTGCTACTTTTGCCATTTACTACTGCTATTTACTTTTGCTGTTTACTTTACTATTACTATCATCACTATCATATCACTGTTACCTCTTATCTTTTGTTGCAAGTTAGTATATTTCAGGTGCGGTTGAATTGACAACTCAACTGTTAAAGCTTATAAATACTCTTTGGCTCCCCGTGTGTCGAATCAATAAATTGGGTTATTCTTACCCGCGAAGACTATCTCGATCCCTTACGTTTGAGGGTTATCAGGTGGACTACGACTTCTCTGCCCTTAGTTCCGATGAGGAGGAGGAAGAGTAAGCATCTGCAATCCTTATTTCCTTTGTTTTTTCGATGTTCTTGTCTTGAATTCTTTTTGCCTGACTTTTATAGCGTTTGGGTTCCAGGACCCTGGCCCAGAGAGTTGCGAAGAGGGCCAAGATTCTGGTGGTTGACCTCGAGGACGACGAGCCTGTCGCAGCGGCGGGTGATGTGCCAGCGACAAGCTTGCCGGACCAGCCTGCTGCTCCTGAGAGCAGCCCCCAGCGCAGCCCCCAACGTAAGTCTTCTTTTCACTTCTCTGCTTATCGGGCACGCTGGAGTTTCCTATTCTTGCTAAATGCGTTGTTTGCTTGTTGACTTGTGCATAAGTGAAGCCGCAGCCGCAGGAGCATCAAGAGACTCCTCCCGACGAGCCGCTTGCCCCACCATCCCCGCCAAGGAGGAGCTCCCCGGCGAGGGAGGGTGCTCCGCCAAGGGCGGGTACTCCGCCAAGGGCGAGTACCCCGCCAAGAGCGAGCACCCCGACAAGGGTGGACACCCCGCCAAGGGAAGGGGCCAGCGGCCCTCCGTCGGCGGGGGCCACTACCACGCCGCCAAGGGAGAACTCCCCGGCGAGGGACCCCGTTACTGAAGAGGCCCGCGAAGGTAACCCTTGCATTCTCCTTTTCTCGAATTCTTCTTTTTTGGATAGTTGCTTGACGATCCTTACTTTCTTTTTCTTCTGTCAGATCCGCCCGCCCCGGAGCCGATGGAGACAGAGGCCACCGCCGAGGAGGACGTGTGTGGCAATGCTGGCGACGCCACCACCGCTGAAGGAATGGCCGGCGCTGACGAGCCAGCCGCCGAGGAGACCGCCCCGACCGCTGACGCGGCAGCTGGGGAAGGGACCGGCGACCGCACTGCTGGCCCTGAGGCCGCAGGAGCGCCGGACGCTGCGCCGGCCGCCGACCCTTCTGTCCCCGCGGCTGGGTCGGGTGTCTATCTGGAGGCCGCCAACGGGGTTTTCATCCAAGTCCCATGGGCGTCCTCATCATGGGAGCCCGGGGAGGGGGAGAGCTTCGACGGAGAAGTCCTCGCCTCCGCCGAGCTGAGGGTTGTCGACGTGCCCGGCAGCAGCAGTGAGCCCGAAGAGGAGCAGCTCCTGCGCCGGCTGCTGGCCTTGTACCGGGCTAGGCAGGCCAAGCTGGAGTCCCGAGAGGCTCTGGCTGCCAAGGCCAGTGTCGACTTGGAGAAGCGCGCCGCCGAGCTCCACGCCGCCAACCAAGCGGCCCTCCGGAACTTGGCGGAGGAGCGGGAGGAGCTTGCCGGAGCGCACCAGGCGTTCCTCCTCGAGAAGGCCGAGGTCGAGGAACAGCAGCGACTGGCCGCCGAGGATCTGTCTCGGCGGGAGGGAGAGCTCAATCAGCGGAAGGTCGACCTCGATAGCCACGAGGACGACCTCTCCGCGCGCGAGCAGTCCATTGGCGGGGCTCTGCAGGAGGCGAGGGACGCCGCCGCTGCCGCAGAGACCGTCAAGAGGGACCTGGAGGCAAGGGTGGCGCAGTTGGAGACGGGCTTGAAGACGAGCGAGGATAGGGTTGCCGCGCTCAACTTGGCGCGGGAGAAAGACGCCCACACCAACTCGGAGCTGCAAGTCCGCCTCTCCGAGAAGGGCAAGGAGCTCAATGATGCCAAGGATTCCATTGCAGATTTGGAGCTGAAGGTTTCCACCCTCACCGACTTACTTGACGCCGCCCGGGACCGCGAAACGAAGCTGAAGGATGATCTCTGTGCCGAGAGGGCCCTGCTGGACAGCGCCGCCGTCTCGCAAAACAACTTCCAGCGGATGGTGGAGTAGTGGACCGAGGAGCTCGTCGCCTCCGCCGTCAACATCGACAAGGAGATGGTGGCGTTGGGGACGGAGCACCTTGCGTACTCCCCCGACGAGAGCCTCCCCCACAGCGCCAAGCTAAGCTTGTTCTTCAGGGGAGTGGCGCCAGCCCTCGCGCAGCTACGGGAAAGGGTCCCCTTGCAGCTGGCGAACGAGGCGCGTAGGCTCTGCACGGGTACCATGGAGCACGTGTTGTCGAAGATCGTCTACCGCAACCCCGGGATCAACCTCGACAACGTCCTCCGGACCCTGCCGCCTGAAGCTGACCAGGAGGCGTTGAAGGCGCGCATTGCCCACATCGTGGCCAAGGTGGGCAAGATCAAGTGGGTTGACGGTGACCATGCAGACTAGGTAGTTTTCTTTCTGCTTCCCTTGCCGCTGCCAATTAAGTCATAGACAGTAGTTCGTTAGAACAGCGGCAAGTCTTTTTGTAATATAACTTTATTTTGGATAGTCAATGCAGTGTTATCCCCCTTGCTTGGTTCCTTCACTTTGTATGCTTTCCACCCTACGATTTTTAGGGAACTTGCCGGCAAAGGAACCCTTGCCGCAAGCGCTGAGTGCGGAACTCTTAGCAGCCTGCCGGCAATGCCCTTGCCGGCAAGAAACCTTGCCGCAGCTAGTCGCATCACACTTAGATTGTTGAGGGAACTCGAAAACGAAGTAAGGGCGCGACACTTGTCGCAGCTCTCTTAAGCCGTTGAGCGTGCTCGAAACAAATTAAGGCTGCGGCTAGCCACGGGTAGGTTCCTCGGCGCACAAGTTTTCCATACAAAGTGTGGTCGTTCAAGGAGGATAACTAAGAATTTGAAATTTTGAATGCTCAAACTTTGGCAACTTATCTTTTGCGTGTTGTATGCTTTCCGGCCAGGCTTTTCTTCCTTAAACATAACTTGGTCCATACCACTGTCTCCTCCCCTC
>LR738714.1:797929436-797997218 GCA_902687465.1 Secale cereale
CCCCCCGGAAAACTTGTGCGCGAGGAACTCTTCTTCTGCTTGAGAGAAAAAAGGAAAAGGGGAGGAAATATGGATATGGAGCCTTGCGGCATGTTACTGCTTACCGGGTGTGTGCGCTGCACAAAGTGTCAGATGATACATGCAAGTAAAAAGAAAGGCATGAAATGACAAATGGTGCAAAGCTCAAAAGTTTTACTGATGCACGGGGTCTGCGCCCGGCTTTGTACAAAGGTTTACATGCAACAGTGGCAAGACTTGTACAAAAGGTGGTTGCCGGAGCCGATCACGGCAACCGCGCCTCATGGGTGAAACTTGCGAAGATGCTCAATGTTCCAGGAGTTGCTCACCGGTAAGCCTTCTTCGGTCTCAAGGCGGACAGCGCCTCGCCTTGTGACTTGTCTCACCCGATAAGGGCCTTCCCACTTTGGTGTCAACTTGTTGGAATTCTTGGCGGACTGAACGCACCAAAGAACAAGGTCGCCTTCCTCGGGACTCCTGGCCTTGACTTTGCGGCTATGATAGCGACGCAAAGCTTGCTGGTATCGAGTAGCTCGTACAGCAGCCTGGAGACGGTCCTCCTCGAGGAGCAGTGCGTCATCTTGTCGCAGCTGCTCTTGCTCGAGCTCGTCGTAAGCGAGCACTCGAGGAGACCCGTATACGAGTTCCGTGGGGAGAACTTCCTCTGCTCCATAGACAAGAGCAAAGGATGTCTGTCTGGTAGCTCGATTTGGTGTCGTCCTGATTGACCAAAGAGCCGCCGGCAACTCCTCGATCCAGTTTCTTCCGCATTTGTGCAGCCTGTCGAAAGTTCTTGTCTTGAGCCCGCGCAGCACTTCAGCATTGGCCCTCTCCGCTTGACCGTTGCTCCTCGGGTGAGCAACAGAAGCGAAGCAGACCTTGGCGCCAAGGTCTTGGACGTACTGCATGAAGGTGAGACTTGTGAACTGTGTGCCGTTGTCGGTGATGATCCTGTTAGGGATTCCGAAACGGCAAACGATCGATCTGAAGAACTTGACTGCTGACTGTGCGGTCACCTTTCTCACTGGTTCCACTTCCGGCCACTTTGTGAACTTGTCGATTGCGACATACAAGTACTCAAAGCCCCCGACAGCGCGGGGAAAGGGGCCGAGGATGTCGAGCCCCCAGACCGAGAAGGGCCAGGACAAAGGGATTGTCTGGAGAGCTTGATCTGGCTGATGTATTTGCTTGGCATGGAACTGGCACGCTTCACACTTGGTTACTTGTGCAATTGAATCTTGGAGGGCTTCTGGCCAAAAGAAACCTTGCCGGAATGCCTTCCCGGCAAGAGCTCTTGCGCCAATGTGGTGGCCACATATGCCTCCATGTATTTCTGCCAACAGCTTCTGTCCATCTTCTCGAGAAATGCACTTCAATCTGACACCATTGAGTCTTCTTCTGTACAGTTCATTGCCAAGGAACTGGTACATACTTGACAGCCTGGTTATTCTCTCTATCTCTTCTGGTTCTTCGGGAAGTTCTCCAGTTTGAAGAAAACGGACAATTTGATGTGCCCATGCTGGAGCTTGAGGCTCAACAACAAGGACTAAAGGCATCAGTGCTACTGCGGGAACGTTAGCTTCTACGGCAAAGACTTGCGGCTCTGCCGGAGCTTGACGTCCCCCGGCAAGCCTGCCGGGGCAAGACTTGTCGGGAACGCCTGCTTCAACTGTACAAACCCTGGGGCTTGCAGGAGCAGACTGTTCCTCAGCAATTTGGTCGTTGATCTTGGGGACCTTGGCAGCGGCTTCAGGAAGATCCGCCGGCAAGTAGTCGCCGGAGACCAACTTTCTCTTCTTGCTTTGCCCAACTGATGGTGTAACGGATGGTTGAGTTAGCTTGAGCATGAAGGTCCCTGGTTCCACAGGTAACTTCAATGCAGCACACTTTGACAGGCCGTCTGCAATATCATTCTGAGCTCTTGGAACGTGCTCCATCTGCAGGCCTTCAAAGTGTTCTTCAAGCTTCCTCACTTCATCGACATAGGCTTCCATCAAAGGACTCTGGTAGCTCTTGTTTACTTGTTGGACCACCAACTGTGCATCTCCCCGCACAATCAGCTTCTTGATCCCAAGTTCGGCAGCAATTCTGAGGCCGGCAAGCAACCCTTGATACTCAGCAGTATTGTTTGTTGCTTGTTCCTTGGGAAAGTGCATTTGGACAACGTACTTGAGGTGCTCCCCGGTGGGTGCGACAAGCAGCACACCAGCACCGGCGCCTTGCAGCGAGAAGGCACCATCGAAGTACATTATCCATTCGTTGCTTGCTTCTTGGACGGGGATGTTTGTCTCTGGAACTTCTTCGTCTGGTGTTGGTGTCCATTCTGCTATGAACTCTGCCAATGCTCAGCTCTGGATAGTTGAAGTACTCTCAAATTTAAGACCGAAGCTTGACAGCTCTAGTGCCCACTCGACAATCCTTCCTGTTGCTTCCGGATTTTGCAATATCCTTTTCAACGGAAAGCGAGTGACCACCGTTATCTCGTGTGCTTGGAAGTAATGGCGCAGCTTTCTCGAGGCCATGAGGAGGCCGAAAAGCAGCTTCTGCACCCCAGAGTATCTTGACCTAGTCCCCCTGCAGGAGGGAACTAACAAAATAGACTTGGCGCTGCACCACCTTCTTTCGCACTTCTTCTTGTGTCTGCGCAGACTCATCCTTGTCGGAGCCAGAGCTTGTCGGGGGAGCCCCCTGCTTGTCGCTGGAGGTTCTTGCCGGGGCTGTGGGCTCTTCCTCTGCCTCCCTTTCCGCTACCAATGCAGCACTAACCACTTGATTGGTTGCTGCTAAGTATAGCAGCAACTTCTCTTGTGGCCTAGGCGCGACAAGTATTGGAGTAGAGGACAGGTATCCTTTCAAGTCTTGCAGCGCTGCCTCCGCTTCCGGAGTCCACTTCATTGGACTTGCCTTTTTCAAGATTATGAAAAACGGCAGAGTGTGTTCTGCAGACTTAGAAATGAACCTGCTGAGGGCAGCCACACAACCTGCAAGCCTCCGTACATCCTTGACGCGCTTCGGGGCTTCGATTTGCTCCATGGCTTTGATCTTGTCGGGATTAGCTTCAATCCCCCTCTGGGACACAAAGAACCCGAGAAGCTTGCCGGAGGGGACTCCGAAGACGCACTTCTCGGGGTTCAGCTTGAGTTGTATCTTGCGCAGATTTGCAAAAGTCTCATCCAGGTCTTGGATCAGGGTATCCTTGTCCTTGCTCTTGACCACTATGTCATCCATGTAAGCTTCTACATTTCTTTGTATCTGTGGCTCGAAAGCAGTGTGGACTACCCTTGCAAACGTTGAGCCCGCATTCTTCAATCCAAAGGGCATACGTATGAAACAGTAAGTGCCACATGGAGTAATGAATGCGGTCTTCTCTTCATCTTCCTCAGCCATGAATATCTGGTGGTATCCGGAGTATGCATCAAGAAATGAAAGCAACTCACATCCAGCCGTGGAGTCAACGATCTGGTCAATGCGCGGCAAGGGAAACGGATCCTTGGGACAAGCTTTATTCACATCCGTGAAGTCTATACAAAGTCTCCATTTCCCATTAGCTTTGCGCACGACAACTGGATTGACCAGCCACGTGGGATGAAGTACACCTCTAACAAGGCCTGCTGCTTCCAACTTCTTGATCTCTTCGGCAATGAACTCTTGGCGCTCCACCGCTTGCTTCCTGACCTTCTGCTTGACGGGCCGCGCATGAGGACAAACGGCAAGCTTATGCTCAATTACCTTCCTGGGAACACCGGGGATGTCAGACGGTTGCCATGCAAACACGTCCACATTCGCCCGCAGGAAAGCAATGAGCGCGCTTTCCTATTTAGGATCAAGTGTAGCACTGATGGTGAAGGTACCACCAGTGCCGTCCTCCTTGGCGGACACCTTCTTGGTTGCCGGTGGAGCTGCCATTCCTTTCTTGCACTTGCCGGTGGAGCTCGATGGTGCGTCCTCGACGGCAGCGCAGCACTCCGAAGAGGTGCGTTTGCCGGAGTGGGCCCCAGAGCTCTTGCCGGACTTGGTCTTGTTCTTCCCCCCGGGAGCTTCAGCGGCAAGTGTCTTGCTGTCTGCCGCGGCTGCTGCATCCCGGTAGATCTTGTCGGCGCAGATAAGCGCGTCCTTCTTGTCGCCGGGGACAGAGATGACTCTTATTGGCCCTGGCATCTTGAGCATGTTGTATGCGTAGTGAGAGGCTGCCATGAACTTGGCGAGCGCCGGACGGCCAAGTATCCCATTGTACGGCAATGGGATATCGGCGACGTCAAAGGTGATCCTCTCAGTCCTGAAGTTTAGCTCTCCGCCAAAGGTCACTGGCAGTGTTATCTTCCCCTTTGGCTTGCTCCTTCCCGGGTTGATTCCTTGGAACGTCCCGGTCTCCTCGAGCTCGCTGTCGGGGATCTGCAGCTTCCGGATCACAGCGGAGGAGATCAAGTTGAGGCCGGCCCCGCCGTCAACCAACATCTTGGTGACCTTGAGGTTGCGGATGGTTGGTGATACCAACATTGGCAAGCACCCGACCGCAGTTGTGCGGTCAGGGTGGTCCTCAAGGTCGAAGATGATGGGCGTGCTGGACCACTTCAAAAGTTTGCGCAACTCGACGGGTGGCTCCGCTGCATTCACTTCCCGCACCCATTGCTTGAGTTGGCGGTGGGAAGTGTGCAGAGAGGCACCTCCATCGACGCACAGAACTTCTGTGGACTTCTGGAACTCCTGCTCGCTGTTGTCTCCGTCATCCATGTCCTCGTTGTCCTCTTCGTCCTCGTCCTTGTCGTGGCCGCGGGGAGGTCTATCTCCTTGCCGCTGCTTGGCTTTGCCGCGGCGTCCTCCCCGGCCATTGAATTGCCGCTTCTTGCCGGACTCCCCTCCGCCTCCTTGGGCCTTCTCCTTGTCGCGACGCTCGTATTCAGCCTTCTGCTGTTCTACGAGGTACTCTACCCTCTTGCAGTTCTGGAGATCGTGGCCCTTGGTGCGGTGGATCTTGCAGTACTGCTTGTCGGAGCCGTCCTGCTTGTCGGCTGCTGCTACAGGGGTGGCCTCCTTGCCGGAGCCACCAGCCTGTGTCTTCTTGCCAGCAGCCTCCTTGCCGGACTGCTCGACAACCAATACCTCCTTGTTCTTCTTCTTCTTATTGTTCCGCCGCCGGCCTTTCCTTGCTGGGGCGGCATCCTCGCTGTCCGTTCCCCCTGCTCCAGCATCCTCTCCGGGGAGTGTCCTCCCCTCTTCAGCGCGCGCACACTTGTCAGCCAGAGCGTAAAGCTCGCTGACGTCCCTGATCTTGGTCATCGCCATCTCCTCCCTCATCCGGCGGTTACGCACGTTCTGGTGGAACGCGCTGATAACCGCGGCAGGGTGTACGTCCGGGATGTTGTGCTGGACGTGGCTGAACCTCTGGATGTATTTCCGCAGGGACTCTCCCTCCTTCTGGGCTAGAATGTGAAGGTCGCTCTCCTGGCCATGGGGCTTGTGGCTGCCCGTGAAGGCGCCGACAAATTGGTGGCACAGGTCTGCCCAAGAAGAGATGGAGTTCTCCGGCAAGTGCATCAGCCAGGATCTGACATTGGGCTTGAGCACAAGCGGAAAGTAGTTTGCTAGAATCTTCTCATCCCGTCCCCCTGCAGCCTGCACCGCAATGGTGTAGATGCTAAGGAACTCTGAGGGATGAGACTTGCCGTCGTACTTCTCGGGTACGTCGGGCTTGAAGTTCTTCATGCTGGGCCACTGGACTTGCCGCAGCTCAAGGGTGAACGCAGGGCAACCTGCCGCATACGGCAAGTCGCCTGGTTCACCGGGCGCGTGCATGTCGACAGCGGTCCCAGTGCGCTGGTCGGACTGTCGTCGCGCTTCTCTTCGACGCTCGATGCGAGTTCGAGCGTATTCTTGCCGCCTGTCGTCGAGGACTTGGCGCTGATCGTGGCGAGCTCGCGGGCCCGACGACGCCGTGGAGTCGTCGTCGACGTTGATCTGGCGAGCCGGTGATTTCTGCTTCCGCGGCGGGGAGTGCACGGTAGTGGCACCCCCGGCGGTCTTGTCTCCATCGGCCTTCGCTTGGCTGACCTGCCGCAGCCGTGATGTTGCCAGCTGCTGCGGCGTGTCATTGTTGGCGAAGGCGACGAGGCTTTGGATTGTAGCCCTCCAGTCTTCGGCCTTGTCTGCCGCCGGAGGGAAGTCGAGGAGTAGCCGAGCCCTAGCTAGGGCTTCTGCTGGGGAGGAGGGAAGCGGTGGCGAGCGGTGCGAGGAGCGAGATATGCTCGGACTTCTAACAGCGTTAGAAGGAGCAGGGTCTCGCCCCGGCGACCGCGCCTTGCTCGTGCCGATGCGTTGGCCTCCCGCGACCCGCCGGCCTGGCGCGTCCCAGCAAGCGTATGGTACCCCCGGTACCACGTCGTTGCTGGTCCGGCACCTCCTGAGAGGGACGTGGCGCGTGCACGGACGCCGAGGTTTTGGAGTGGGCTCGGTCGTCCGTCTTGTCCTTGGACTTGGCGGCGCCGTGAGTCTCCCCACCGGCGTCCACCCTTCCGCCAGCGTCTACCCCACCAACGGTTGGTTCTGGTGGTGGTGGGATCGACGCGGACGGGCCTCCAACCTCCGAAACCTTCTTCTTCGGAGGCATGCTGATGTAGTCGATGAAGCTCGCGAAGTTGGTGAAGCTGCTGAAGGTTGCGCCCGCGTGAGTCCCGGATCAGGTTCGCACAACCTCGACGCCCCCCTACCTGGCGCGCCAAAGATGTCGGGGAAACTGGTCACCCACAAACACCTATGGGACCGGAGCCCCTTTTACGGTACGGCAAGGGAGCGGAGGGAGCACAAAGAGCAGATCGAGGGGCGCACGCGAGCAGTTTACCGAGGTTCGGGCCGCGCGGACGCGTAAAACCCTACTCCTGCCTTGGTTGTATTGAGTTCTTGGCTCGGGAGCAAGAAGATCTACAGTACTTGCTACACCGAGCGTGGGAGTGATCAAGTTTCTGGAATCCAACCCCCTCTACATTGTGCATGGGCCTCCTTTTATAGCTCAAAGGGGTCATCGACAGGTGTAAACATAGACGAGGGTAAAACTGTAAAAATGGTGGTAGTTGTAACAGTGTATGTACAGTGTATGCACAGTGGTTTATTCCTAATCCTGACGGTGGGGGACAAGGGCAATGAATGCCCGTCACCGTCACCCCAAAAGCGTCCGTCCGGGCGTCTCCGTTCGCCACGACAGTAGCCTCGTCATCATGGCTTGCCACCGTGTCCCCCAGGCTGCACAGCCATCTGCCACGTGTCCCTGGAAGGGCCCCAGGGCGACGCATGGGTAGATGAGTTGGAGCGCAGGCACACAGTGAAAGCTTCCCCCGGCAAGCACCTTGCCGGGGTCGTTATCTTGCCGGGCCCGGAAGCTCGTCGCTCTCCGGGCCCTGTCGGGGCGCGCGATGCGCCACGATATGTCTTCTGAGATACTTGTTCTTTGGCCTTCCTGGCAAGCTCCTTTTGCCAGGGTCTTGTGCTGAAGCGATAACCTTGAGCCTGGTGCGGCCTTCCCGGCAAGCTCCTCTTGCCGGGGTCTTGTTTCTTAACTTAAATACTTTGTTCTTGAATGGCTCCAAGGGAGCTAGATTGGGCCTTGGCGGGCGCGGGGCGAGCCCCGCCACGGGGCGCTGCTACTGCCTGTGCACAAGTCGGGATACTAAGGTACCCCTACTTTAGTACACCGACAAACCTACTAACCCAAAGGCCCAGTCCATATTGCTGTTTTTTTTTGCCTATTTCAGGGTTTTGCAGAAAAGGAATATCAAACGGAGTCCAAACGGAATGAAACCTTCGTGAGAGATATTTTTGGAGGAAATCACGCTCGAGAAACGTCAGGACCAAGTCAGGGGGCAAGGGGCCTGCGGTCGAGGGTGGGGGTGCGCCCCATGCCTCGAAGCTGGCCCACTTGGCCCCCAGTGCCCTCCTTCTTCCTATATATACCTACGTACCCCAGAAACTCCATACGCAGAGAGAAAACCCTAATTCCACCGACGTAGCTGCTGTTCCCGTGGAGATCCCATCTTGTAGCCTGTTACGGGAGGGGGATCCATCACGGAGGCCTTCATCACCACCATCATCGCCCTCACCATGAGTTGTCAGTAGTTTACCACAGACCTTCGGGTCCATATCTAGTATCTAGATGGCTTCTTCTCTCTCTCTGGATCTCAATACAAAGTTCTCCCCGGTCTTGGAGGAGATCTAGTCGATGTAATCTCTTTTTGCTGTGTGTTTGCCTAGATCCGATGAATTGTGAGTTTATGATCAAGGCTATCTATGAAAGATATTTGGTTTTTCTCTGAACTTTTTATGTGTGCTCATAATATCCTTGCAAGTCTCTTCGAATTATTGGTTTGGTTGGGCCTACTAGATCTATAGTTCTTGCAATGGGAGAAGTGCTTGGCTTTGGGTTCAACCTTGCGGTGTCCTTTCCCAGTGACAGTAGGGGCAGCAAGGCATGTATTATATTGTTGCCATCGAGGATAAAAAGATGGGGTTTTCATCATATTGCTTGAGTTTATCCCTCTACATCATGTCATCTTTCTTAAGGCGTTACTCTGTTCGTTTGAACTCAATACACTAGATGCATGCTGGATAGCGGTCGATGTGTGGAGTAATAGTAGTAGATGCAGAATCGTTTCGGTCTACTTGTCTCGGACGTGATGCCTGTATACAATGATCATGACTAGATAGTCTCATAAATATTCGCTTTTCTATCAATTGCTCGACAGTACTTTGTTTACTCGCCGTAGAATACCGCTATCATGAGAGAAGCCACTAGAGAAAACTATGGCCCCCGGGTCTATTCTCAACATATCAATCAACATCTACTTTACTTTTCTTGCTTTTATTTGCTATTTTATTAAACCAAAAACACCAAAAATATAATTATCATCTCTTTTAGATCTCACTCTCGTAAGTGACCGTAAAGGGATTGACAACCCCTTATCACGTTGGCTGCGAAGTTCTTATTTGTTTGTGCAGGTGCGAGGGACTGGCGCGTGGTCTCCTACTGGATTGATACCTTGGTTCTCAAAAACTGAGGGAAATACTTACGCTACTGTGTTGCATCTCCCTTTCCTCTTCGAGGGAATACAACGCAAGCTCAAGAGGTAGCAAGAAGAATTTCTGGCACCATTGCCGAGGAGGCTTACGCAAAAGTCATATACCAAGTACCTATCACAAACCCTTATCCTTCGCATTACAGTTTTTGCCTCTCGTTTTCCTCTCCCCCACTTCACCCTTGCCGTTTTATTCGCCCTTCTTCTGCCGTGTGTTTACCGTTCGCGTGCCTCTAGTTTGCTTGTGTTGCTCTGTGCTCTCAATTAGTTTGCATCTTCGCTTGCTAAAGTATGGATCCTCATCCACTTGCTAAACTCTTTAAGAGATCCAATTATGTTGAACCTATAGCTAGTGAGCTGCCTGCACTAGATTATCTTTATGAGGTTTTGCTTGAAATTTATGAATCTGAAAATTGTGAAGAATTGTTGAAAGAAAAAGTGATTCATGTTAGCTCCTTAAATAAAAAGGATGATTGCAATGATACTATTATAAATGTGAATTGTGTTAATGATATGCAAAACCCTAAGCTTGGGGATGCTATTATTGCTATGCCCACTACTTGTTGCAATGATCATGATTGGGGTGATTCTTCTTATGATCTTGGAAATTTATTTAAGCCCCATGATGAATATGAGATTGATAATAATGTTTGCAATAATATTGAAAGTGGGTATGGAAGAGTGTCAACTTTAGATCCCACTATTTTGGAAGAGTGTCAACTTTGCATGCATGTGGATCGTGTTGAGAATATGTTATGTGATAGCTATTTTGTTGAATTGGATCATGATCCTACATGCAATTATTATGAGGGAGGGAAATATGGTTGTAGAAATTTTCATGTTACTAAATTACCTCTCGTTATGTTGAGATTGCTATTGCTTCTTTCTCCTTCCTTGCATATGCTAGATCTTTCTTGTCTCGGTAATTTGTTTTCCTATAAGATGCCTATGCATAGGAAGTATATTAGACTTAGATGTGTTTTTCACATGTCTTATGATGCTCTCTTTGTGCTTCAATCGTTGTCTTTCATGTGAGCATCATTGAATTCTCAAGCCTATCTTAATGGCTATAAAGAAAGAGCTTGTTGGGAGGCAACCCAATTTAATATTTTTTGTTTTTGCTGCTGTTAGGGAATAAATATTGCATCTAGCCTCTGATTAGATGTGTTTTCATGTTTTTTTAGTGTTTGTGCCAAGTAGAACCTTTGGTAAGACTTGTGTGAAGTTTATATGATCTTGCTGTGAAAAATAGAATCGTTAGCGCTCGCTAAAGTAGTCTTCAGATTTTACTGGAGCGTGATTTTTAGTTGATTCTATTTGCTGTTGATTGGTAGACAAATTGCGCAAATATACCAATTTAGTTTGAATTTTTTAGAGTTCCAGAAGTAGGCGAACCCTGCAGATTACTACAGACTGTTCTATTTTTGACACATTATGTTTTTCATGTGTTGTTTGCTTATTCCGTTGCATCTATGAGTAATATTGGAGGATATGAACCATAGAGAACTTGGATTAAAGTAGGTTTAACACCAATATAAACAAATAATGAATTCCTTGCTGTACCTTTGAGTGGTGGTTTGCTTTCTCTTACTAACGGAGCTCACGAGAATTTTTGTCTAAGTTCTGTGTTGTGAAGTTTTCAAGTTTTGAGTATTGCTTTGATGGACTATGGAACAAGGAGTAGCAAAGGCCCAAGCTTGGGGATGCACATGGCACCCCAAGTAAATTCATGATAATCAAAAAGCCTAAGCTTGCGGATGCCCCGGGAAGGCATCCCCTCTTTCATCTTCATCCATCGGTAACTATACTTGGAGCTATAATTTTATTCGCAACATGTTATGTGTTTTGCTTGGAGCGTCTTGTATAATTTGAGTCTTTGCTTGTTAGTTTTTCACAATCATCCTTCCTGGACACACCTATTTGAGAGAGTTAAATATGGCCAAGAAATTGTTAGAACTGTCAGGACCCCGATCCTAAGTCACACCGACCTAGCTGTAACACGTCATATCACTTTGCGGCCTCACGCACGGTAACCCCACGGGTCCCACCTTACCTGGCCCGGGACCGTTTGCGCATTTTGGCACACGTATATGGCAGTGTCGCTAGCATCCATATGATAGAGAACCCGGGCCGACATGGCTAGTTACAATCCAAAAGTGGCACTAAATTATAGAGACAGGCATCCATGACCCAGCAACGAACGTGTCGGTCATCAACGTATGAACCCAAGTCGTAGCAAGCTACTTGGACTTAAAGGAACAACGCGTGACATTTCCCCTAAGGGACAGACACAGGAACGAAGAAGGACACATGCCGGCCAGCCTACGTGTTCCGAGCAGTAGCAAGCTACCAAGGCTCATTGGAATCACTAGGAGGCATTTCCCTGTAAGATAGGCTACCAAAGGAAAACAACTAGGTGTCGGATCCCACACATACCAAGCATTTCAATCATACACACAATATGCTCAATATGTGCAAATACAACATTGCATCACAACAGAACTCTATGACTCAAAGTACTTTATATTAAAAGGCTCCAAGAGCCATACATAACATAGTCATACAGGTAGGGGTCACATGACCCAACACTCAAGTCATACAGTCATACAAGCACAAGCGGAAGCTACATGTCTGAGTACAGACAACTTAGAAAATAAAACAGGCTTGGTGTAGCCTGACTATCTACAAGGCCCTTCACAAGCTCCAGATCACCGTCTGGGTGTCAAGCTACTCGTCAACGTCGACGTCTATGTAGAACCCATCAGCAGGGGCAGGGTTCTCCTCTGCAACAGTTATTAAGCAAACATGAGTACAAAGGTACTCAGCAAGTCTTACCACAGAACCTATCATACATGCAATATTATCAAAGGGGGCTAGTGGAGTTTATAGCAGAATGCCAGCTTTGACCTTGGCAAACCTATACTACAACTCTCAACGGATTGCAAGATATTGTTACGAACACGAGTCCACTACTCACCACATCAATACACTACCGAGGATCCTCTTCCGTCATCCTACGGAAGGGCCATCCACGGCACTCACGCTTATCTTGAGGCTTTTAGTAGTATCCATCAACTTGTCTATGAATTGTAAGAGTAACCAAGTAGTTCGTACCGCGAACAACGGCTATTCGAATAGTTTGATAACCCTGCAGGGGTGTACCTCTTCACACACGCTTCCACCACTTATCGCCGTTTACTCGGCGTGTACTCGGCAACCTTCAAGCGGAAGCCCAGCGAGGGTGTCGGCCACGACCTGACTAACTACTCAAGTCTCTCGTCCAGGTTTATCGCCTATTTGGGTTCCATCCGTGGGGAGATCCGGCCGGGGTGTCGCTCACGGCCCCAAACGATGTGTACAGGGTTCCCGAGTCACCAAACGGGCAACCGGTACACCGTGCCACGTACCTGTCGCATCACAACCCACCCCGAGGGTCAGCGTTGTGCACGACCTCCAGTAAGCTATAAACACCAGAAACTAGTTGCAACTCCTGGACAGAGATCAAGGGTAATTAATAAGCCGAGAGGGTCAATTAAGGATCCCAATGCGTGGTAGTAGCTGTAACTTGAACCACACATACAGATCTCGGGTCCTATGGACGTTTCCAATGAAACAACCCACCATGTGCTCCTACATGGCCTTTCATCGATACCTTTACCAAGCGTATTCCACACTTCCTTCTCTTTATTGAAAGATTGTTTCACTTTGATTCATCACCCAGATGAATCAGACCAGACACAACTCTAAGCATAGCAGGCAACATAAACAAATAGCATGGTGGATCACACATCACATGGCTCAATCAACTCCTACACATGCTAGTGGGTTTCAACTATTTACTGTGGCAATGACAGGTCATGCAAGGGAATAGGGTTCAACTACCGCAGCAAGTAGCAGTTCACGCGTTGTTGCCTTAATGCAGTAACAGAGGGCAGGAGTGAGAAGATTGGGTTGTATCGGAATGATCAATGATTGCTTGCCTGACAGGGTAGTTGTCGGGTACTGCTCTTCAACTGGATACGCAGCAGTATCCTCGGGAGCAGGACCTAACACAGGGAAAACCGACGATACAATCATTAACAAACAAATGCAACAATATGATGCATGTTTATGACATGGCAAGATGCATGTGTGTTGGCTAATGCAACTAAAATCAGAAGGGTTTGAACCTATTTGAATCAAGGATTCAAATTGAAGTTCAAACTATTATTTAAATAAGTGCATAATCATGTTTTTGATATATACAGCAAGTTAACTTGTTCAAACATGCATGAAACCGGTGCCATTGGATAGATTGGATTTTTCTGATCATTTTTCATATATAAATCTTTTCCATCTGAGCTATGGTTGATTTTATATGATTTTTAGAAGTTTTGGGTATTTTCTGGAATTTCCTGAATTAAATTAAATCTAAAAATCCCAGAAAAACCTTTACTGCATCAGCATGACATCATGCTGACGTCAGGCAGTCAACAGGGCCAGTCCAGGTCAAACCTGACTGGTGGGTCCCTTATGTCAGTGTCTCATGAGCTAATCCCGGTCATAACCAGGGTTGACTGGGTTTGACTAACAGCGGGGGCCCACTGTCAGTGACTGTGGTGACTAAACTAATTACTGTTAACTCCTAATCATCGAGCCACGTCAGCCGCCGGAGTTGGCCGGCAGCGACCATTGCACACGGCGGTGACTCGTCGGAATCCCTATTCCGGCATCCATTTGCCGCGCGGATGGGCTCGGTGTGCTCCTGGTGATGTACCGCATCCAGCGGTGCCACTGGTTGGACGAGGGGTCGCCGGAGTCGACGGCGACGAGCTCGTCCGCGGAGGTGCTCGCACGGGGTTGGTCGGGATGGTGTTGTGGTGCACGAGAGGAGGAGCTGAAGCTCGCTCTAGCTTGCTGGTGACCTACTGAAGCTAACGGCGTGCTCGGCCGCAAGGTACGGTGCCTATGGCCACGGCGGTGAGTTGGCCGGCGGCGGTGATCGTCGGTCAGCAAAGGGGGCGGCGGCTACAAGGCCTAAACGAGCCCGTGGAGAGGGGGGTTCGAAGCGTGAGCTCACAGCGGTCGCAGAGGGCGTCGAAGTGAGCTCGGGGACGGTCGGACGACGGCGTACGGGCGGCGGCGATCTCCGGTGCCGGAGGTTGAAGACGACGGCGTGGAGGACGTTGCGGAGCTCCTGGCGTCGTGTGCGTCGGTGGGGAGCTTCAGGGCGACGAGGCGGAGCTAGTGGTGCTTCTGGGATGCGAGGAGGTGGCGTAGGGCGCGGTTTCAGCGGTCGTCGGCGACGAGCTCGCTCGGGGGAGCTCGGCGGAGGGAAGAGAGGAGGGGAGAGACACAGGTGAGAGGGGGAAACGGTCGGGGTGGCTCCGTGGCGTCGTTCTAGCCCGTCCAGAAGGCCGAGGGGACAGCCAGGCAGGCAGGAGGTGGCCGGCGCATCGGCGGCGCTCGCCACCGAGCTGCTTCGTGCGCTGGCGCGACGAAGAAGACGGTGGTGCCCCTGGTGGGCTAGGCCGGCTGGGCCAGCAGGTAAGTGGGCTCAGGTAAGATTCTTCCTATTTTTCTTTTCCTATTTTCTTTCTGTTTTATTTCTTTTGCAACTTTGTTCATTTAATAAAAATGCCTAAACATTTTTATAACTCATGACACTTGTCATACCTGCTGTATATAATATGAACAGTAGGAAACATTATAGTTCATGATTATTTGAGCATTTAAAATATTTAAAAGTATTTAAATGCCCAAATTCAAATACCATATGAATTAATCCAAAGCCCTAGATTGTCCTAGAAAATTGTGCACCATTTTTGGCAGAGGTTTAAGACCAAGGCAGAAATGATGAGCATTTTGAAGGGCATTTTGGGTACATTGGAACATATTTTAGCAAACCCTAGTTGTTAGGGGAGGGGGTGCTGGGGTTTCTGTTAATCCCATTTCAAGTTTCTTTGAAAGTAGACATGATGCACACTCTAGTCAGATCCTAATGCAAGAGCTAGCTAGGGATGTGACAACTCACCCCCACTTAAAAGAATCGCGTCCCGAGATTCGGGTTCCTCCGGAAAGAGGGTGGGGTACTCAAGTCGAAGACGATCCTCCCTTTCCCAAGTAGCTTCACTCTCGGAATGATGTGACCAATGAACCTTGAGAAACTTGATATTGTGGCGTCGAGTGGTGCGCTCGGTTTGATCAAGAATACGAAAGGGGTATTCTCGATATGTGAGATTGTCTTGGAGATCAAGCGTTTCGTGGTCCACTCCGCGGATAGGATCCGAGAAGCAACGCCTGAGTTGAGAAACGTGGAAAACATCATGAACTCTGGAGAGGTGCGGAGGTAGTTCCAATTGGTAGGCAACTTCTCCTCGTTTGGCAAGAATGCGAAAAGGACCGATGTAACGAGGGGCCAATTTGCCTTTGATACCGAAGCGATGGGTTCCCTTAAGAGGAGTAACCCGAAGGTAAGCCTTATCGCCGACTTCAAAAGTCACAGCCTTATGATGGCTATCATATTGGCTCTTTTGGCGAGACTGGGCTGTTTTCAATCTCTCACGAACGATGCGAACTTGTTCTTCTGCTTCCTGAATCATATCCGGGCCAAAGAATTGTCTTTCCCCGGTCTCTGACCAGTTAAGAGGTGTTCGACACCTTCGTCCATATAGAACTTCGAAGGGAGCTTTACCCAAGCTGGCTTGATAACTATTGCTATAAGCGAATTCGGCAAATGGAAGACACCTTTCCCATTCCATACCGAAAGAAATGACAGAGGCTCGAAGCATGTCTTCCAGAATTTGATTGACTCGTTCCACTTGACCACTTGACTGCGGATGGAAGGCGGTACTGAAAGAGAGATGAGTTCCCATAGCATTCTGGAAACTTTCCCAAAATCGTGAAGTGAAAAGACTTCCACGGTCTGAGTTAATCTCCAATGGTACACCATGAAGTGACACTATTCGAGAGATATATAAGTCTGCTAGCTGGCTAGCGGTAATACTCTCCCGAACAGGCAGGAAATGAGCTACTTTAGAGAGGCGGTCGATAACGACGAAGATAGCATTATTCCCTTTCCTGGACCTAGGAAACCCGGTAATGAAGTCCATACCGACTTTATCCCATTTCCATTCAGGAATAGCTAGAGGTTGAAGGGTGCCAGCAGGCCGTCGATGCTCTGCTTTAACTCGACGACAAACGTCGCAGTTAGCAATGAATTGAGCAATTTCTCTCTTCATCCTAGTCCACCAGAATCTTTGACGTAGGTCTTGATACATTTTGGTACTACCGGGATGAATCGTGAGAGGAGATTCATGGGCCTCCTTAAGAATCATTTGTCGTAGTTGTGGTTTCTTGGGCACCACCAAGCGGTTCTCGAAGTACACAACACCTCGATCATCCATAGAGAAGCTTCTAGCAACTCCGCTAGCAATGTTCTCCTTGATCCGAGATATGCCTTTATCATACCGCTGGGCAACTATGATTTGATCCATAAGGGTAGGTTTCGCCACCAAGGTGGAAAGGAATCCTCGAGGAACAATGTGAAGGTTAACCTTACGAAATTCCTCATGGAGAAGTGGTTGACTTCGTTGTAACATTAAGTTGTTACAATATGACTTACGACTTAGTGCATCTGCCATGACATTGGCCTTTCCAGGAGTGTAAGTGATTCCTAAGTCGTAGTCGGTGAGCAACTCAACCCAACGTCTTTGCCTGAGATTCAAATCCGGTTGGGTGAAGATATACTTCAAACTTTGGTGATCAGTGAAGATTTCACAGCGATTACCAAGAAGGTAATGTCGCCATGTTTTGAGTGCATGGACTACAGCTGCAAGCTCTAGATCATGAGTAGGATAATTATCCTCATGTGGGCGCAACTGCCGGGATGCGTATGCAATCACTTGACGATCTTGCATGAGAATGCAACCTAGTCCTTGTCGCGAGGCGTCGCAATAGATTATAAAATCCTTGGAAAAGTCTGGTGGTACCAGTACAGGTGCAGATGTCAGGCGTCTTTTCAGTTCCTGAAAACTGGACTCGCACTGTGGGGTCCACTCAAACTTTTTATCTTTCTTGAGGAGTTCGGTTAGAGGTTTAGCAACCTTGGAGAAGTTCTCGACGAAACGTCGGCAATAGCTCGCTAAGCCAAGAAAACTCCTAACTTGCTTGACCGATTCAGGGGGAGTCCAATCAAGGACGGCTTGAACTCGCTCGGGATTGACAGCAATACCCTTGCCAGAGATTACATGACCTAGATAGGTTACTTCTGGCAACCAAAATTCACATTTAGAGAATTTGGCATAAAGGCGGTGCTCTCGAAGTTTCGTCAATACCAGCCTTAAATGCTCGGCATGATCTTCCTTGTTCTTGGAGAAAATGAGTATATCATCGAGGTATACCACGACGAATTTATCCAAATACTCCATGAATATAGAATTCATTAACCGAGAAAAGGTAGCTGGGGCATTGGTTAATCCGAAGGACATGACGGTGTACTCGTATTGGCCATAACGAGTAACGAAAGCCGTTTTAGGAATGTCCCTGTTCTTGATTTTGATTTGATGGTAACCCAACCTCAAATCCATTTTAGAGAAGACTGAGGATCCAGCGAGCTGATCATACAGGTCGTTGATCCTGGGAAGCGGATACTTGTTCTTTATGGTGACCAGATTGACAGGTCGGTAATCTACAACCATCCGCTCCGTTCCATCCTTCTTCTTGACGAAGAGCACGGGGCAAGCCCAAGGGGAAGAACTAGGACGGATGAAACCCTTTTGCAAGGACTCATCGAGTTGTTTCTTTAGCTCAGCTAATTCTAGTGGTGCCATCTTATAAGGTCTCCTAGAGATTGGGACAGTTCCAAGAATAAGATCTATCACGAACTCGACATCTCTGTCAGGTGGAACTCCTGGCAGTTCTTCTGGAAAAACATCCGGAAAGTCACGGACTACCGGGATATCTTCGAGTTCTGGTAGAGGGCTGGCATTAAGAGAATAGAGCTGACGTTCAGCCATTCGAGTCAAGACATTGACTATCTTGCCGGAAGGGTGTGTAAGTTGAACGGTCCTAGTAAAGCAATCAATCTTGGCATAATGAGTTGTCATCCAATCCATACCCAAGATGATGTTTATGTCTGAGGACTTGAGAGCGATTAGAGATGCAAGGAAAACAAGTCTATCGACAAGGATTTCTTTTCCATGGCTTACCCTAGAGGTTTGCCACTTTGAACCAGGAGTTTGAATAACCATGGAAGTAGGCATGTCACAAAAAGTCATGTTGTGCAATCGAGCATAGCTTTCAGATATGAAGGAATGGGATGCTCCAGTATCGAAAAGAACAGATGCCGGATGGCAGTTTACGAGAAGCGTACCAAGGACGACGTTAGGATCCTCATAGGCTTCTTCGGCAGAAACATAGTTGACATGACCACGTGCAGTGGGGAGTGGCTTGACATAGTTCACCTTGCCGGTTGGCTTACCACGGCCAACGGGTTTTCCTGGCTGATTCTGGGGACAATCACGCATGTAGTGTCCCGGTTCTCCACACTTGAAACATGTCACAGTGGTGGTGCGTGGAGCAAAGTTGGAGGGTGGACCTCCATAGGTCTTAGCAGGTGCAAACTGTTGAGTTGGACGAGGCGCCTCATAGGATGGCCTCGGTGTATACTTGGGTGGCAGAGCAGTGTTAGGAACCCATACACGGCGCTTGTGAGAGCCAGAGCCGGATGAGGAACCAAGGTCTCGAGTATGCTTGCGGGTGGCCTCGAAGTCGGTTTGGCCTATCTCAGCACTGATAGCCTTGTTAACCAACTTCTGGAAGGAGGTGCACTCGTGCAGACGTAGATCTCGACGAAGTTCAGGGCTGAGTCCCTTGCGGAACCTCGCCTGTTTCTTGGCATCGGTGGATACTTCCTCAGGTGCATAACGTGCCAGATTACCAAACTCACGACTGTAGCCATCCACAGTCAAACGGCCCTGGGTGAAATTGCAGAACTCCTCCCGCTTGCGATCCATGAGACCTTCCGGAATGTGATGTTCACGGAATGCCTCACTGAACTCAACCCAGGTAGTGACTTGGCCAGCAGGACGCATAGCTTCAAAGTTTTCCCACCAAAGACTGGCAGGGCCCTCAAGATGGTAGGCGGCGTAGATAACCTTGTCAGCTTCGGCCACACGGGCAGAGTGTAGCTTGTGGGTGATACTACGTAGCCAGTCATCAGCATCCAGAGGTTCAATGGAGTGATCGAACTTCGGTGGACACATCTTGATAAAATCGTGGATTGACACCACGTCATTCCTCTGACGGAACCCAGTGTTTTGTTCAATGCGTTCCAGCAGACGGTTGGTCTCTCTCTTGATCCGTTCTGCTTCAAGCATAACTTCCGCCAAAGAGGGTGGCTGGGGCAGATTCCCATCTCTAGCCCCACTAGCCTCACCCTGCTCCTGAGCAGCAGGAGTGTTGCGAGTGTTGACCTTCCTAGGAAAAACAAAACAACGGTTTAGTCAAGGATGGCAAAAATTTGACATAGAAGTGCAGAATGTAACGGATGACACAGAATGCAGAGATGTTCATCCGTACGACATGGTAATATAGGAACTGCTATATATACACCAGTGGTCATACACACCATACAAAGTTTAGTACAAGCCAAGGCTAAAGTACAACTACGGTGAAAGACGATACATCCCATCAGAGGCATTCCAAGCTCCTATACATTATTTAACTACACCTCCGGAATTCAGTACACACTAAGTCATATTCCACAAGACGCGCAGGACTATGGAAATACAACTACTACAATACTACTACTACCACGGACTAGCTCAGACATTCGCGTAGTAATCCTCATAAAGATTACCACCGTAGCCTGGAAGTGGTACAGACGGATCTTGGAACTCGCGAGCACTTGAAGGCTGTGGACCATAAGGGCATGGGTGTGGTCTCGGTCCCGATGCTGGTGGTAACCGACGCCCACGTGGAGGTGTAATACCCCCAACGTCACGCCAATCCATGCGATCAGGCAGACGAGTCCGCACAGGATACAAATCCCGCATGTCCAGATAACCGGCGTGCACAGCAGGTGCAAGCCGTGTCAAAGTAGTCCAGTGAGCGGCTCGGGTGTTATACAGCTCCATTCGGAGGGCACGGACCTCACGGTCCCTATCCTCCAACATCTGAACAGTAGTCTGAAGCAGTGGCTCTTCATGAGCAGCATCAGTATACAGACCAGTGTAGTAGCCTTCTTCTCCGGGGAGTGAAGCTGGCATGTAACAGAACTCAGTGTTCAGCAACAGGGCATGCCTAGCACGGAGAATGGTCATCATCGAATAAGCGGCATCCTGTACTGCCATTTCGATGGTAATCCCGAGTCCATAAGACCAATGGATTGGATCATTTGCTCCGGGATATGAGGGGTATATCCGGACTGTAGAGAAATACTGACTTTGATTGAAATCCCGATATTGTTCCTCCACAGTGTATTCAGGATACCAGCGATAACCGGTTTCAGTCATCACACGGACTAGCATGGCCGTATGACCGGGCACATTAAAGCACCGAGTCAAACGAACCACTTGGTGAGGAATGCGGCCAGACATCTGAAACACGAAATAATGCAAAGGCATTAGTGTTTCTGGAAGAAATCGGGCAGCATAACAACTGTAAATGCTCAAACAAAGATTTGAGACATCATACAAAGTTTAGCATAGCCACTCAACAATTCCATATCAAGGTTCCGGTTCAACAATCATCATACTTAACAGGATAGAAACTGAACTGAGGCTTGAAACCAACAATCCTAAGAGTCTACGGATTAGTATCGCGTGAACCTAGTAAGGATAAGAGACCTAGTCCTAATTCCCCGTAGAAAGAATAGACAGACTCAGATCAGAAGGGCATAAGGTAAAGGAGTAAAAAGAGCCTTACGTTCCCTTCCACAATCAATTCCCCTACATATAACTAAGAATTTTTCTAGACTCAACATCGACCAGTTTGGCTTGAGAAACCTACAGGCAGTCCAGCTCTGATGCCAACGCTGTCAGGACCCCGATCCTAAGTCACACCGACCTAGCTGTAACACGTCATATCACTTTGCGGCCTCACGCACGGTAACCCCACGGGTGCCACCTTACCTGGCCCGGGACCGTTTGCGCATTTTGGCACACATATCTGGCAGTGTCGCTAGCATCCATATGACAGAGAACCCGGGCCGACATGGCTAGTTACAATCCAAAAGTGGCACTAAATTACATAGACAGGCATCCATGACCCAGCAACGAACGTGTCCCACAAAGTTTAGCACATGCCGACCAGCCTACGTGTTCCGAGCAGTAGCAAGCTACCAAGGCTCATTGGAATCACTAGGAGGCATTTCCCTGTAAGATAGGCTACCAAAGGAAAACAACTAGGTGTCGGATCCCACACATACCAAGCATTTCAATCATACACGCAATATGCTCAATATGTGCAAATACAACATTGCATCACAACAGAACTCTATGACTCAAAGTACTTTATATTAAAAGGCTCCAAGAGCCATACATAACATAGTCATACAGGTAGGGGTCACATGACCCAACACTCAAGTCATACAGTCATACAAGCACAAGCGGAAGCTACATGTCTGAGTACAGACAACTTAGAAAATAAAACAGGCTTGGTGTAGCCTGACTATCTACAAGGCCCTTCACAAGCTCCAGATCACCGTCTGGGTGTCAAGCTACTCGTCAACGTCGACGTCTATGTAGAACCCATCAGCAGGGGCAGGGTTCTCCTCTGCAACAGTTATTAAGCAAACATGAGTACAAAGGTACTCAGAAAGTCTTACCACAGAACCTATCATACATGCAATATTATCAAAGGGGGCTAGTGGAGTTTATAGCAGAATGCAAGCTTTGACCTTGGCTAACCTATACTACAACTCTCAACGGATTGCAAGATATTGTTACGAACACGAGTCCACTACTCACCACATCAATACACTACCGAGGATCCTCTTCCGTCATCCTACCGAAGGGCCATCCACGGCACTCACGCTTATCTTAAGGCTTTTAGTAGTATCCATCAACTTGTCTATGAACTGTAAGAGTAACCAAGTAGTTCGTACCGCGAACAACGTCTATTTGAATAGTTTGATAACCCTGCAGGGGTGTACCTCTTCACACAAGCTTCCACCACTTATCGCCGTTTACTCGGCGTGTACTCGGCAACCTTCAAGCGGAAGCCCAGCGAGGGTGTCGGCCACGACCTGACTAACTACTCAAGTCTCTCGTCCAGGTTTATCGCCTATTTGGGTTCCATCCGTGGGGAGATCCGGCCGGGGTGTCGCTCACGGCCCCAAACGATGTGTACAGGGTTCTGTTGGAAATATGCCCTAGAGGCAATAATAAAAGAGTTATTATTATATTTCCTTGTTCATGATAATCGTTTATTATCCATGCTATAATTGTATTGATTGGAAACTCATATACATGTGTGGATAAATAGACAAACTTTGTGTCCCTAGTAAGCCTCTTCAGGACTAGCTCGTTGATCAAAGATGACCGCGGTTTCCAGGTCATAGACATGAGTTGTCATTTGATAACGGGATCACATCATTAGGAGAATGATGTGATGGACGAGACCCAAACGTTAAACATAGCTTTTGATCGTATCAGTTATCGCTATAGTTTTCTGCATGTCAAGTATAAGTTCCTATGACCATGAGATCATGTAACTCACTGACACCGTAGGAGTGCTTTGTGTGTGCCAAACGTCGCAACGTAACTGGGTGACTATAAAGGTACTCTACAGGTATCTCCGAAGGTGTCTGTTGAGTTGACATGGATCGAGACTGGGATTTGTCACTCCGTGTGACGGAGAGGTATCTCCGGGCCCACTCGGTAATACATCATCTCAATGAGCTCAAAGTGACTAAGTAGTTAGTCACGGGATTATGTATTACGGTAACGAGTAAAGAGACTTGCCGGTAACGAGATTAAACTAGGTATAGAGATACCGACGATCGAATCTCGGGCAAGTAACATACCGACGAGACAAAGGGAACTGTATACGGGATTGCCTGAATCCTTGACATCGTGGTTCATCCGATGAGATCATCGAGGAACGTGTGGGAACCAATATGGGTATCCAGATCCCGCTATTGGTTATTGACCTGGGAGTGTCTCGGTCATGTCTGCATAGTTTCCGAACCCGCAGGGTCTACACACTTAAGGTTCGGTGACGCTAGGGTTGTTAGTGAGAACAGTGCATGGTTACCGAAGGTTGTTCGGAGTCCCGGATGAGATCCCGGACGTGACGAGGGTCTCCGGAATGGTCCGGGGATGAAGATTGATATATAGGATGAAAGGTTTCGGAGTCCGGAAGTGTACCGGGGAGCATCGGGAAATCGGCGGATGACCGAAAGGGGTTTCGGGGGTCCCGGAAGGAGTTTCGGGCCTAATGGGCCACAAAGGGGGGACACAACAGCCCTCATAGGGCTGTGCGCCCCCCCTGGGCCCTCTCCTCATGCGCCAAGAGGGGTGGACCCCCCTAGGGCTGCCGCACCCCCTTAGACTTGGGGGGCAAGGCACCTGGGGGGGAAACCCTAGCCCCAGGGGGCGCCGCCCCCTTCCCATCTGCCCTGGCCGCCGGCCCCTAGGGGAAACCCTAGGGCGCCCCCTTCCTTCTACTCCCCCTATATAAAGAGAGGCAGAGGGAGGGTAGCCACACACGTTCGTGCCTCGGTGCTGCCCTCCCTCTCCCACATACATCTTCGTTTTCCCGCGGTGCTTGGCGAAGCCCTGCTGGAATCCTCCACCACCATCTCCACCACGCCGTCGTGCTGCCGGTGTCTCCATCAACCTCTCCTTCCCCCTTGCTGGATCAAGAAGGAGGAGACGTCCCCGAGCTGTACGTGTGAAGAACGCGGAGGCACCGTTGCTTCGGTGCTTGGATCTTCAGCGATCTGAATCGCGGCGAGTACGACTCCATCAACCGCGTTCTTAAACGCTTCCGCTTAGCGATCTACAAGGGTATGTGGATCCAACTCTCCCCTCGTAGATGCATCTCCTAGATTGATCTTGTGAACGTAGGAAAATTTTTGTTTCCCATGCAACGTTCCCCAACAGTGGCATCATGAGCTAGGATCTTGCGTAGATGCTTTCACGAGTAGAACACAAAAGGGTTTGTGGACGTTGATGTTTAGATTGCTTCCCTCCTTAGTCTTTCTTGATTCAGCGGTATTATGGGATGAAGCGGCCCGGACCAACTTTACATGTCCACGTACATGAGACCGGTTCCATCGACAGACATGTGACTTTTGTTGCATAAGATGGCTGGCGGGTGTCTGTCTCTCCTATCTTAGTTGAATCGGAACATAACAAGGCGGTCCTTGTAGAAGGTTAAATAGCAACTTAAATATCACCGTTGTGGCTTTGCGTAGGTAAGAAGCGTTCTTGCTAGATACCCATAGCAGCCA
Organism: Secale cereale; assembly: GCA_902687465.1. Taxonomy (NCBI): domain Eukaryota; kingdom Viridiplantae; phylum Streptophyta; class Magnoliopsida; order Poales; family Poaceae; genus Secale; species Secale cereale. The sequence goes on from LR738714.1 coordinate 797,953,953, forward strand.
CGTAAAACATGCAACAACAAATTAGAGGACGTCTAACTTGTTTTTGCAGGGTATGTATGTGATATGATATGGCCAATGACATGATGAAATATATTTGATGTATGAGATGATCATGTTGTAATAGTTAATATCGACTTGCATGTCGATGTATACGGCAACCGGCAGGAGCCATAGGGTTGTCTTTAATTTTTGTATGACCTGCGTGTCAATCATTAAGCGCTTTGTAATGCTTTACTTTATCGCTAAACGGTAGCAATAGTAGTAAGAGCATGGTGGGAGCGCGACAACCCCGATGGCGACACGATGATGGAGATCATGATGATGGGGATCATGGTGTGGCGCCGGTGACGATGGAGATCATGCCGGTGCTTTGGAGATGGAGATCAAAAGCACGAGTTGATGGCCATATCATGTCACTTATGATTTGCATGTGATGTTAATCCTTTTATGCATCTTATTTTGCTTAGGACGACGGTAGCATTATAAGATGATCCTTCACTAAAATTTCAAGATAAAATTGTGTTCCCCTCGAGTGTGCGCCGTTGCGAAGGTTCGTCGTTTCGAAGCACCACGTGATGATCGGGTGTGATAGACTCTACGTTCGCATACAACGGGTGCAAGCCAGTTTTGCACATGCAGAACACTCGGGTTAGACTTGACGAGCCTAGCATGTACAGACATGGCCTCGGAACACGGTAGACCGAAAGGTCGAGCATGAGTCATATAGTAGATATGATCAACATGTAGATGTTCACCATTGACACCACCTCATCTCACGTGATGATCGGACTTGGGTTGGTGGATCTGGATCATGTCACGCTCGAATGACCAGAGGGATGTCAATTTGAGTGGGAGTTATAAATAATTTGATTAGGTAATAACTCACTTATCATGAACAATAGTCTAAAATGTCTTTGCAAATCTTTTGTTGTAGATGGCTCGCGCAGTAGCTCCCCTGAATTTTAATGCGTTCCTAGAGAAAGCTAAATTGAAAGATGATGGGAGCAACTTCGTGGACTGGCTCCGCAATCTGAGGATCATCCTCATAGCTGCCCAAAAGGTTTATGTCCTAAATGCACCGCTGGGTGAACCCCCCGCTCCTCAGGCCTCTGCGGACGTTATGAACGCCTGGCAGTCGCGTTCGGATGACTACTCAATAGTGCAGTGTGCCATATTGTATAGCTTGGAAGGAGGACTTCAAAGGCGTTTTGAACGTCATGGAGCATATGAGATGTTCCAGGAGTTGAAGTTCATCTTTGAAAAGAATGCCAAGATCGAGAGGTATGAGACCACCGATAAATTCTTTGCTTGCAAGATGGAGGAGAATTCGTCTGTCAGTGAGCACTTACTGAAGATGTCTGGGTACTATACCCGCATAGCTGATCTGGGACTTGTGTTCCCGGATGAGGCTATCATTGACAGAATTCTCCAGTCACTCCCGCCTAGCTACAAGAGCTTCGTGCAGCAGTATAACATGCAAGGGATGAAAAAAACCATCGCTGAGCTGTTTTCGATGCTGAAAGTCGCTGAGGCAGACATCCAGAAGGAGTATCAAGTGTTGATGGTCAATAAAACCACCAGTTTCAAGAAGAATGGCAAGGGCCAGAAGGGTAACTCTAAGAAGGGTGGCAAGGCAGTTGCTCATCCAGTGAAGAAACCCAAGGCTGGGCCCAAGCCAGAGACTGAGTGTTTCCATTGCAAGGGGAACGGCCACTGGAAGCGGAACTGCCCCAAGTATCTGGCAGACAAGAAGGGGGCCAACAACAACAACAAGCAAGGTATATGTGATATACATGTTATTGATGTGTACCTTACCAACTCTCGTTGTAGTGCCTGGGTATTTGATACCGGTTCGGTTGCTCACATTTGCAACTCTAAACAGGAACTGCGGAATAAACGGAGGCTGGCGAAGGACGAAGTGACGATGCGCGTGGGAAATGGTTCCAAGGTTGATGTGATCGCCGTCGGCACGCTCGCTCTTCGATTACCATCGGGATTAGTTATGAACCTGAATAATTGTTATTTAGTGCCTGCGTTAAGCATGAACATTATATCTGGATCTTGTTTGATGCGAGACGGTTACTCATTTAAATCAGAGAATAAAGGTTGTTCTATTTATATGGGTAATATCTTTTATGGTCATGCACCCGAAGTGAGGGGTTTATTCTTATTGAATCTCGATAGTGATGATACACATGTTCATAACATTGATGCCAAAAGATGTAGAGTAGTTAGCGATAGTACCACTTCCTTGTGGCACTGCCGTCTGGGTCATATCAGCGTAAAACGCATGAGGAAGCTCCATGCTGATGGACTTTTGGAGTCTCTTGATTTTGAATCACTTGACACATGCGAGCCGTGCCTCATGGGCAAGATGACAAGGACCCCGTTTTCAGGAACAATGGAACGGGCAAGTGACTTATTGGAAATCATACATACTGATGTGTGTGGCCCGATGAGTGTCACGGCGCGCGGTGGATATCGTTACTTTCTCACCTTCACTGACGACTTGAGTAGATACGGGTATATTTACTTGATGAAGCATAAGTCTGAAACGTTTGAAAAGTTCAAGCAATTTCAGAGTGAAGTTGAGAATCATCGTAACAAGAAGATCAAATTCCTACGATCTGATCGAGGGGGAGAGTATCTGAGTTATGAGTTTGGCAATCACTTAAGAAAATGTGGAATCGTTTCACAGTTGACGCCACCTGGAACACCACAGCGTAATGGTGTGTCCGAACGTCGTAATCGAACCCTATTAGATATGTTGCGTTCTATGATGTCTCTTGCCGATTTGCCACTATCGTTTTGGGGATATGCGTTAGAGACAGCTGCATTCACTTTAAATAGGGCTCCATCCAAGTCCGTTGAGACAACACCGTATGAACTATGGTTTGGTAAGAAACCTAAGTTGTCTTTTCTCAAGGTTTGGGGTTGCGATGCTTATGTCAAAAGGCTTCAGCCAGAAAAGCTCGAACCCAAAGCGGACAAATGTGTCTTCATAGGATACCCAAAAGAAACTGTTGGGTACGCCTTCTATCTCAGATCCGAAGGCAAAGTGTTTGTCGCTAAGAACGGGTCCTTTCTCGAGAAAGAGTTTCTCTCGAAAGAATTGAGTGGGAGGAAGGTAGAACTTGATGAGGTTATTGAACCTCTGCTTCAACCAGAGAGTTGCGCAGCACAGAAAGATGTTTTTGTGGAGCCTGCAGCGGTTGAAGAGGAAGCCAATGATGATGATCAAGAAACTTCTGATCAAGTTACTACCGAACCTCGTAGGTCGACAAGGGTACGCACTGCACCTGAGTGGTATGGTAACCCTGTCTTGGAGGTCATGTTGTTAGACAATGGTGAACCTACGAGCTATGGAGAAGCGATGGTGGGCCCGGATTCCGACAAATGGTTAGAGGCCATGAAATCCGAGATGGGATCCATGTATGAAAACAAAGTATGGACTTTGGAAGTATTACCTGAAGGGCGGAAGGCCATTCAGAATAAATGGATTTTTAAGAGGAAGACGGACGCTGACGGTAATGTCACCGTGTATAAAGCTCGACTTGTGGCAAAGGGTTTTTCACAAGTTCAAGGGATTGACTACGATGAGACTTTCTCACCCGTAGCGATGCTTAAATCCGTCCGAATCATGTTAGCGATAGCTGCATATTTCGATTATGAAATTTGGCAGATGGATGGCAAAACAGCGTTCCTTAACGGTTTTCTTAAGGAAGAGTTGTATATGATGCAACCGGAAGGTTTTGTCGATCCAGAGAATGCTGACAAAGTATGCAAGCTCCAGCGTTCCATTTATGGGCTGGTGCAAGCATCTCGGAGTTGGAATCTTGACTTTGATGAGGTGATCAAAGCGTTTGGGTTTGTACAAGTTTATAATGAAGCTTGTATTTACAAGAAAGTGAGTGGGAGCTCTATAGCGTTTCTAATATTATATGTGGATGACATATTGCTGATTGGAAACAATATAGAATTTTTGGATAGCGTGAAGGGGTATTTGAACAAGAGTTTTTCAATGAAGGATCTCGGTGAAGCTGCTTTCATATTGGGCATCAAGATCTATAGAGATAGATCAAGACGCTTGATAGGACTTTCACAAAGTACATACCTTGATAAAGTTTTGAAGAAGTTCAAAATGGATCAATCCAAGAAGGGGTTCTTGCCGGTATTGCAAGGTACAAAGTTGAGTAAGACTCAATGCCCAGTGACTGCGGAAGATAGAGAAAAGATGAGTGTCGTCCCCTATGCTTCAGCCATAGGCTCTATCATGTATGCAATGCTGTGCACAAGACCAGATGTCAGCCTTGCCATAAGTATGGCCGGAAGGTTTCAAAGTAATCCTGGTATGGATCACTGGACAGCGGTCAAGAATATCCTAAAGTACCTGAAGAGGACTAAGGAAATGTTTCTCGTTTATGGAGGTGATCAAGAGCTCGTCGTAAAGGGTTACGTCGATGCAAGCTTTGACACTGATCCGGATGACTCTAAGTCTCAAACCGGATACGTATATATTCTCAACGGGGGAGCGGTAAGCTGGTGCAGTTCCAAGCAAAGCGTGGTAGCCGATTCTACATGCGAAGCGGAGTACATAGCTGCCTCGGAGGCGGCAAAGGAAGGTGTCTGGATGAAGGAGTTCATGACAGATCTTGGAGTTGTGCCTAGTGCACTAAACCCAATGACTCTGTTCTGTGACAACACTGGTGCCATTGCTCTAGCCAAGGAACCAAGGTTTCACAAGAGGACCAGACACATAAAGCGACGCTTCAATTCCATCCGCGATTCAGTCAAGGAGGAGGACATAAGCATTTGCAAAGTACACACAGATTTGAATGTTGCAGATCCGTTGACTAAGCCTCTTCCACGGGCTAAGCATGATCAACACCAAGACTCTATGGGTGTTAGATTCATTACCTTGTAATGCTAGATTATTGACTCTAGTGCAAGTGGGAGACTGTTGGAAATATGCCCTAGAGGCAATAATAAAAGAGTTATTATTATATTTCCTTGTTCATGATAATCGTTTATTATCCATGCTATAATTGTATTGATTGGAAACTCATATACATGTGTGGATAAATAGACAAACTTTGTGTCCCTAGTAAGCCTCTTCAGGACTAGCTCGTTGATCAAAGATGACCGCAGTTTCCAGGTCATAGACATGAGTTGTCATTTGATAACGGGATCACATCATTAGGAGAATGATGTGATGGACGAGACCCAAACGTTAAACATAGCTTTTGATCGTATCAGTTATCGCTATAGTTTTCTGCATGTCAAGTATAAGTTCCTATGACCATGAGATCATGTAACTCACTGACACCGTAGGAGTGCTTTGTGTGTGCCAAACATCGCAACGTAACTGGGTGACTATAAAGGTACTCTACAGGTATCTCCGAAGGTGTCTGTTGAGTTGACATGGATCGAGACTGGGATTTGTCACTCCGTGTGACGGAGAGGTATCTCCGGGCCCACTCGGTAATACATCATCTCAATGAGCTCAAAGTGACTAAGTAGTTAGTCACGGGATTATGTATTACGGTAACGAGTAAAGAGACTTGCCGGTAACGAGATTAAACTAGGTATAGAGATACCGACGATCGAATCTCGGGCAAGTAACATACCGACGAGACAAAGGGAACTGTATACGGGATTGCCTGAATCCTTGACATCGTGGTTCATCCGATGAGATCATCGAGGAACGTGTGGGAACCAATATGGGTATCCAGATCCCGCTATTGGTTATTGACCTGGGAGTGTCTCGGTCATGTCTGCATAGTTTCCGAACCCGCAGGGTCTACACACTTAAGGTTCGGTGACGCTAGGGTTGTTAGTGAGAACAGTGCATGGTTACCGAAGGTTGTTCGGAGTCCCGGATGAGATCCCGGACGTGACGAGGGTCTCCGGAATGGTCCGGGGACGAAGATTGATATATAGGATGAAAGGTTTCGGAGTCCGGAAGTGTACCGAGGAGCATCGGGAAATCGGCGGATGACCGAAAGGGGTTTCGGGGGTCCCGGAAGGAGTTTCGGGCCTAATGGGCCACAAAGGGGGGACACAACAGCCCTCATAGGGCTGTGCGCCCCCCCCCCCCTGGGCCCTCTCCTCATGCGCCAAGAGGGGTGGACCCCCCTAGGGCCGCCGCACCCCCTTAGCCTTGGGGGGCAAGGCACCTGGGGGGGAAACCCTAGCCCCAGGGGGCGCCGCCCCCTTCCCATCTGCCCTGGCCGCCGGCCCCTAGGGGAAACCCTAGGGCGCCCCCTCCCTTCTACTCCCCCTATATGAAGAGAGGCAGAGGGAGGGCAGCCACACACGTTCGTGCCTCGGTGCTGCCCTCCCTCTCCCACATACATCTTCGTTTTCCCGCGGTGCTTGGCGAAGCCCTGCTGGAATCCTCCACCACCATCTCCACCACGCCGTCGTGCTGCCGGTGTCTCCATCAACCTCTCCTTCCCCCTTGCTGGATCAAGAAGGAGGAGACGTCCCCGAGCTGTACGTGTGAAGAACGCGGAGGCACCGTTGCTTCGGTGCTTGGATCTTCAGCGATCTGAATCGCGGCGAGTACGACTCCATCAACCGCGTTCTTAAACGCTTCCGCTTAGCGATCTACAAGGGTATGTGGATCCAACTCTCCCCTCGTAGATGCATCTCCTAGATTGATCTTGTGAACGTAGGAAAATTTTTGTTTCCCATGCAACGTTCCCCAACAGGTTCCCGAGTCACCAAATGGGCAACCGGTACACCGTGCCACGTACCTGTCGCATCACAACCCACCCCGAGGGTCAGCATTGTGCACGACCTCCAGTAAGCTATAAACACCAGAAACTAGTTGCAACTCCTGGACAGAGATCAAGGGTAATTAATAAGCCGAGAGGGTCAATTAAGGATCCCAATGCGTGGTAGTAGCTGTAACTTGAACCACACATACAGATCTCGGGTCCTATGGACGATTCCAATGAAACAACCCACCATGTACTCCTACATGGCCTTTCATCGATACCTTTACCAAGCGTATTCCACACTTCCTTCTCTTTATTGAAAGATTGTTTCACTCTGATTCATCACCCAGATGAATCAGACCAGACACAACTCTAAGCATAGCAGGCAACATAAACAAATAGCATGGTGGATCACACATCACATGGCTCAATCAACTCCTACACATGCTAGTGGGTTTCAACTATTTACTGTGGCAATGACAGGTCATGCAAGGGAATAGGGTTCAACTACCGCAGCAAGTAGCAGTTCACGCGCTGTTGCCTTAATGCAGTAACAGAGGGCAGGAGCGAGAAGATTGGGTTGTATCGGAATGATCAATGATTGCTTGCCTGACAGGGTAGTTGTCGGGTACTGCTCTTCAACTGGATACGCAGCAGTATCCTCGGGAGCAGGACCTAACACAGGGAAAACCGACGACACAATCATTAACAAACAAATGCAACAATATGATGCATGTTTATGACATGGCAAGATGCATGTGTGTTGGCTAATGCAACTAAAATCAGAAGGGTTTGAACCTATTTGAATCAAGGATTCAAATTGAAGTTCAAACTATTATTTAAATAAGTGCATAATCATGTTTTTGATATATACAGCAAGTTAACTTGTTCAAACATGCATGAAACCAGTGCCATTGGATAGATTGGATTTTTCTGATCATTTTTCATATATAAATCTTTTCCATCTGAGCTATGGTTGATTTTATATGATTTTTAGAAGTTTTGGGTATTTTCTGGAATTTCCTGAATTAAATTAAATCTAAAAATCCCAGAAAAACCTTTACTGCATCAGCATGACATCATGCTGACGTCAGGCAGTCAACAGGGCCAGTCCAGGTCAAACCTGACTGGTGGGTCCCTTATGTCAGTGTCTCAGGAGCTAATCCCGGTCATAACCAGGGTTGACTGGGTTTGACTAACAGCGGGGGCCCACTGTCAGTGACTGTGGTGACTAAACTAATTACTGTTAACTCCTAATCATCGAGCCACGTCAGCCCGCCAGAGTTGGCCGGCGGCGACCATTGCGCACGGCGGTGACTCGTCGGAATCCCTATTCCGGCATCCATTTGCCGCGCGGATGGGCTCGGTGTGCTCCTGGTGATGTACCGCATCCAGCGGTGCCACTGGTTGGACGAGGGGTCGCCGGAGTCGACGGCGACGAGCTCGTCCGCGGCGGTGCTCGCACGGGGTTGGTCGGGATGGTGTTCTGGTGCACGGGAGGAGGAGCTGAAGCTCGTTCTAGCTTGCTGGTGACCTACTAAAGCTAACGGCGTGCTCGGCCGCAAGGTACGGTGCCTATGGCCACGGCGGTGAGTTGGCCGGCGGCGGTGATCGTCGGTCAGCAAAGGGGGCGGCGGCTACAAGGCCTAAACGAGCCCGTGGAGAGGGGGGTTCGAAGCGTGAGCTCACAGCGGTCGCAGAGGGCGTCGAAGTGAGCTCGGGGACGGTCGGACGACGGCGTACGGGCGGCGGCGATCTCCGGTGCCGGAGGTTGAAGACGACGGCGAGGAGGACGTTGCGGAGCTCCTGGCGTCGTGTGCATCGGTGGGGAGCTTCAGGGCGACGAGGCGGAGCTAGTGGTGCTTCTGGGAGGCGAGGAGGTGGCGTAGGGCGCGGTTTCAGCGGTCGTCGGCGACGAGCTCGCTCGGGGGAGCTCGGCGGAGGGAAGAGAGGAGGGGAGAGACACGGGAGAGAGGGGGAAACGGTCGGGGTGGCTCCGTGGCGTCGTTCTAGCCCGTCCAGAAGGCCGAGGGGACAGCCAGGCAGGCAGGAGGTGGCCGGCGCATCGGCGGCGCTCGCCACCGAGCTGCTTCGTGCGCTGGCGCGACGAAGAAGACGGTGGTGCCCCTGGTGGGCTGGGCCGGCTGGGCCAGCAGGTAAGTGGGCTCAGGTAAGATTCTTCCTATTTTTCTTTTCCTATTTTCTTTCTGTTTTATTTCTTTTGCAACTTTGTTCATTTAATAAAAATGCCTAAACATTTTTATAACTCATGACACTTGTCATACCTGCTGTATATAATATGAACAGTAGGAAACATTATAGTTCATGATTATTTGAGCATTTAAAATATTTAAAAGTATTTAAATGCCCAAATTCAAATACCATATGAATTAATCCAAAGCCCTAGATTGTCCTAGAAAATTGTGCACCATTTTTGGCAGAGGTTTAAGACCAAGGCAAAAATGATGAGCATTTTGAAGGGCATTTTGGGTACATTGGAAAATATATTAGCAAACCCTAGTTGTTAGGGGAGGGGGTGCTGGGGTTTCTGTTAATCCCATTTCAAGTTTCTTTGAAAGTAGACATGATGCACACTCTAGTCAGATCCTAATGCAAGAGCTAGCTAGGGATGTGACAAGAACACTCTATGTGCTTCACTTATATCTTTTGAGTTAAATAGTTTTGGCTCTAGTGCTTCACTTATATCTTTTAGAGCACGGTGGTGGTAATATTTTGTAGAAATTGTTGAACTCTCATGCCTCACTTAGATCTATTTGAGAGTAACATCACTAGTGTTTAGGCTAAAGAAACTAGTCTTCACATGATAAACATCCAATGTCAATGTAGTAAAAAAAATCACATCAAGTGCATTGAATAGAAAGAGATGTTGGATGCTTGATAATTGTTTTGAGACATGAGGATAGTGATATTAGAGTCATGCTAGTGGAGTTATTATGAAATTGAGAAATACTTGTGTCAAGGTTAGTGATTCCCGTAGCATGCACATATGGTGAACCGTTGTGTGACTAAGTTCAAGCATGAGGTATTTGTAGAGTGTCAACCTTTGTGTGGAGGTCGGGGGCGCGCGATGGTTAACTCCTACCAACCTCCCCCCTAGGGGCATGCGTTGATTGCTTTGTTTTGATGACTCGTAATTTTTTGCAATAAGTATATGAGTTCTTATGACTAATGTTGAGTCCATGGATTATACGCACTCTCACCCTTCCACCATTGCTAGCCTCTCTTGTACCGCGCAACTTTCGTCGATGCCATAAACCCACTATATATCCTTCCTCAAAACAACCACCATATTGTTCCTCAAAATAGCCACCATACCTACCTATCATGGCATTTCCATAGCCATTCCAAGATATATTGACATGCAAATTTCCACCGTTCCGTTCATATGACACGCATCATATTGTCATATTGCCATGCATGATCATGTAGTTGACATCATATTTGTGGCTAGGCCACCATGCATAATTCTTTCATACATGTCACTCTTGTTTCATTGCACATACCGGTACACCGCCGGAGGCATTCATATAGAGTAATTCTTTGTTGTTTTAGTATCGAGTTGTAATTTCATGTTGTAATGGAAGTGTGATGATCATCATTATGAGAGCATTGTCCCATGGGAGGAAAGGCTGAATCTATAAAGCCCCTCTGCAAAAAAAGAAAAAAAAGGGGGAAGGCCAAAGAAAAGAAAAAGAAAGGCCCAAAAAAAGAAAAAAAAGAAAGAAAAAAAGGGACAATTGCTACTATCTTTTTCCACACTTGTGCTTCAAAGTAGCACCATGTTCTTCATTGTAGAGAGTCTCATGTTTAGTCACTTTCATATACTAGTGGGAATTTTTCATTATAGAACTTGGCTTGTATATTCCAACGATGGGCTTCCTCAAATTCCCTAGGTCTTCGTGAGCAAGCCAGTTGGATGCACACTGATGGGCCTCTAACCCCTCGTTGGTTACCCCAAGTGGAAGGTGTGAGATGCAGTGTTGTGGAAGTTTTTCCCTTAGCAAAGATGCCAAGGATCGAATCCCCAGAGACTCCTAGGTTCAACAAGTAGGTGTCAACTGCTAACGGCGCCAGATATTAGCAATCAACGTGGACCTGCACACAGATACGAATAACTTTGCTCCCAACGAGTACAGAGAGGTTGTCAATCCCTCCGGCCTTGTAGTTCACAAAGGATTAAACGCAAATGATAGTAGTGATAGATAATGTTTGCAATAGTAAATAATAGCGAAAAGTAAATAGCGGATGTGATCAATGATGGTAATATGGACCGGAGTCTCATGATGTTCACTAGTGATGTCTCTCTCCCAAAAGACGATAAAACAACTATGTGAGGTAAACGAATTACAGCTGGGCTATTGACAGGACCACGAACGCAAACCAATGCTGACTACATTGCAAGAAAGGTTGAGGTTCAAAGCATGGGCGGTACGCCAAAGTAAGTAGACCGAAATCCATCAATATCTACTACTAATCATCCACCTTGAGACATCTATCCAGAACATCTCGCTGGTATTAAGTTGCGAGTCCCACCCATAGTGTAAACTCAATGCAACAGACAACTGCATTAAAAGAACTTTGTGTAAAGTAAACAATCCTTGCACCCGCGGTCACAAGCACCGTTGTTTTCCCCCTTGTGGCAACAGCACATCCCCTAGACTCATGTTTCTGTCACTCAAGCTAGTCATCGAGGGGCATGAACCCACAATCGAGCATAACGTTCCCTCTTGGAGTCACTACCTATTACTTGGCCAAAGCAATAAATAACAACGGAGAACATGAAAGAATTACTTACGAACCTAAATATAAAAGAGGTAGATCAAATATATTACTCAATCACAATCTGAACATAATCTCATAATCCATCGGATCCCAGCAAACTCAACATAGCAACAGCATAAGGATTACATATGTGCCTCGATCATGTAGGGCAGCTCACGAGGACTAATTAGTGAAGCACAAGAACGGGAGGAGAACATCACATAGCTACTGGTCATGGACTCATGGTCCAAGGGAGACTACTCACAACTCATCCGGGAGGCGTCCATGGTGGTGGAGAGGCTCCCGATGATGATCCTCCCCTCCGGTAGGGTGCCGGGAAGAGTTCTCCAGGTGCTCCCGATCTTGGAAGCGGCGGCGGCGGCGGAACAGATATGTGATCGCGAAAAAGAGTTCCCGTCCCGAGGGTTTCGGAGGACGCTCTAAATATATGCCAAAGGGGGGCACCAGACGGGGCTCGGGGGGCCCAGGCGCCCCCCCGGCGCGGCCCAGGGGGGCGCGCCGCCAGGGCGCCTGGGGCCCTGGTGCCCCCCCCCCCGGCTGTACTTCGGGCGCAAGGTAGGTTCTGGAATGCTGATTTTTTATATAATTTTTCTGGATTTTTCCTGACAGTTCTCGTAATGTGAAAACTTGAAACAAAAACAGCCGAAAATAGAAACTGGCACTGGGGTGCACTGGATTAGTAGGTTAGTCCAAATATGATCAAAAGTGTATGGAAGTGTATAAATATCATAGCAATATCACCCAAAAGTGGCATGGAGCAAGCAGAAATTATAGATACGTTTTGGACGTATCACACACCCACTAGTTTCTTTTGTTGAGCTTTCATGCATATTTAGCTCTAGTGCATCCGTTGCATGGCAATCCCTACTCACTCACATTGATATCTATTGATGGGCATCTCCATAGCCCGTTGATACGCCTAGTCGATGTGAGACTATCTCCCTCTTTTTGTCTTCTCCACAACCACCTCTATTCCACCCATAGTGCTATGTCCATGGCTCACGCTCATGTATTGCGTGAAAGTTGAAAGGTTTGAAAAGATAGAGCATGAAAACAAATGCTTGGCTGAAATCGGGGTTGTGCATAATATGAATATTTAGTGTGATAACGAGGGAGCATAGCCAACACTATATGATTTTGTAGGGATAACTTTCTTTAGCCATAATATTTTGAGAAGACATGATTGCTTTGTTAGTATTGCTTGAAGTATTGTTATTTCTTGTATCAATATAGACTTTTACCTTGAATCTTTCAGATCTGAACATTCATGCCACAATTAAGAGAATTACATTGAAAAACTATATTGGTTAGTATTCCACGTCAAAAATTCTTTCTTTATCATTTACCTACTAGAGGACGAGCAGGAATTAAGCTTGGGGATGCTTGATACGTCTCCAACGTATCTATTATTTTTTATTGTTCCATGCTATTATTTATGAAGTCTTGGATGTTTAATGGGCTTTATCATTCACTTTTATATCATTTTTGGGACTAACCTACTAACCCAAAGGCCCAGTCCAGATTGTTGTTTTTTGCCTATTTCGGGTTTTGCAGAAAAGGAATATCAAACGGAGTCCAAACGAAATGAAACCTTCGTGAGAGATATTTTTGGAGGAAATCACGCTCGAGAAACGTCAGGACCAAGTCAGGGGGCAAGGGGCCTGCCCTCGAGGGTGGGGGCGCGCCCCCTGCCTTGAGGATGGCCCACACGCCCCCTGGTGCCCTCCTTCTTCCTATATATACCTACGTACCCCATAAACTCCATGCGCGGAGAGAAAACCCTAATTCCACCGCCGTAGTTGCTGTTCCCGTGGAGATCCCATCTTGGAGCCTGTTCCGGGAGGGGGATCCATCACGAAGGTCTTCATCATCATCATCATCATCGCCCTCACCATGAGTTGTGAGTAGTTTACCACAGACCTTCGGGTCCATAGCTAGTATCTAGATGGCTTCTTCTCTCTCTGGATCTCAATACAAAGTTCTCCTCGGTCTTTGAGGAGATCTATTCGTTGTAATCTCTTTTTGCGGTGTGTTTTTCGAGATCTGATGAATTGTGAGTTTATGATCAAGGATATGTATGAAAGATATTTGGTTCTTCTCTGAACTTTTTATGTGTGCTCATAATATCCTTGCAAGTCTCTTCGAATTATTGGTTTGGTTTGGCCTACTAGATCTATAGTTCTTGCAATGGGAGAAGTGCTTGTCTTTGGGTTCAATCTTGCGGTGTCCTTTCCCAGTGACAGTAGGGGTAGCAAGGCACGTATTGTATTGTTGCCATCAAGGATAAAAAGATGGGGTTTTCATCATATTTCTTGAGTTTATCCCTCTACATCATGTCATCTTTCTTAAGGCGCTACTCTGTTCGTATGAACTCAATACACTAGATGCATGCTGGATAGCGGTCGATGTGTGGAGTAATAGTAGTAGATGCAGAATCGTTTCGGTCTACTTGTCTCAAATGTGATGCCTATATACAATGATCATGCGTAGATAGTCTCATAATTATTCACTTTTCTATCAATTGCTCGACAGTTATTTGTTTACCCGCCGTAGAATACCGCTATCATGAGAGAATCCACTAGAGAAAACTATGGCCCCCGGGTCTATTCTCAACATATCAATCTACATCTACTTTACTTTTCTTGCTTTTATTTGCTGTTTTATTAAACCAAAAATATAATTATCATCTCTATCAGATCTCACTCTCGTAAGTGACCGTAAAGGGATTGACAACCCCTTATCGCATTGGCTACGAAGTTCTTATTTGTTTGTGCAGGTGCGAGGGACTGGCGCGTGGTCTCCTACTGGATTGATACCTTGGTTCTCAAAAACTGAGGGAAATACTTACGCTACTGTGCTGCATCTCCCTTTCCTCTTCGAGGGAATACAACGCAAGGTCAAGAGGTAGCAGTCCACTACTTGTTGCAATGGTCATGATTGGGGTGATTCTTCTTATGATCTTGAAAATTTATTTAAGCCCCATGATATATATGAGATTGATAATAATGTTTGCAATAATATTGAAAGTAGGTTTGGAAGATTGTCAACTTTAGATCCCACGTATTTGGAGAATGTTCAATCTTATGAAATTTATGATAAAGGTGGGTTTGGGGAGGTCATGACATTAGTTAATGTTGATCCCAGTATTTTGGAAGAGTGTCAACTTCGCATGCATGTGGATCGTGTTGAGAATATGTTATGTGATAGCTATATTTTTGAATTTGCTTATGATCCTACATGCAATTATTATGAGAGTGGAAAATATGGTTGTAGAAATCTTCATGTTACTAAATTACCTCTCTTCATGTTGAGATTGATCTTGTTTCTTTCTTCTTCCTTGCATATGTTAGATCTTGCTTGTCTTGCTAATTTGTTTTCCTATAAAATACCTATGCATAGGAAGTATGTTAGACTTAGATGTGATTTTCACATGCTTTATGATGCTCTCTTTGTGCTTCAATTCTTATCTTTCATGTGAGCATCATTGAATTCTCAAGCCTATCTTAATGGCTATAAAGAAAGAGCTTGTTGGGAGGCAACCCAATTTTATTTTCTTTGTTTTTGCTTCTGTTTAGGAATAAATAATGCATCTAGATTCTGTTTAGATTTGGTTTTGTGTTTTAATTAGTGCTTGTGCCAAGTAGAACCTTTGGGAAGACTTGTGTGAAGTTTATATGATCTTGCTGTAAAAAACAGAAATGTTAGCGCTCACTGGAATACTCACCAGATGTTACTGGAGAGTGCTATTTAGTTGATTCTTTTTACAGATGATTAATAGACAAATTCCTCACGTTTATCAATTTATTTCAAGTTTTTTGGAGTTACAGAAGTATGCGAAAGTTACAGATTAGTACAGACTGTTCTGTTTTTGACAGATTCTGTTTTTCATGTGTTGTTTGCTTATTTTGATGAATCTATGAGTAATATTGGAGGAGATGAATCATAGAGAAGTTGGAATACAGTAGGTTTAACACCAATATAAACAAAGAATGAGTTCATTGCAGAACCTTTGAGTGGTGGTTTGTTTTCTTATACTAACGGAGCTCACGAGATTTTTGGCTAAGTTTTGTGTGGTGAAGTTTTCAAGTTTTGAGTATGGCTTTGATGGACTATGGAACAAGGAGTGGTAAGAACCTAAGCTTGGGGATGCCCAAGGCACCCCAAGGTAAAATTCAAGGACAACAAAAAGCCTAAGCTTGGGGATGCCCCGGGAAGGCATCCCCTCTTTCGTCTTCATCTATCGGTAACTATACTCGGGACTATATATTTATTCACCACATGATATGTGTTTTACTTGGAACGTCATGTCTGATTTTAGTCTTTTCTTGTTAGTTTGCCACAATCATCCTTGCTGGACACACCTTTTTGAGAGAGATAAATATGGCCTATAATTTGTTAGAACACTCTATGTGCTTCACTTGTATCTTTTGAGCTAAGTAGTTTTGCTCTAGTGCTTCACTTATATATTTTAGAGCACGGTGGTGATTTTATTTTGTATAAATTGTTGATCTCTCATGCTTCACTTATATCCTTTTGAGAGTCTTTTAGAACAGCATGGTAATGTGCTTTGGTTATAAAACTAGTCCTAATATGATAGGCATCCAAGATAAATGTAGTAAAAACTTTCATACAAACTGCATTGAATATGATGAGAAGTTCGACACTCGATGATTGTTTTGAGATATGAGGATAGTGATATTAGAGTCATGCTAGTGGAGTTATTATGAATTTGAGAAATACTTGTGTTAAAGTTTGTGATTCCCGTAGCATGCACGTATGGTGAACCGCTATGTGACGAAGTTAGAGCATGATGTATTTGTAGAGTGTCATCCTTTGTGTGGAGGTCGGGGGCGCGCGATGGCTAACTCCTACCAACCTCCCCCCTAGGAGCATGTGTTGATTGCTTTGTTTTGATGACTCGTAAATTTTTGCAATAAGTTTATGAGTTCTTTATGACTAATGTTGAGCCCATGGATTATACGCACTCTCACCCTTCCACCATTGCTAGCCTCTCTTTGTACCGCGCAACTTTCGCCGGTACCATACACCCACCATATACCTTCCTCAAAATAGCCACCATACCTACCTATCATGGCATTTCCATAGCCATTCCGAGATATATTGCCAAGCAACTTTCCACCGTCCCATTCATATGACACGCTTCATATTGTCATATTGCCATGCATGATCATGTAGTTGACATCGTATTTGTGGCAAAGCCACCATGCATAATTTTTCATACATGTCACTCTTGATTCATTGCACATCCCGGTACACCGCCGGAGGCATTCATATAGAGTCATACTTTTTTCTAGTATCGAGTTGTACTATCGAGTTGTAAATCAATATAAGTGTGATGATCATCATTATTAGAGCATTGTCCCAAAGAAAAAGAAGAAGAAAAAAAAGAAAAAAAAAGAGGAAAGGCCAAGAAAAGAAAGGCCAAAAAAGAAAAAAAAAGAAAAAAAGAAAAAGAAAAGGGACAATGCTACTATCTTTCTTCCACACTTGTGCTTCAAAGTAGCGCCATGTTCTTCATGATAGAGAGTCTCTTGTTTAGTCACTTTTATATACTAGTGGGAATTTTTCGTTATAGAACTTGGCTTGTATATTCCAACGATGGGCTTCCTTAAATGCCCTAGGTCTTCATGAGTAAGCAAGTTGGATGAACACCCACTTAGTTTCTTTTGTTGAGCTATCATACATTTTTTTAGCTCTAGTGCATCCGTTGCATGGCAATCCCTACTCACTCACATTGATATCTATTGATGGGCATCTCCATAGCCTGTTGACACGCCTAGTCGATGTGAGACTATCCTCCTCCTTTTTTTCTTCTCCACAACCACCATTCTATTCCACCCATAGTGCTATATCCATGGCTCACGCTCATGTATTGCGTGAAAGTTCAAAGGTTTGAAAAAATTGAGTAAAAACAAGTGCTTGGCTGAAACTGGGGTTGTGCATGATATGAATATTTTGTGTGATGAAGATGGAGTATAGCCAGACTATATGATTTTGTAGAGATAACTTTCTTTAGCCATGTTATTTTGAGAAGACATGATTGCTTTATTAGTATGCTTGAATTATTATTATTTCTTATGTCAATATAGACTTTCGTCTTGAATCTTTATGATCTGAACATTCATGCCACAATAAAGAGAATTACATTGAAAATTATGTTGGTTAGCATTCCACATCAAAATTTCTATTTTTATCATTTACCTACTCGAGGATGAGCAGGAATTAATCTTGAGGATGCTTGATACGTCTCCAACGTATCTATAATTTTTTATTCTTCCATGCTATTATATATGATGTTTTGGATGTTTAATAGGCTTTATTGTACACTTTTATATTATTTTTGGGACTAACCTATTAACCCAAAGGCCCAATCCAGATTGCTGTTTTTTTTTTGCTATTTTAGGGTTTTGCAGAAAAGGAATATCAAACGGAGTCCAAACGCAATGAAACCTTCGGGAGAGATATTTTTTGAACGATATCTTCACGGGAGAGTTGAGAACGAAGGCAGAGAGCACACATGGCGTCCACGAGGGTGGGGGGCGCACCCCCTTCCTCGTGGGCCCCATGTTGCTCCCCCGATGCCCTCCTTCCTCCTATATATACCCATGTATCCTGAAAACATCGAAGCAACAGAGAAAAAACCCTAATTCCACCGCCGCAACCTTCTGTTCCCATGAGACCCCATCTTGGGGCCTGTTCTGAAGCTCCGCCGGAGGGGGGATCTTCCACGGAGTGCTTCTACATCAACACCATCGCCTCACCATGAGTTGTGAGTAGTTTACCACATACCTTCGGGTCCATAGTTAGTACCTAGATGGCTTCTTCTCTCTTTTTGGATCTCAATACCAAGTTCTCCTCGGTCTTCGAGGAGATCTATTCGATGTAATCTTTTTGCGGTGTGTTTGTCGAGATCCGATGAATTGTGGGTTTATGATCAAGATTATCTATGAGAAATATTTGGTTCTTTTCTGAATTCTTTTATGTATGATTATAATATCCTTGCAAGTCTCTTTGAATTATCGGTTTGGTTTTGCCTACTAGATCTATAGCTCTTGTAATGAGAGAAGTGCTTGGCTTTGGGTTCAATCTTACGGTGTCCTCTCCCAGTGACAGCAGGGGCAGCAAGGCACGTATAGTATTGTTGCCATCGAGGATAAAAAGATGGGGTTTATGTCATATTGCTTGAGTTTATCCCTCTACATCATGTCATCTTGCTTAAAGCATTACTCTGTTCGTATGAACTTAATACTCTAGATGCATGCTGGATAGGGATCGTTGTGTGGAGTAATAGTAGTAGATGCAGAATCGTTTCGGTCTACTTGTCACGGATATGATGCCTATATATAATGATCATGCCTAGATATTCTCATAATTATTCGCTTTTCTATCAATTGCTCGACAGTAATTCGTTCACCCACCGTAGAAATCTGCTATCATGAGAGAAGCCACTAGTGAAACCTACGGCCCCCGGGTCTATTCTCAACATATCAATCTACAATCTACTTTACTTTACTGTTTTTACTTTCTGTTCTTATACCCAAAAATATCAAACTATCATATCTATCAGATCTCACTTTCGTAAGTGACCGTAAAGGGATTGACAACCCCTTATCGTGTTGGCTGCAAAGTTCTTATTTGTTTGTGTAGGTGCGAGGGACTCGCGCGTGGTCTCCTACTGGATTGATACCTTGGTTCTCAAAAACTGAGGGAAATACTTACGCTACTGTGCTGCATCACCCTTTCCTCTTCGAGGGAATACAACGCAAGCTCGAGAAGTAGCAGCAGACCACCTTATTAAACCTTCTTGGCAGGAAAAATAAAGACGTGGGGAACTGCAAAACTTACGACACCAAACACTTGCTCTAAGAATCATGTAGTTTTGATTCAAATAAAAAGCAAGCAACCTTTCTGGTAAGCTGTACATAATCATAAAGCATCAACCAGATCCACATTTTTTATAAAATGTATATGTTGGCATATTGCAAAGTAACATGTGTTAACAACCTCTCGAAAAGAAGAAAATTACTTGTACATCAAGAGTTTTTCTCTGATCTCCAAATGTTGCAGCTACTTTCGGATAAGAGTGAGAAATATGGGACTTAAATATTTCAGTGATAGGAGACCGTTTGTCTCCTTGCCCAAGTGTTTGGCAGCAGACGCCTCTCCGGCCGTACGCTTGCTGCTCCACTCACTGTAGTCTAAGGAAGGACGTCACGGTCGCTGCTGATGCATCATGACCTCCAGCCCCCACCTTCCCATTTCGCTCGACCCAAGTTTATGGATGCATAGAACTAAATCACGTTTATTCGCAGGCTTTCTGAGCAAGAAAGATTATGTAACTAAGCATGATGAGTTCAATTAGGCCACCTCCATTTCTGCACTTTGAGAAGCATCCAAGTGTTCAACTTGATCACAAACGCCATCCTTGTCAATGCATGTATTTTGTACGATTGCAATAAAACATTTAGCAATGCTATAGACATATTACTAAGCAAAATTTTAACCGCTTTCCAACCATGGCAAGAGTCTGGGCAACATCGACGAAGGCATGGTGCATGAGCCTCCTCTTCGTCTGAGCGACCGAGCCGTCGTGCTACACTAGCATCGCGCAGTCAGCAGGGAACCGCTCTCCAACCATGGCGACAATCCCCTCGCGCTACAGGCACAAGAACAATCCAGTCTCTCGACCCGCTTCGTAGAACCCCCTCAGGCCCGCGTCTTTCTCATCTTCCTCGCCCTCCTTGTCCACCGTCCAGTGAGCAGAAGGGGTTAAGTGAACACCGCCATGGTGGATGGTGGATGATGGAGGTGCTACGGGGAGGCGGTGAAGGCGCATCTAGGGTATGCGTTGAGACCAGGAAAAACGAGAGGGTGGGGAGGAAAGCTAGCGTGCAGAAGCGCAATGTGAACATTGAGGCCCAATTAACGAGCGACCACACCAGACCAGCAGCCCAACCCAATTTAATGCCAGACTTCCAGAATTGTTCCTGGAGTAGCGGCCCAACACTGCGAGTGCTCGTTAGTAGAGAAAACGAAGCGGAGCTTAGACGCGATTCAAAGTTAATCGGGCCGCTGAAAATGCTCAAAATTGACGATCACACGTCTGGGAGCGCTGATGGCCTATGAGGGCTGGAAAAGTGCGTAGTTTTAATGTATTCAAATTTGCCAATTGTATATTAGCTTAGCTTCGTTTGTGAATTAATTCCGCAGCCTGTACGGTCTACACGTTGGTGAACGCTGTCGTTGCGGTCGATGCTGCCTGCCAGTGGCGAAGGCAGGATTGATTTGGAGTGTGGCAGAGTTGACACACACAAATAATAGAAAGTTTGAATTCTATGATGCATAACCAAGACAGTCCACACACCAACTAGATTATATGACATTAAATAGGATCTTGATGTATTCAGATAAAAAAAGAATCACGATGTATAATAGCAGATGCAAATGTGTTAGAGAAAAATTAATAGAGCACCAAAAATACCTCACGATATTTTTTAGGTAAGAAAATACCTTACTACAAGACTACGCAACAACAATCCAAATGGAATTGGAAAAGGAACAATAGTGCAACTCAATCATCAAACACTCAAACTCAGAATTGAGGAGTAACCTCTCATTTTGCATTCACCTCTTTTCCCTTAAACATTTTTTCTTTGCTGGGACATTTTTTGTTGAGTCGCTGGTCGCACGCTCACAGCTGCGCACCTCGCGTCTCCACTTATGTGATCTTGTCGGCATAGCCGACAACCTCAACGCCGACGGTTCTGCTCCCGCCGCACCGTATATTTTAAACCGTCGCTTATTCAGTGTGTGCGATAGGGGGTCTTTCCCACACGAGCGATAAACTTTCGGGGACAGGTCCTTCGGTCACACACGAGGGGCAAAATGAGCTCGTCTGCGATCGGGCGAGGCATTAGAGACAATTATACATGCCCAATTGTTTCCGTCCGTATGTACATCCCACAAAGTGAATCCCAGAAAAACATTTCCGCTCGTATGTATATCACACACAATTATTTATGTGAAAACCTTTGTGCAAGGTGGCCTAACGCAAACAGTTCTCTGGCCGAAGCCGTGTGTGATTGTTAATTGATCAAACACGCGTACTTTTTAGAAATTGTATGGGTTGTTTGAGTTCATTGTCCACGGTGTTGTTAGAGAAATCATCTGCAATAGAAAATCCCAATAACCAGGCTAATTGGCCTATTATTGATAATCCATTTAGTAAGAAAATTGACATAAAACACACCATATATTCCATATCCGTATAACGACAATCAGGATTTCATAATCGAATTATATCAGATAGATTTAGCACTCAGTTACACCATATATGCATATAACTAGCTACACCATTACACAACAGCACCAAGCTTCACATGCAACATCAAAAACCTTTTGAAAGTAGAATGATAAAAATATCGAAATAATATCAAATTCACATGATAACTTATGAGAAGACATCTCCCATGTCCTCAAGAACATTAGTAACTACTCACAAATCATATGCATGTTGAATATCAGAGGGGTAATAAATAGCACAATGGATCTGAACATATTATATGCTACAAAATAAACCAACTAGCATCAATTACAAGATGTGATCAACACTACTAGCAACCCACATGTACAAATCAGAGGTTTTGATACAAATATTGAATATAGGAGATGAACTAGGGTTTGTTATGAGATGGTGTTGGTGAAGATATTGATGGAGATTGATCATCTCACGATGAGAGGGTTGTTGGTGATGACGATGGCTTCGATTTCCCCCTCATGGAGGGAAGTGTCCCCTACGGAATTGCTCTGCCGGAGAGAAAAATTGCTCCTTCCCAAGTTCCACCTTGAGATGACGGCGCTCCATCCCGGAAGTCCTCTCCTTATTTTGTCTAGGTCAAAAGAACTTATGTACCAGAAGATGATCATGAGTGGGACCACGATATGTTATGGAAGCTTGATGCAATAATCATTTACCCCAAAGTGCAATTAGTTGCCAAGAAGCTGGAGGAAGCCATGAAAGAAGCCCTCAAAGGAAGGTTTAGAAGAACCTATGATGAAGACAGTTGTTAAAGACCCTGATGGAGTAGGCATAACTAGTATTTTCTCCCATGCATGTAATTCATGTGGAGAAAAAGGACATTTTTCACAATATTGCATGATGGAAAGCCAAATGTATCTGGGATACTTCCCGGCAGAAGAATTGATATATGACCCACAGGAAATAGAAGATTTGATCAGGACAAAGAAGTACAAGAAGAGGAACCAAAGACATACCCAGAACAACCCAATTTCTGCAAAGAAGGACCTGAGTTATATCACATGTTACAAATGCAAGGATTTAGGTCATTACGCCGATAAATGTCTAGAGAAGAAGCCAAGAACCCAAAGAGCAGACACCATCCCCAAGAAGCCCAAAGACTTATCGGAACTTATTTGTTTTCCTTGCAGGGAAGCAGGACATTATGCTACCTTTTTTCGGCGCCGTTGCCCGGGAGCATAGCTATATTTGCTGAGTCACTTGGGATTTATATCTGTCGATCACTATGAAGAATCTTAAGGATGAAAGAAACAAAATCGTTCCCTCTAAGACGAGGGGAGGTAAGGAATTGCCATCTTACTCTGCATTTGATTCACCTTCTGTTTTGAATAAGCTTGCGACACCACCACCACCTGCTATTAATTTTCATATGTCGTAAGTAACTGATGATGCTACTTCTGCTTTGAACGATACTTATGATGATGCTAGTACTTTGCATGATGATGATGTGCTACTAGGTGAATTTCTTGATGAAAAATTTGCTAGAGTTAAAAATATTGAGAATGCTGAAATTGATGAAATTGCTGAAACTGATGAAGTCTCTGAAAATAAAAATTATGAAACACATATTAGGCCTAGCTCCCCTAGATATGAACTGCATGATATACATGAGGGTTATGTTATTGATGGAGAGGTAGCTAGAGACTTTCTTTCTTATAAGGATAGAGATAATCTTAAGAAATTATTATGCAAGTGGAAGGAATTTTTTTTATTGCTAGAATGAAATATGATCCTGAGTTTGCTACTTCACCTATCTTTGTCACTGATAAGGATTATGAGTTCTCTGTCAATGCTGAGTTAATTACTTTGTTTGAACTGATCCTTTCCATGGTTATGAAACTGAAACTGTTGTGCCACATCTTACTAAACTGAATGATATAGCTACCTGATACGTCCAAAACGTATCTATAATTTCTGCTTGCTCCATGCCACTTTTGGGTGATATTGCTATGATATTCATACACTTCCATACACTTTTGATCATATTTGGACTAACTTACTAATCCAGTGCACCCCAGTGCCAGTTTCTGTTTTCGGCTGTTTTTGTATTTCAGGTTTTCACGTTTCGAGAACTGCCCAGAAAAATCCAGAAAAATTATATAAAAAATCAGCGATCCGGAAACAACACTGCGTCCAAAGGGCAGCCTAGGGGGCCCACCAGGGCTCCAGGCAACCTGGCGGCACGCCCCCCCCCCTGGGCCACGCCGGGGGGGAGCGCCTGGGCCCCCCGAAGCCCGTCCGGTGCCCCCCTTTGGCATATATTTAGAGGGACCTCCGAAACCCTCAGGACAGGAACTCTTTTCGGGATCCCATCTCTGTTCCGCCGCCGCCGCCGCTTCCAAGATCGGGAGCACCAGGAGAACTCTTCCCGGCACCCTGTCGGAGGGGAGGATCACCACCGGGAGCTTCTCCACCACCATGGACGCCTCCCGGATGACTCGTGAGTAGTCTCCCTTGGACCATGAGTCCATGACCAGTAGCTATGTGATGTTCTCCTCCCGTTCTTGTGCTTCACTAATTAGTCCTCGTGAGCTGCCCTACATGATCGAGGCACCTATGTAATCCTTATGTTGTTGCTATGTTGAGTTTGCTGGGATCCGATGGATTATGAGATTATGTTCAGATTGATCTTGAGTAATATATTTGATTCACCTCTTTTATATTTTAGCTCATAAGTAATTCTTGCATGTTCTCTATTGTTATTTATTGCTTTGGCCGAGTAATAGGTAGTGACTCCAAGAGGGAACGTTATGCTCGATTGTGGGTTCATGCCCCTCGATGACTAGCTTGAGTGACAGAAACATGAGTCTAGGGGATGTGCTGTTGCCACAAGGGGGAAAACAACGGTGCTTGTGCCAGCGGGTGCAAGGATTGTTTACTTTATGCAAAGTTCTTTTAATGCAGTTGTCTGTTGCATTGAGTTTACACTATGGGTGGGACTCGCAACTTAATACCAGCGAGATGTTCTGGATAGATATCTCAAGGTGGATGATTAGTAGTAGATATTGATGGATTTCGGTCTACTTACTTTGGCGTACCGCCCATGCTTTGAACCTCAACCTTTCTTGCAATGTAGTCAGCATTGGTTTGCGTTCGTGGTCCTGTCAATTGCCCAGCTGTAATTTGTTTACCTCACATAGCTGTTTTATCGTCTTTTGGGAGAGAGACATCACTAGTGAACATCATGAGACTCCGGTCCATATTACCATCATTGATCACATCCACTATTTACTTTCCGTTATTACTTACTATTGCAAAAACTATCTATCACTACTATCATTGCTTTTAATCCTTTGTAAACTACAAGGCCGGAGAGATTGACAACCTCTTTGTACTCGTTGGGAGCAAAGTTATTTGTATCTGTGTGCAGGTCCACGTTGATTGCTACTAATCTGGCGCCGTAGCAATTGACACCTACTTGTTGAACCTAGGAGTCTCTGGGGAATCGATCCTTGGCATCTTTGCTAGGGGAAAACACTTCTACAATACTGCATCTTACACCTTCCACTTGGGGTAACCAACGAGGGGTTCGAGGCCCATCAAGGAGTATTTTCTGGCGCCGTTGCCGGGGACTCCACTCTTCAGGATAGGGGAGTTGCATGCTATCTTTTACCTTTGCTTTTTAGTCTTGTTAGTTTACCTTTCAGTTTTTGTTTTAGTACCTTTTTATCAAAAATCACAAAAAAATTACTTGCCTTTTTATTAGTAGTCCTTTCTGTTTAGTCAGACATGTTAGGATTTGGTGCTTTGAGGGAATCAGAAGTTCTAGATTTCCATCAAAGGGATGGAGAAAATATGAAGAAGGCATGGGACAGAATTTCTGATGCACATAGGAGAATTATGCCTTGGATACCTATAAAAATTGCGCTTAGAAATTTTTACCATGGTCTTTTTAAATGGTGTAAACACTCCCTTGACATTATAGCCGAGGGAGATTTCCTAGAATGTGATGAAGCTAGAGCTCTTGAAATTATACATGGTCTATCTAGTTACTTTGTTTATGATCATAACTTTGATACTGTCATAGATAGACTTGCTACTATTGAGAAAAGAATGGATGCTCTAGACTTGATGAAGGTAGAGAAACCTAAACCCAATAAGAAAAACATTTTGGAAATAGACAATGATTGGGAACCTTTTGTTAGGATTAGCATCTCTAATCAAGACTTCCTTGCTTATTGTGATATTGGATCTATGGTTTCTACTATGCCAAAAATTGTTCATGATTCTTTAAAATTTAACATGGATAGATTACCATCTTATCATGAACATACTAATGAAGATATTTCTGAAATCCAGGGAAAAATAAAAGACGTGCCGGTAAAATTCCTTAAAGGGATTGCAATGATTGATTTCTTCATCATGGAGCCAAACCAAGGAAATATAGTGCTTGGAAGGGACTTCCTCCGAGCAGTTAAAGGCTTCATTGATATAGGTAAGGGACAAATCCGCTTACGCGGGAAGGCAAAAGGTGTGTACCCCTTTCCTAGAAGGAACAAGAATGAACTTGTTGAGGAATCATTTGAACCAATTTATAACTCCGATTATTATGATGATTATTGATTCCTCTATGCATTACGCCTAGCTTAAAGGCATAAAAGAAAGCGCTTTTGGGAGGCAGCCCACATGAATAAAATGTTTGCTTTTGTTGTGTCTTGATGTTGTTTACTGCTGTAGCATCATCATTGTATCTTTACTTTTCATATTTGTGCCAAGTATAGCCTCTGATTGCTAGAAAGTTCAAAAGTTGTGAGGTGCTGTCCAGGAAACAGATTCTGTCCTTGGATAGAAAAATTCGTATAAAATCACCAGATCATCTTTTTGGTCTGAATTTTTTCGACAACGTTCTCTATATAATTTTCTTTCGTGCGTCAGTTCTGAGTTTTTTATTTGAGTTTCAGAAGTATCCCGAACAGATCAATTACTGCCTGCTGTTCTGTTTTTCACAGATTCTGTCCTGTTTTGCCTTACCTTCACTTTGCAAATTAAGAACTTGTTTTTTCTTTGCAAAAACCTTTTGGCAATCTTGAGAAACAGTAGAACTTCAAGAATATCCTTATTTCCAGCAAGGTATAATTATTTTATTAAGGGTACTAACCTCGCTAATCAGATTATGATGAGTTATGTATGAAGGGAGTTTTCAAGTGTGCGAGGGAAGATGATAAAAAGATTCAGGAGTGTCAAGCGCTCAAGCTTGGGGATGCCCCCGTGCACCCCCAAGAAATATTCAAGGAGACTCAAGCGTCTAAGCTTGGGGATGCCCCCGTGCATCCCCTTCTCCATCAACATTATCAGTTCGTCTTTCGTTTCGCTATATTTTTATCACTTCATGTGTTATGTGCTATGCTTGGAGCGTCTTGCTTTTAGTTTTCTTTTTAGTTTTTCATAACGAGTCGGAACCCAGCATTCCTTTATGTGGGAGAGAAACACGCTCCACTTCTACCTAGAACATAACATAGAATTTTCATGTCTATCTATGCTGTGTGTGTTCTTTGTCTTTTAATAGCTACTACCGTGATCTGCTCTTAGTATTCATGCTTATCTTTTCAAGAGCTTTTATTTAGTTGGTTGCTTGAACTCTCTTTAATTACCATGCTCACCTTATTAAGAGAGTTTGCTTCCATTGCATTGGTTAATGTGTCTATGATAAAGATGCTACTTGCATGATGGTGCTTAGTAGTTCAGGTTTTCTTATGGTTAATCTCAAATAGCTGGGGGTTCCCAATGTGTTATTGGAGTACCAACTTGGTTTGTTTGCCTATGATGTGGTATGGTTTAGTAATATCTTCCTTCGAGAATTTATTTTGATTGACTTGGGGTATGCTCATGCATATTCAAGACTGTAAAGAAAGTCTGTCAAGCCTTGATGATCTTTTATTTCTGAGTAGCGATATAACTACCATGCCTGATTCAATATTGCGTTGTCGCTCTGCATGATTATGACCGTCATTGCTCTCTTAGTTGGTCGCTCTCAGTCTTTTGCTAACCTCCACCTGTACTAAGCAAACTAACCATGCAATACATAGCTCATGGGAATGTAGCCTAAAAACTATTGTGGTAAAGAATATGTTGCCTATGTATCTTATTTCTTATGAGTTGCTTGCTGAGCGGTAACCATGTTTCTCGGGACGCCATCAACTGTCACACTTTTGTTGAATATCATGTGAGTTGCTATGCATGTTCGTCTTGTCTGAAGTAAGGGTGATTTGCCGTGGGTTGAATTAAAATGCATATTGTTAGAGAAGAACATTGGGCCGCCAACCAAAGCCATGCATCATGGTGGAAGTTTTAGCTTGGACCTTAATCCTCAATCTCTCATGAGAATATGCTTATGCATTAAAGAGGAGTCCATCATCTATTTTCTATGTTGTCCCGGTATGGATGTCCTCAAGTTGAGATCTATCAAAAACGAGAAATCAAATGTGATCTATCTCCTTGGACCTTTGTACAGGTGGCATAGAGGTACCCCTTTGTGACACTTGGTTGAAACATATGCAATGCAATGATAACCCATGGAGATCCGAGCTAATTAGGACAAGGAGCGAGCACTATTAGTATTCGATGCATGAGGCTTGCAACTTATAGGATGTTTTATGCATGACACATATGAAGTACTACTACCATTGACACAATTGCTTCCATGTTTTCAAAATAAAAAAGCTCTAGCACTTAACCTTTCTTTTACCTTTATGTTGAAGCACCAACTACTGAGAGCATGATTGTCATTCTGAGTGTAATGTGCATTGTCCCAAAGTAGCATTGTCTTTTGCATGATTGTGATCCGTTTATTCTGAAATGATTGTATCTAGTCATCACTTAAACCTTGAAGGTGCCCTTGCATTTATGTTTTGCATCACTAAAGGGGGCAAGCTAGATATCACTTTATCATATTTGCACATCATGTTCATTGCAAATCTTTTTGATGTTTCAGTTTCATGTTGTAAAACTTTCAGTCATTTGTGATTTTCTCTTGAGACAACTTAATTACTATAGAATCATTGTCTCGGTAAGCTTTTGTCATATGACTATGAAAAAGTCCTATATGGTTAATAGCATGTCACCACAGAAATTATTCTTGTTATCATTCACCTACTCGAGGACGAGCAGGAATTAAGCTTGGGGATGTTGATACGTCCAAAACGTATCTATAATTTCTGCTTGCTCCATGCCACTTTTGGGTGATATTGCTATGATATTCATACACTTCCATACACTTTTGATCATATTTGGACTAACTTACTAATCCAGTGCACCCTAGTGCCAGTTTCTGTTTTCGGCTGTTTTTGTATTTCAGGTTTTCACGTTTCGAGAACTGCCCAGAAAAATCCAGAAAAATTATATAAAAAATCAGCGATCCGGAAACAACACTGTGTCCGAAGGGCAGCCTGGGGGGGCCACCAGGGCTCCAGGCGCCCTGGCGGCGCCCCCCCCCCCTGGCCGCGCCGGGAGGCGCCTGGGCCCCCCGAAGCCCGTCCGGTGCCCCCCTTTGGCATATATTTAGAGGGACCTCCGAAACCCTCAGGACAGGAACTCTTTTCGCGATCCCATCTCTGTTCCGCCGCCGCCGCCGCTTCCAAGATCCGGAGCACCAGTAGAACTCTTCCCGGCACCCTGCCGGAAGGGAGGATCACCACCGGGAGCTTCTCCACCACCATGGACGCCTCCCGGATGACTCGTGAGTAGTCTCCCTTGGACCATGAGTCCATGACCAGTAGCTATGTGATGTTCTCCTCCCGTTCTTGTGCTTCACTAATTAGTCCTTGTGAGCTGCCCTACATGATCGAGGCACCTATGTAATCCTTATGCTGTTGCTATGTTGAGTTTGCTGGGATCCGATGGATTATGAGATTATGTTCAGATTGATCTTGAGTAATATATTTGATTCACCTCTTTTATATTTTAGTTCATAAGTAATTCTTGCATGTTCTCCGTTGTTATTTATTGCTTTGGCCGAGTAATAGGTAGTGACTCCAAGAGGGAACGTTATACTCGATTGTGGGTTCATGCCCCTCGATGACTAGCTTGAGTGACAGAAACATGAGTCTAGGGGATGTGCTGTTGCCACAAGGGGGAAAACAACGGTGCTTGTGCCCGCGGGTGCAAGGATTGTTTACTTTACGCAAAGTTATTTTAATGCAGTTGTCTGTTGCATTGAGTTTACACTATGGGTGGGACTCGCAACTTAATACCAGCGAGATGTTCTGGATAGATATCTCAAGGTGGATGATTAGTAGTAGATATTGATGGATTTCGGTCTACTTACTTTGGCGTACCGCCCATGCTTTGAACCTCAACCTTTCTTGCAATGTAGTCAGCATTGGTTTGCGTTCGTGGTCCTGTCAATTGTCCAGCTGTAATTTGTTTACCTCACATAGCTGTTTTATCGTCTTTTGGGAGAGAGACATCACTAGTGAACATCATGAGACTCCGGTCCATATTACCATCATTGATCACATCCACTATTTACTTTCCGTTATTACTTACTATTGCAAAAACTATCTATCACTACTATCATTGCTTTTAATCCTTTGTGAACTACAAGGCCGGAGAGATTGACAACCTCTCTGTACTCGTTGGGAGCAAAGTTATTTGTATCTGTGTGCAGGTCCACGTTGATTGCTACTAATCTGGCGCCGTAGCAATTGACACCTACTTGTTGAACCTAGGAGTCTCTGGGGAATCGATCCTTGGCATCTTTGCTAGGGAAAACACTTCTACAATACTGCATCTTACACCTTCCACTTGGGGTAACCAACGAGGGGTTCGAGGCCCATCACTACCCTATTTGCTCATGAGGAAAAATTCGCTATTACTATAATCTTAAGTTCATTCCTTTCTCATTAAAGGGCGATGCTAAGATATGGTTTAATTCTTGCTCCTCGTTGTGTGCGCAGTCCCCATTATATGATTTATTACATCTGTAAAAAATATTTTCCTGCTCATAAGAAACAAGCTGCCTTACAGGAAATATTTAACTTTGTGCAAATTGAAGAAGATAGTCTGCCACAAGCTTGGGGGAGGCTCCTCCACTTACTTAATGCTTTGCCTAATCATCCTCTCAAGAACAATGAAATACTTGATATAATTTATAATGGACTAACCTATTCTTCTAGGGACCACCTAGATAGGTGTGATGGTTGTATTTTCAGGGAACAAACTGTTGCACAAGCTGAAGAGCTATTGAATAATATACCGAGGAATGATAGTGATTGGACTCTTCTTAGACCACCTCCTAATCCAACTCCGAAGAAGAGGGGTATTCTATTTCTATGTCTTGAAGATATGCAAGAGGTAAAGAAATCTATGAAAAAATGTATTAAAGTTGAAGATGTTAGTGATTTACCACATATCGAAGAAATACAATGTCTTGACATGCCGACACAGGTAGTAGAGGTAAATTATCTCCATAAAATATTTTATTTTGCCTCTGGAGAATCGTTGATCTTTTAGGATTTTTCTCCTGATCATTTTGATATATAATATGTATATATTTTATTTTGTTTTTATTAACCGGTCAAACACCAACATCGTAACTGTTGGTGATGTTCACCGTCACAAGAAAAATGATGCATGGTCTCACATGTAAGAAAAGACATTAGCATCCTCTGTACCCATATGTAAGTATCATTGAACGATAAAAAATGGTGCCCTACTTATTTCTGACAGGCACCGTCGACGATAAAACCTACGGTCGACCCACATGGAAGCAGCCACGTCAGTAATAGTTCGTCCCATTTTTCAGAATATTTGACTGGTGAAACCCATATACCGTTTACTGGTAAAGGATTATTGTGAACAAAAACGTTCTTACATGACAGTCTGGTCCGTCGACATTAGTGGCAAATTCGAGTTCTTCACCTGAGAAGTGATCTTGTGTGACAGAATAAGTTGTATCATTAAGAATTTATTTTCTGTGACGGCGCCCTAGTGATGGTGAAGATGATGGACGGAAAGCGTCATCGAACAAATTTTGGTTACCAAAATTTGTTTTATGTGACACAAGTGTAACATGATCGAATAGTCTATGTTCTGTAGTGTGACAGTGGCTCCCAAATCTTACCCTAATACTGCACGTCAGAAAAATGTAGGATGACAAGTGAAACAAGGATAAGAATATAAATAACGCCCCTCAAAGAAAACAAAGGCATGAATGAATACATAACCAAGAACACACACTTAGAATAAGGTTGGTCAAATATATCTCAATAGATTGCAAATAGATCCGGGAAATTTTCATTTTCAAAGGGGTTGCTTCCTACCAAATGGACAATGGTAGATATAATATCGTGTGGCAAGATGAATAGAATAATGGAGTTTTAGCTAAGACATTCCCATGTTTTTACCCTAGGGCATTTATGCAGGCATGTCATTTCATCACTTCTACCTAAACAAAGAAGAGCTTGATAACTAGTTTCATCTACCCCACTGTTAGCTTGTGAGAGAATGTATTCATGCCATCAATCCTACGCCTAACGAAAGCCATGATTCATGGACCAATCATTAGGGGTGGATACTATTATCCAAGAAAATACTACAAATCCTTATTAAAAGACCTATATATATGAGGCCACAATAACCCCTCATATTGATTTAATGCAAAATGGTTGTTAATTATTGTTTTGCTTGGCTTATATTATCGGACCGACTAAACGCTATAGATATCTTAAAGGGCAATTACTACATTGATAATAACTTGGTATGTCTCCTTTATAGAAAATGCAGTTACACATCTATGTTTCAAATGCCCATTTAGCATTTCTTGTTGAACACGTCTCATCCTCAACAGAACTACGGATCTCGATCGGATCTCCATAGTTATGCATGCTAGGGCTGATTGCCGTGGGTAGCTAGTCTTTGGCATTTTCAATATGGCATATTGTAATCTGTGGAAAGAAATAATTCATAGTCTATTTAAAAGGACTCAACCTTCCAAAACAACCTAAAGTGCTATGTTCTAGGTTGATATGTTACTCTTAAGGTATACGGTCTTGCAACACCTGGATGATTAAGTTTCTACCTAGTAGAATCCTCTCTTTTGGTTCGTTTGTGGTGGTGAAAGTAAAACACCCGCCATGTAAGTACCCTTATAACCACTTTTTTTGTTAATGTATTACCACGGTATGAGCCAATCTGAGTGTTCACTGGTTAAAGAACCTGATTTTATGAGATGTCCAATCGAGGAACTGGTATCGTCTGCCAAGGTTGGGGCTTCATCCCGGTTGGCCTCATGCGGCTGCAGCGTCGCTGGTGCCTCCAGTCTTGTTGTGGCATGTACAAATGTATATTCAGATATGTTCCCATCAAGGGACTATAGAAAATGAGGCTAAAGCATATGCATCTTAGCAAGGACGCGTGCGTGTTTATATAGGCACAAGGCCGCGAGATATACATGGTTGTTGGGATGTGGATTGATCTCCAAGGCATAATCTAGATAAGCTACAATCTCAACAGCCCAAATAATGTTACAACAAACTACACACGCACGCATATATACGGTTTATTGATATACTGTATGTTACATTGTTTAACACTCCCCTCAATCACAACTTATCTAAGTTGAGATTGCGTCGAAATGTCTCTAGCTGCCTCAAAGAAAGGGGTTTAGTAAACCCATCTGCAACTTGATCACCGGTAGGAACAAAACGAACGTTCAGCAGCTTGTTGGCTACTCGTTCTCGAACAAAGTGATAGTCTATCTCGATGTGCTTCGTCCTAGCATGAAAAACAGGGTAGGCAGACAAGTATGTCGCACCCAAATTATCACACCATAGTGATGCTGCCTTGGGATGATGAACTCCCAACTCTCTCAACATGTTTTGGACCCAGATCACTTCAGCGGTGGCATTAGCCA
The DNA here is from genome assembly GCA_902687465.1 of Secale cereale. Classification (NCBI taxonomy): domain Eukaryota; kingdom Viridiplantae; phylum Streptophyta; class Magnoliopsida; order Poales; family Poaceae; genus Secale; species Secale cereale. Next base: position 797,987,668 of record LR738714.1, read on the forward strand.
GGGCTTTGTACTCAGCTTCTGTGCTAGACATAGACACGGTAGCCTGCTTACGAGCACTCCATGAAACAAGATTACCTCCAAGGAAAACTGCAAAACCTCCTGTGGATCTCCTGTCATCAAGGCAGCCTGCCCAATCTGCATCAGAAAATGCACTAACAAGCATGGAGTCTGACTTGCAAAGCTTAAGCCCATGACTCTGCGTTCCTTGAAGATATCTGAGTATCCTTTTTACAGCAGTCCAATGAACAGTAGTAGGAGCATGCAAAAACTGACAAACATTATTGACAGCATATACAATGTTTGACCGAGTCAATGTTAGGTATTGTAGTGCTCCCACGATGCTCCTATACCTGGTGGAGTCGATAGTTGTAAGGATATCTCCATGATGAAGGGATAACTTCTTAGAGGTAGACAAGGGTGTAGGCGAAGGTTTACATCCTATCATGCCCATCCGCTGAAGTATATCTTGCACATATGTTTCCTGTGACAGAAGAACTTCACTTGCAATTTTTTTCACCTCAATCCCAAGGAAGAAGTGCAAGGCACCTAAGTCTTTTAGTGCAAAATCCATACTTAGATCCTTAAGGAGTGCTGCTACTGCTTTAGATGAGGAGCTTGTAATAATAATATCATTAACATATATGAGCATAAAAATAGTTACTCCATGCCGGTGATAAAAGAACAGCGAGGTATCTCCCTTTGAAGCAAGAAAACCAAGAGATCGAAGTTTGGAGTACAAACGATAGTACCAGGCTCTTGGTGCTTGTTTCAGGCCATAAAGTGCTTTATCAAGCTTGCAGACGTGCCGTGGTGAGACCGAGCTCTCATACCCAGGAGGCTGCCTCATAAAGACTTCCTCTTCCAGAACACCATGCAAAAACGCGTTCTTGACATCTAGTTGACGAATGCACCAATTCCGAGAGATTGCGATGGAAAGAACTAGACGAATAGTAGCAGCTTTTACCATAGGGAAAAATGTGTCCTCATAGTCAACACCATACATTTGCTTGAAGCCTTTGGCAACTAACCGAGCCTTGTACCTGTCAATAGTGCCATCGGACTTCCTCTTGATTTTGTACACCCATTTGCAGTCAATTACATTCCTCCCTTTGACAGGTGGAACAAGGTGCCATGTTTTGTTATCCATAAGAGCAGAGTACTCCTCATCCATTGCCTTCTTCAACTTTGGGTCACCAAGAGCATCTTGTAAATTCCTTGGTTCACCTGCGGCACAAAAAGACCCCAAACGAACGCACCCATCTTTGTAAACTTTTGGTTTAGTAATGCCACTTTGAGACCTAGTGTGAGCACGCATGGGTAAGGGCGGGGCTGGTTGATTAGCCCGAACCTGCAGCCTGTTTGTGGATGTAGAGACCGCAGAATCGGAGTTGGCCGTAGAATCCACAGAAAATCCGGAGTCTGCCGCACCGGATCCGAGGGAGAACTCCTGTGGAGATCCTGCCGCACCAGACCCACCACTTGGTCGCGACGGACTCGGCGCCAGCGGTCGGGATGGATCCGACCCACCTGGGCCAGCGCGCCCCGCGCCAGGGCAGCCACGTGGGCCGTTCGTGGCCACAGGAGAAGGAGCCGCGGCCCCCGCCGAGGCAGGGTTAGCTGGACCAGGGGACAGATCGACAGCGGGCCCGCCTGGCCGACCGCCTGTCGCGTCCGGGTGCAGCGATCCCGCGGGGGATTCACTTGACGTCGCTGCAGCATTAGATCCCGAGGGGATTCGCCCGCCAGAATCAGCATCGGAGGCTGCGTCGGGATCTTCTGTGTTTTCTGCTGGTTGCTGCATAAAATCATAAGTATTTTCGCCAATTTCTTCATGATTGACCGGCCCTGTTTCCTGCACTCTATCAACAGACCCTTCATCAATAGTATTAGCCATTGACACAGGACCACCAGCATCGACTCCTCCGGGAATAAAATTTGGTGAAGGCAGAAGGTGGGAGGGTAGCAAAACAAGTTCTTTGCGTAGTTTGGCATCGGCATTTGGGTGGAGGCTGGCAAAGGGAAAAACTTGTTCGTCAAATACCACATCCCGAGAAATATAGACCCGGCCAAAGGAGATGTCTAGGCATTTGTATCCTTTGTGGAGATTACTATAACCCAAAAAGGCACATTATTTGGAGCGGAACTCAAGTTTATGCTTATTAAAGGGGCGCAAGTTTGGCCACACAGCACAACCAAAAATGCGAAGAAAGCTGTAGTTGGGTTTAGTGCCAAAGAGACGCTCTAGTGGAGTTAGATTTTTGATGACTCTACTAGGCACACGGTTAATGAGGTATACGGCTGTGAGAAAAGCTTCATCCCAGAATTTCAAGGGCATAAACGCATGTGCCAAATGAGAGAGGCCAACTTCTACTATGTGTCGATGTTTCCGTTCAGCGGATCCAGTCTGTTGGTGCGCATGGGGGCAGGAGATGTGGTGAGTAATGCCAATCCGCTCAAAGAAGGAGTTCAAACTTTCTTACTCACCACCCCAATATGTCTGCACAGCAATGATTTTGCGATTAAACAAACTTTCAACATGAGCTTGAAAAAGATGAAATTTCTCAAACACATCAGATTTGTTCTTAAGCAAATAGATCAAACTAAACTTGCTGAAATCATCAATAAAACTGACATAGTACTTTTGCCTGCCTACAGAGACGGGTCCAGGACCCCAAACATCTGAGAAAATTAGCTCTAAAGGAGCTTTGGATTCACTAACTGAGCGAGGATAAGGAAGTTGATGGCTCTTGGCCATCTGACATGCATCACACACTAGAAGATGATCTTGTTTATTGGACACGGGAAGATTGAAATCTCGAACAATTTTCTGGACGGCTGGAAGAGAAGGATGCCCTAGACGCTTGCGCCATCGGGATGTAGATGGTTTGATCGCCCCAAGGACTTGCCGTTGGGGAGCACTGTGTCGTCCGGTGACCGGAAACAAGCGCCACCTACTCTTGTTTTGAAGTATGGTCCTCCGGGTATCCTGATCCTTGACAAGAAAAGTTTCAGGGTGAAGCTCAATAAAAGCATGATTATCTTTCATAAGTTGATAAGCAGAAAGTAGGCTTTGCGCAGAGTTAGGAACATGCAGAATATTGTTTAGTTTCAAGGATCCGGAGGGAGTAGATAAAACTGAGTGGCCGATGTGTGCAATGTCCATACCTTGTCCACTGGCAGTATGAATCTGTTCGTTGCCGGTGTAGCGATCCCGAACAGCAAGCTTCTCCAGTTCGCCGGTGATGTGATCGGTAGCACCGGTGTCGAGATACCAATTGGTATCTACACCATATGAATGGGCAGCGTTGGCAGCACGATGTTGGCCGCCATTGCCACCACCGCCGCCACCACTGTTGCCGCCACCACCACCACCTCCTGCAGGGTTGCGGACATTGTTGTTGTAGTTCTTGTCATAGCGTTTCCTGCAGCGCGATGCTCCATGCCCATCCTCCTTGCAAATCTGGCAGCGCTCGCGGTCACCACCCTGCTTGCGCGGCGCGCCACCAGAAGAGCCGCCACCAGAGTTGTCGTTGTAGCGGGAAGGGCCTGAGTTGTTGTTGTAGCCGCCATGTCCGTCACCGCCGCCGCCGCGGCCACCGCGGGACGCAAGGTTCGCGGAGTGGTTGGAGGAGAAGGCCGGGTGCTGGGCGGTGATGCGCGCCTCAGCCGCCAGAAGCAACGAGAAGAGCTCGGTGAGCCCAATCTGCTGATCCATGGCGGCGCGTGTGGAGATGGCAGAGACGAAGCCGTTGTAGTCGGGTTCGTGCACCAGGCCTTGGAGAATTTGGTCGACGAGGTCATCTTCTCCAAGGGGCTTCCCGGCGGCTGCGAGTTCATCGGCGATGCCCTTCATCTTGGTGAAGTAGGCTGCGGCCGAGAGGTCTCCCTTGCGTGTGTTACCCAGGGCGGAGCGAAGCTGGATGGTGCGCGCCCTGGACTGCGATGAGAAGCTCTGAAGCAGGGCTTGCCAGATGCTAACAAAGGTGGTGTGATGGGAGACTTGCATGAGAACATCGCGCGAGAGAGAGGTGATCAGGAACGTGAGCACCTGTTGATCCTGCGTTACCCAGATGACGTACTACGGGTTGGCTGTGGTGAAGGCCTCCTTCTTCCCGTCTCGGATCTCCTTCTCAGAGACGAGGAGGGCGTCTGGCTCCTTGATTGATCCATCGAGGTAACCCATCATGCCCGCCGCCTTGATATGCGGCAGGACTTGCGCCTTCCATACCAGGAAGTTTTCCCTGGTGAGCTTTTCGATGATGGTGTGGCCGAGAGATGCAAGGGAAGGAGAAGCCATGGCGACAGAGGAGGAGGACGACATAACTAGATGAGTTGGAAGAGAGAGGCTCTGTATACCATATAGAAAATGAGGCTAAAGCGTATGCATCTTAGCAGGGACGCGTGCGTGTTTATATAGGCACAAGGCCGCGAGATATACATGGTTGTTGGGCTGTGGATTGATCCCCAAGGCATAATCTAGATAAGCTACAATCTCAACAACCCAACTAATGTTACAACAAACTACACACGCACGCATATATACGGTTTATAGATATACCGTATGTTACATTGTTTAACAGGGACATGGTGGGAATGTCGACATTGGTTTGTGACCATGTGCGAGGTGGCAGTCAGTAGTGGTGCCCTCCTTTGTCAATCCTGGTCTATGGGGTGGTCACTCCGGCTTGGGCCGGCGCCCTAGCTATGGATTGCGGTGGCTATCGAAACATATGTGTGAGAGTTTCTCTATTCAGATTTGGTGGCTGTTATCGGAGGCTCGTACTGGTGACGTTGTGGGACACAGACGGAAGGCTCCTTTGTGGTGGGATGCAATCTATAGATGACAGCTTTGCACAGAGGGTGTGGTTGTGTACCGGCAGCAATTAGATTTCTATCCGAAGGTATTTACCTGCCGGGATAGCAGGAAATCGGTGGCGGCAACGCATGATTGACTTTGATTTGTTGGTGCTTCCTGATCATCCGGTCTCAATCTCCAGGATTAAAACCGTAGGTCTAACCTGATTTGGTTGTCGCTGGCAATGGCGTTGTTTTTGCATCGTCACGTTGTTGAAGTAATTGCTCGGACATGCTCACACTTGTTCTTCAAAGTGGGAACTTGGAATCTAACCTTTGGTGGTTGGATCCAGTGACATCAGCGCTTGATCATCGTTTTCTTCCTGAAGGCGTTGTTATTATAGAACTTCGTTGTCGGTGGATATGGTCGTTGATGTAATTTGTTGATCGATATTTTGATTGTTTCGTTTTTTTTTTCATCGCCGGTCTTGTGTGAATTTGCTATTTGCAGCCTTTTTTATTTGTATGTGTTCATCATATCTATGTAGAGAGTAGAGACTGGGTGTTTGCTGCCTTGTTTATTTTCAATACAAAACGAACGTTCACACTGTAGTCTGGTAGGTACATTTGGCTCTACGAGGTGCGTATATATGGTGTGTATTGTACCAATGTGACAGGGAAACGGTTATTTGTGCGTCAAAAAATACATGCAATGGGAACAAGTTACATTTCGAAGCATGAAATACATTTCAACGCGTGCGAGGCCAGCTCCAGAGTCACTGCAATACATTTCCGCGCGTACACAGCTCAGCGAGGATCAAAATATATTCGGCAGAGAATATATACCGAATATATATACAGATACAGGATCAAAAAATTTATTGTACTAAAAATCAGGAGATTCAGATACACGATCATTATGGGGCAGAAAATATATATACAGATACCGGATCAAATTTTTATAGTGGTAAATCTGAGTTTCAATGCAGTACCTCTCCGGCCGCTGCTATATAAACCCCCATCACCCTGAGAGATCTTCATCCACCTCTGACCTCCCCCCTCCTCTTCCTTCGCACTTTCCACCGTGAGCGAGCGAGCGAGCGATCTATGGCGCCCAAGCGGAAGGGTGGCAACGGCCGGAAGAAGACTGTCCTCCGCCCGATCCACAAGAAGGACGCCCGCGATGTGTGCTTCTCCAAGCGCAAGCGGGGACTGTTCAGCAAGGCCAGCACGCTCGCCATGCTCTCCGGCGCCCAGGTGGCCGCCGTCGTCTTCTCGCCCTTCGGCAACGCCTTCTCCTTCGGCCATTCATCCGTCGACGCCGTCGTCAACCGCTTCATGGCGGCGGACGGCACGGAGACGCCGGTCCAGGGCGCCGCCGACAACAACTGGTTGAAGACGCTGCACCGGCAGCACGGCAAGATGCGCACCGAGGTAGCGGAGCGGAAGAAGCGCAAGAAGAGCGCGGACGAGGCCCTGGCCCAGCAGCGCGCCGCGGGGGACCAGATTGCCGCGTGGCTCGACCCCGACGCCCGCGACATGGGGTATGAGGACATGGCGGCCTTTGCCGCTACGCTCATGCAGGTACAGGCCGCCGTCTCCGGACGTGCCAACCAGGTCCTTATGGAGGCATTTCAGGTCGACATCAGCCGCCAGCTCTTCGGTGCCACAACCTTTGAGCTCGGTAGCAGCAGCAGCGCCAACTCCGGGATTGAGATGCAGGCGATGCATCCACCGCAGGGGTTCGCTGACGGCATGGAGATGCATCCACCGCAGGGGTTCGCAGGCGGCATGGAGATGCCGATGGTGATGCATCCACCGCAGGGGTTCCCAGAAGGCATGGAGATGCAGATGATGATGCTGCCGCCGCAGGCCTTCGCCGCCGGGATGCACGTGCCGATTCCTCAGCAGCCAGGGTTCACCCAGGGAACGGAGATGGACATGCTGATGGAGATGGAGATGCTGCCGACGATGCCGGAGTTCCCCGCCGGGATGGACTTGGCGCAGCAGGGGCTCGGGCCGAACCCTGGCTTCCCCTACTGAGGAGAAGAGGACATGCACGTGGATCAATCGTTTAGTTCTTTGTCTCAGTTATATTCTAAATAAATCGTGTAAGCTCCATGGAAGATCCAACTACTTGGGTCCAAGATCTATGCATTAGTTGGTTCAATTATCTTAGTATCAATTAAATGTATGGCATTGTAATCTTTTTTGTATCCGTAGCACCTTGGCAGCAAATTAGTGAATGAGATACCCTACTACTAAGCCAGATGAGCGACATCCAACAGCCGATGACATGGAGGTTCACGCATGCACCAACTGCACGCACGCACACTGCACCAGCCACTACCTGCATGCACGTTCAGGTTCAGCCTCTTCCAACAGCCACATGACCCGCCATGCATGTAGCTACCCACGGCTGCGCGCACGACCCACATATGTGTGGTTTGTCCCAACACCTTAAACGTCGTTCATGCTCCATAGATCCGATTTTACATGTTCTAGATTGGTTCTGTTTCTCAATATTTTATGGCTCATCAATTGACGAAATATTTATTTTTGGGACCCAAACAATTGGTTCAATGCTCTGTATGACGTGAAAGTTGTGTGTGTGCGCGAATTCCTTTTCTTTTTTCAAATCGTGATGCTAATTGGGAAGGTGAGGAACTCTGTTCTAGGACTCCATCGGATGATTCGCACATGCCATAATTAATACCAAGAATAAAAACACTTTGTCCATACATTTGGAACTTTGATAGATTTGGTGATTTATTCATGACAAAGGAAAATTTGCAAAAAAAATTAAAAAAAATCAAGCTCAAGCTCATGACTTATAGTAGTTCATATATTGCAAAAAAAAAAAATCATGCTCAAGTTTGTGCATTTTAGTTGTGCAGATGCAAGTTTTACATGAACAAATTCATGATTTTTAGCTGTCCAGATCTTGCTTTTTTTTATTCTGAAGTTCATGATTTATATTGGTTCAGATCTTGCAATTATTTCATTCTCAAGTTCGTGCTTTTTAGTTGTGCAGATGCAAGTTTTTCATGCACAAATTGATTTTTAGCTGTTCGGATCTTGCTTTTTTTCGTGCTCAGGCTCATGATTTTTATTTTTTCAGGTCTTGCAATTTTTCAAGCTTAAGTTCATGATTTAGTTGTTAAGATCTTGCAATCTTTTCATGGTGCATGTATTAATATAAATGGCACTGGTTAGATGTCAGTCACTTTCTTTTTGCGCAGATGAGAAAAGGCACAAGGCCGACAGCGGTCAGGAGCAGTGCTAACTCGCTATCTGCATTCTGGTCTACTATAAATGTAGACTACTATACTACTATGTGTGTTAGGCCTGATTACTACCTACTGGTCGGACTGATGCATTGGTCGGTGGGTTTGCAAGTTGTAACATGACTCTATAGATGAACCAAAACATATCTTGCTTCAAAGTGAAGTTCAATTCTAGAGAGGCAGCCAAAAGAAGAACCCCCGCTATGGTGATGTCTCGTTTTTTTTTTTTTTTGTTATTGAAACTAATCAGTTAGTTTTGGATTTAGGTTGTACTTGTTGAACACAAAATATTTTAATAAAGTAGTAAATAGTTGTATTATACATATTGTTTCCTCATTCAATTCCGCCACAACTTGGAACTATTCCTGCCTTCGCCACTAGCCACAGTTATGCAACCACCTCGTCGCAGAATATGCTGAAAAAAATAGCTTTTGATATTCACACCCCAATTTGTTTGCATAGGAATAATCATGCTACCAAAGAGGCTCTGAACATGTTGTTAAAAAATAAGGAACTTCCGAAACACATCAGATTTATTTTTAAGCAAATAAATCCAACTGAACTTACTCAAATTGTCTGTAAAGCTCACATAATAAAAAAACATCCTACAGAGACGGGTCCAGGACCCAAAACATCAGAAAGAGAGCTCTAAACGAGCTTTTGAATCGCTAGATGATCAAGAGTATGGAAGTCAATAACTCTTGGTCATCTGACATGCATTACAAACTAAAAGACGATCATGTTTATTCGATACTGGAAGACTGAAATCACGAAGAATTTCCTGTACTACTAGAAGTGAGGGCTTCCCTAAGCATTTGTGCCACCAAGAGATGGATGGTTTGATCGCGCCAAGCACTTGACGCCGAGGAGCACTCTGCTGACCGGTACATGGAACAAACCCCTCCTAATCCTGGTTTGAAGAATTATTCTCCGGGTGGCCTGATCATTGGTAGAAAAATATTCAGGGTGAAGTTTGAGATACACATGCTTATCTTTCACAAGTTGATGTAAGCAGAAAGAAGACTCTTATCAGCACTAGGAGCATGTAGGATGTTGTTCAAGTTCAAGAAGCCATGGGGAGTAGATAAAGTCGAATGTCCAACGTGTGCAATGTCCTTACCTTGACCACTCGTGCAGTGTGGATTTGCTCGGTGCCAGTGTAGTGATCGCGAATAGCGAGCTTCTCCAACTCTCTGGTCACAGGATCCATGTCTCCAGTGTCGAGATAACAATTGGGATCCTCTCCATATGTGTGTGCGGAATTGTCGGAGCGGTTTCCGCCTCTACCTCCATACTCTCTTGATGTCAAACGTTGTTGTAGCCACGGTTATAGCACCTCTTACGGCGCCACACAACATGCCCTTCAAGCTTGCAGATCTCTGGTACCGTTCACGGTCACCGTGGTCACCACCTCCCTAGCATGGCGCACCACCAGAGCCGTTGCAACCCGAGTTGTCCTTGTAGGGGGGG
>LR738714.1:797997297-798020478 GCA_902687465.1 Secale cereale
GGTTGTGGTTTTTATAGCCGCGAGAGCCACTGCTCCTACCGTTATTGCCGCCACTAGAGCAGTTGTAGGCGACACATCCTCTACCATTGGCTCTGGGTTTTGCGGAGTAGGACAAAGTCTGGGCAGTGATGCGAGCCTCGGCCGCGAGCAGTACAGAGAAGAGCTCGCCTAGGCCAATTGGCTGGTCAGTGATGGTGCACGTGGAGACGAAACCATTGTAGTCGGGTTCGTGCAGGAGTCCTTAAAGGATATGGGAGATCACATCATCCTCATCTAGTGATTTGACGGCGGTTGCCAGCTCGTCTGCGATGCCTTTCATCTTGGTGAAGTAGGACGCCGCTGAGAGATCTCCTTTGCAGGTGTTGCCAATCTCCAAGCAGCGTTTGATGGTTCTTGCCCTGGATTGTTAAGAGAAGCTCTGGAGCAAGGCCTTCTAGATGCTAGCGGCGGCGGTGGGAAAGAGAGGCAAGCATGAACATACTTGATACCGAGTGACCCATATGGCATGCTCAGGGCTGGCCATGGTGGTGACCTCCTCCTCGTTGGCGGCCTCCTTCTCGGGGGTGAGGACGATGGCGGGCTCCTGGATCGATCCAACAAGGTAACCCATCATCCATGTCGCCTTAATGTGCGGTAGGACTTGCACTTTCCTTACCAGGAAGTTCTTTTGGGTAAGTTTCCAGTGATGGTGTGGCCAAGCGATGCTAGGGAAGGGGCGTCCATGGCGACCGGAGTGGAGGAGGACGACATGACCTAGATGTATTGGAAGTGTTGCTCTGTATAGCATGTAATACCAGAGCTTATGCGTATGATGTTAGCAGCAGGGACTTGTCTGTGTTAATATAGGCTCGAGGCTAGAGAGATTACACGGAGGTTAGGGTGTTGTATTGATCTCCAAGTTAGCTAGCCATAGCATGAGGGATGAGACCACTAGAAAAACTGACGCATGTAGGTACATATCCACAAACAAATCCAAACTATCATAAATTACGTACAGAGACACGATCTCTCCTGATAGAATACCTGTCCAGTCTGCATAAAAAAAAGCCCTCTATTTCCATCGTTTGCACGGGGTAAACTCACTCATCCCTATAATACCTCCCCCATGCAATGCTTTCACTGACCACTGCTTCAAAGGTTCAATATCTCCTATAGGTTAGGCCTAAGAGCATCTCCAACAGGTGCACGCTAAAAAAAAATATACATCACCGAAATAGTATTTTTTTTCAGCGGGTGTTTCGCTTTAGCAGAAGAACTGCATTTCACGCCACAGGTAGCGCGTCAGCAGGCACGCTAAAATTACGGTGTGCGCCCAGCACATACAACATTTCTCACTCAACATAGAATCCAGATGATCAAACACACAAAAAGTAAATCAACAATAAATAATTCAATTATTATTACAACTCAAACAAATAGTTTATCTTCCAATACAACATCAAACTAGTTTTATCGCTCATTACATGCCCACCACTTCTCGATTAGATCCTTTTGAAGACCGTCATGCGTTTCGGCATGTCAAATGGCATGATAGGAGGCAATAAATCGGGCCACCCTCGCAGCCCTCCTCTCCACTCGCACGGGGCGTCCCAAAAACTCATACTGAGAATAGTCTAAATTTTTCCCACGCTCATGCATGATCACACAAGCGTTCATGATGTACCAAAGGATGTTTTGCTCCCAAAAACTAGCCGGTCCTCTAACAATAGCAAATTGGGCTTGCAAAATCCCAAAAGCTATCTCCACATCTTTCTGAGTCGTCGCTTGAGCATTGTGGAAATCAAGATTTTTCTTACCTTGTAGTTTTGTTAATAGCTTCACAAATGTTTGCCACCTCCGGTAGATGCCATCCGCAAGATAGTAGCCATAGTTTTATGTATGACCATTTGCTACAAACTCCACTGGTGTAGTTTCACCATTTGCTATCTTATTCGTGAGTGGTGACCGATTAAGAACGTTGATGTCATTCAAAGATTCAGGCAATCCAGAAAAAGCATGCGAAGTCCAAGTCTCCTGATCGGCCACCGCTTCAAGGATTATAGTGGAACCCTTTTTCTGGTCGTGGAATAGTCCATGACATGTCTTAAGACAGTTCTTCCAACTCCAATGCATGCAACCTATTGACCCAAGCATATCTAAGAACCCGCGAGCTTTGATCATCTCCAAAAACCTTGCGGTGTCTTCAGCATTGGGAGCTCTCAAATATTTCGGACCAAACACTTGCACAATTCCGATTGTCAAGCACTTGACACACATGGTGGTTGGACTCTCACCCATGGTCAAGTTGTCATCAACGAGATCCGCCGGAATACCGTATGCCAGCATATGCAAAGCGGCGGTCACCTTTTAAAAGGTGCTATGCCCGAGTTCTCCGGCGGCATTCCTCCTTTGCCGAAAAAACCGATCATGGCTCGCCAGTTTCTCCGCAATGCGTTTGACCAACTCGATGCTCATCCTAAAACGGCGCCGAAAGTAGGACTTAGGGTATGTGGATTCTCCGCGAAATAGTTCCTCATCAATCTGATGTGGGCATCGATCCTATCCGTCCATAATTTCTGACTACCAATAATCGAACCACTGTGCTTCGCCTTTTTATTGACATACATAGCTAGGATCATTGTGAGGTCCTCCTTCTCTTGAATATCAAATTCTTCATTGGAATAATTGTAGGACGAACCCATCTACAATATTGAATTTAAACTAGTTTAAAACTACAAACAACATGCACCTAATTCATCTACAAATATACGTTCAAGCAATACATACCTTGCAACGTTTTGTCAAACACCTTGTGGGCGCCGAGCTGCAAACGGCCGCCAGACGCTTTTCGTCGGAGGAACGGTGCGGTTGAGGGGTGGCGGCGAGGAAAGAAGGTGGAGGAAGTGGCGGCGGCACGCGGGGATAGGCGGGGGAAGCGCCGACAGGTCGCCGGAGCGAATGGGGCGCGGGTGGCGGCGCCAACGCCTAGAGGTTTCACATCTGGCTATTGGTGAGAGTCACATGCTCGATTTCCATGTCCAGCGCGCGGGAGTGGGCGTAGCAAATACACCGTCCGCGATGCTGTTTTCGTCTGCGTGCTGAACCAATTTTACCACGCACGCGATTATTGCGTGGCTGCTGGAGCAACCCCACCCCCCCCCCCTCCCGCCCCACGCGCAATAAGACGGTTTTTTCCCAGTGCGCGGCTAAGATAGCGCGCTTGTTGAAGATGCTCTAACAGAACTACAACACACACGCACGCAAGTCCTAGACTAATACGGTTCATATCTATACCTTATGTACATGTTTAAAAGTTGTGACATCAAATCAGTCAACAAAAAAATTGTCAAATTATTTGTTTTTGTAGAAACGGCTAGAGGATCTGGTCCACCTCGGTTCATGAGTGATATTAAGCATGCATATCGCCCATCTATGTACCTGCTGCACCAGTCCACGGATATTTCCACTATGCGTTCGCATGAACTGCGCTTTGCACCTAGGCCTGATTGAAGTACATGCCTCCACAGCAATTCCGAGCACATATTGGCTAATTCCTGCACAACAACGTACTCTGTCAGTTGCTGATGGTCAGAACATGTACATACCATGGAATCAGTAGCCCGCTTGCCTCAATCTGTTGCTGCTAATTCATGTGACCGTCGCTGGTGCGGGGTGCATCAAAGGGAGGAAGATAGCAGCTGTGCGGTAAAGGGAGGATAACGTGTTCAAGGTATAGCTCCTGGCTGCCTTCTATAAAGCTAAGGTACGCGATTGCGTACTCTAAAAAAAAGGTATGGCTCATGGAGGTGGCTAATAGTCGTATGTGTTGAAGTTTTTATGACATGATGTACAGTATTAGTTTTGTTATATACTGTATCTTCGTATTGTGCTTTTTTTAACACCCTATCACGCTTATAGTGTATTGTATATAACACATAGATAGATGTTCCTATAGGCTGTTAGTTGGTGTCACGTTGCGCCTGACGTTTGTATGGTCTAAGTAAAGGGACAATATTTTACGGGAATAAGAACGGATAAAATTAAATGAAATTAAAATTCTGTTCCACAGAAGGAAAGAAACAAACACCGAAGATTTTGCACATAGATATTTTTATAATGATTTTTGTATTGCATTAAATGCCAGCAGCCAGCGACAGTACAATACAGATTTAGCCATTAAATTTTGATAATGAAGAAACGGCATAAAATTTTGATGGAAGATTACATGCAGATGTAACTAGACAACAACACATTGACGAACGATCGTCCATCGATGAACGGATGGACACGGGTTTGGATCTCATCTTCTCAGTACGGGAACTGGAAGCCGGCGTTCGTCTCCATCCCGGCAGGGTCCTCCGGTGAGGGAGGCATCTCCATAAGAAGCTGATGTATGTCCATCCACATGTCGTATTCCAAACCTGGCGGCTGAGGCATCTCCTGCATATCCATCCCCGGGGCGACCACCTGAGCCGGAGGCAGCTCCATTACCATCTGCTGCTGCGTATCGACCCCGGCAGCGACCCCCTGAGCCGGAGGCAACTCCATCATCTGCTGCACATCTATCCCGGCTTCGAAGTTCGAACCCCTGCCCCTGTGGCAACTGGATCTCCATCCCGGCGTTGCTGCTGCCGCTGCTGCAGCCGAACTCAAAGGTACTGCCACCGAAGAGCTTGGGCGGCAGCAGCGGGGCCATGCGGCTCGCGTCGAAGTGCATCGCCTCGCAGAGAACCTGGTTGGCGCGTTCGGAGACGCCGTCCTTCACTTGCATCAGCGCGGCAAAGGAGGCCGCCATGTCCTCGTCCCCCATGTCGCGCACCTTGGGGTCGACCCACGCCGCAATCGTGTCCCCAGCGGCGCGCTCCTTCGCCATGACCTCCTCGTGCAGCTTCTTCAGTTTCTTCGCCTCGTCCAGCTCCGTGCGGAGTTCGTCGAACTCCTGCTGCAGCTTTTCCAGCTTCTCGTCTTCGCCGGCAGCGCCCTCCTCCCTCGCGCCAGCCCTGGCACCCTCCCCCGCCAGGAAGCGATCCACGACGGAGTCGACGGAAGGGTGACCGAAGGAGAAGGCCTTGCCGCCGGGCGAGAAGGCGAGGGCGGCCACCTGGGCGCCGGTGAGGACCGCCAGATTGGTGGCCTTGCTGAACAACCCCAGGCGACGCTTGGAGTAGGAGATGTGCCGGGCATCCTCCTGCTCGATCCGGCGGATGACGGTCTTCTTCCGGCCGCTGCCACCCCTCCGGTTGGGCGCCGCCATTGCTCGCTCGCTCGGTGGCTAGGCTCAGAGAAAGGGAGGAAGAGGAGGAGAGGAGGTCGAGTGTGTGTGGCTACGTCTCGGGGTCGGGTGGGTTTATATAGCAAGCGGGCCGGAGAGAAATCGCTTCGCTGAGCTGTTTGCAATGAAATTCGTGATAGGCGATGAGATTTGCAATTGATTTGGTATTCGTTGAGCTCTCCACATTAAATCTCACGCGTCAAATCAAAGGATAACTACGTACTCCGTATTGGTGTTTATAGTAAGTATTCGCTCTCACGTGACAGAATGGATCGGGACGTGACAACAAAATGTCCATGCACATATATCGTTTGACGCACAAAAGCAAGCGTTCCTCACAATGTAATTCATCCGTTGCTAAATATAATGCACATCCATCGAACAGATCCTTGCGTTTTCTTCATAGGTCATCGTCGCGAAGCCACCTTCGATGTCCCATGAACACGGTTTTCGAAGACCCGGGATCTCTATCTAGCTGGCGATACGTTGTGTCATCCATGCACCTGACGCATCCAGAAAATCCGTGGACCACTTGCCCCGCGACATATCCGTAACCGAGATAGTCGTGCACCGTCGTGAGAAGTGCAGCTCTCATAGGAAAATATTCTTTCTCTACGGCGTCCCACGTATTGGCTGGCGTTTTCCACAACGTGTCTAGCTCCTTTTTCAGCAACCCAGATACAGATTGATGTCGTTCCCTGATTGTTTCGGTCCTTCAATTAGCATACTCATGTGAATGTACTTCCTCTTCATGCACAACCAGGGGGGAAGGTTGTACATCCACACAAACACAGGACAGGTGCTATGTGTGCTTCTCTGGCTGCCAAACGGATTGAATCCATCGGTGCTCGCGCCCAGCACGATGTTCCTTGGATCGTTCCCAAATTCTGCGTCTTCGAAGTTCAACGCTTGTCACTGGCTCGCATCCTTAGGGTGACTCAGTATCTTGTCTTTTTTATTTATCTCCGGATCGTTTGCGTCATTTTCTCGCTTCTTCTCCTCCCTATCCGCGTGCCAACGCAGGAGCTTTGCTACCTTAGGGTCCGCGAAATACCGCTGCAGACGAGGAGTGATCGGAAAGTACCACAACACTTTTCGAGGAGCTTTCTTCCTCTTCTTGTATCAAGTGACGCCGCACACCGGACATATGGTAGACTCCGCGTGCTCGTCCCGATAAATGATGCAATTGTTCATGCACACATGGTATTTCACGTGCGGTAAATCCAGAGGACACACGATTTTCTTCGCCTCCTCGAAACTTGTCGGGCACTAGTTGCCCTTGGGAAGACGTTCGTGCCAGAATGACATGTTCTCGTCAAAGCATGCGTCGGTCATTTTGTGTTTTACCTTCATCTCCAGAGCCATGAGCGTTACTTTCAGGCGGGTATCCTCGGGCCTGCATCCTTCATACAATGGAGTAACCACGTCTATCTCCAATTGATCCAGCTTGGCTTTCTTTCGGGCGGCAGCTCTTGCGTTATCCGTCTGCTTGAGAAGCAGCTCTTCAATATGAGGGTCCCGCACCCAGCCCATCGATGGTCCAGCGTCGTCTGCTCCGCCGGCATGATCATCTTCATGATCATGCCCGTCGTCTGCTCCGGCATCTTCCTCATCATCATGTCCTGCATCTTCTACATGATGACTGTGTACAGCATCACCGTCGTGATCATGTCCTGGAGATTCTTCGTCTTCTCGCCCGCTCGAGCCACGGTGGTTGTCTTGCTGCCCTTCCTCATTTCTTGCCCGGCCCCCATGGACGACTTCGTAGTCATCTTCATCACCTTGCCACCGATAGCCATCCATGAAACCACGCAAGAGCAGGTGGTCCCGCACCTGCCCGGAATCCGGGTCCGCAATAAGGCTCTTCTGCTTGCATCTTCGACACGGACATCTTATCTCCGTCTCGTTCTTTTGAAGCATCTCGGCCTTCGCGGAGCTCAAAAACCTATTCACGATGCCTTCGGTCATCATGCGGACCACGGTTGCCTGCGGACGATATTTTAGAACCAAGAAAAAATTTGACATGACTTTCCCTAAAAATAGGACCAAAAAGAACGAGATTAGTGAACGATTTCGATGAAATGGTTCGAGATTTGAATGCACGATTCAAATGATAAAAGCTTTTACAAAAACGAATCCAACCGTTAAAAGATTAGTGAACCTTAACTAGTTCTGTGGCAAGCTATTATAGATGCACGATTCAAATGATAAAAACTTTTACAAAAAGGAAAAATTACAGGTTGCAACAAGTGATGCACATGGAGTGCGAAACTTGTCAACACCTAAGAAGATGGGATTGTCATTTGCAAAGGGTACCCCCTAACTAATGATTTCTCACAAAGAGGCGAGGGAGACGACCCAAGAAAACCAGTATCTCGCGTCTTCTGGGCCGACCCGTGCGACGGGCTGTGAGTGCCACTATGCTAGCCAGCACATAAGGCGGTGAATAGGAGCCGACACTGAAGTGAATGGGAAACTGAAAATAATAGAAATAAAAATAATAAAATCTTCATAACAATACAAAAATCTAATGTTCAATTTTTAGAAATTTTACTCATACTATAAAATGTTTCCCAATTAGGAAATATCTTAGCATATCTAGAAAGTATACAAGAATTTTAAAAAAGTACACAAATTTAGAATCAATTTTTCAAATTAACAAATGTTGATGAACTTTTAAAATGTTTGACCATTTGCAAATATGTATGTGAATAAACAATCGTCTTGAATTTTTTAAATATATTTGTGGATTTTAAAAACTCATGGATTAAAAAATGTGCAAACATTTGTGAAAGATCCCAACTTTATTAAAATATTTAAGAATTTTAAAAAAATCATGAATTTTATATGATTTTGAATTTTTATATAAATTGTTGTGAACTTCAAAGATGTTCTAGAATTTTGAATCGAATGTGAAGGAGGATGATATGCGGTCGGGCTAGCGGTGTTTACTGGGTTTGCGTTGCGGGCTGACACACACACACACACGCACGCATCGCGCGCGCGCACACACACACTGCATTTTTAAATATAAATTCTTTGGTCTCGTTTTAGCAAATGCCATGGTGCCTACCATAGCTGACGTTGGCATCGGTTCCAGTCAATAGCTTATTGTCTAAAAATAAAACAGTTTGAGCCTATGTATTTCCCAAGGACTAGCTAGGCCCGCATGACTCTTGCTTATTTGTTTTGTTTCTGAGAAAAATAACTTGCTTATTTGTGAGATGTAGTACGCTGTGGTCTGCTCTCCTGGCCCAGAGGTGGTAATATTTTTTCTGTTTCTTTTGCTATATTGTTTTTGGGGACGCTAGATTTCGATGGTACTTACAAGGATTTTCAGTTTGGTTTTTTGTTTCTACCTATTTATTCTAGAAGTGCTTCTTATTTCCCTTTCCCTTTTCGTTTTCCTTTTCTCTTTTATTTTTTGTTTAGCTTTTTAATTTTTATCATTTTAGTCCATTTATAATGATTTTCTATTAATTTCCCCTTTTTCTTTTCTTTTATTTTTTGTTATGATGAATCTTTTCGCATAAAAAAATATTTATTGTGTATTAGTAAATGTTGCCGTGTATTAAACATGTTTATGCTGTACTAATAATGTTCATTGGGTATATAAAACGTGTTCAGTTTGTATTTAAAAATGCTCACCATGTTCAGCATGTGTTTAAAAATGCTTATCATGTATTCAGAAAATTGTGATGTATTCAAAATATTACTTTGTATTTTTAAAGTGTTCATTGCGTATCAAATATTTCTCACCATGTATTTGAAAATATTTTCATCATATACATGAAAAATGTTGATTGTGTATTAAAATGTTCAGTGTGTACTTACATTAAAAAATTAGAAGTTAGGTATCATATTTTTTAAATGCATATTTTTTTCAAAAGGTGAAATAACATTTCAAAAGTATAAGAAACACTTTTTAAATACATTAAAAATTAGATCCATCATCACTTTTTTGAAATCTCAAGAACATTGTTTCACATATACATTTTTGACTTAGACACAGTAAACTAGTGAGTAATTTCTTTAAACTATTTTCATATTTCTATTTAAATCATGTATTGCTGATTAATCCATTATGTGTGCTGAACAAAGCGCACCATCATGTCAGTCAGTGTTGTCTTTTTTGGTCCTTTTAAAATTCTTCATATTTCCTGATAGTTTGCTGCTGGGCTGGCCGAAAGCACCTTCACTCTAGGTGAGGCGAGTTTCTGGGTCGCTACAAGCGACATATAAAGTATTAAACTCAGTCTAGCTAGCCAGCTATCTGGTCGGCTATACCATCATGGGCTTCGACTCTCCCAGCCTGACAACAAATCTGTGATGGGAGGCCGACAAAGTTTACTTGGAAATGTTCACATGTTGCAATATAGTCATGTAGGCAAGTGAAAATATGCGTCTCATATTAATAATATATCCTATGAAAAGGTATGTATCTAAAAATATTAATATATTGTTAGAAATGTTCAAATATTTGGAAGAGTTGTTCATGTTGTGTGGGGCATGTTCATATACTTTGGAAAAATGTTCACATATTTCCCCAAAAAGGGAAACATCACAGAAAATAAGGCTAGTGGCAAAAAAGGATCTTTGTGTATAATCCTACATAATTTCGAATGTTATCAGTTCTGGTACATAGACCAAATACTACTACAAGCATCGAATGGAATCCCAACTCCTATTCTTTTGGATTTCTATTCTATTTAGATATGGTGTATGTAGATCTAATGCTTATGTAAAGAAAACTTCCTCGCTACTTTAGCAATTTGGCCAATTACATAGAATTCGTGATTATTCTATTTCCTGATGCTCGCAATCTATAGTGGTAAAATATCATTTGTACCCCTAGCAAACTGGAACTTTCATCGAAATGGTCTCAACATTAAGCACACAATAAATGAGAGGAATGAGATAACCACATTATCACTATTTCGACACTTCCGCTCATTTCTAGGCTGCACCTGGTCTTTAAGATGGGATTGATGCCGACTGCAACTATTTTAACGAATAGCATGTTGGTCGAATCTTGAATTTATGGCTTGTTGGTCTAGTGGATGCATGATCCATGCTGTTACTCCAAGATTTCAGAGCCGTCGAATATATCTCCACATGTGAAATACAAAGTACCTCCGACAACATAAAGTCTCCCATTGTTCTCCTCAAGCCTCGACAAACAAAACACAAGCCCAAATCACTAGTGTTAAATGTTCAGGCGACCTCCATACCCTCACAAACTTTCTAAAAGCATGAGTCCACACACTAGTAGAAAACAGGGCATTGGTCCAGGCCTGTCCAACCCATTAGCCTCGGTTCAATCTAGAACCGGGTCCAATGGGGGCATTGGACCCGGTTCGTGAGCCCAGGGGGTCGGCCGGGCCACGTGGGCCATTGGTCCTGGTTCGTCTGGACCTTTTGGTCCCGGTTGGAGCGACAAACCGGGACCAATGGCTCTTGGTCCTGGCCCACCACCATTGTGTTGGGGAACGTAGTATTTTAAAATTTTCCTACGATCACGCAAGATCTATCTACCAGATGCATAGCAACGAGAGGGGAGAGTATGTCTACGTACCCTCGTAGACCGGGAGCGGAAGCGTCAAGTGACGCGGTTGATGTTGTCGAACTTCTTCGCGATCCAACCGATCAAGCACCGAACGTACGGCACCTCCGCGTGCAGCACACGTTCAGCTTGATGACGTCCCACGAGCTCTTGATCCAGTTGAGCTTCACGGGAGAGTTTCGTCAGCACGACGGCGTGGTGACGGATATGATGTGTTCACCGGCGCAGGGCTTCTCTTAAGCTTCGCGACGGTACGACCGAGGTGTGATTCTGTGGAGGGGGGCACCGCACACGGCTAAAACAATTCAACTTGTGTGTCTTTGGGTGCCCCCCTGCCCCCGTATATAAAGGAGCAAGGGAGGAGGGGCCGGCCACCTCCTATGGTGCGGCTAGGGAGGGGACTCCTACTAGGAATAGGATTGCAATCCTATTCCTAGTAGGATTCACCGGAAGGAAGAAGGGGGAAAGGATTAGGAGAGGTGGCGCCCCCCCAATCCTAGTCCAACTAGGATTCCTAGGTGGGGGCGCCGGCCAGCCCTATGGGCTGCCTCTCTCTCACCCTTTAGGCCCACTATGGACCATCCCCTCTCGTAGGGGGTTCCGGTAACCCCCTCCGGCATTCCCGATAAATCCGAAACTTTTCCGGTATACTTCCGGTGTCCGAATATAGCCGTCCAATATATCAATCTTTATGTCTCGGACATTCCGAGACTCCTCGTCATGTCCGCGATCTCATCCGGGACTCCGAACTACCTTCGGTACATCAATACTCATAAACTCATAATACCGATCGTCATCAAACGTTAAGCGTGCGGACCCTACGGGTTCGAGAACTATGTAGACATGACCGAGACTCATCTCCGGTCAATAACCAATAGCGGAACCTGGATGTTCATATTGGCTCCTACATATTCTACGAAGATTTTTTATCGGTCAGAACCGCATAACAACATACGTTGTTCCTTTTGTCAAACGGTATGTTACTTGCCCGAGATTCGATCGTCGGTATCTCTATACCTAGTTCAATCTCGTTACCGGCAAGTCTCTTTACTCGTTCCGTAACACATCATCTCGTGACTAACTCATTAGTCTTTTGCTTGCAAGGCTTATTGTGATGTGTGTTACCGAGAGGGCCCAGAGATACCTCTCCGACATTCCGAGACTCCTCGTCATGTCCGTGATCTCATCCGGGACTCCGAACTACCTTCGGTACATCAATACTCAAAAACTCATAATACCGATCGTCATCAAACGTTAAGCGTGCGGACCCTACGGGTTCGAGAACTATGTAGACATGACCGAGACTCATCTCTGGTCAATAACCAATAGCGGAACCTGGATGTTCATATTGGCTCCTACATATTCTACGAAGATCTTTTATCGGTCAGAACCGCATAACAACATACGTTGTTCCTTTTGTCAAACGGTATGTTACTTGCCCGAGATTCGATCGTCGGTATCTTTATACCTAGTTCAATCTCGTTGCCGGCAAGTCTCTTTACTCGTTCCGTAACACATCATCTTGTGACTAACTCATTAGTCTTTTGCTTGCAAGGCTTATTGTGATGTGTGTTACCGAGAGGGCCCAGAGATACCTCTCCGACACTCGGAGTGACAAATCCTAATTTTGATCTATGCCAACACCACGAATACTTTCGGAGACACCTGTAGAGCATCTTTATGATCACCCAGTTACGTTGTGACGTTTGATAGCACACAAGGTGTTCCTACGGTATTCGGGAGTTGCATAATCTCATAGTCATAGGAACATGTATAAGTCATGAAGAAAGCAATAGCAGTTAAACTAAACGATCATAGTGCTATGCTAACGGATGGGTCTTGTCCATCACATCATTCTCCTAATGATGTGATCCCGTTGATCAAATGACAACTCATGTCTATGGCTAGGAAACATAACCATCTTTGATCAATGAGCTAGTCTAGTAGAGGCATACTAGGGACATACTGTTTTGTCTATGTATCCACACATGTACTAAGTTTCCGGTTAATACAATTCTAGCATGAATAAAAGACATTTATCATGATATAAGGAAATACAAATAACATCTTTATTATTGCCTCTAGGGCATATTTCCTTCACATTGGTCCCGGTTGGTGATATGAACCGGGACCAAAGGCTCCCCTTTAGCCCCGGTTTGTAGCACCAACCGGGACCAATGAGGTGCCTATATATAACCCCTCACTCAAGAGCAGAGCTCACTGCTTTGTTTTTTTTTCTGGCCGAGGGGGAGAGGGGTTAGTGGTGCTCTAGCTCACCTCCTATGCACACAACGTGTTCGGTGGAATGCCCGAGCCACACTAGTTAAGCTTTTCTCCTCTCGAAGCTCTATTTTCTCCGAGATTTGTCTAGGTTTAGCGGTCCGTCACGTCCCGTCCCCGTCTTCGCCGCCGTCGATCGCCCCCGCCGATCTCGTCACCGGCACCACCGTGGTGAGCCTCTTGTTATGTCCATGCTTTTCTTACTTTCATTATTGCTTGTTATTATTGCTTTAGTTAGATATTTGTCTAATTTTCTTACGTTTATTATTGCTTGTTATTATATAGTGCGATGGTTTTGATATCCGCCCACGTGGGCCCTCGTCCTGTCTACGATTCGGATGTGGTATATTATCTTTAATTTATAACTATTTGTTTTAGTGTTTATGATAGTTATGCCGACCAACCTGACATCCATAGATGTTTTATTATGTCTAGGAGGTAGTTGAACCGGAAATTCCAACCGACCCTCTTGTGGAGAGGTTAAATTTAGTTGAAGAGGAAAACATTTCCTTAAAGAAAAAATTGGAAAAAATGGAGGAGGAGAAGATAGAATTGGAGTTGCATGTTGCGGAAGTCATCGATGATCACAAGATCAAGATGGACCCTATTTTCGAGAGGTTAAATTTAGTTGAAGAAGAAAATAAATTATTGAAGGAAAAAATAAAAAAAATTGTGGACGAGAAGATGATATTGGAGTTGCATGTTGCGGATGTCGTCGATGATCACAAGATCAAGATGGATGCAATGCGGATGAAGACTAAAAAGATTAGAAAATATGCCATTCATACCGAGGCTTGGTATCATTATGCCGTTGGATCAATTGTTACCTTGGTTGCGATTATGATCGCATTTGTTTTCGCATTGAAATGTTTTACATAGTTTCGATGTGTATGGAGAGCTATATGTTGTTAGATGAGAACTATATATGTATGTACTTTGGGTTTAATGTGATGATGAACTTTTATCCATTTGGTCACTTAATTATCTATTTATGATGTTCTGTAATGGTTTTTGACACACTTAATTATATATAATGCACGCAGATGAACCGGCAATGGATGTACGGTGACAGACACACCTCCGAGTACATTAAGGGCGTGCATGAGTTTCTAAATGCGGCTGAGGCAAACAAGCAGAATGGTTTTATGTGTTGTCCATGCACTAAATGTGTGAATACGATGTCTTACTCTAACCGGAAAATCCTTCACTCCCACCTGCTTTACAAGGGTTTCATGCCACACTATAATGTTTGGACGAGGCACGGAGAAATAGGGGTTATGATGGAAGACGGCGAAGAAGAAGAGTACGATGACAACTATGTGCCCCCTGAATACGGTGATGCTGCAATGGGGGGAGCTGGTGAAGATCAAGAGGAATCAGACGATGTGCCCAATGATGCTGCAACGGGTGAAGCTGCTGAAGATCAAGAGGAACCAAATGATGATCTCCGCCGGGTCATTGTCGATTCAAGGACACAATGCGAAAGTCAAAAGGAGAAGCTGAAGTTCGATCGCATGTTAGAGGATCACAAAAAAGGGTTGTACCCCAATTGCGAAGATGGCAACACAAAGCTCGGTACCGTACTAGAATTGATGCAGTGGAAGGCAGAGAATGCTGTGGCTGACAAAGGATTTGAGAAGGTACTGAAAATATTGAAGAAGAAGCTTCCGAAGGATAACGAATTGCCCGACAGTACATACGCAGCAAAGAAGGTCGTATGCCCTCTAGGATTGGAGGTGCAGAAGATACATGCATGCCCTAATGACTGCATCCTCTACCGCGGTGCATACAAGGATCTGAATGCATGCCCGGTATGCGGTGCATTGCGGTATAAGATCAGACGAGATGACCCTGGTGATGTTGATGGCGAGCCCGCCAGGAAGAGGGTTCCTGCGAAGGTGATGTGGTATGCTCCTATAATACCACGGTTGAAACGTTTGTTTAGAAACAGAGAGCATGCCAAGTTGATGCGATGGCACAGTGAGGACCGTAAGAAAGACGGGAAGTTGAGAGCACCCGCTGACGGATCGCAGTGGAGAAAAATCGAGAGAAACTACTGGGAGGAGTTTGCAAAGGACCCAAGGAACGTATGGTTTGCTTTAAGCGCGGATGGCATTAATCCTTTCGGGGAGCAGAGCAGCAATCACAGCACCTGGCCCGTGACTCTATGTATGTATAACCTTCCTCCTTGGATGTGCATGAAGCGGAAGTTCATTATGATGCCAGTTCTCATCCAAGGCCCTAAGCAACCCGGCAACGACATTGATGTGTACCTAAGGCCATTAGTTGAAGAACTTTTACAGCTGTGGAATGGAAATGGTGTACGTGCGTGGGATGAGCACAAACAGGAGGAATTTGACCTAAAGGCGTTGCTGTTCGTGACCATCAACGATTGGCCCGCTCTCAGTAACCTTTCAGGACAGACAAACAAAGGATACCACGCATGCACACACTGTTTAGATGACACTGAAAGTATATACCTGGACAAGTGCAAGAAGAATGTGTACCTGGGCCATCGTCGATTTCTTCCGACCAACCATCAATGTCGAAAGAAAGGCAAGCATTTCAAAGGCGAGGCAGATCACCGGAAGAAGCCCGCCATGCGTACCGGTGATCACGTACTTGCTATGGTCAATGATTTACACGTAATATTTGGAAAGGGCCCCGGCGCACTAGCTGTTCCGAATGATGCTGAGGGACACGCACCCATGTGGAAGAAGAAATCTATATTTTTGGACCTACCCTACTGGAAAGACCTAGAGGTCCGCTCTTCAATCGACGTGATGCACGTGACGAAGAACCTTTGCGTGAACCTGCTAGGCTTCTTGGACGTGTATGGAAAGACAAAAGATACAGCTGAGGCACGGGAGGACCTGCAACGTTTGCACGAAAAAGACGGCATCCCTCCGAAGCAGTATGAAGGTCCTGCCAGCTATGCTCTTACGAAAGAAGAGAAAGAAATCTTCTTTGAATGCCTGCTCAGTATGAAGGTCCCGACTGGCTTCTCGTCGAATATAAAGGGAATAATAAATATGGCAGAGAAAAATTTCCAGAACCTAAAGTCTCATGATTGCCATGTGATTATGACGCAACTGCTTCCGGTTGCATTGAGGGGGCTTCTACCGGAAAACGTCCGATTAGCCATTGTGAAGCTATGTGCATTCCTCAATGCAATCTCTCAGAAGGTGATCGATCCAGAAATCGTACCAAGGCTAAGGAGTGATGTGGCGCATTGTCTTGTCAGTTTCGAGCTTGTGTTCCCACCATCCTTCTGCAATATCATGACACACGTCCTAGTTCATCTAGTCGACGAGATTGTCATTCTGGGGCCCGTATTTCTACACAATATGTTCCCCTTTGAGAGGTTCATGGGAGTCCTAAAGAAATATGTCCGTAACCGCGCCAGGCCAGAAGGAAGCATCTCCA
Source organism: Secale cereale (assembly GCA_902687465.1). Lineage (NCBI taxonomy): Eukaryota > Viridiplantae > Streptophyta > Magnoliopsida > Poales > Poaceae > Secale > Secale cereale. The sequence goes on from LR738714.1 coordinate 798,013,818, forward strand.
TGGGCCATCAAACAGAGGATGTCATCGGGTTTTGTGTTGACTTCATTCCTGGCCTTAATAAGATAGGTCTCCCTAAATCACGGTACGAGGGGAGACTGACTGGAAAAGGCATGCTTGGAAGGGACTCAATAATATGCAGGGACGGATATTCTTGGTCTCAAGCACACTACACAGTTCTACAGAACTCTACATTAGTGACCCCGTATGTCGATGAACACAAGAACAGTCTGCGCTCCAAACACCCGGAGCAGTGCAACGATTGGATTACATGTGAACACATCAGGACTTTCAGCAGTTGGTTGGTGATGGGCCTCTAACCCCTCGTTGTTTACCCCAAGTGGAAGGTGTAAGATGAGTGTTGTGGAAGTTTTTCCCTTAGCAAAGATGCCAAGGATCGAATCCCCAGAGACTCCTAGGTTCAACAAGTAGGTGTCAACTGCTAACGGCGCCAGATATTAGCAATCAACGTGGACCTGCACACAGATACAAATAACTTTGCTCCCAACGAGTACAGAGAGGTTGTCAATCCCTCCGGCCTTGTAGTTCACAAAGGATTAAACGCAAATGATAGTAGTGATAGATAATATTTGCAATAGTAAGTAAAAGCGAAAAGTAAATAGCGGATGTGATCAATGATGGTAATATGGACCGGAGTCTCATGATATTCACTAGTGATGTCTCTCTCCCAAAAGACGATAAAACAGCTATGTGAGGTAGACGAATTACAGCTGGGCAATTGACAGGACCACGAACGCAAACCAATGCTGACTACATTGCAAGAAAGGTTGAGGTTCAAAGCATGGGCGGTACGCCAAAGTAAGTAGACCGAAATCCATCAATATCTACTACTAATCATCCACCTTGAGATATCTATCCAGAACATCTCGCTGGTATTATGTTGCGAGTCCCACCCATAGTGTAAACTCAAAGCAACAGACAACTGCATTAAAAGAACTTTTCGTAAAGTAAACAATCCTTACACCCGCGGGCACAAGCACAGTTGTTTTCCCCCTTGTGGCAACAGCACATCCCCTAGACTCATGTTTCTGTCACTCAAGCTAGTCATCGAGGGGCATGAACCCACAATCAAGCATAACGTTCCCTCTTGGAGTCACTACCTACTACTTGGCCAAAGCAATAAATAACAACGGAGAACATGCAAGAATTACTTATGAACATAAATATAAAAGAGGTAGATCAAATATATTACTCAAGATCAATCTGAACATAATCTCATAATCCATCGAATCCCAGCAAACTCAACATAGCAACAGCATAAGGATTACATATGTGCCTCGATCATGTAGGGCAGCTCACGAGGACTAATTAGTGAAGCACAAGAACGGGAGGAGAACATCACATAGCTACTGGTCATGGACTCATGGTCCAAGGGAGACTACGCACGAGTCATCCGGGAGGCGTCCATGGTGGTGGAGAAGCTCCCGGTGGTGATCCTCCCCTCCGGCAGGGTGCCGGGAAGAGTTCTCCTGGTGCTCCCGATCTTGGAAGCGGCGGCGGCGGCGGAACAGAGATCGCGAAAAAGAGTTCCCGTCCCGAGGATTTCGAAGGAAGATCTAAATATATGCCGAAGGGGGGCACCAGACAGGGCTCGGGGGGCCCAGGCGCCCCCCCGGCGCGGCCCAGGGGGGGCGCCGCCAGGGCGCCTGGAGCCCTGGTGCCCCCCCCTGGCTGTCCTTCGGGCGCAAGGAAGTTTCCGGAACGCTGATTTTTTATATAATTTTTCTGGATTTTTCCTGGCAGTTCTCGTAACGTGAAAACCTGAAATACAAAAACAGCCGAAAACAGAAACTGGCACCGGGATGCACTGGATTAGTAGGTTAGTCCAAATATGATCAAAAGTGTATGGAAGTGTATGAATATCATAGCAATATCACCCAAAAGTGGCATGAAGCAAGCATAAATTATAGATACGTTTTGGACGTATCAACATCCCCAAGCTTAATTCCCGCTCGTCCTCGAGTAGGTAAATGATAACAAGAATAATTTCTGTGGTGACATGCTATTAACCATATAGGACTTTTTCATAGTCATATGACAAAATCTTACTGAGACAATGATTCTATAGTAATTAAGTTGCCTCATGAGAAAATCACAAATGACTGAAAGTTTTACAATATGAAACTGAAACATCAAAAAGATTTGCAATGAACATGATGTGCAAATATTATAAAGTGATATCTAGCTTGCCCCCTTTAGTGAAGCAAAACATAAATGCAGGGGCACCATCAAGGTTTAAGTGATGACTAGATACAATGATTTCAGAATAAACGATATCACAATCATGCAAAAGACAATGCTACTTTGGGACAATGCACATTACATTCAGAATGACAATCATGCTCCCAGTAGTTGGTGCTTTAAAAGAAAGAAGGTGGATTTTTTATTTTGAAAACATAGAAGCAATTTTGTCAACGGTAGTAGTACTTCATATGTGTCATGCATAAGACATCCTATAAGTTGCAAGCCTCATGCATCGAATACTAATAGTGCTCACACCTTGTCCTAATTAGCTCGGATTTCCATGGGTTATCATTGCATTGCATATGTTTCAACCAAGTGTCACAAAGGGGTACCTCTATGCCACCTGTACAAAGGTCCAAGGAGATAAATCGCATTTGATTTCTCGTTTTTGATAGATCTCAACTTGAGGACATCCATACCGGGACAACATAGAAAATAGATGATGGACTCCTCTTCAATGCATAAGCATATTCTCATAAGAGATTGAGGATTTACGTCCAAGCTAAAACTTCCACCATGATACATGGCTTTGGTTGGCGGCCCAATGTTCTTCTCTAACAATATGCATACTCATTCAACCCACGGCAAATCACCCTTACTTCAGACAAGACGAACATGCATAGCAACTCACATGATATTCAACAATAGTGTGACAGTTTATGGCGTCCCCACAAACATGGTTACCGCTCAGCAAGCAACTTATAAGAAATAAGATACATAGGCAACATATTCTTTACCACAATAGTTTTTAAGCTACTTTCCCATGAGCTATATATTGCAAAGTTAGTTCGCTTAGTACAAGTGGAGGTTAGCAAAAGACTGGGAGTGACCAACTAAGAGAGCAATGACGGTCATAATCATGCAGAGCGACAAAGCAATATTGAATCAGACATGGAAGTTATATCACTACTCAGAAATAAAAGATCATCAAGGCTTGACAGACTTTCTTTACAGTCTTAAATATGCGTGAGCATACGCCAAGTCAATCAAAATAAATTCTCGAAGGAAGATATTACTAAACCATACCACATCATAGGCAGACAAATCATGTTGGTACTCCAATAACACATTGGGAACCCCCCAGCTATTTGAGACTAACCATAAGAAAACCTGAACTACTAAGCACCATCATGCAAGTAGCATCTTTATCATAGACATATTAACCAATGCAATGGAAGCAAACTCTCTTAATAAGGTGAGCATGGTAATTAAAGAGAGTTCAAGCAACCAACTAAACAAAAGCTCTTTGAAAAGATAAGCATGAATACTAAGAGCAGAGCATGATAGTAGCTATTAAAAGACAAAGAACACACACAGCAAGGATAGACATGAAAGTTCTATGTTATGTTCTAGGTAGAAGTGGAGCGTGTTTCTCTCCCACATAAAGAACGCTGAGTTCCGACTCGTTATGAAAAACTAAAAAGAAAACTAAAAACAAGATGGTCCAAGCATAGCACATAATACATGAAGTGATAAAAATATAGCGGAACGAAAGACGAACTGATAATGTTGATGGAGAAGGGGATGCACGGGGGCATCCCCAAGCTTAGACGCTTGAGTCTCCTTGAATATTTCTTGGGGGTGCACGGGGGCATCCCCAAGCTTGAGCGCTTGACACTCCTGAATCTTTTTATCATCTTCCCTCGCACACTTGAAAACTCCCTTCATACATAACTCATCATAATCTGATTAGCGAGGTTAGTACCCTTAATAAAATAATTGCACCTTGCTGGAAATAAGGATATTCTTGAAGTTCTACTGTTTCTCAACATTGCCAAAAGGTTTTTGCAAAGAAAAAGCAAGCTCTTGATTTGCAAAATGAAGGAAAGGCAAAACAGGACAGAATCTGTGAAAAACAGAACAGCAGGTAGTAATTGATCTGTTCGGGGTACTTCTGCAACTCAAATCAAAAAACTCAGAACAGATGCACTAAAGACAATTATATAGAGAACGCTTTCGAAAAAATTCAGACCAAAAAGATGATCTGGTGATTTTATACGAATTTTTCTATCCCAGGACAGAATCTGTTTCCTGGACAGCACCTCACAACTTTTGAACTTTCTAGCAATCAGAGGCTATACTTGGCACAAATATGAAAAGCAAAGATACAATGATGATGCTACAGCAGTAAACAACATCAAGACACAACAAAAGCAAAAATAAAAATTTTATTCATGTGGGCTGCCTCCCAAAAGCGCTTTCTTTATAGCCATAAAGATAGGCTTAAGACTTTAATGATGCTCTCGTAGGAATAAGAGTTGAAGAACAAAAGAGAGCATCAAGAAGCAAATACCAAACACATTTAAGCCTAACATGCTTCCTATGCATAGGAATATTGCAATACAATAATTCATTGAAGCACAAAGCAATAAGCATAGGAAGACAAAACAAGTGCAGCGTCAAAACCTTCAACATAAAGAGAGGGAACTTGATATCATTGAAATACCTATAAGCATATGTTCCCTTCTCATAATAATTTTCAGTGGGATCACGAATAAACTCAACAATATAAGCATCACATAAAGCATTGTTACCATGATCCACATGCAAAAAGGTATCATTACTCTTCATATAAGCAAAATCTTTCTTATTAGGAATAGTGAGAGTAAAGCAATCATAACCATCATGGTAATCATTGTATTTAGGAGGCATATCATAATCATAATAAATTTTATCCTCAATAGTAGGTGGACTGAAAACATCATATTCATCAAACGTGTCATCCCCAAGCTTAGAGCTTTCCATGTCATTAGCAAAATTGATATTCAAAGAAAGCATACTAATAACATCACCACCATCATGATTGTTATGCAAATAATAAAGTTCCATAGGTTTTTTAATTTTCTCTTCAAACACATCATGTCCCAAAGCAAGGTAGAGCTTATAAAGCTCTCTCATATTTTTGTTGTTTTCCATCAAGCAAAACTAGTGAAAAGACATAAAGAAAACTGAAGGGTAAACTAACAAGACTAAAAAAGCAAAGGTAAAAGATAGCGTGCAACTCCCCTATCCTGAAGAGTGGAGTCCCCGGCAACGGCGACAGAAAAACTCTTTGATGGGCCTCTAACCCCTCGTTGGTTACCCCAAGTGGAAGGTGTAAGATGCAGTGTTGTGGAAGTTTTTCCCTTAGCAAAGATGCCAAGGATCGAATCCCCAGAGACTCCTAGGTTCAACAAGTAGGTTTCAACTGCTAACGGCGCCAGATATTAGCAATCAACGTGGACCTGCACACAGATACAAATAACTTTGCTCCCAACGAGTACAGAGAGGTTGTCAATCCCTCCGGCCTTGTAGTTCACAAAGGATTAAACGCAAATGATAGTAGTGATAGATAATGTTTGCAATAGTAAGTAAAAGCGAAAAGTAAATAGCGGATGTGATCAATGATGGTAATATGGACCGGAGTCTCATGATGTTCACTAGTGATGTCTCTCTCCCAAAAGACGATAAAACAGCTATGTGAGGTAAACGAATTACAGCTGGGCAATTGACAGGACCACGAACGCAAACTAATGCTGACTACATTGCAAGAAAGGTTGAGGTTCAAAGCATGGGCGGTACGCCAAAGTAAGTAGACCGAAATCCATCAATATCTACTACTAATCATCCACCTTGAGATATCTATCCAGAACATCTCGCTGGTATTAAGTTGCGAGTCCCACCCATAGTGTAAACTCAAAGCAACAGACAACTGCATTAAAAGAACTTTGCGTAAAGTAAACAATCCTTGCACCCGCGGGCACAAGCACCGTTGTTTTCCCCCTTGTGGCAACAGTACATCCCCTAGACTCATGTTTCTGTCACTCAAGCTAGTCATCGAGGGGCATGAACCCACAATCGAGCATAACGTTCCCTCTTGGAGTCACTACCTACTACTTGGCCAAAGCAATAAATAACAACGGAGAACATGCAAGAATTACTTATGAACATAAATATAAAAGAGGTAGATCAAATATATTACTCAAGATCAATCTAAACATAATCTCATAATCCATCGGATCCCAGCAAACTCAACATAGCAACAACATAAGGATTACATATGTGCCTCGATCATGTAGCGCAGCTCACGAGGACTAATTAGTGAAGCACAAGAACGGGAGGAGAACATCACATAGCTACTGGTCATGGACTCATGGTCCAAGGGAGACTACTCGCGAGTCATCCGGGAGGCGTCCATGGTGGTGGACAAGCTCCCGTTGGTGATCCTCCCCTCCGGCAGGGTGCCGGGAAGAGTTCTCCTGGTGCTCCCGATCTTGGAAGCGGCGGCGGCGGCGGAACAGAGATGAGATCGCGAAAAAGAGTTCCCGTCCCGAGGGTTTCGAAGGAAGCTCTAAATATATGCCGAAGGGGGGCACCAGACGGGGCTCGGGGGGCCCAGGCGCCCCCCCCCCCCCCCCCC
>LR738714.1:798028453-798043347 GCA_902687465.1 Secale cereale
AAAAACAAAAACCACAGCCACAGAAATGCTGACGCGTGGATGTCTTTTGGTCCCGGTTGGTGCCACCAACCGGGACCAAAGCCCCTCCTACCTGGGCTTGGCGCACAGGCCACGTGGACACCCATCTGCCCCGGTTCTGGATTGAACCGGGACTAAAGGGTCAGAGTATTAGTACCGACACTTTTGTCCCGGTTCAGGAACCGGGGCTAAAGGCCCAAACGAACCGGGTCTGATGACCCTTTATCTACTAGTGACACTGTGGAATCTTTCGGGTGATACAAAAATACCAAAAGTAACAGGCCACACACTGAGCACAAGATCGATTCTTATTCACTACGGGCGGCTCGTCTTTCATTTCCTCAAAGGTTTGACGGGATTTGACAACTCTGGATCTTCAACGACCGTGGGGGGAGACTGCAAGCTTAGATTTTGTGGATACCCATACATAAATTTCCGTATAAAGTTGGGAAGAAAAATGACCACATGGTAGAATATGGAATTTTCTTTTGCAAGGGAATAATAAACTTGAAAGGGAATGGGGATGACTCACTCAACAGGCGGACGCAATACGGCGTCTTGTAGGGCAGCCCGGCGATAACCCATGGTGAGGCGAGTGAGCCAAAATTGTGGTGGCTTGCTTGGCTTCCCATGGACCAAAAGGCCACTTACAACTCGAGAGGTTGTATTGCACGCACGTGACGTAACTGCTACACGCACCGACGAGATACACCTACTACATAGTCCCGCTTGCTTGCCTCTTGGGTGGTTTAGGCACTGTCTCACGCATGCATGCACATATTAAGTATCGAAAATTGGAGCCAAGCACACCCTTATATGCATGGTGTACCACTCATCAATAAGTAATTCCAATAAGCCCGTTCAAAAAAAAAAGTAATTCCAATAAGCAGCTATGTCTGAGCTAGCTATACCCTTGTGTCTTGTGGGTGTGCGACCCACCGGGGATGCGATTTGGACCGTACGTTGCACCACGCGTGCTTGCACTAGCTAGGCCGGAATGGAAAGTGGGAAGAATACAAGAGTGATAGAGATGTGTGAGTGGCAGATGCGACAATCAAGTTGGTGACATCAGGTACGGCAATAAGCCCAACGAAGGATCCAGAGTAAGGCCAAATGGAATAAGCCTACGGGCTGATGTGGCATCTGCGGGGTCCACGTTGTTGAAATCAGGGGAAATGCCAATTGGGCAGTCCACTGGACCATCTACAGCCAGACTTGGAAAATTCGCCCCCCTCAAACGTCAGCGGACGCGACCGATCACACCTCAAACAATGCATTCTACATCCAGATACCTCAAATTAGAAATTTCAAATCCATATCATTGCATGCAACTTAAAGCGATCTTTAAGCGGAGCTCGTCCAGCTCAACCGTCTCCATGTCCAACGGCCGGTTGCGCTCCCCATAGTGTTGGTCCGGTCGTCGGCAAGATAGAGTAGGGCACGGGACAAGAGCCGGCTCACGGGACTAAAGGCGCCGCCATCTCCCATGTCCTACTCTTCCTCGTCGGAGCGCAAAACCCATAGGGTGCCGGTGGACATCAGATCGATATCCGTCCTGGGACGAGCCGACGACATCCACCATGACGTGGATGCGGCGTTCGGACTGGTCCACCATACGGGGCACCGGAGAATGCGACTCCGCCTCGCCGATGTCCATGACCGCGAGGGCTGCCGCAACCTCCCGCCCCCGCTGCCTTGCATGGAGGGCACGATGCACCATGTTTGCGTTGGACGACGCCCATGGTGCGTCGATGGCCTCGGAGCGCCAACGGCGGGGTTGTACGTCCGCCACCGCGTTCGGATGCCACAACGCCCGCACCGTCTCCTGTGAGGCAGCGACAACACACCTAGCGCTGGATCCATCTTCCATTTGGACAGACGCGATGGATTCCTGATGGAAGGAGTCTGAGCGGTGCCTTACACAGGCCTACTCTCAGGAGCGGTGGAGCGCAATCCGGATGGCCATCTCCTCCTCAGAGCCACGTGGGATGAGCTCGGGGTCAACGGATTTGGAGGTGAAGGACTCAAATCCGCAGTCCGCCATGCCGGAGACGACCGAAGTTGAGATTGGGTAGCGGAGGAGAGTGGAGTGAAGTGTCTAGGGTTTGGTCCGGCGAGCAGACAGGGAGGAATAGTTATGGGATCTGGCGGGCCAGCATGGGCCGGGTCCTATGTGGCGGACGCGTCCGGGCCCCCCTCCCCATATATACCCCACATTGGGCTGGATATGAGGAGTGCTAGTCAGCCCAGGCATTTGATGCCCGTTTGAGGCGCTCGTATGGGTCACATTTTCGTGACCGGTCAGTGACCGAGCGGGCCGCCCGGGCGTTTGAGGCCGGTTTGGGGTGCCCGGGTGTAGATGCTATTAGTTACGCATTTTTGCATAGAAACTGATGCCAGCTGAGATTCAACATGTCGTGGTCATAATTTCTTGCCTGGTAGAGGACACTCCCCCTCCCCCATGCGCCGCCACATCACTCGCGGGGGACCCCGGGGGACGGTCGGATGCATGGAGGTGTTGGGCTCGTGTGGGGTACTACAACTGGCTAAAATTAATCGACCAGATATATGTAGGTTTAGGAGTAGCGATTAATCAGTGAATCATCCTATTAACTGGATTAACCGGTTAACCATTAATCGGCTGATTGTATAGGAAATTGCCAACATATATCTAGATTTTTTATGTATTATACCATTCTCTCATGCTCCCAGCTATATATAGTAACAATACATGCTGCCATACACATATGAAAAGCATAGAGGAGGTAAAATTGTTAATCCTAGCTATTAAGGAGTGGGGCTAGAAGGGGTTATAGGGCAAAAATTTGGGCTTTGTTTGAACACCCGTTAATAGGCCATCAAGGATTAATCGGCATGACAACTGATTAATCGATCTAACTCGCCAATTAATCGGTCTGACAAGTTAACATGGCAAATAGGTGTTATTCGATTCCGCCATGCTATGAGTAGCGCTTAAGTGGCCCGTTAACTGAATAATCGGGGCTAGGTCAGCGGGGCCGGTGTCTGTGGACGTCATCACCTTCTTGAAATCTCCTTCATGGTTGCTCCTTGTCCTTCGTCATGCTCCTGGTGTAAATCTTGATCCTTTGGATCGAGTTGTGGCAGCGCTTCGGTGCCATTTCATTTCTGAAGGCACCGTCTTAAAGCTCATGGTTCGTCGACGTTTAGCTTTGCCTCCTCGTGGGGACTTGTTCACGATTGAGGGCTCCGTGGACTCCATAGTGATGCTTAGTGTCCATCTGTTGTCTACCTGGAGTTGTATGGGATGATGTTGCCAATCTTTAGCACCTATGTATCTTGCCTTGAATGCATGTATTGTGGTGGTATGGTGTTTGTGTCGGTTTGTGTGGTGATCATTGCTTTATTTATAGAAGTTGGGCCAAAGCGTTTTTTCAGTGATCAACTTGTGGTGGTTATATTAAACGTGAGTTTTGATACTGTGCATCTTGTTAAGCCGGAATATTTTGCGCTAGGACGTCACCCCTTCGATAGTGAGGTACGCGTGGGAGTGGCACTTTTGTTCTATGGGTGTATATACACCCTATACGAAAAAATTACTGATTAAATAAAAATTCAAAAAAATCTGAAAATATTTTTGAAATAAACTTGAACTTCCATTGTACTTGCAAAAAAAATCAACAGAAAGGAAAACTTTAGAAAAAAAATCATTTTCGGCTAAAATAGTGTGAATAGTGATCTATAATAGCAAGCAATTTTTTTTTGCCTTGAAGTTAACGCTGGGTTTTTATTTACGAAAACTTTTATACTAGTGCAAAAGAAAGTCAAGTTTATTTGAAAAAAAACTTTTAAACCTTTTTTGACTTTTATTTTAGTTTTTTTCTTCATATGAGGTGTATATACACCCAGGAACCGAAGGGTATATATTTCCCGGTGCGCTTGGTGATTTACCAAAACTCTTCAACTACAGTCTCCCGCACTGTGAGTGAGTGTGCGTGCTGCGTGCATGCGGTGATGGTGTGCATATATGATATGTACGCGTCTATCTATGCTGCACTCACTCGATGTTTCTTGGAAAAAGAGAGAGAAATGGAGGGCCAGCACGGATCGGCGAAACGAATATATGATCGGTGATGTTGTACTTGGTAAAAAGAGGCAATCATCAGCAAGGACGACATATGCGACCCCTTGAAAAAAATATGGATGGATGGATCCATCATCCATGGTGGCTGGTGCGATTGATAGATGTGCATTGACATCAGCCTCCACTCCACTTGCCGGCAGCTTATCGCTATCTTCTTCCTCTATCCCCGATCCAAAGGAAAGCAAAAGCATGTAGATCCATGACGTGTGCCCATGGAGGCGACCTCACCTGCCCCTGCCTCTTCCACGCCGCCTATAAAACAGCCGTCGACCACACCACCTCCCAAGTGGACTCCATTCCATTCCGTTCCATTTCCATACGTTTCTTCCTCAAGTCAAGTGGCTCTTTGATCCCACCACCAGCCGCGCACCACCAACATCTTCTGTCCGTGTTCACATCAGGAAGCTAACATCCATGAAGATGAAGCAGACGAAGAAGACGACCGCGGCGACGACGCCGGGGAAGGAGGAGGAAGCGGTTGCACCGGGCGGTTTCCGCAAGGGGCCATGGACAGAGCAGGAGGACGTGAAGCTGGCGTGGTTCGTGCGGCTCTTCGGCGAGCGCCGCTGGGATTTCTTAGCTAAGGTGTCAGGTTTGCAAGGTGGCGGGTGACCCATGCCGTGCCATGCATGCGCCATGCATGCATGCATGTCTGGGACCAAAATATGATGTGGCCATGGTCTTTTGTGTGCTAACGCTCTCGCTCTCCACCGGCACCTCTTGCTCTTGTCTTTGTCTTGGCAACAGGTCTCAACCGGACGGGGAAGAGCTGCCGCCTCCGGTGGGTCAACTACCTGCACCCGGACCTCAAGCGCGGCCGGATGAGCCCCGAAGAGGAGCGCCTCGTCGTCGACCTCCACGCCCGCTGGGGCAACCGCTGGTCCCGCATCGCCAAGGCCATGCCGGGGCGCACCGACAACGAGATCAAGAACTACTGGCGCACCCACACCCGCAAGCTCCACAAGGACACGCGCGCCGCCGCCGCGGACGGCGCCGGCTCCGGCGGCTCTGCTTCGGCCTCCACGACCACGTCCACGTCCATGTCGGCGGCGTCTCCGACCACCACGTCTAGCTCCTCCTCTTCAACGACCGACAACGACAACAACTCGCAGCATCAAGGCCACGGCGACCAAGAGACGGCTGCCAGCCTCGGACAAGCGGATCACCAGCTGCTCTACACCGCCGGCATCGGCATGGATAGCCACCTGCTCTGGAACGACGCCCTCATGGACACCTACGCATGGGGAGCCGCCGCGCCGTCCATGATAGTGCCCCCGCCTTCCTCGCCGGTGTGGGACTACTACTGCTCGGATTCGCTCTGGGGGATAGGCGACGACGAGGTCGAGTACAAGAAGATGCTCGCCGTCGCCGGTGCCTCATGATCTTTTTCATACACCATCCTTCTTTGCCTAGTCAATTACTAGCTGCCAACTAGCTGAAGATGCTTACGTGCATGCGTCCAAATCATCCTAGCTGAGACGAGACTTGATATGTATGTACCACTGATCGATCAGTGCGTGCCTGCCTTGGGATTTTTTATGCTTTTGTACATGTAATATCCATGTGTATGTATGATAGAGTAATAACTACTACACATATGCATGTAGTTATTTGTATTATGGTATACTTTTTATCTCTTTAATGTCAGGCTACTAGCTGTACTATATATACTAGCACTTGAGAATTCAGATGAACTTTGTAAAGAAATAAAGATTTGACCACCATGAGTATATCTCCTCAATCTATTTAATCTGGATATATTTGTACAATATACACAATATGTTAATTCATTCATGATGTTGATGCCGAATTATGCCTTTCATTTAATTCCGGATATCGAAACTAAAGGCCGGCCTTATTTGCATAAATGGAATTAGCATATTCCATCAAGTACTTCATAATTAAAGAGAATCCGCATAAGTAATGTATTCCAAGATCAATCAATCAATCAATTCTGATACCAAGAATCTAATAATTGCTTCAAGAACTCGCTAGAACCTCTGCTCCCTTTCTATTTCAGCCTCTAATTCCTATACCTGGAGAGGTTCACAAGGGCACGTAACTCATGAAGATGCTAGCTGACCTGAAGATGATCATCTGATCGTTCCTGTCCCTGTCCTACTTTCTCTAGCCATCTTGCATCTAGAAGAAATATTTCCTATGCATCCTTTTCATGCCCCAATCTCAATCAGTTAATTCCAAATGGATCCCATGCGTGATCTCAAACAGCAGCACTGCTGTGAACGATGATCTGCAGTACTACTCGCTGAGATAGGGACAGGGATCGTCAGTGGGTGATCAGTGGTAGCAAGTTGCAACTAAAGTTGTGAAGGGAATTTGAAAAAATAAAATGAAGGAGAGGTCCAGGTGGTTGTGATAAGGGAGCATGGAGTTAAAAATGGTGATGACAAAAAGCTAGGTGGTGTGTGTGATAAGGAGCCACAGCAGCAGCATCAACTTGTTTGCTACCTTTCTTGCATTACTTCTAGTATTATCTTGGTCACTGCTAATTTACTCCATCTGACTAGCTAGTGCTTTATCACAAACAAACTTTAGTTTCTTTCTTGCTCTTAGTGGTGCACCCTCTAGTAAGCTAGCTTGTACATCTGGTACTAATGCTAATCTCATCTTCTCACTTTTTTATACACTTAATTATATTGCTCCTCCAGGATGGTGTAGATAATGTATATTCAAATGATCTAGATCCCTCTTTACCTAGCTCAATCTCACACAAGGGCACTAGCTAGATAGCTGGCTAGCATGGAACATGCATGCATGGTTGTGACGCTTAGCATGGAAAAGCCTCAAGCAAGGCGATTAAGCAAGATATGCTCAGATTTAGAGTGATAGTACACTGCACGCCTAACTAATCTACTATCTGATGCCTCCACTCTATGCACATATTAGAGGAAACACAAATGAGATCGGTGTATGCTTTGGACTTAACTATCCTGCCTAATTTCGGTGTACCCGTCACACCTAATTTTGGTATACCCATAACCCATAACACCTAATTTTGGTACTATCCATCGCAAATGCAGAGTGTGTCGTTTTATCTCATGGGCTCGTAGAGTATTAACAAAGCTACAAAGTCCGCCGTTCTTCTTTTGGAAACATTTAGGATTCAAGGAATGCAGCAATCTTCCACAGTGAGTCTCACTATTATATTGTAACCACTAGAAACATTATTTCAGACTGTACATTCTAGACTTTTCAGTTCAAGGAACTGATTCGGAAGTCGCCACTATGTCCTGGCAGCAATACCTCTCATCAGGCTCTAGCATACCCATGTAACCCTCGACAACTTACTGGTACTTGGAGTAATATATAAAATAATTCACACCTACTACGTCTGTTCCAATTTTTTTTTGAAGTTATGCATTTGTCCCAAGACAATTTTGTTTAATTCTGACCAAGTCTATGGAGAAACACATCAACACCAAATTAGTCTCATGAGATTATTTATGAAATATATTTGTGTACTATCCATATTTGGTATTCTAGATCTTAGCACAGTTTTTATATACAGTTGGTCTAACATAAGCATGTTGGACTTTGGATGAATGTAGCACTTCAATTATTTTGGAACGGAGGGAGTAGAATTTGAAAAACTGTGTAGCACACATATGCATGTAGATGTGTTCTATATATTTTTGAAATATTATTAAAAATATGTTAATTTGTAACAAATAAAAAAGCAACAAATTTGTGGATGTACTAGCAAATAGTAGATCCTTTTTAATCCAGACATACTTCTTATTAGTGTGCCTAGAAAGGGAAAGATGTATTACATAAATTTGTACATATATATAGCTCACATCTTAATATACATGTAAAATAATTTTCAGAACATGAGTTTTAAATATTCCTAAAGTTTCCATGTAAGTTTAGCTATGCATTTTGATGGTTAACAGAACTTTGTAGATATATTTTCTTTGTTTTGTGAAAAGCGCTAGTGGGTTTCAATAAGAAGTACTGCACACTATCCAGTTCTTTTTGAGTTGCGGGGGTCATTACATGCCACGTGTCGTGGTGCTCTTCGAAAGTGGAACAACTAATATAACACAGGAGGAAATCATGTTGGTTTTTGGCGCAGACATGGTCTCATGAAGCAATCTAATATTGGTTGGAGTTAACACAGAGTTTTTGTACCAAACATTGTTTCATGATTCCCCGAGGTAAAAACTGGCAGTCCAACATTTACTAATTGGTTGTGATGGAGACAGGGTAAGCGACATTTCTATTCTAAAGGTGATCCTCCAGGCCAGTGATCTAGCCTTCATTGGTTGAATCCGACGACATTTCTATGGCAATAAACCTAGCTAGTGTGTTTTGTCAGACCTTGGGCTTCCTTTTCCTGCATATCTATGGTGTGTGTGACCTTGCTACCCTTCTTTGTGTGTGCAACCTAGATGGCTAAGAGAATAATTTGATCTATGCAAACATATCTGATTGAGGCGGAGTGCGTCTAAAAGCACCATTGGCTTGAGGCAACATCTATGTGTGTGCGGTCACTACTTTATTGAAGGCACTGCTTTAGAAATGAAGTTTACAACTTGCTTTTAGGGTGTAAAAAATTTCATATGGCTTTTGTATATAGTCGTACGGCTATTGTTCATGGGCATTGACATAGTTTACCGTAGTAGGAGGACGACTTGGATCTTGAAGTAGCACCATTAGTGGGAGTAGCTTGAGTATAGGGCGGCACATTTTGTTTTTTTTTTTAAATACGCTAGCCACATTATATACTTCACAATACAATTACTTTTTTCAAAGGTCCACTGGCCATATATTGCGTAGGAAAAACTCTTACCGATACATCATTAAATAAAATTCAAAAAGACATCCAAACCGTTGTAGATATAGAAGTACTTTTTATCTTGCACTCCCATCAGCATGCCGTGAGCACAGCCCGTTATTGACTTTGGGCCTCCGTATCATCGAAGCAACATTGTTTAAATCCAGTAAATTGTATAAGCAATGACCGGGAAGGCGTTGTTGTAGTTCAAACGATGTCGGCGGCCATGATATACGGACCAAATCATTGTTCTATAGAAGAAAATGCTAGTGAGGGCCTATAGAACACCCCAATTCAGGTCAAAAGGATCCTTCTGATCTATACTTCTATAGGCCCTTTTGATCTATATTGGGACACACTCAATAGGTCCCAAAATAGCAACCGCAACCACTAGTAGAAAACAGGGCTTTGGTTCGGGCCTGGCCAGCCCATTAGTCCTGGTTCACCCACGAACCGGGACCCATGGGGGCATACGTCCCGGTTCATGCGCCCAGGGGGCCGGCCGGGCCTTGTGGGGCATCTGTCCTGGTTGGCCTGGACCCATTTGTCCCGGTTCCAAGCACGAACCGGGATCAATACGCCTCGCTCCTGGCCCACACCCATTGGTCCCGGTTCATGACTGGAACCGGGACAAATGGGTGGTCTTTAGACCCGGTTCCAGTAACGAACCGGGACCAATTGGTTGCTTATATGTACCCCATCGCCGGCGAGCCCACACTACTCTATTTTTTCTGGCCGGCGAGGGGAGAACTTTGTGTGGTGCTCTAGCTCGCCTCCTGCACATGAGGTGTTCAATGAAATGCCCGAGCCACACTAGTTAAGCTTTCTCCTCTCGAAGCTCGAACTCGAAGCTCCATTTTCTCCGAGATTTGGCTAGGTTGAGCGGTCCGTCACGTCCCGTCCCCGTCTTCACCGCCGTCGATCGCCCGCGCCGATCTCGTCGCCGGCACCACCATGGTGAGCTATGCATGTACTTTGAATATAATGTGATGATGAACTTATATTAATTTGATCACTTATCTATCCATGATGTTCTGTAATGGTTTTTGACACATTTAATTATATATAAATGCAAGCAGATGAACCGGCAATGGATGTACGGTGACAGACGCACCTCCGAGTACATTAATGGCGTGCGTAATTTTCTCGAAGTGGCTAAGGCAAACAAGCAGAATTGTTTTATGTGTTGTCCATGCACTATCTGTGGGAATACGAGGTCTTACTCTGACTCGAGCACCCTTCACACCCACCTGCTTTATAAGGATTTCATGCCACACTATAATGTTTGGACCAAGCACGGAGAAATATGGGTTATGATGGAAGACAACGAAGAAGAAGAGGACGATGACAACTATGTGCCCCCGGAATACGGTGAAGCTACAACGGGGGAAGCTGCTGAAGGTCAAGAGGAACCAGACGATGTTGTGCCCGACGATGATCTCCGCCGGGTCATTGTTGATGCAAGGAGACAGTGCGAAAGTGAAAAGGAGAAGCTGAAGTTCGATCGCATGTTGGAGGATTACAAAAAAGGGTTGTACCCCAATTGCGAAGATGGCAACACGAAGCTCGGTACCGTACTGGAATTGCTGCAGTGGAAGGCAGAGAATGGTGTGCCTGACAAAGGGTTTGAGAAACTACTCAAAATATTGAAGAAGAAGCTTCCAAAGGATAACGAATTACCCGACAGTACGTACGCAGCAAAGAAGGTCGTATGCCCTCTAGGATTGGAGGTGCATAAGATACATGCATGCCCTAATGACTGCATCCTGTACCGTGGTGCGTACGAGCATTTGAACGCATGCCCGGTATGTGGTGCCTTGCGGTATAAGATCAGACGAGATGACTCTGGTGATGTTGACGGCGAGCGCCCAAGGAAGATGGTTCCTGCCAAGGTGATGTGGTATGCTCCTATAATACCACGGTTGAAACGTCTGTTCAGAAACAAAGAGCATGCCAAGTTGATGCGATGGCACGCAGAGGACCGTAAGAAAGACGGGAAGTTGAGAGCACCCGCTGATGGGTCGCAGTGGAGAAAAATCGAGATAATGTACTGGGAGGAGTTTGCAGGTGACGCAAGGAACGTATGGTTTGGTTTAAGCGCGGATGGAATTAATCCTTTTAGAGAGCAGAGCAGCAATCATAACACCTGGCTCGTGACTCTATGTATCTATAACCTTCCTCCTTGGCTGTGCATGAAGCGAAAGTTCATTACGATGGCAATACTCATCCAAGGCCCTAAGCAACCCGGCAACGACATTGATGTGTACCTAAGGCCATTAGTTGAAGAACTTTTACAGCTGTGGAATGGACAAGGTGTACGTGCGTGGGATGAGGCCAACCAGGAGGAATTTGACCTACATGCGTTGCTGTTTGTAACCATCAATGATTGGCCTGCTCTCAGTAACCGTTCAGGACAAATAAATAAGGGATACCACGCATGGATGCACTGTTTAGATGACACCCAAAGTATATACCTGGACAGATGCAGGAAGAATGTGTACCTGGGGCATCGTCGATTTCTTCCGACCAATCATCAACGTCGAAAGAAAGGCAAGCATTTCAAAGGCGAGGCAGATCACCGGAAGAAGCCCGCCATGCGTACCGGTGATCACGTACTTGCTATGGTCAATGATTTACAGGTAATCTTTGGAAAGGGTCCCGACGGACTATCTGTTCTGAATGACGACGAGGGACGCGCACCCATGTGGAAGAAGAAATCTATATTTTGGGACCTACCCTACTGGAAAGACCTAGAGGTCCGCTCTTCAATCGACGTGATGCACGTGACGAGGAACCTTTGCGTGAACCTGCTAGGCTTCTTGGGCGTGTATGGAAAGACAAAAGATACACCGAAGGCACGGGAGGACCTGCAACGTTTGCACGAAAAAGACGGCCTGCCTCCAAAGCAGTATGAAGGTCCTGCCAGCTACGCTCTTACCAAAGAAGAGAAGGAAATCTTCTTTGCATGCCTGCTCAGTATGAATGTCCCATCTGGCTTCTCGTCGAATATAAAAGGGATAATAAATATGGCAGAGAAAAAGTTCCAGAACCTAAAGTCTCATGACTGCCACGTGATTATGATGCAACTGCTTCCGGTTGCACTGAGGGTGCCTCTACCGGAAAACGTCCGATTAGCCATTGTGAAGCTATGTGCATTCCTCAATGCAATCTCTCAGAAGGTGATCGATCCAGAAATCATACCAAGGCTAAGGAGTGATGTGACACAATGTCTTGTCAGTTTCGAGCTGGTGTTCCCACCATCCTTCTTCAATATCATGACGCACGTCCTAGTTCATCTAGTCGACGAGATTGTCATTCTGGGCCCCGTATTTCTACACAATATGTTCCCCTTTGAGAGGTTCATCGGAGTCCTAACGAAATATGTCCGTAACCGCGCTAGGCCAGAAGGAAGCATCTCCATGGGCCATCGAACAGAGGATGTCATTTGGTTGTGTGTTGACTTCATTCCTGGCCTTAAGAAGATTGGTCTCCCTAAATCGCGGTATGAGGGGAGACTAACTGGGAAAGGCACGCTTGGAGGGGAGTCAATAATATGCAGGGACGGGAATTCTTGGTCTGAAGCACACTACACAGTTCTACAGAACTCTACCCTGGTGACCCCGTATGTCGATGAACACAAGAACAGTCTGTACTCCAAACACCCAGAGCGGTGTGATGACTGGATTACATGTGAACACATCAAGACTTTTGGCAGTTGGTTGGAAACACGTCTCAGAGGTGACAACACTGTTTGTGATGAGTTGTACTCGTTGTCCAGGGGACCATCTTCGACTGTATTGACTTACAAAGGATATGAGATAAATGAGAATACATTTTACACGATCGTCCAAGATAAAAAGAGCACCAACCAAAACAGCGGTGTCCGCTTTGATGCAACAACCAATAAGGGAAAGGACACATATTATGGTTACATAGTGGACATATGAGAACTTGACTACGGACATGATTTTAAGGTCCCTTTGTTTAAGTGCAAATGGGTTAATCTGTCAGGAGGCGGGGTACAGGTAGACCCAGATTACGGAATGACAACAGTGGATCTAAACAATCTTGGGTACACAGACGAATCGTTCGTCCTAGCCAATGATGTGGTGCAGGTTTTCTATGTGAAGGACATGTCTACAAGAACCAGAAAAAGAAAAGATATGGAAGCGAACACATCAAAAGATTAACCAAAGCGCCACATAGTTCTTTCAGGAAAAAGAGACATCGTGGGAGTGGAGAGCAAGACAGACTTTTCCGAAGATTATGAAAAGTTTCATGAAATTCCCCCCTTCAAAGTCAAGGATGACCCAAGCACCCTGATAAACGATGAAGATTATCCATGGTTACGGCGCAATAAGCAAAGGACACAAGCGAAGAAAAAGTGAAGACTTTTTCTCCACAACTATTGTGATGATGCCTTTAATCTAGAATATCACTTCGTATTGGTGCATTTTGAACACAGAAATAGTTTGTACGTAGTTCAAATAAGTTAAAAAATTTAAATCCCTTTGTAACAGATGAGTTTTCGTCTCAAACCCTGATACCTCGAAACAGATAGTCCGTTTTGTACACGAAGTGCATTCAATTGATGATGTCGTAACCCTCTCAACGAAAAAGAATGAACTAGAAAACTTTAATGAAACTCTAATAGCTAAAGGAATCAACTAAAAAGCTTTTATAAACCTCTAGTATTAGTGAAACTAGAATTATATAAAATTTATGCAACTAAAATTATCAAATTATTTTCTGTTCTAAAAGCAAAAAGAATTTTCATAAAATAAATAAAAAAACAAAAAATAAAATAAAATAAATAAGTAGAATAAAAATAAAATAAATAAGTATAAACAAAATAAACTTTAATATAGTAAAATAAATAAACTTTAATAAAATAAATAAAAATATCAACAGTAAGTATTTTGTTGAAAGTAGAAACAAAACTAAAAAATAAAGCAACAAAGAAAAAAAATGCCACCTATTGGGCCACCACGGCTTGAATACGACTAGAAACCCAATCGTGGGCCAGGATTCAGGCCTTTAGAAAGCCCAGCAAGACCACAGGCATAGCAGTATCAGTTTAGACCCATAGGCCTACAGTTCAGAGGAGTTCAATATGGAAGAGACAGCGGGGCTTATAAACAGGTCCTCGTCGCTCTCAGCTAGCGAGGTGGGACTAAACTCCCACCACCACGCCGCTGTGCACAGGCTATTGGTCCCGGTTAGTGCCACGAACCGGGACCAATACCAACCTTTGGTCTCGCTTCGTGGCACCAACTAGGACCAATGCCCCCCTTTTAGTCCCGGTTGGTGCCACCAACCGGGACCAAAGGCCTCAGCTTCCCGCCCTCTGGGCTGCTGAAAAGAGACCTTTGGTCCCGGTTGGTGGCACCAACCGGGACTAATAGGTGGCATTGGTCCCGGTTGTTGTCACGAACCGGGACTAAAGGCTTTCCTATATAAGCTGGCACTTAGGAATTTTCAAATCTCATATCTCGCACAGTTGCCCCGACGACCCCGACGACATCGACGCCGCCAGGCTGCCCCGACGCCGCCCGCCGCCCCCGCCGTCGCCGTCGCCCGCGCCCTCGCCGTTGCCCGCGCCCTTGCCCGACGCCGTCGCCGCTCGCCGCCACTGCCCCGAGGCACGCCGACCCCGCGGACCTGCTCCTCACCTTGGTCGGCGCCCTCCCTATTTTTTCATATATATATATATATATATATATATATATATATATATATATATATATATATATATATATATATATATATATATATATATATATATATATATATATATATATATGCTTGTTTTATTTTCATATATATGATGATGTATATATTCATATGCAAAGAATATGCAAATGTTAGATTTTTTATGATTTTTCTGTTGTAATTTTGTTCATAGAATTTTTATTTTGTTCATAGAATTTTTATGGTTTTTTTTCTGTTGTAATT
>LR738714.1:798065313-798105982 GCA_902687465.1 Secale cereale
TTCCGCTATTGGTTATTGACCGGAGACGTGTCTCGGTCATGTCTACATAGTTCTCGAACCCGTAGGGTCCGCACGCTTAAGGTTTCGATGACAGTTTTATTATGAGTTTATGAGTTTTGATGTACCGAAGGAGTTCGGAGTCCCGGATGAGATCGGGGACATGACGAGGAGTCTCGAAATGGTCGAGACGTAAAAATCGATATATTGGACGACTATATTCGGACATCGGAAAGGTTCCGAGTGATTCGGGTATTTTCGGAGTACCGGGGAGTTACGGGAATAGAGGAGAGAGGCCAAAAGGAAGGAGGCGCGTGGCCCCCTTCTGGTCCGAATTGGACAAGGGGTGCAGCCTCCTTTTCCTTCTCCCTCTCCCCCTCTTTCCTTCTCTCCTACTCCGGAAAGGAAAGGGGAATCCTACTAGGACTTGGGAGTCCTAGTAGGACTCCCCACACTTGGCGCGCCCCTTCTAGGGCCGGCCTGTCCCTCCCTCCTTTATATACGGGGGCAGGGGGGCACCTCTAGACACAACAGTTGATCTCTTGATCTCTTAGCCGTATGCGGTGCCCCCCTCCACCACAGTTCTCCTCGATAATATTGTAGCGGTGCTTAGGCGAAGCCCTGCGACGGTAGAACATCAAGATCGTCACCACGCCGTCGTGCTGACGGAACTCTTCCTCGACACTCGGCTGGATCGGAGTTCGAGGGACGTCATCGAGCTGAACGTGTGCTAGAACTCGGAGGTGCCGTAGTTTCGGTGCTTGATCGGTCGGGCCGTGAAGACGTACGACTACATCAACCGCGTTGTTCTAACGCTTCCGCTTTCGGTCTACGAGGGTACGTAGACACACTCTCCCCTCTCGTTGCTATGCATCTGGTAGATAGATCTTGCGTGATCGTAGGAAAATTTTGAAATACTACGTTCCCCAACAGTGGCATCATGAGCCAGGTCTATACGTAGATGATATGCACGAGTAGAACACAATGAGTTGTGGGCGATACTAGTCATACTGCTTACCAGCATGTCATACTTTTCTTCGGCGGTATTGTGAGATGAAGCGGCCCGGACCGACATTACGCGTACGCTTACGCGAGACTGGTTTCACTGTTACGAGCACTCGTTGCTTAAAGGTGACTGGCGGGTGTCTGTCTCTCTCACTTTAGCTGAATCAAGTGTGGCTACGCCCGGTCCTTGTGAAGGTTAAAACAGCACATACTTGACGAAACATCGTTGTGGTTTTGTATGCGTAGGTAAGAACGGTTCTTGCTAAGCCCGTAGCAGCCACGTAAAACTTGCAACAACAAAGTAGAGGACGTCTAACTTGTTTTTGCAGGGCATGTTGTGATGTGATATGGTCAAGACATGATGAGTTATACGGTTTTGTATGAGATGATCATATTTTGTAAAGTTATCGGCAACTGGCAGGAGCCATATGGTTATCGCTTTATTGTATGAAATGCAATCGCCATGTAATTGCTTTACTTTATCACTAAGCGGTAGCGATAGTCGTAGAAGCAATAGTTGGCGAAACGACAACGATGCTACGATGGAGATCAAGGTGTCGCGCCGGTGACGAAGGTGATCATGACGGTGCTTTGGAGATGGAGATCAAAAGCACAAGATGATGATGGCCATATCATGTCACATATTTTGATTGCATGTGATGTTTATCTTATTATGCTTCTTATTTTGCTTAGAACGACGGTAGCATTATAAGATGATCCCTTACTAAATTTCAAGGTATAAGTGTTCTCCCTGAGTATGCACCGTTGCGAAAGTTCGTCGTGCCGAGACACCACGTGATGATCGGGTGTGATAAGCTCTACGTTCAAATACAATGGGTGTAAGCCAGTTTTGCACACGCAGAATACTCGGGTTAAAGTTGACGAGCCTAGCATATGCAGATATGGCCTCGGAACACTGGAGACCGAAAGGTCGAGCGTGAATCATATAGTAGATATGATCAACATAAGATGTTCACCATTGAAACTACTCCATCTCACGTGATGATCGGACATGGTTTAGTTGATTTGGATCACGTTATCATTTAGATGACCGGAGGGATGTCTATCTAAGTGGGAGTTCTTAAGTAATATGATTAAATTGAACTTTAATTTATCATGAAGTTAGTCCTGGTAGTATTAGCATATCTATGTTGTAGATCAATAGCTCGCGATATTGCTCCCCGTTTATATTTCATATGTTCCTTGAGAAAACCAAGTTGAAAGATGTTAGTAGCAATGATGCGGAATTGTTCCGTGATCTGAGGATTATCCTCATTGCTGCACAGAAGAATTATGTCCTTGATGCACCGCTAGGTGACAGACCTATTGCAGGAGCAGATGTAGACGTTATGAACGTTTTGACAAAAGCTCGATATGATGACTACTTGATAGTTTAGTGCACCATGCTTTACGGCTTATAACCGGGACTTCAAAAACGTTTTGAAACGCCACGGAGCATATGAGATGTTCCAAGAGTTGAAATTAGTATTTCATACTCATGCCCGTGTCGAGAGGTATAAGAACTCTGACAGTACTTTGCCTACAAGATGGAGGAGAATAGCTCAACCAGTGAGCATGTGCTCAGATTGTCTGGGTAGTACAATTGCTTGAATCAAGTGGGAGTTAATCTTCCAGATAAGATAGTAATTGACAAAGTTCTCTAGACACTATCACCAAGTTAGTAGAACTTCGTGATGAACTATAATATGCAAGGGATGACGAAAGTAATTCCCGAGCTCTTCACGATGCTGAAATCGGCGAAGGTAGAAATCAAGAAAGAGCATCAAGTGTTGATGGTTAACCAGACCACTTGTTTCAAGTAAAGGGCAAAGGGATAGAAGGGGAACTTCAAGAAGAATGACAAGCAAGTTGTCACTCCCGTGAAGAAACCCAAAGCTAAACTCAAGCCTGAAACTAAGTGCTTATACTGCAAAGGAAATGGTCACTAGAAGTGGAACTGCCCTAGATATTTGGCGGATAAGAAGGATGGCAAAGTGAACAAAGGTATATTTGATATACAGATTATTGATGTGTATTTTACTAGTGTTCATAGAAACCCCTCGGTATTTGATATTGGTTCAGTTGCTAAAGAGTAGTAACTCGAAATGGGAGTTGCATAATGAACAGAAACTAGTTAAAGGATGAAGTGACGATGTGTATTGGAAGTAGTTCCAAGATTGATATGATCATCATCGCACACTCCCTATACTTTCGGGATTAGTGTTGAACCTAAATAAGTGTTATTAGGTGTTTGTGTTGAGCATGAATATGATTTGATCATGTTTATTGCAATACGGTTATTCATGTAAGTTAAAGAATAATTGTTGTTCTGTTTACATGAATAAAACCTTCTATGGTCATACACCCAATGAAAATGGTTTGTTGGATCTCGATCGTGTGATACACATATTCATAATATTGAAGCCAAAAGATGCAATGTTAATAATGATAGTGCAACTTATTTGTGGCACTGCCGTTTAGGTCATATTGGTGTAAAGCGCATGAAGAAACTCCATAGTGATGGACTTTTGGAATCACTTGATTATGAATCACTTGGTGCTTGCGAACCATGCCTCATGGGCAAGATGACTAAAACTCCGTTCTCCGGAACCGTGGAGCGAGCAACAGAGTTGTTGGAAATCATACATACTGATGTATGCGAACCAATGAGTGTTGAAGCTCGTGGCGGGTATCGTTATTTTCTGACCTTCACTGATGATTTGAGCAGATATGGGTATATCTACTTAATGAAGCACAAGTCTGAAACATTTGAAAAGTTCAAAGAATTTCAGAGTGAAGTGGAGAATCATCGTAACAAGAAAATAAGAGTTTCTACGATATGATCGTAGAGGTAAAATATTTGAGTTAGCGAGTTTGGCCTTCAGTAAAAACAATGTGAAATAGTTTCACTACTCACGCCATCTGGAACACCATAGTGTAATGGTGTGTCCGAACATCATAACCGTACTTTATTAGATATGGTGCGATCGATGATGTCTCTTACCGATCTACTACTATCGCTTTTGGGGTTATGCATTAGAGACAGCTACATTCACGTTAAATAGGGCACCATCTAAATCCGTGGAGATGACACCGTATGAACTATGGTTTGACGAGAAACCTAAGCTGTCATTTCTTTAAGTTTGGCACTGCGATGCTTATGTGAAAAAGTTTCAACTTGATAAGCTCGAACCCAAATCGGAGAAGTAAATCTTCATAGGATACCCAAAAAGAAACTGTTGGGTACACCTTCTATCACAGATCCTAAGGCAAGGTCTTTGTTGCTAAGAGTGGATCCTTTCTAGAGAAGGAGTTTCTCTCGAAAGAAGTGAGTGGGAGGAAAGTGGAACTTGATGAGGTAATTGTACCTTCTCCCGAATTGGAAAGTAGTACATAACAGAAACTAGTTTCAGTGATTCCTACACCAATTAGTGAGGAAGCTAATGATGATGATCATGAAACTTCGGATCAAGTTACTACTAAACTTCGTAGATCAACCAGAGTACGTTCCGCGCCAGAGTGGTACGGTAACCCAGTTCTGGAAATCATGTTACTAGACCATGATGAACCTACGAACTATGAGGAAGCGATGATGAGCCCAGATTCCGCAAAATGGCTTGAGGCCATGAAATCTGAGATGGGATCCATGTATGAGAACAAAGTATGGACTTTGGTTGACTTGCCCGATGATCGGCAAGCCATTGAAAATAAATGAATCTTTAAGAGGAAGACTGTCGCCGATGGTAATGTTACTGTCTACAAAACTCGACTTGTTGCGAAAGGTTTTTTGACAAGTTCAAGGTGTTGACTACGATGAGATTTTCTCACCCGTAGCGATGCTTAAGTCTGTCCGAATCATGTTAGCAATTGCCGCATTTTATGAAATCTGGCAAATGGATAACAAAACTGCATTCTTTAATGGATTTATTGAAGAAGAATTGTATATGATGCAACCAGAAGGTTTTGTCAATCCTAAAGGTGCTACCAAAATGTGCAAGCACCAGCGGTCCATCTATGGACTGGTGCAAGCATCTCGGAGTTGGAATATACGCTTTGATGAGGTGATCAAAGCATATAGATTTATACAGACTTGCGGTGAAGCCTGTATTTACAAGAAGTGAGTGGGAGCACTACAACCTTTGTGATGAATATATGTGAATGACATATTGTCGATCGGAAATGATGTAGAATTTTCTGGAAAGCATAAAGGAGTGTTTGAAAGGAGTTTTTCAAAGAAAGACCTCGGTGAAGCTGCTTACATATTGGGCATCAAGATCTATAGAGATAGATCAAGACGCTTGATAAGACTTTCGATGAGTACATACCTTGATAAGATTTTGAATTAGTTCAAAATGGATCAGTCAAAGAAGGAGTTCTTTCCTGACTTGTAAGGTGTGAAGTTGAGTAAGACTCAAAGCCAGACCACGGCAGAAAAATATTGAGAGAATGAAAGTTATTCCCTATGCCTCAGCCATAGGTTCTATAAAGTATGCCATGCTGTGTAGCAAACATGTTGTGTACCTTGACATGAGTTTGACAAGGAGGTACAATAGTGATCCAGGAGTAGATCACTGTACAGCGGTCAAAATTATCCTTAATTACTGGATGACTAAGGAAATGTTTCTCGATTATGGAGGTGATAAAGAGTTCGTCGTAAAGAGTTACGCCGATGCAAGCTTTGGCACTAATCCAGATGACTCTAAGTATCAATCTGGATGCGTATTAAAAGTGGGAGCAATTAGCTAGAGTAGCTCCATGCAGAGCATTTAGACATAGAAATTTGCAAAATACATACGGATCGGAATATAACAGACCCGCTGACTAAACTTCTCTCACGAAGCAAAACATGATCACACCTTAGTACTCTTTGGGTGTTAATCACATGGCGATGTGAACTAGATTGTTGACTCTAGTAAACCCTTTTGGGTACTGGTCGCATGGCGATGAGAACTATGGGTGTTAGTCACATGGTGATGTGAACTATTGGTGTTAATCACATGGTGATGTGATCTAGATTATTGACTCCAGTGCAAGTGGGAGACTGAAGGAAATATGCCCTAGAGGCAATAATAAAGTTATTATTTATTTCCTTATATCATGATAAATGTTTATTATTCATGCTAGAATTGTATTAACTGGAAACTTAGTACATGTGTGAATACATAGACAAAACAGAGTGTCCCTAGTATGCCTCTACTAGACTAGCTCATTGATCAAAGATGGTTATGTTTCCTAGCCATAGACATGAGTTGTCATTTGATCAACGGGGTCACATCATTAGGAGAATGATGTGATGGACAAGACCCATCCGTTAGCTTAGCAACTTGATCGTTTAGTTTTATTGCTATTGCTTTCTTGATGACTTATACATGTTCCTATGACTATGAGATTATGCATCTCCCGAATACCGGAGGAACACTTTGTGTGCTACCAAACGTCACAACGTAACTGGGTGATTATAAAGGTACTCTACAGGTGTCTCCGAAGGTACTTGTTGGGTTGGCGTATTTCGAGATTAGGATTTGTCACTCCGATTGTCGGAGAGGTATCTCTGGGCCCACTCGGTAATGCACATCACTATAAGCCTTGCAAGCATTGCAGCTAATGAGTTAGTTGCGGGATGATGTATTACGGAACGAGTAAAGAGACTTGCCGGTAACGAGATTGAACTAGGTATTGAGATACCGACGATCGAATCTCGGGCTAGTAACATACCGATGACAAAGGGAACAACGTATGTTGTTATGCGGTTTGACCGATAAAGATCTTCGTAGAATATGTGGGAGCCAATATGAGCATCCAGGTTCCGCTATTGGTTATTGACCGGAGACGTGTCTCGGTCATGTCTACATAGTTCTCGAACCCGTAGGGTCCGCACGCTTAAGGTTTCGATGATAGTTTTATTATGAGTTTATGAGTTTTGATGTACCGAAGGAGTTCGGAGTCCCGGATGAGATCGGGGACATGACGAGGAGTCTCGAAATGGTCGAGACGTAAAAATCGATATATTGGACGACTATATTCGGACATCGGAAAGGTTCCGAGTGATTCGGGTATTTTCGGAGTACCGGGGAGTTACGGGAATAGAGGAGAGAGGCCAAAAGGAAGGAGGCGCGTGGCCCCCTTCTGGTCCGAATTGGACAAGGGGTGCAGCCCCCTTTTCCTTCTCCATCTCCCCCTCTTTCCTTCTCTCCTACTCCGGAAAGGAAAGGGGAATCCTACTAGGACGTGGGAGTCCTAGTAGGACTCCCCACACTTGGCGCGCCCCTTCTAGGGCCGGCCTCTCCCTCCCTCCTTTATATACGGGGGCAGGGGGGCACCTCTAGACACAACAGTTGATCTCTTGATCTCTTAGCCGTGTGCGGTGTCCCCCTCCACCACAGTTCTCCTCGATAATATTGTAGCGGTGCTTAGGCGAAGCCCTGCGACGGTAGAACATCAAGATCGTCACCACGCCGTCGTGCTGACGGAACTCTTCCTCGACACTCGGCTGGATCGGAGTTCGAGGGACGTCATCGAGCTGAACGTGTGCTAGAACTCGGAGGTGCCGTAGTTTCGGTGCTTGATCGGTCGGGCCGTGAAGACGTACGACTACATCAACCGCGTTGTTCTAACGCTTCCGCTTTCGGTCTACGAGGGTACGTAGACACACTCTCCCCTCTCGTTGCTATGCATCTGGTAGATAGATCTTGCGTGATCGTAGGAAAATTTTGAAATACTACGTTCCCCAACAATTGTATGCTTGTTTGTTTGCGATAGAGTACCCGGAGTGTGCCGCTTGCTACTTTGAGTCTCTAGGTTTTGCGGATCATCAGCAAGACAAGTAACACTTTGATCATACTTTCCAATTACCCAGTTTTCATTGCATTAGTCCAACCCTCACACATTGCATGAGTAGGATCAATTAACTTGTGGGACTGGGAAGTAGATTGAGGTAGTACCTATTACCTGCATTACATTCAAACCTTTGGGAGTTACTCTACATTTGCTGTTAGGACATGCTATGCTCGTAGACGTGGTTTGGGTTTGAGTGAAAGCCATGACATATGTGAGTTTGTTAATTAATGGTTCAACTTAAGGTGGCAACTTTAACACACATTTGGGTGGATTGAGGCATCTGGTTATTCCAGTGATTGCCTGTTTTTCTTTTGGACCGCCACCCAGGCTCAAAGGGATCATGAGATTTTTCATACTAGAAATTTCCGTGTGCAGCCACATGCCAATATGGGCTCTGGCATAGTTGAGTAAGTTGTGGGAAACCTTTCCATGATGGGCTAGCAGATGTACTGGGTTTTGTAGGTGTACCGGCCTATCTATCTGGTTAAGGGGACCTCTTCGGAAAGACTGTGTCTCGGTCATCCGTTTCTCTAACACCGTGCAGTGCGAGAAACCAAACGGAGGCGATCGAGTCTTGTGGGGAAAAGTGCACAAACCTCTGCAGAGTGTACAAACTGATCATGATTAGCCATGTCCCCGGTTATGGACATCTTGAATATCTAGTACTTGGATTATCATGTGAATCTCATCATGTTACTCTAATTAATTTTGTTGGGTTTAATGATTATTTTAATTGGGGTTGAGAGGATGTCTATCTTCTCAACGATGTTTCAACTACCATGATAGTTAAATTAAAATCTATTCCTTTGAAGTAGGGAAAAATTGGCTTTACGCAAAAACTTAACCATAGAGCTTTCCACCAGCCAAATATGCATGTAGTATAGCCTTACTTTCATTGCATTCTCTTATGTTACCTTGTCAGCATGTTCCATGTGCTGACCCGTTTTCGGGCTACAACGTTTCATGTTGCAGACTTTTTAGACGACGAGTAAGGTGACTTTTTAGGTCGTGGTTCTATACTCAGTGATGCCGTTGGAGTTGATGGACTCACTTATCTTCCAAGCCTTCCGCTGTTATCGTGTTAGATGGCCTTCAGCCATATTTATTGTAAGAAGTTCATCGTTGGACTATCAATGTAATAAGTGTGTGATTGCTACTCTGTTATAAATCCTTCAAGTACTATGCGTGTCAGCATTACTGATCCAGGGATGACACTGATGCACAGAGATCAGACTGTTTGAGGTCTGGTCGCTACAAGATGGTATCAGAGCACACGCTGATGTTGGGGAACATACTATTTTAAAATTTTCCTACGATCACGCAAGATCTATCTACCAGATGCATAGCAACGAGAGGGAAGAGTGTGTCTACGTACCCTCGTAGACCGGAAGCGGAAGCGTCAAGTGACGCGGTTGATGTAGTCGAACTTCTTCGCGATTCAACCGATCAAGCACCGAACGTACGGCACCTCCGCGTTCAGCACACGTTCAGCTTGATGACGTCCCACGAGCTCTTGATCCAGTTGAGCTTCACGAGAGAGTTTCGTCAGCACGACGGCGTGGTGACGGATATGATGTATCTACCGGCGCAGGGCTTCGCCTAAGCACTGCAACGGTATGCCCGAGGTGTGTTTCTGTGGAGGGGGGCACCGCACACGGCTGGAACAATTCAACTTGTGTGTCTCTGGGTGCCCCCCTGCCCCCGTATATAAAGGAGCAAGGGGGGAGGCCGGCCGGCCCTCCTATGGTGCGGCTAGGGCTGAAATCCTACTAGGAATAGGATTGCAATCCTATTCCTAGTAGGAACTACCAAAGAAGGAAGAAGGGGAAAGGAAAGAGAGGGAGAGGGAAAGAGGGGCCGCGCCCCCTCCCCTTGTCCTATTCGGACTCCTCCTAGGGAGGGGGCACGCCACCTCCTGGCTGCTGCCCTCTCTCTCCCCTATGGCCCACCAGGGCCCACCATTCCCCCGGGTGGTTCCGGTAATCCCCCCGGCACTCCGGTAAATTCCGAAACTTTCCAGAACACTTCCGGTGTCCGAATATAGTCGTCCAATATATCAATCTTTATGTCTTGGACATTCCGAGACTCCTCATCATGTCCGTGATCTCATCCGGGACTTCGAACTACCTTCGGTACATCAAAACTCATAAAGTCATAATACCGATCGTCATCAAACGTTAAGCGTGCGGACCCTACAGGTTCGAGAACTATGTAGACATGACCGAGACTCATCTCCGGTCAATAACCAATAGCGGAACCTGGATGCTCATATTGGCTCCTACATATTCTACGAAGATCTTTATCGGTCAAACCGCATAACAACATACGTTGTTCCTTTTGTCATCGGTATGTTACTTGCCCGAGATTCGATCGTCGGTATCTCTATACCTAGTTCAATCTCGTTACCCGCAAGTCTCTTTACTCGTTCCGTAACACATCATCTCGTGACTAACTCATTAGTCTTTTGCTTGCAAGGCTTATTATGATGTGTGTTACCGAGAGGGCCCAGAGATACCTCTCCGACACTTCGGAGTGACAAATCCTAATCTTGATCTATGCCAACACTACGAATACTTTCGGAGACACCTGTAGAGCATCTTTATGATCACCCAGTTATGTTGTGACGTTTGATAGCACACAAGGTGTTCCTACGGTATTCGGGAGTTGCATAATCTCATAGTCATAGGAACATGTATAAGTCATGAAGAAAGAAATAGCAGTAAAACTAAACGATCATAGTGCTATGCTAACGGATGGGTCTAGTCCATCACATCATTCTCCTAATGATGTGATCCCTTTGATCAAATGACAACTCATGTCTATGGCTAGGAAACATAACCATCTTTGATCAATGAGCTAGTCTAGTAGAGGCATACTAGGGACATACTGTTTTGTCTATGTATCCACACATGTACTAAGTTTCCGGTTAATACAATTCTAGCATGAATAAAAGACATTTATCATGATATAAGGAAATACAAAATAACATCTTTATTATTGCCTCTAGGGCATATTTCCTTCAGCTGACTGTAGGACACGACCACTAAGCTAAAGCCCTAGAGCACTATTCACTCTTCTCTTTTCTGACTCCTCATCTTTTCTACTCTTTTAGGATGGTGGATGCAAAGAACAAGTTCATGCAACCGGATGATGATACACCATTTGGACGACACCTGAAGGAAGTCACCAGATATCTAAACATTGGACTACCAAGTTTCACCGAAACCTACAATGCCACTCTACCTGAGGAGGAGCGTTGGTTGATTCAAGCCCAAGTTCCAGGAAGGACGTTCGCAACCGTCACCTCACTCATAGCATTTTCTTTTAATGCGCCTACATGGAGTCTAGGCAGGAGCATGGCAGCCCACATTGCTATGGGAAGGATCGGAGAAGTCTACAAGAAGGAGCTAAAGGACACCATCTACCAAATTTGTGGACGCCGAGATGAGAATGGGGATATGATCAGCACTCGGAAGGATAGGTCCATTGCAGCATTCATCCAGGAGATGAACCATCACATTCGTCGCCAGGAGCACCAGATGTGTGCAGGGATGATAGATTTGAAGAAAGCCCTAAATAGGAATTTGGAGCTAGAGGAAGAACTCAAGTCTACACGCGACGGATATGAGGATGAGATGCTAATACTTGTGGAGAAGAATGATGACTTGACACGGAAGTTAGGGATACTCATGGGAGAAGAAGACGAGGAAGAAGAACCCAAGGAGATTCCACCGGAGGACTATATCATCATAGATGACACAGATTCAGAAGCTGAGGATAGCAAGGACGAAGACTATGAAGATGAAGCTGGAGCAGATATCATGGAATCCTCTGCCGATCAATATTCTTAGATGACCACCCTGTGACTAGTAGTTTACCCCCATATATTAGCATTAGATCACTTTTGTAACGATCGTTAGATTTGTAAGACCTTGCTTGAAATTGATTGGTGTGATATGATTGTGTGTTTGCCTCATGTGCATATGGGTAGTGATTTCCCTTAGACCTCTTTTCTATTCTAATCTCTTCCCTCTACACCCATCAGATGCCTCCAAGACGTGAATTTGAGTTTCCCCTGAGCTCACTCAGTTGATCCAGCAGCAGAACACCCTGATGCAACTTCTTGTCCAGAACACTCAGAACAACCAGAACAACAACAACAACCCTCCACCACCACCACCACCCGTGGACAACCTAACACGTTTCTTAAGGCTCCAACCACTCGTGTTTGCTAGCAGCATCGAACCAATAGTGGCTGATGACTGGCTACGCAAGATTGGAAGGGATTTGACCACCGCCAATTGCTCGGATGTTGAGAAGGTGCGATTTGCCGCACACCAGTTGTCTGGACCAGCCGCAGCGTGGTGGGAGAATTACACAGCCACTTACCCCATAGCTAATGTGACTTGGGATCAGTTCCAGCAAGCTTTTCGTACTGCCCATGTCTCAACTGGAGCTATGAGTATGAAGAAGCAAGAGTTTCGCAATTTGCGCCAAGGCAACCGTACTGTGGCCTAGTATGTGGATGAGTTTAGTACCCTATCTCATTATGCCCCAGATGATGTGGCCACAGATGCCGCAAAGCAGGAGAGATTCATGGAAGGGCTGAATGATGAGATGAGTGTACAGTTGATGGTGGCAACTTTCAATAACTACCAGGAGCTGGTTGATCGCGCCCTAATGATTGAAAGGAAGCATCAACAGATTGAAAGTCGCAAAAGGAAGTATGGGCAAGGAAAGTATAATTCTGGAGCACAGCAGAAGCCCCGTTTTACCCCTAAAACGGTAGGACAATTTCAACATACCCATGGAGGAGGTAGCTCGCACAACCACAATGGCACCAAGAATGGAAATGGAAATGGGAATGAAGCAAATGGTAACCAGAGCCGCCCTACACCGTCCACACCCACCAAGAGGGATTTCAGCCATGTCACTTGTTACAAGTGCGGGAAGAATGGACATTATGCCAATGAATGCCCAGAAGTTAAGAATGGAAACGGCAATGGAAGCGCCGCAAAGAAGCCCAACCCGTTCAACAAAGGACAAGTGAACCACGTGACTGTGGAGGAGGTAGAAGAGCAACCAGATGCTGTTGTCGATAAGTTTTTGGTTAAGACATTTACCGCAATAGTTCTTTTCGATACTGGTGCATCGCATTCATATATCTCAAGGGGATTCGTAAATAGACATAGGATGTCCACCCGAGTTCTTAAGACCCCCATGTTAGTAAGTTCACCTGGAGCAGATTATATGGCACACCAAGGATGTTTTCAGACGCCATTGATCATAGGACGCCATACTTTCCCCTCTGACCTAATAGTTCTAGAGTCACAAGGATTGGATGTGATATTAGGTATGGATTGGCTATCGAAGTATGGAGGTAACATTGACTGTGCCAGTAAATCAATTTTGCTCACCACCCCGGAGGGAAAAAGGATTAAGTATGTATCTAGGCATTCACCTATAAGGACTCAAGTACATTCTCTCATGGGAGTTGTTCAGGAGGAAGTGCCAGTAGTGAAGGATTATCCGGATGTGTTTCCAGAGGAGTTACCTGGCATGCCACCGGATAGAGATATAGAGTTTTTGATTGAACTTTTGCCAGGCACCGGGCCAATTTCTAAGAGACCATATAGGATGCCCGCAAAGGATTTGGAGGAGATTAAGAAGCAGATTAAGGAGTTACTGGATAAAGGATTCATACGCCCAAGTTCTTCGCCTTAGGGTTCGCCAGTACTTCTAGTGGAGAAGAAGGATGGATCGTTAAGAATGGTTGTTGATTACCGAGGGCTGAACGAAGTAACGATCAAGAACAAGTACCCACTGCCGATGATCAATGATCTATTCGATAGATTGCAAGGAGCTAAGATATTTTCCAAGATCGATCTGCGATCAGGGTACCATCAATTGAAGATCCGAGAGCAGGATATACCTAAGGCGACCTTTACCCCCAGGTACGGGTTGTACGAGTACACCGTTATATCGTTTGGTCTGACGAACGCATTGGCACACTTTATGAACCTGATGAACAAAGTGTTTATGGAGTATTTGGATAAGTTCGTCGTAGTGTTCATAGATGATATATTAATCTTCTCGAAGGATGAAGAGGAACATGCAGAGCATTTGCGTTTGGTATTAGAGAAGCTCAGAGAACATCAGTTATTTGCCAAGTTTAGCAAATGTGAATTTTGGTTGAAGGAAGTCGGATTTCTCGGACACGTTATATCTGGAGAAGGAATAGCAGTAGATCCCGCTAAGGTGGACACTATGACCCATTGGGAAGCACCAACAACAGTTGGAGAGAACCGGAGTTTTCTTGGACTTGTAGGATACTACCGGAGATTTATTGAGAATTTCTCGCGGATTGCAAATCCAATGACGGAGTTGTTAAAGAAGGACACCAAGTTCAGTTGGACAGAAGAATGTGAGGCCAGTTTCTAGGAATTAAAGAAAAGGTTGGTCTCATCCCCTGTGTTGATTCTGCCAGATCAACATAAGGATTATGAGGTGTACTGCGACGCTTCACGTCGAGGACTTGGAGCAGTTCTTATGCAGGAAGGGAGAGTTGTTTCGTATGCTTCACGACAACTGAAACCTCATGAGTTGAACTATGCCACCCACGATTTGGAGTTAGCAGCCGTAGTGCATGCATTGAAGACGTGGAGATATTTTCTTATTGGAAACCATTGTGAAGTCTATACGGATCACAAGAGTTTGAAGTATATATTCACTCAGAAGGAGCTGAATCTTAGGCAAAGGAGATGGCTGGAACTCATTAAGGATTACGACATGAGATTGCATTATCATCCCGGAAAGGCTAACGTAGTAGCCGATGCGCTGAGCCGTAAGAGCCATGTCAATACCCTAATGATGGAGAAATTTCCAAAGGAGTTAGCCGAGGACTTACGAGAACTACGTATGGAGATAGTCCCGAGAGGCTATGTAGCAACACTAGAAATCCAGTCTACCCTGATGGATAAAATCAGAGAAGCTCAGAAAACTGACAAGGAGGTTGCCTCTATAGAGGAGAGGATGAGCGAAGGAAGAGCTAAAGGTTTTCGTGAGGATGAACTCGACACCTTATGGTTTGAGGACCGCGTTTATGTTCCTAATGACCCGGAGATCAGGAAGTTGATTCTACAAGAGGCCCATGATTCACCATACTCGATTCACCCAGGAAATACTAAGATGTATTTGGATTTGAAGGACATTTTCTGGTGGACCGGTATGAAGAAAGATATCATGGAGTATGCAACAGTTTGTGATGTATGTCAGAGAGTAAAGGCAGAACATTAGAAGCCAGCAGGATTGTTACAACCTATGCCAATACCCGAATGGAAGTGGGAGAAGCTTGGCATGGATTTTATCACCGGATTGCCCATGACCAAAGCAGGATATGATTCAATATGGGTAGTAGTGGACCGATTGACGAAGGTAGCCCACTTTATCCCTGTGAAAACCACATATACCAGTGCAAAGTTGGCAAAGATATACATGACCAGAATTGTATGTCTGCATGGAGTTCCGAGGTGCATCGTATCAGATAGAGGAACCCAGTTTACCTCAAAGTTCTGGAATCAGTTACATGAAACTTTGGGTACCAGGCTAGAGTTTAGCACAACTTTTCATCGGCAGACAGATGGACAGACGGAGAGAGTCAATCAGATTTTGGAAGATATGCTGAGAGCCTATGCATTAGATTATGGATCTAGTTGGGATGACAACTTGCCCTACGCGGAGTTCTCATACAACAACAGTTACCAAGCCAGTTTGAAGATGGCACCGTTCGAGGCATTGT
This sequence comes from Secale cereale, assembly GCA_902687465.1. NCBI lineage: Eukaryota > Viridiplantae > Streptophyta > Magnoliopsida > Poales > Poaceae > Secale > Secale cereale. The sequence goes on from LR738714.1 coordinate 798,080,951, forward strand.
ATGGAAGGAGATGCCGAACACCGTTAATGTGGGATGAAGTTGGAGACCGATAGTTGTTTGGACCAGACTTAATCAAAGAGTCTGAGGAGAAGGTGGAGTTGATTCGAGATAGACTGAAGGTAGCTCAGTCCAGGCAGAAGAGTTATGCAGACTCGAAGCGCAAGGAGATATCCTATGAGATCGGAGATAGAGCGTACTTGAGAGTATTGCCTCTGCGAGGAGTTAAACGTTTCAGAGTTAAAGGAAAGTTAGCCCCGAGATTTGTGGGACCTTACCGTGTTTTGGAACGCATGGGAGAGGTTGCCTATAAGTTGGAATTGCCCGAAGGATTGTCAGGAGTGCACGACGTGTTTCACGTTTCGCAGCTTAAGAAGTGCCATGCGGAGATGGCCGATATACCGCCTAGAGACACAGTACCCCTGGAAGCAATTCAGTTGGACAGTGATCTGACTTACGAGGAGAAGCCTCTTAAGATTCTCGAATTTTCGAGCAGAATCACCCGCAGTAAGGTTATCAAGTTTTGCAAAGTTCAGTGGAGTCACCACACCGAGGAAGAAGCCACCTGGGAACGAGAAGATGATCTACACAAGGACCACCCACACCTGTTCTCTAGCCAAGTCGAATCTCGAGGGCGAGATTCATTCTAAGGGGGGGGGGTAGGTTTGTAACATCCCAAATTTTCAATTTGGAATGTTATACATAGATCATAATTGCATTTCATGCTTTTTGCATTTTTGTTTGTGGCGTTCCTCGAAATTCTAAGCAACTCAAGGACCTACAGAGAGAGTTGGGAATTTTACCGTTTTCGTATTTGAGTTCCCTCGAATACCGGTACGAGGACAGTGTGATTCTAATTATTTTTCTCTCCTAAAAATATTTATAAATACAAAATATGAGAGGAGATAATATGACTTCTCCAAAATAAGAGAAATATTGGAGGACAAATGTTAAAATCACTTTTGGTATTTTTCTGGATTTATTTGCGATTTTATTTGCATAGGAAAAATGCGCGTTTTTCAAAATTGCATTTAGGTCCGGGAAAAATGTTCACTTTGTCCTAAATATTATTAGAGGACGGTGAAAATTTATTTCGGGATTTTTGGAGTCCGTTTAGTATTTCTTTCGTTAGTTTTTCTGCGCCGGGACTCTATTTAAAAAAAGGGGAACCGACTTAGACTCGTATAGGATTGGGACTCTAGGATTTGTAAGTGCCAGAGCCGGCCCAAGTCGCAGCCAGCCTCGCCTCGCCCCGCCAGCCCGCCAGCCCCGCGAAACCCTAGCGCCGCCGCCGCCTTGCGCCGCGCCGCTGCCGCCCGCGCTGCCCGCCGCCGCCAGCTGCCGCCGCCGCCGCCCCCGCATGCCGCCGCCGCCGCCCCGTAGCCCCCTCACCGGAGCACCGCCGCCTCGCCGCCGCCGGAACACCGGAGATCTCGCCGGAGTTCGTTGCTCGAGGTAGTTATCGGTTTTTTGATAAGATCCGCTCGGTTTTCCGTAAAACCGTAGATCTTTTATTTTTATTAGATTAGATCGGTTCGGTTTTTCGTCTATTTAGTTATTTAGCGGACGTTCGTTTTAACGAACGGTTTTCGTCTGTTAGGCGCAGACAGCGAACGTTCGTTCGTTAGCCTGTTCGTCCGTTTTTTTGGGGTATTTATCCGCGATTATTCCGATCACGATTTCTGCCCGGATTTTGTTTTTTATTTTTCTTTTCGCTCGAGAGTCGGAATCAGGTGATTCAAAATCCCAGATCTTCGTCTTGATGCCCTCTTTACGTTTAACCAACTTGAACTAAGTTTTGGCTACTGTAAAATTTGACGAAAATTAGTGGCTGGAAGGAAAAATTATTGTCTGCCGGGGGAAAGGAGATCCTGCTCAAGGCTGTGATCCAAGCCATACCCACTGCTACTTCTCGAGCTTGTGTTGTATCTCCTCGAAGAGGAAAGGGAGATGCAGCACATTAGCGTAAGTATTTCCCTCAGTTTTTTTAGAACCAAGGTATCAATCCAGTAGGAGACCACGCGCGAGTCCGTCACACCTGCACAAACAAATAAGAACTTCGCAGCCGATGCGATAAGTGGTTATCAATCCTTTTACGGTCACTTACGAAAGTGAGATATGATAGAGATGATAGTTTATATTTTTGGTATTTCTGGTTTATAAGAACAACAAATAAAAGCGATAAAAGTAAAGTAGATGTAGATTGATATGTTGAGAATAGACCCGGGGGCCATAGTGTTCTCTAGTGGCATCTCTCATGATAGCGATATTCTACGGCGGGTAAACAAATTACTGTCGAGCAATTGATTGAAAAGCGAATAATTATGAGACTATCTAGGCATGATCAGTGTATATATGCATCACGTCCGAGACAAGTAGACCGACTCCTGCCTGCATCTACTACTATAACTCCACACATCGACCGCTATTCAGCATGCATCTAGTGTATTGAGTTCATAAGAACGGAGTAACGCCTTAAGCAAGATGACATGATGTAGAGGGATAAACTCAAGCAATATGATATAAACCCCATCTTTTTATCCTTGATGGCAACAATACAATACGTGCCTTGCTGCCCCTACTGTCACTGGGAAAGGACACCGCAAGATTGAATCCAAAACCAAGCACTTATCCCATTGCAAGAACTATTGATCTAGTAGGCCAAACCAAACCAATAATTCGAAGAGCCTTGCAAGAATATTATGAGCACACATAAAAAGTTCAGAGAAGAACCAAATATCTTTCATAGATAACCTTGATCATAAACTCATAATTCATCGCATCACGACAAACACACCGCAAAAAGAGATTGCATCGAATAGATCTCCTCGACGACCGAGGAGAACTTTTTATTGAGATCAGGAGAAAGAGAAGAAGCCATCTAAATACTAGCTATGGACCCGAAGGTCTATGGTAAACTACTCACAACTCATGGTGAGGGCGATGATGATGATGATGAAGAACTCCGTCATGGATCCACCTCCGGTGGAGCTCCGGAACAGGTTCCAACATGTTATCTCACAGGAACTGAAGGTTACGGCGGTGGAATTAGGGTTTTCTCTCTGTTGTCGAAGGTTTCGGGGTACATAGACTTATATAGGAAGAAGGAGGACGGCAGGGGACGCTCAAGGGGCCCACGAGGTAAGGGCGCCGCCCCCACCCTCGTGGGCGCCTCGATGCTCCCCTGACGTGGTTCTCAAGGTCCCTGTGCGTGATTTTCTCCAAAAATATCTTTCACGATGGTTTCATTCCGTTTGGACTCCGTTTGATATTCTTTTTCTGCAAAACCCTGAAACAGGCAAAAAATAGCAATCTGGACTGGGCCTTTGGGTTAGTAGGTAAGTCCCAAAAATGATATAAAAGTGTATGATAAAGCCCATTAAACATCCAAGACTTCATAAATAATAGTATGGAACAATAAAAAATTATAGATACATTGAAGACGTATCAAGCATCCCCAAGCTTAATTCCTGCTCGTCCTCGAGTAGGTAAATGATAAAGACATAATTTTTTATGTGGAATGCTAACCAATATAGTTTTTCAATGTAATTCTCTTAATTGTGGCATGAATGTTCAGATATGAAAGATTCAAGAAAAAAGTCTATACTGACATAAGAAACAATAATACTTCAAGCATACTAATAAAGCAATCATGTCTTCTCAAAATACTATGGCTAAAGAAAGTTATCCCTACAAAATCATATAGTCTGGCTATGCTCCATCTTCATCACACAAAATATTCATATCATGCACAACCCCGATTTCAGCCAAGCACTTGTTTTCATACTCTATTCTTTCAAACCTTTCAACTTTCACGCAATACATGAGCGTGAGCCATGGACATAGCACTATGGGTGGAATGGAGGTGGTTGTGGAGAAGACAAAAAGAAGGGAGATAGTCTCACATCGACTAGGCGTATCAACGGGCTATGGAGATGCCCATCAATAGATATCAATGTGAGTGAGTAGGGATTGCCATGCAACGGATGCACTAGAGCTAAATATGAATGAAAGCTCAACAAAAGAAACTAGTGGGTGTGCATCCAACTTGCTTGCTCACGAAGACCTAGGGCATTTGAGGAAGCCCATCGTTGGAATATACAAGCCAAGTTCTATAATGAAAATTCCCACTAGTATATGAAAGTGACTAAACAGGAGACTCTCTACAACGAAGAACATAGTGCTACTTTGAAGCACAAGTGTGGAAAAAAGATAGTAGCAATTGTCCCCTTTTTCTTTTTTTTGGGCCTTTTTTTTCTTTGGCCTTTCTTTTTTTTTCTTTTTTTTTTGCAGAGGGGCTTTATAGATTTAGCCTTTCCTCCCCTGGGACAATGCTCTAATAATAATGATCATCACACTTTCATTACAACTCGATATTACAACAACAAAGTATGACTCTATATGAATGCCTCTGGCGGTGTACCGGGATGTGCAATGAAACAAGAGTGACATGTATAAAAATTATGCATGGTGGCCTTGCCACAAATACGATGTCAACTACATGATCATGCATGGCAATATGACAATATGATGCGTGTCATATGAACGGAACGGTGGCAAGTTGCATGGGAATATATCTCGGAATGGCTATGGAAATGCCATGATAGGCAGGTATGGTGGCTGTTTTGAGGAATAATATGGTGGCTGTTTTGAGGAAGGATATATAGTAGGTTTATGGCACCGGCGGAAGTTGCGCGGTACAAGAGAGGCTAGCAATGGTGGAACGGTGAGAGTGCGTATAGTCCATGGACTCAACATTAGTCATAAGAACTCATATAGTTATTGCAAAAATCTATGAGTCATCAAAACAAAGCAATCAATGCATGCTCCTAGGGGGGAGGTTGGTAGGATTTAACCATCGCGCGCCCCCGACCTCCACACAAAGGTTGGCACTCTACAAATACCTCATGCTCTAACTTCGTCACATAGCGGTTCACCATACATGCATGCTACGGGAATCACTAACCTTAACACAAGTATTTCTCAATTTCATAATAACTCCACTAGCACGACTCTAATATCACTATCCTCATGTCTCAAAACAATTATCAAGCATCCAACATCTCATTCTATTCAATGCACTTGGTGTGATTTTTTTTACTACATTGACATTGGATGTTTATCATGTGAAGACTAGTTTCTTTAGCCTAAACACATTACCATGCTGTTTTAATAGACTCTCAAATAGATATAAGTGAAGCATGGGAGTTCAACAATTTCTACAAAATATTACCACCACCGTGCTCTTAAAGATATAAGTGAAGCACTAGAGCAAAAACTATTCAACTCAAAAGATAAAGGTGAAGCACATAGAGTGTTCTAACAATTTCTAGCCCATATTTAACTCTCTCAAATAGGTGTGTCCAGCAAGGATGATTGTGACCAACTAACAAGCAAGGACTCAAATTATACAAGACGCTTCACAAATCATGTTGCGAATAAAAATATAGCTCCAAGTATAGTTACCGATGGATGAAGATGAAAGAGGGGATGCCTTCCCGGGGCATCCCCAAGCTTAGGCTTTTGATTATCTTGAATTTACTTGGGGTGCCATGGGCATCCCCAAGCTTAGGCCTTTGCTACTCCTTGTTCCATAGTCCATCAAAGCAATACTCAAAACTTGAAAACTTCACAACACAAAACATAGAAAAAAATTCTCGTGAGCTCCGTTAGTATAAGAAAGCAAACCACTACTCAAAGGTGCAGCAATGAATTCATTCTTTGTTTATATTGGTGTTAAACCTACTGTATTCCAACTTCTCTATGGTTCATATCTTCCAATACTACTCATAGATGCATCGGAATAAGCAAACAACACACGAAAAACAGAATCTGTCAAAAACAGAACAGTCTGTAGTAATCTGCAGGTTTCGCCTACTTCTGGAACTCCAAAAAATTCAAACTAAATTGGTAAATTTGCGGAATTTGTCTACTAATCATATGCAAAAAGAATCAACTAAATAGCACCGTCCAGTAAAATCTGACGATCACTTTAGCGAGCGCTAACGATTCTGTTTTTCACAGCAAGATCACATAAACTTCACACAAGTCTTCCCAAGGTTCTACTTGGGACAAACACTAAACAAAACATGAAACCACATCTAATCAGAGGCTAGATGCAATATTTATTCCCTAACAGCAACAAAAAAAAGTTGGGTTGCCTCCCAACAAGCGCTATCGTTTTACGCCCCTAGCTAGGCAGGATACAAGATAAATCTAGGGGATGCCATCTTTGGAAGGCAATTCTTTGATTAAGCACTTATGATTCTTAGGCACTTCTTTGTCCATATTAATAATCAAACTCTTCGGCAAGAAATCAAGAAATTCTATAGTGTCAAAAGGGTCTCTTGCAAAAGTAAGCAAATTAGGGTGAACACTTATGGATTTGAGATCCGCAATTCTAGATGTGTCACCTTGGTCTTTAGGGACATACATGAACTTGGATAATTTAGTGGTAGGGGTATTTGGAGTAGTTTTTATAGCGGAAAGAGCGGAACCAACATTAGTGATAATATCCTCAAGCTTATTGATTCTAGTAGAATCCTGGTCTAGCTTATCTTTAACTATGGGCTCCTTTTCCTTAAAAAAATTCAGAACAACTCCTACCTTAGATCCATATTGGGTGATTTCATTATGTATTTTTCTATCCATGTTCTCTACCAATTCTACCGTAGCAACTTTGTTTTCAATGATTTCTAACCTTTGCATAACATGCTCCAAAGTTAAAATGGTCCAATTAACCATAAGAGGTGGTGAGCCAAATAATTCAGTCATAGCATTATAAGAATCAAAGGTGTGGCTACCTAAGAAATTACCTCCGGTAATGGTGTCTAAGATAAATCTATTCCACGGAGTTATGCCAACATAAAAATTGCGAAGAAGAACGGAAGTGGAAAGCTTCCTGGTAGATCTATTTTGAGCATTGCAAATTCTATACCAGGCATCTTTTAAGTTTTCTTCCTCCCTTTGTTTAAAGTTGAGGACCTCACTCTCAGGAGTGTTGATAATGATAGGTGTGCTAGACATGATGACAAGCAAGCAAGCAGCACACACAAGCGAGCGAGAAGCAAGCGAACGAAAAACACACGGTGGAAGAAGGGAAAATAAAACGGCAAGGGTGAAGTGGGGGAGAGGAAAATGAGAGGCAAATAAATGTAATGAGAAGGATAAAGGTTTGTGATAGGTACTTGGTATATGACTTTTGCGTAAGCCTCCCCGGCAACGGCGCCATAAATTCTTCTTGCTACTTCTCGAGCTTGCGCTGTATTCCCTCGAAGAAGAAAGGGAGATGAAGCATAGTTGCATAAGTATTTCCCTCAGTTTTTTTAGAACCAAGGTATCAATCCAGTAGAAGACCACGTGCGAGTCCCTCGCACCTGCACAAACAAATAAGAACTTCGCAGCCAACGTGATAAGGGGTTGTCAATCCCTTTACGGTCACTTACGAAAGTGAGATCTGATAGAGATGATAGTTTATATTTTTGGTATTTTGGTTTATAAGAATAGCAAATAAAAGCGATAAAACTAAAGTAGATGTAGATTGATATGTTGAGAATAGACCCGGGGGCCATAGTGTTCTCTAGTGGCCTCTCTCATGATAGCAATATTCTACGGCGGGTAAACAAATTACTGTCGAGCAATTGATAGAAAAGTGAATAATTATGAGACTATCTAGGCATGATCATTGTATATAGACATCACGTACGAGACAAGTAGACCGACTCCTGCCTGCATCTACTACTATTACTCCACACATCGACCGCTATCGAGCATGCATCTAGTGTATTGAGTTCATAAGAACAGAGTAACGCCTTAAGAAGATGACATGATGTAGAGGGATAAACTCAAGCAATATGATATAAACACCATCTTTTTATCCTCGATGGCAACAATACAATACGTGCCTTGCTGCCCCTACTGTCACTGGGAAAGGACACCGCAAGATTGAACCCAAAGCCAAGCACTTCTCACATTGCAAGAACTATATATCTAGTAGGCAAAACCAAACCAATAATTCAAAGAGACTTGCAAGGATATTATGAGCACACATAAAAATTTCAGAGAAGAACCAAATATCTTTCATAGATAACCTTGATCATAAACTCATAATTCATCGGATCTCGACAAACACACCGCAAAAAGAGATTACCTCGAATAGATCTCCTCGAAGACCGAGGAGAACTTTGTATTGAGATCCAGAGAGAGAGAAGAAGCCATCTAGATACTAGCTATGGACCCGAAGGTCTGTGGTAAACTACTCACAACTCATGGTGAGGGTGATGATGATGATGATGAAGAACTCCGTGATGGATCCCCCTCCGGTGGAGCTGCGGAACAGGCTCCAAGATGGGATCTCACGGGAACAGAAGGTTACATTGGTGGAATTAGGGTTTTCTCTCTGCTGTCGAAGGTTTCGGGGTACGTAGACTTATATAGGAAGAAGGAGGACACCGGGGGACGCTCGAGGGGCCCAGGAGGTAGGGGGCGCGCCCTGGGAAAGGGGGCGTGCCCCCCACCCTCGTGGGCCCCTCAATGCTCCCCTGACATGGTTCTCAAGCTCCTTGTGCGTGATTTTCTCCAAAAATATCTCTCGCGAAGGTTTCATTCCGTTTGGACTCCGTTTGATATTCTTTTTCTGCAAAACCCTGAAGCAGGCAAAAAACAACAATCTGGACTGGGCCTCTGGGATAGTATGTTTGTCACAAAAATGATATAAAAGTGTATGATAAAGCCCATTAAACATCCAAGACTTCATAAATAATAGCATGGAACAATAAAAAATTATAGATACGTTGGAGACGTATCACCCACCTATGCAATGTCGATCTTTAAAATTCCTAAAAAAATTGTAAAATAATCATTGACGCGATAGCGCATTTATGGTGGGGAGACGAGGAGAACCAGAGGAGGATGCACTGGATGGCCTGGTGGAAAATGTGCTTACCTAAAACAAATGAGGGATGGGATTTCGTGATATTCATTGTTTCAGTCTGGCACTGCTCGCCAAACAGGCATGGCGCCTTCTGGATAATCCTGATTCTTTGTGTGCTACAATTCTAGGGCTAAATACTATCCTGATGGCGATTTGTTAAATTCCAAGCAAAAGAAAGGCTCTTCATTCACCTGGCAAAGTATTATGGTTGGCATAAATTCTCTAAAACGTGGCTATATTTGGTGTGTGGGGAATGGACAAAATATCAATATTTGGAAAGATGCCTAGATCCCAAATCGCGCTACTAGGAAAGTAGTGACACCTAAGGGGGGACAACTGTTAACTAAGGTGGATGATTTGATTGATCCTGCTTCGAATACTTGGGACGAAGATCTGATCACACAAACAATGTGGCCCATTGATGTTCAACGGATTCTCTCAATTCCAATCTCGCAACATGACATGCCAGATTTCATTGCTTGGAGTTATACGAAAAATGGTATGTTCTCTGTTTAGTCTGCTTATTTTGTGGAGTGGGACATCAGTATGGAAGTAGACTAAGGGCCAGTTCTTTTGCTGGCTTCTAAAATAAGCTGAAATAAGCTGCCTCCTACCCAGCTTATTCTGGAAGCCCAAACCAAATTATTATTTTAGAAGCCTAATAGTTAAGACTTCACTAGTAGGCTTCTAAAAAAACAAATTAACTTGGGCTTCTAGAATAAACTGGGTTGGGGGCAGCTTATTTTGGAAGCCCAAAAAAGCCAGCAAAAGAACTAACCCTAAGACATTCTAATGGGATGGGGAGAGCCACAGTTAATCCTATTTGGAGTAAGATATGGAAGTTATCGTGTCCGGCAAAAGTCAAAAAAATTATATGGCGTACATTACATGGAACGCTTCCATGTTGGGTTACGCTCGCAAATAGACATATGAAGGTCACACCCATTTGTCCTATTTTCTCTGAGGGTTCTGAAGATACAAAGCATATGCTTTTCCTTTGCAATAGAGCAAAGGAGGTTTGGACAAGGCTCGGGATGCATGATATCATTGATAAAGCTTGCAAGATTGACCTTGCTGCAGAGCCGGTGTTGGAGTACCTACTACTTCTACCAGACAAAGATTTCAGGATAATGGGTTATCACAATGTGCGTGAAATGACTGTTGTCTCAGCATGGTATCTATGGTGGGAAAGACGGAAGCTAGTGCACAAGGAGACAACTCAGAATGCACTTCAGATTTCAATGGGGATTCTAGCCCTTACGTGAAACTTCGTAAATGCATCATCCCCCAAGGCCTCTATGAAAAAGGGGGGTTGGTCATGTCCTCCTAGGGGTTTTGTGAAACTTAACGTTGACGCTTCTTTTGACCACGACCTGCTTAGGGGCACGATGGGGGCGGTTTTGAGAGATGAAAAAGGTAGGTTTATCGCGGGAGGGAACGGGAAGATTGACTATTGCGCAGATGTGTTGATGGCGGAAGCCCCAGCTCTTAAATTTGGTATAACTTTGGCGCAAAGGGCGGGATGTAATCGCCTTATTATACTCGGACAACCTGGAGGTGATTGATACTATGAAGAACGGAGGACAGTCGGCGGGTGCGATGGCGGCAATTTTCGACGATTGTTTTCATTATGCTTGTGACTTCGTTGCTACTAGATTCGAACACTGTAACAGAGAAGCAAATAAAGTAGCCCATGAGCTTGCAAGTCTAGCTAGTTTTTCGTTGATTTCTGATTGGTTTGAAGAACCGGTAAATGAAATTGTAATGATCATCACAAATGATGTACTTTCTATCTCTAATGAATAAAGTTTTCGTTTTATCAAAAAAAGTGCTTTCCATGGGTATGCCCATTTATCAGATTTCACATTAAGTTGGTACTTTTGGAGCAATAACATCAGTTTTTCGTATTGCTGGTAGGCTTGTGTGACAAAGACTTCTTCCTGAATATCAGAAGAGAATAGCTCAGGAAATTTATCTTTGAGAATGTTCTCTCTCCAATTAATTTTCCATAACATAGTGCTGCTCTGCCATCTCTGGTTATATGCATCATGCATATAGGAGATGATCTGGTTGTTCAAATCTGGATGCATGTATGCAATATCGTTGTTCGGGTGCTCCATTTATCACAACAAAAAAAGTGATTCATCAGCTCGGTTTGTTTTGACATGGCCAAGCATATACGTACTATGCTAAACATACTGTAATTGTTTCAATATATTTGAAAGTGTTCACCAGGCAAATAGGAAATAATTATTGGGAAATATCACGCTAAACATACTTGAAGGCGATTGATGTGGCGAGCGTGTAGACGTGCCGCCGTGGATGCCATTTTTTATGGTGATCGGAGGCACGTATATATCTTTTTTGTGTTGTAACAAATATGCGCCGGAAAAACATAAATTATTTCCAAACAACATTGTTTTTTTTTTTTAGAATCCCAACTACGTGCACACTTTGTTGTAACGTCCCGATCTTTTTTTTTATTGTCACGTTCCCATCTTTTTTTGGTGCGAACTAATTACTTACTAACGTACGTCAGGGAATAGTTATCTTTGACGCGTGAGTTTTAATGCATACAGGTCAGCGCATATCGAATCCAATCTCATGGCCTATCACGAGTTTTAATGTACGTGCCTCCGATTGCTATATAAACCACCCCGAGCCTGAGACGTAGCCACACACTCCTCACCTCCTCTCCTCTTCCTCCCTTGCCCAGCCCAGCCACCAAGCTTGCGAGCAATGGCGGCGCCGAACCGGAAGGGTGGCAGCGGCCGGAAGAAGACCGTCATCCGCCGGATCGAGCGGACGAATGCCCGGCACATCTGCTACTCCAAGCGCCGGATGGGGTTCTTCACCAAGGCCAGCGATCTGGTGGTCCTGACCGGCGCCCAGGTGGCCGCCCTCGCCTTCTCGCCCGGTGGCAACGCCTTCTCCTTCGGCCACCCCTCCGTCGACTCCGTTGTGGAACGCTTCCTGGCGGGGCAGGGTGCGGGGGCTGGCGCGAGGGAGGCAGGCGCTGCCGGCAAAAACAAGAAGCTCCAGAAGCTGCGCCAGGAGTTCGATGAGCTGCGCACGGGGCTGGTCGAGATGAAGAAGCGGGCGGAGCACAAGGAGGAGGTCATGGCGAAGGAGCGCGCCGCGGGGGACCAGATTGCGACTTGGGTCGACCCTAACGCGCGCGACATGGGAGACGACGACATGGCGGCCTTCTTTGCCGCGCTGATGCAGGTGAAGGACGTCGTCTCCGAGCGCGCCAACCAGGTTCTCCGCGAGGCGATGCATGCCGACGTGAGCCGCATGGCGATAGCCCCGCCGCCGCCGCCACAGATCTTCGGTGGCAGCACCTTCGAGTTCAGTAGCAGCAGCGGCAGCGCCAACGATGGGATGGAAAATCAGTTGCTTGTGCCTCCGCCACAGGGGCAGGGTTTCGTGGCCGGGATGGATATGGAGGAGCAGATGGTGATGGCCGCCGGGATGGACATGGAGCAGATGGAGAAGACGATTCCTCAGCCGCCGTGCTTCGACGCAGAGATAGATGAATGGCTTACGGTGATGCTGCCGCCTGCCGGGATGGAGACGGTGCAGCAGGGGCTCGATCAACCGAACGCCGGCTTCCCGTACTGAGATCCAAACCCAGTCAGATTCCTACTCAGGCTCCGCGTCAATCTTTTTCCTTTCTTTTGAAATGAAGTCGTCGCGTCAATGTTTGGTTATATGCTGTGCATCTACCCTGGATCTGGACGAAATTAAATATTTCTTAATATTTTTATTTGGTCATTTTCTTTCCTTATCATGCCTATCAACAATTAATGGGTGTAATCTGTATTGCACCGATATGACGCTGGCTTGAATTTAATGAAATACAAAGGTCTATTTGTGCTGGATACATCTATCTATTTTTTTAATTGTTTAGATTGCTTACCACATCTGTCATGTGGTGGATACATCTGTCTATTAATTACTGTGTATATTATTACTAAAACAAGAGACAAACGAGCCATCACATGCATTCACATAATCTACAATTTTGACACACCGTGTATCAGAATTTTTAACGGCTGAGATTTAAAAGATTCAAAGGTTACATACAACTATATTTGGTATAAGCAAGTCACGTCAGAGGAGGTACACGCCATATGAGATATGTATATGCAAATAAGAATACACATGCAAAAACCGCATGAGACAGGTGGTTAGCAAAATCAAATTTGTATAGAATACACGTGCAAAAAGAAAAAGAAAACCTGAATACACGTACAAATGTGTCAAGCATCCCAACTAAAAAAGCATCGGAAACACTAACGCCCACAAGTGTAGGCGTTTGCAACCCGCCCACACGCGCGCCTGCATCACTATACAGATAAAGCTGCACGAATCTTGACACACTAAGGGAATTTTTCGGTGCCACGTAGGACAAGGCCGGTGTGTGGAGTTTCGTTAGTTCGACCGCACGCTGTTTTCTTCGTCGGACGAGGCCGGATACGAGTCGGGACGTGCGGTGGTACTGCCGTCGCGCCCGCACGCCGCGCACGGCTACTGTTCATTGTCTCCCACGTCTCCCAAGTCATGGCAATAAACATCTTAACATCAAACGCACTCTAGGTATGAGCACACAAGGCAACTGCAGATAATCACACATGGCAAACACACACAGACAACAATGGTGCAGTTTGTCACGAGACATCTGGTGGTGTGGTTGTTCAGACATGGCAACTGCAGTTTGTTCAGACATGGCAACTGCAGTTGTTCCCACATGGCAACTATAGTTGTTCAGACAATGCAACTGCAGTTGTTCAGACATGACAACTGCATGTAATCACGCACGTAGTTGTTCACTCATGGCAACTGCAGTTGTTCATACGTGGCAACTGTAGTTGTTTAGTCATGGCAACTGCAGTTGTTTAGACATGGCAGCTGTAGTTGTTAAGACATGCCAACTGCCCGCAATCACGTGTGGGCGGATGGCAGTCGTACATTTAATTTGGCACATGCAGTTTCAAATGTGGAGGTTGGAGATGATCGACGATGGCTACTCTGGCTTGTAGGCGGGGAGGGAAGACGGCCGGGGGTGGGGTGGCGCTAGAGATCTGATCTGGTTGCCATGGCAACTAGAGAAGGAAGACGATGGAGGTAGGGGATCGAGAGGTGGGAGACGACGGCGGCAGGTCGCACTGGGGTTCGAAGGCAGGTAGGAACGACGAGCGCGTTAGGTTTTGCGGACAGTGATGCCGTTCGCCCGGACGTGTGGGCGGTTGTGCCACACACCGAACGTGTGGGCTGTGACTGATTGCGTCCAGACACCGTCGTGCAGGCGAGATTGTCTCCATGCCACACAGAGCGTGCGACACAACCCTCTAGATGCCACACGTGTGGCAGTTATGGTGGTCCAAAAGCATTGCCAGCGACACATATTCATATGGAGCTGCAACCGGACTCTCGACCGAAGCACGGCAGCAAATAAAACACACCCAAACGTCCAAGAAGCTACAGTGCAGTATGCCTAAAAAAGTACACAGGCCGCCGATGCTTGCTCGTATGGAAGTCAACTTAGAGTGCTATATGCTTCAATAGACATGTCTGGACTATTAGGCACAATATTTTGCTCGATGGATTAGGATCAGGAGTATGAGAAAAGAAGTGTCTGGGAACATACAAATAAATGGATATATTTGAAATCTATATTTATATCTATACCTAATAATAAAGAACGAAAGATTTTCCCCTTCCGTCATCCCTTTAGACCCGTTGATTTTGTGTTAACATAAAAGATTGATGGCTGAGATTTTCTCTCCTACTTTTTCCCCTTTTTATCCCTTCCTTCCTATTTTCCTATCATTAAAGGGATAACCCTTTCCTGTTCGGTCACCTCTTCAAGCCTCCACCCACGCACGTAATGACCTCGGATTTGTTTTTTATTCAGGGAACGATCGACGACCGTCGATCTGCTTTCGATCAGATCAACCGAACAACCAACCTAGTGATCGATCGGACCAACCCAGGGAAGCCCAGCCATCATAGCGCGATCGCAGATAAGCCCAGTCAACCTAAACAGCCAAGCGAACTTTCGGATACGCCACACACGCCCTAAAAAACAGCGCAACCATACACGATTGCCTCCGTACATCGACCATGAGAGCAACACCTCGCTAGCCGCTGGTCGCCGGGGCCGCCGACGCGACGCGAGGAGGTCAAACTAATAAGGAGTGCATAAAGAAGGTCAATCCACCATGTTTTGATTGTCAAATATTGCACTTGTGTCATGTCGTCATTGCCATGCACTCAGCTTCCCGTTAGGCACTTTCCTCTGTGGCGGCGGCGGACGGTAAAGCTTCGTGGCCTCGACAGAGCTCCGTGAAGGCTGTGGGGGTGCAGGACCGGGGCGTCCATCGGCGCTCCAGCGTGGCCACCGACGCGGGGGAGGCGACGAGCTTCGGAAGCCGGCGTCCAAGGCTCGGTCCAGGTAGCGGGTAACCAGAGCCATAATATATTAAGCTAGCTTTTCATAGCGCCGTCGATTCAGATGTTTCAAGGTGCTAAACGGAGGAGGCAAGGGGATAGGAGGGACGCTGAACACGAGAGAGATGTAAGAGACATACAGATTTTTGCTGCTATGCTGCTTATTGTTGTTCGTGCTAATGTGATCATCTGAGATGGAGCGGAGGCAGAGAGAAAGATAGAGAAAGAGAGAGATGAGATGAGATTTGTTTTTCTACGTTGCTGCTGCTATTCCACGCTGCTACTCAGAGATGAGATATGTTAGAGAGTGAGGGATCTGATTGAGAAGAGAGAGATGGGATGAGATTTTTTATATTCTTGGTTGATGGTGCTACAATTATTTGTGTTCGTTGTTGATGTGCAGATGAAAGATAGTGAGAGAGATTGTGTTGTGTAGTGCTTGCTCAGGTTATATTTATTAATTGATCGATTTGTTGTTTTGTTTGTATGAACTCATGTTTCATGTCGGAATCGTGCACATGGAGCCGAGCCTGTGCCACATACACTACACTGTAAGAGGATTTTCATTGGCCGTAGGGATGGAGTGGTGCTGATGATGGTCAGGGGATGTTTGCGCACAAGTAGTGGTTGCGCCGTGAGATGGTGTATTGGTCTGCATACTTCCAACCTTCTTTGTTCATAACATCAGATACATGTCCTAAATATGTAATGTTGGAGACATACATATTTAACCATGTATTGCTGCAAAGGTTCAATGTTGGGAATTCTCGGAAGTTCTTTATCTCTACCACATCTACACCAGTAAGATCCGCACGCCTTGTTACGCGTTGTCCTTTTTAGCAGGAGGGTGAGGGAATATTTCTTTCCCGTTGCAATGCACTAGCATATATTTCTATAAAAAATAGAAACATTTCCTATTTCATGTCCTCTCTTGTCAAGTCCCATTCCCACGCGCATAGCGATATTAGCCTTTTTTATTGGACTAGGTGAATTCCCGTGCGTTGCTACGGGAGAACAAAGATATATACATTGATCAATAACCAAATGGTCATTAATATACGGTGCAAGCCTAAGACCATATTGTCAGTTCTTCCCTAATTTGTTTAACCCTGTTGTCTGCTCACATATTATAGTAGACCAGAAAAAGTAATCTAAACTGTATTATCTCCACCACCACCAAGTCGGCAGTCCAATATGTTACGTGCACACATATATATATATATGTTAAAAACAATGACACGTCACAGAATATGCCCGTACTCGATGGCATAGATGAATATAAGGCAACATTGAATGGCCTTACCTTTAACTCTGCATTGTTGTATGAAGAGCTTCATCACGGTTATGATTATTCCTCGGTTCAACCTCCAGATCTGAAAGAATAAGCAACTCGTTTGAGGCCATTATAACCTACTTTTGTGGTTGTTTGTACATGAAAATAATATGATCGGTGCAACTACAACTATTGCCTGGAGAATACAGGAGAAAAATAATCAAACATGCCCATATATATTATATTAGCGAGAAATCTGATAATATCACATTTACAACAATATGTAAATTAGCTCGCTTGCAATTTATATCAGATACAACTAATCTCTACTCCTAATGGAGCAGTTGGTAGTCTTTGTTCCAGGTTTTTTTCGTCCCACCTCGTTTGGTTTTTTTTCAACCGTTTTTTTTCGCTACAATTAACCCACCCCAACCCCACCCCACTCACCGCACGCAGTCAGGTTCTGTTTCCCCCCTTACGTGCCCGATTCATGCATGACAATCAATTCTTTCCAAACGCAATTATGCATGACAATCAATTCTTTCCAAACGCAATCAGTTAACTTAAGGTAGCCAGACACAATCAATTCATTCATAACGCAATAAAAACTTTCCTAATTTTCCCAAAGTTTCCTAACTAGACACGTTATAAATGGGCAGGAACCGATATCACGTTACCAATTAATAAAGTTTAGTTTTATGACCATCAATTCCAAATCCTTATTTTCCTAATGCATTGACAATCAATTATTTCCAAACGCAAGAATGCATGACAATCAATTATTTCCAAATGCAATCAATTAACTTAAGGTAACCAGACACAATCAATTCATTCATAACGCAATAAAAACTTTCCTAATTTTGCCAAAGTTTCCTAACTAGACACGTTATAAACGGGCAGGAACCGATAACACGTTACCAATTAATAAAGTTTAGTTTTATGACCATCAATTCCAAATCCTAATTTTCCTAATGCATTGACGTTTGCCTTTTCTAAGAACCAATCAATAATCAATATAAGAGAAAAAAAAGCTCCGCACCTAGCGAGCCAGCCGCTTCTCTTCCCGATTTACAATCTTGCGCTAGGGTTTCTTGTGTTGTGTCGCCGCCGTGGAGCTCCTTGACCAGCCCGTCTCCTGCCGCCTTGCCCCTCTCTCTTCCATCCAACCTAGAAGCTGGCGACGAGGCGCACAACGCCCTCACGGCTCTGCTCGATCGCTTCCAGAACCCACCACGCGCGTCGAGGCGAGGCACCTCCCGGGCTCCGTTCGTCGACGCTTCGCCGATGACCCCCACGCGTCTGTCGCCGCTGCACCGACGACCCCGCTGCCGGGCAGGAGGAGTGCTTCGGCACCTCATTGGCTCCGTCCGTCGCCGCTTCGCGGACGACCCCCACGCGTCTGTCGTCGCTTCGCCGACGACCCCGCTGCCGGACAGGAGGAGTGCTCCGGTGAATCATGGGCTCCGTCCATCACCGCTTCGACGACGGCCCCCACGCGTCGATCGGCGCTTCGCCGACGCCGACGACCCCACCGCTGGGCAGGAGTGCTTCGACGCATCATTGGCTCCGTCCGTCGCTGCTTCACCAGTGATGCAGTTAAATTTTCAAATCTTTATTGTTATTTCCAACTAATTTTGCGGCTGATTGGACAATATCAGTTACTAACTTAATTCAAATGGTTGTACAATTATCTGACACAATTTTATAGTGTTTAACTTTATTTCTGGAACTATTATCCTGTAAATTTAGTTTGTTTTAAAGGTTTGCCATGTTTCTTTAAAATTTATCCGTTGAATTTGTATGTCTGCTCCACTGTGCAGCTGCTGCAAGCTTTCAAGTTTGGCTCTTGCACTATTGTTTCATATTTATATGCTCTATTTTCCTGTTCAGTCATTTTGGTATTTATATATGGCTTGTGTTTGTGAGAATCTTATTCAATCAAAGGTTATAAGATATATTACATTGCCTTTGTTATCTCTCATATATATCTTACATAGATCACTATATGAAAAACTTAACCCTTACGAGGTCGCGGTTATGTTACGTGTTGACTACATATATAGTTTGTTCTACAAATCATCGCGTTGAACTTGCAAAATCAGGTTGGATGTAGCTCTGATATAATTATGTATGAAGTGATATGAAGGTGCGCTCATGTCTTGCAAGATGTCATGCAAGACATCCTGCTTCTGTATCAGGTAAATGTGCACATCATTGACATCATTGATGCATGAGCATTGATTTTCTTTTCCATCTTTGGATGTTCCATAGGAAGTTCATATTTTTATTGACCATTTTTGTACATAACAATGTATGTTTTTCATTGATAATTAGGTGAATTCATTATAGTTTGAAATGATCTATATGGAGGTCGCATTGTTTTTTAGGGAATTAATCCCCTGATTAAGCAGTGGGCATCAACAATGCTGTTGCATTTTAAGTTAGTGGTCAAAATGCTAGCTAGGATAAATTGTAAGGAGTTGATCGTAGTTTTCGGCTATTACTGTAGAAATTCATGGTATTATCCTTGCTATGACAGTATTTGCATTGCTGCATAAATTCATGGAGTGATTCATATTTTCTTGACTCATTTTACGTGTATTGTTACTGCGACAACGACACAACTATTCTTTCATCTATGGTGTTAAAAACAACGACGTGTAACATACAGAAGGGTAGGACTTTCAATTTCTTATTTGGATTTTGCAACTTAACCATGAATGTGAATGTGTAGGAATAATGCCAAAATTACCTAACCAAATTGCAAAAAGATTTTTACGTTTATTATTTAAGTCAAACCTTACCACTTGGACCCTTCTAATGGATTTATTTTCACGCAGGATGATGCGGTGCTTACGGGAGGTAGATGGCGAATAGAGAGGGTGGGAGAGAGAAGGGGAGGGAGCGATAGACAGATATGCATTATATTCATAGGTGCAGTCGAAAACACAAATCAAAGGTCCGTGGCAATGTGCGGGCATTCTACTGGTTTTTGAACTTCCCTTTCTTGGTCAAGTGACATTTAAAGTTTGCACTAACCAGATATTAGAATAGCAAAAATAAGCTTAAGTTGTCATGTGAGGCTCACAAAACCTGATTCTTTCATTGGGCGTCAGCCCTAGGCCCCGTTTGGGAGCTCTGTATCATTGGAGCAGCATTCCAAGAATACTTTGGTTTTCAACACCATTGAAGTATTAAATACTTTGAGGTGTTTGGCTGTAGAATATTGTGGTTTTCCAATACTTGAACTTTATAAGTACGTCACTGCCAAATTAAGTCTTAAATTTTCTCCTGTTTATTATATTTTCTTGATTGTTGGATCCATGCAATATTAATCAAGTATCTATATTTTAGCTAGATTTTTGTTTATTCGGTTTCAGATGGTTTCCTTGGCACCTCAGACCATTTTAATGTTATCTCTTTGGGTTCTCCTATTTAGCTCATGGCTCTAACTTTTGTTGAAGGGAACTCAAGATTCCACATGATATGCCATCTCTTTCATTTGGCTTATTGGAGCATAAAATTTGTAAATTTGGTGACCTAAAAGTAGTTTTTGGTATAGGTGATTTAAAATGAGTGCAATCTTTGTTTTCGCTCTTCTCTGACGGATACATAAATTTGTATGTGCACGCAAGGGATGGAAGAGAAGAGAAACATTAAGATTTTTCATGCTTTCGACCAACATTCCCATTCATAGCTTCCTTTTTTCGTGGCAACGCATGAATGTAGAGCTGTCGTGGTATACCGTGAGAAAAAGGACGAGTCAAGTATACAACCATGTGGTACTAGAACTAAGATAGGAAGGCAGTTGTTGCCCTTGTCCCATACTGCTGGCTTTCCACGACTATGTCAATTACTATCTCACTTGGAATACGAGTTGGTGGATTTTATGATAAGAGTGAGCGGGATGGGGTTAGCAGGTGTCTGAGCAGAATAATTTCTCTACTTTAGAAAATGTGGCAAATTTCATTTCATTAGAGATTACTTTGCAACAGATTGCACAAGTGAGGGATTCATATATTTCCACCAAGTTGTACAATTTTTTGGTTAGGATAGAAGGATAAATGCATTGATTGGTTGCTTCAAAAGTTAATAATAAACAGTGGTGTATCAGTTGCATGTTGAACAACGGGCATAATAATATTTTTGTCTCGTGGTAATGCGCAACATTCAACTATATGTGACAAACGTGGCAATGCCATCATGGGCGGCGCATGGCTCATCCCCTTGATGGCGGTAGCGGATTGGTGTGAACATGAGGGATGATCAGGGCAGAGAGCGGGGCAATTGACGTGGGACTCCTCCTTGGCGGTCCATGAGCAAGTACGGTGTAAAGAAGAGAGGGGACCATAGCGAAGATGAGGTGGGCATCATCCTGTGTGTTGGAAATAACATGACGGATAGCCCGTAGCAACGCACGAGCGTTCTACTAGTAATATATGGAATTACACAGACCTTGCTTATCCGTGTTCCCCTATACGTAGCTCATACCCGTGGACTCCAGCCTAGCAGCAAAACTAAAACTAATAGTAGCAGTACACGCTCACATAGCTAGCACATACCTTTCTATCTCCGTGTGTATGCATTAGCACTTTATAGCAGCAACATCATTAACACATGCTGACATGCACCTCTCTGTGACACACAAATCCCCCCTCCCTCTATCTCTCTCTCATACACTTAGCCCCTGGGTAAAACTGCTCTGGCCCTGCACCTTTCTCTCTCTCTCTCCCATATGTGAACAGCAGCGGCCAGCAAGCCCACGCTGGTGTCTACCCTTGCCCGTCCCTCTCTGCTCTCTCCTACACCTAGAAACGACCCTCACCGTGATCACCCCAGCAAAGGCAGATACCACCTTCCTTTGAGTCCCTCACCATAATCCACCATCCCGCCTATCCATCTCTCTCATCCGGACAAGGCCCTCCGTTCTGGACTTCTGCTCGATTTCAGAAAAAAATCAGGGAAAGGGAACGAACCTGTGACGCGAATGAGAAGAATAGTGGTGGATCGGCGGAGGAGGCGAGATGTGACGAGGTCGGCCGAGGTCCATCTCCTTGCCGCCAGGTCACGATGGAGCACGGGAGTGATCTGCATCTAGGGCAAGTACTTTTATTTTTATTTTTGTAAGACAAGTACCTATCGTTGGCCTGGTTTTCGGGCAGAAAACCGGGTGTGATAGGAGAACGTGCAAAGAAATTAGGGCAGTAATACGCGCCGGCGCGCCGGCCCAAATTTGGCCGGTCACGTCACATCCACACGATTTACCTTCTATTAACCGTCAGATCTAATCCCCACCAAGTCAACGCAGCTCCTCTCTTCCTCCGCTGGTGTACGCATCTAGCCGCCATGGATGAGCGAGGCCCAGATCGAAGCGCCACCGGGCTTGGCCGCCGGCCGCCCCGACGCCGGTCACCGCCCTCGCCGCCGGTTGCCGCCCTCGCCGCCGGTAGGCGGTAGCCACATGTGTTTCATGCTGGCTCGGCTCATGGAGCAAACGTGTGCGCCGGTTGTAGCTCCCCCGGCGATGGTCGCAACTCTGCTGTGACGGTCGGAGCTCCGGTGGCGAAGATCACCGGTCACGCGCCCTCGAAGGCGAGCTCACGACTGAACCGAGGCAGGGCTTGAACCGTCACACACCCTCTGTGTTGCAAACGCTGTTAAAAAAGCTTCAACCCCTTGGTGGAAAAGCTTCAAGCCCTAGATGAAAAAGCTTCAACCGGAACAGTGATTCACGGGGAGATACAACCGCTGACGCAAAATGCTTCAACCTTAGATGAAAAAAGTTTCAAACAAATGATAGAGAGAGAGCTTTAACCAAGCGCTACTCAAAACAAAAAAAATTTCAATCGTTTACACAAAAGCTTCAACCGTGAACGAAAAAAGCTTCAACCGTGTATGAAAAAGTTTCAATCGCTAAGAAACAAAGCTCCAACCTGACACTGCAACCAGAGAAAAGTTACAAACATTGACATAGAAAGCTTCAACCGTATACGGAAAAAGCTTCGACCAGCTACCGATGACAGAAAGCTATGGTTGCAGCCCGCGGTCACCTCGACTATCGCCGTCGCGCACCCCCGGCCGCCGCGGGGTTGCAGCACATGGATATCACCCTGGAGTCGTCACACGTGAGCTGGAACCGTGGCCCCGTTTTGCCACATCCGCGACTTTTGGGGGATTTTTTGCTGGAACTGTGGCTTGCTTTGATTTGCTGGATCAGCGGACGAGACGACGAGCTTCGAGCGGGAGGGGAGGCAGGGTGCTGGGCCCGGGGTGGGGAGGGGGACGGGGAGGGAGGGAGGGAAGGGGCAGCAGGAGAGCCCGACGCGCTGCCCCCGATGAGCTGCACGAGATGTTGGGGAAGAAGGAGACGCGAGGAAGGAGCGACCGGCCCAAAGGTTCGGCCGGCGCTCCGGCCCCAAACATTTACCAAGAAATTAAAACCTGTGGAGGGGGTGGGCGAAGGGAGAAGTGGGATGAAGGACAATGGGTAGTCCGACTAAGCGAAGGACTCGTAAGAGGGGAGAGGAAACACTACGCTTTTTTTAGGTATAGAAGTAGAGAAACCAATCAATTCCTCTATCAGATCGGTTAGACTAGCATCTTTTTTTCAGGAAACGACCGAGACGATCTCTCGATCGGATTATTTTCCAACCGTCCGCAGGGCCGTTGCATTCAAGTAGGCCTACATCCTAACACGTATGGTTTTCTACCTTGGTCAACCCACGAAATAAAAATTATAGCTTTGTGATAGTTACACTCACGGGCTCACTTAGCTGTACACCGTTCTCACCAAGATTGCCTCAAATATGCAAGCTACATGGTTTTTTTTTTTTTTTTGCGGGAGAGCAACCTACATGTTCTTGATGAAAAAAACAACTGGCCTTTGAATATATTTTCTCTTTCCATGGAATTAAATTAGGTGCAAACATTCAGAAAATGCATGCTCTACATGAAAAGAATAACTCGACATTTAAATGTTTTTTCAACAACATAGTGATATTTCGGGTACAATGACAATGGAAGAACATGTAAAAACTCAGACCCATTTTAAGAACTTAAATAAACTCAGAGTGACAAAAAAAGTTAATATTACTCAAAAAAGTTAACACGGGGTCACCTGAAATTACTATTAGCATCAATACTTTCTTTAATTCAAAATTGTACCAACAACATAGGTGTTCAAAATGCAAAAAATAAATAAATTGTTAGAATTGCCACTAAATGTAATTCTGTATACTAAAATCGCCTTTTCTCTGCACCAACAACAGAACTATATGCTAAAAAAATCAGCACCAGCACTATACTTTTGTAATTAAGTTTGAAGGAGTATTGGCACTTACACGCACATACACTATAAGTTATCAATCCATTTTAAAGACAATGCATGTGTTTGTAATTATTTCCGGAACTATTAAACTATTAATAATTTATTATTTATTTGTGAGTAATTAAGAGTGTAGGCTCTGTGGCATGCAAGTTGAGTTGGGAAATTAAGCTTTAGTAATATTTCATATTCAATGTTTATGCTATTAGTGTTTCCCGCCATGTTGAAATAGTGTGCGTCTTGAGCCATGCTATTTGAGACAGTGATATTTTTTTCCTGCCGGTGCAATGCACGGGCATATTTGCTAGTACAAATAAAAGGACCTGCCTTCAAAGAAAGATAGACTGAGGTGTCAGCATACAATGCTTACAACTTCGTACCGTTATGTGTTCATAAACAAAAATGCAAGAACTGATGCATAAATCTAAATATCAAGAGGCATATCACTAATTCTAAATAAAAATATAATCAAAATCTACGTGCACGATCTTTTGATCCTATTATAAAGGTTGAGATTAAAACATAAGAAAAAGGTATTCATAACTTTAATCAGTCAGTAACGGTCACACACAAACAGGATCGCATACATAGGCATCGAGAAATTAGCCATTTGAGTTTGCATCTATATGAGGGACATATAGACAAGGAAAGGCCCGCCGATACTAAAAAGGAAATACTTTTGCATAAGCATGTATGTTCTCCCTCGGTTCTTTTTACTCAATTTATTAGATTTGTCCGAAGTCGAACTCTGTACAGCTTGATCATGTTTATAGAAAAATATCAACACCTACAATACTGAATAAATATAATATGACAAATTTATTCCATGAGGTAAAGTTAGTCAAACCTTGAAGAGTTTGATTTGAGATAAAGCTCATATGCAGAGTAAAAAGAAATAGAGGGAGTACATAATTTTGTATGAGGTTCATAGAAACTCAGCAAGACCAGCTGTAATAGGAAGCCAACATTACCCAAGGAAAAATGCTAGAGAAAAAAACATTCGCCAACCACATAGGGAAACAACCACACATATCAACAGTCGGGGGGAGG
>LR738714.1:798106079-798131568 GCA_902687465.1 Secale cereale
GGGGGCAGATGCAAAGATCGCCAACCAATCATAAATATGAGAAGTTTTATCATGCCGGTCGAGACTATGAGTTCTTTTATCTTTTGTAAACTACATCATATATGGATAAATCTGTTATGACGTGGACGAAGAAAATGATTCACTCATATATATAAAGTTTGATATACTGATTTTTTTTTCATAAATCTGATTGTAATTTACCCAGCTGCACATTCCGGCTACAATGTTTCTTTTATTATTTTTTATGTATATTATTGACTAATGCAGAAAAATTATAAAGGGTAAAATTCTCTAGATAAACTACTGTTAGAGAAAACAATGACATGTGCACCACCAGAGAATAAGAAGTAATGACGAGTGTGAGTGTGAGAACATTTCACAAATCTCGGCAACATTCAATGATAGTTACATGGATTTACTTTGAAAAGCAAGATACTGAATTGGAGTAATATGAGAAGACATAGAGCATATGGATAAGGTATGATATGATAGTCATAAAAGTACATGGAAATGAACAAATATCAAGTATAAGAAACAAAGGTTTAGATTTTCTCTAAAATTCCAAAAAATCTTTGTGAACTAAATCAACGGATGAGGGGGACTTGAATAACGAAAGCTGGAGAATAGTATGAGAGATACTTATTTTGCATTATGGGACACATACCACGATCATTGTACTTGACAGCAACTTAATAGAAAATGGAATTTAATTTGCGCCAAAGTCTAATCATATTTTCCCGAGATGTAAATGTTGTTCATATTATCTATATCAAGATGAATGAAACAACGAATAATATCTTTTGTGTTTTTTCTGTGAATCACAATATTTCATTTTAGGGTAATCATAAGCCTATTTGTTAATTCGTTCTTATTCATACAAACATTGTGCCCAACATGACATCCGACAACACAAGAACATTATTACATAAGAAACAGCGAGTGAACCATGCCAATGGAACGACTGATATTTGACGCCCCCTGTGTCACTATGTTAGATACATGTATCCTTTGGATCACGCATCCTTATGCAATCGGTCGTTTAGTGATCTCCTTTTGCTTATATGAACAAGAATGTCCGGTGCCATGTGTTGGCTAAGCTACCATATAATTGAATTAACTATCCTCTTTTGTCCTGGTGCACATACATTTTTCAATTTCACAAACTAGTTTTCTTTTCTTCTCTTGGAATGTAATACGTGGCCAACACCAACCACCAAAGTGTGCCAATGAACTCTTCGAATTAATCTGTATAAATTCGTGCGCTACCTTCATCCAAGAAACAAAACTTATTTTCTTTGGGCGCATTTTCATCGGAGGCCGTTTACTACCTCAAAAAAGACCTGCAAAGTACAACCAGTTTTAAACCGAACAGTTTTGGAAAGTTCGGACAAAACCAATCTGATTTTGACTAGGGTTTTGGACGTGAATCCATGTCTTTTCCTTGTACGGGAAGTCCAGCCGCCTCTTATATACCTAAGGGGTGACAGCCGATTGAACAACACACAAACGATCAAATCATCTACCATTTTTTATCTTTTATCTTTCTCCTTAACCCTAGTTCTTTTTCTTCCTCGTTACTTGTCTGTTCTTCTTGTTGCAGGGTGGCGAACCTCGAGGCCCTAGTGGCGATCAGGTCGACCTAGGGCAGCCCATAGCCGCCGCGCGCCCTGACGTGGTCCCTCCCGGGCGTGTGGATTTTCGGGTCCTCAAAAGCACCCGCCGAATTGCTTGTGCACCGCGCCTCCGGATGGGTCTCCTTCGACTAGAGCTGCGGTGCATCACCCCGAGCGTCGAGGGTACTGTCGTGGTACTAAGTCTGACAGTAAGAGTAGGTGGTACGTAGGAGGAGGCAAGGTCCTAACTACGACGATGTTGTACACACGAGTTTACAAGTTCAGACTCCTCTCGGAGGAGGTAAAAGCCCTACGTCTTGGTGCCCGGAGGCGGTCGACTGGAATATGTGTGTGTGTGTGTGTTACAGGGGTGCGAACCCTCGTACCAGAGGAGGGGTGGCTTATATAGAGAGCGCTAGGACCCCAGCCATCCTTCGTTAAAGAGGGTTCAATGTACATAAAGACATGATGTTACTGATAACACCTGCTATAAAAAGCTATAAATGGCCTTTAAGACTACGGAGTGAATGCCTGACCATTGTCATCTTAAGTGACTTTAGATCTTCTGTACTCCGAGTTGTTTTCTTGTATAGTTGAGAAACTTCTTCCTGGTCGAATGGAATTGGGGTATCCGAGTGGAATATTGGGTCGAGTGGATTGCACTCCTTGGTTACTTCAGCCGGTATCCTTTGTCATCCTTTGAAAGTCCTTGACTCTGGGGTAGTGACCTTGGGTAGGGTGCCTAGGTCAGGCCTATGACCCTACCCTAGGTCGATGGCATCGTCAGTAGCCCCCGAATGGATTGAGATCCGAGTGAAAAGAGAGTTGAAGTTGATCCCGACCCGATTCTTATGCTTCGGAGGCATTTTTCTTGAACCTGGGAATCAGGCTGATCTTTCAACTCTGTTTCAGTTGCCTTGATCGATTCGGAAGTCTTCGAGTGAATTATGCTGGTATACTTCGAGTGTCGATGAGGCACGAGATCTTCGGCGCGGTTGGTTGCTCTGTGGTTCCCGGATTTTGCGGGATTCGAAATTTTGGGGAAGCGCGCGGGACGAGGCGCGAAGCACAAAATTGACTGGATAGATAAGGGCGCCTCGATTCTCACACGACCTTTTCTGCCACATACCGGGCGCGTGACTGTTGCGGGGTTTGACAGGATCGCTCGGGCCCACACGTCAGCCGGCCCATAAAAGGGCGTCGAGGCCGGTGCGTCTGCACTATGCGCCTTGTTATGCTACTTCCTCCTCTGCTTCTCCACTGCGTCCTCCACCACTCTCGACGCCGCCGTTCCGCCCGTGCGCAGTCGCCGCAATGGGCAATGATAAGATGTCGGCTCTAGAGCGCGCGGAGAAGGCGCCGGCAACGGGGAAAGGCAAGAAGACAAGTCGGGGGTCATCGTCGAGATCCAGACTGCCGCCTGGTTGGATCCAGGGGGGCTGGATTCGGTCCGCGATGCGGCAAGAAAACATGGAGGAGCTGGTTGACGGGAGTTTGATCGCCCATGAGTCTTGGAGGCTGCCGGGGAACGAGACCGAGCCTCAGCCGTGGGAGAGTGAATGCGTCCGTGTCGCAACCCATGTTGATCGGGGTTTCTCCCTACCTCCACATCCTTTTTTCCTGGGGTTTGTTGAACTTCTTCGGTGCTCGCCTTCATCATTTCTCTCCCAACACAATCACATACCTCGCTGCATATGTCTCTCTGTGTGAAAACTTCTTGGGTTGTCGACCGCAATGGGGTCTGTTTAAGAACATCTTCATACGAGAAGACGCACGTGATCCAAATGTGCGTGGGTTTAGGGATTCAGACGAGGGGTAGGAGCACTTTTTCCATTATGCCCCTTCCTGACTCGGTCAGAGGGTGGCAGTCGACCTGGTTTTACTGCAAAGATATTCCGATTTCGGGGCAGTCAACCGGTCTCCCCACTTTCACCTTGGATCGGGTTAGCCAGCAATCCTCGTTAATCGTGACTCCGGCAAAGAAAGTAGATGCGTACATGTTAGTCGACCGAGTAGTCCAACAAGTCCACGATGGTGTGACTGGCATGGATTTGCTGGAGGTATTTCTCAGTCGGTGCATCCAGCCTGTCCAAGCCCATGATCATCCAATGTGGATGTACTCGGGCACCAATGACACCGCTCGGGTCCAACCGGAGGAGGTCACCGAGAAGACGGTGGAACAATGGTTGCGTAGCATCACCGGAAACAAGGACAACCCCAGGGGGACCAGGAGAGTTCTTCCATTCGACGCAACCCATGAGCCAGACAAGGTTTGACCGTTGTTATCGGTTGACTTTTTTGTTCTTATTTGTAACTATCTTTGAATCTGATTGATGTTTGTTTAACTCTTTGCCTCGCAGATTTATACTGAGATGTACTCGATGCCCAACGGAGAGCAAGTCCAGGAGGGAGTGGAGGGAGGAGGCTAGGTCGCCGACTGGAGATCTGATGATGAAAGCGAGGAGGAAAGTGAGGAGGAAAGCAGTAGCGAAGAAGTTGACTCACCACCTCGTTCCGAGAGGCGCTCCAAGCAGACACATGATCCAGTAGACGCACGCGGCAAAGTGGCTCCGCCAAGCATGCAGGTGCCGAAGCGTACTCGGACATTCACACCCGATCCGACTGATAAAGCTCCTAAAGAGCTTAAGGTTGCGCCTATAAAGCCCCGGAAGGCTCTGCCTAAGATCAAGGTGGACGTTCCGATTGCCTCCACGTAAGTGTTCCTCTTTCTGCTCTTCTTTTGTTCGAGAAATTCTATGCATGTTGCCGATTCATCCGCCTGTTTGACCGAGTGAATTCTAAAACTTCTAGTGCCGCTGCTTCTGGGACCTCCATAGACATTGACAAGGGCCGAAATGATGAGGAGACTGAAGATGCGGGCACTTCCAGCGCAGGTATAGCTCTACAGCCATGTCCTTACTTTGCTGACTGCTATGTCGGTCGACTGAATGTTCGTTGGGTCGAATGTTTTGTAGCACCACCCAACATTATTGAACTGCTGGATGATGATGATGAGTATGAAGAAGTTCCCCGAAGGAACACGGGAAGGAGGGGCAAGGAGGTGCCTGCTACTCCATCGGGAAGGTGCCTGCTCCTCTATCAACTGATCGTCCTTCGACGTCGACTGCCCAAGTCCTTGCCCCATTTGTGCAACTCCATGCTTCAGATCCTCTGGCTGCTTTGACTATCCCACCAACTTTGCTCTTCGTTACCCATCATGTCCCGGAGGACCCAGTGAGTGCGGCTAAGGAGGCTATACGCCAAGCATGTCTGATGATGGAACAAATGAAGGTGGTGCACGAGGCTAGCAAGGCTACCTACAATGCCAGCTCTGCTCTCCAAATCAATGTCCAGGTGAGTTATGTTCCGACTGAGTTCTTCTTCGACTGAACTTTTACTCTGCTAGGATATTCTACCTGAAAAACTGCTACTTTATTATTCGCAAGATGATGTCCGTGGATGAGCATTTGAAACCTTTATTGTGCATCTATCATGAGTCTGCTCTTTGCTCCATTCACCCATTGGTGCTTTAGCTTTTACTGTATAGTTCTTGAACTTGAGTCGACCGGGTCGTGTCGAATATATCCTTGAATCAGTGGGGGCACGCAGAGTGCACCCAATTGGTGTAGTCCCCGTGACCATGCTCGACTGAGAGTAGTCGACTGTGGTCTAAGAACGAATGCGTTGTTGTTGTTTCTTGAACCAGTGGGGGCACGCTGAGCGCACCCACTAGGTGTAGTCCCCGAGACCATAGTTGACCACGGGCAATCAGGTGTGGTCTAAGAACAGTGCCATTTTTTTGCTCCCTCCACTCGTATAGGATGGATCGCGTTGAGTGGGAATCAAACCAGTGGGGGCACGCCATGTGCACCCACTGGGTGTAGTCCCCGAGACTACCATTGAATGTTTGATTTGGCAGTAGTTTTAGAACTCTTTTAGCGTAATGATTCAATCTCTGCACCTTATCACTAGGAAGTGATTGTCTCTTGGTCTTGTCGACTGATTTGTCTTATTTGTTGACTTCAGAAATCTTGTGAGTTCAGAGCTCAGTTTACTGAATTTGAGAAGAAGCAGATCCAACTCAATCTCGACCTGGAGCTGGCCAAGGAGAATTTGCAGAAGGCCAGGGATGAAGCATCTGGTTTGAAAGGTACAGAACTTGCTGACTGTCCTTGAATAGATGTTCGTAGTGAAAACCGACAACTCCAAGCTCGTCTGACGAGTTAAATTTCTTGTAGACCAAATGAAGCAAGCTCTGGAGCATAAGGACCTCAACCAGGCAGCGGCACAACAGAAGGCGCATGAGAAATCAGAACTTGCCGACCAGAAGCTGGCTTCAGTCGGCAAGTTAGAAGAAGAAAATGTTAAGCTGAAGACTTCCCTTGACGAAGCCAACAAAGAAGTGACGTGGCTGAAGAAGGACAAGTTGGCTCTGGACGACAAAGTTGGAGATCTCACCCAGAAGAGAGACGAGCTGGAGACTTATCTTGGAGGACTCGCCAAGAAGATGTTCCTTATGCTTGAAGGTACTTTCCTTTGTCTGACTGATTTGTAGATGTCGACTCGTCATCCAACTGTCGACTCACTATTTCTTTGTATGTGCAGATTTCTGTCAAAAATTTGAGGAAGAGACCAGGCGGATTGAGATGAATATGTATCCCATCAATTCCCGCGTCAAGGACGAAGTTGCGATGAACATGCTGCGACTCGAATCTCGCCTCGCCGGCGTTATGGGCTATCTTGCACGACTGAAGGTAGCGGTGTCGCGGATCGACACGGCGCTCTAGCAGGGAGCGGTACTCCAAATGACCTCGAGTCTCTTATTGTTGGGGAACGTAGTATTTTAAAATTTTCCTACGATCACGCAAGATCTATCTACCAGATGCATAGCAACGAGAGGGGAGAGTGTGTCTACGTACCCTCGTAGACCGGGAGCGGAAGCGTCAAGTGACGCGGTTGATGTTGTCGAACTTCTTCGCGATCCAACCGATCAAGCACCGAACGTACGGCACCTCCGCGTTCAGCACACGTTCAGCTTGATGACGTCCCACGAGCTCTTGATCCAGTTGAGCTTCACGGGAGAGTTTCGTCAGCACGACGGCGTGGTGACGGATATGATGTGTTCACCGGCGCAGGGCTTCGCCTAAGCTCCGCGACGGTACGACCGAGGTGTGATTCTATGGAGGGGGGCACCGCACACGGCTAAAACAATTCAACTTGTGTGTCTTTGGGTGCCCCCCTGCCCCCGTATATAAAGGAGCAGGGGAGGGAGGCCGGCCGTCCCTTCCTGGTGCGGCTAGGGAAGGAGTCCTACTAGGAATAGGATTGCAATCCTATTCCTAGTAGGATTCACCAAAAGGAAGAAGGGGGAAAGGAATAGGAGAGGTGGCGCCCCCCCCCCAATCCTAGTCCAACTAGGAACCCTAGGTGGGGGCGCCGGCCAGCCCTATGGGCTGCCTCTCTCTTTCCCTTTAGGCCCACTATGGACCATCCCCTCTCGTAGGGGGTTCCGGTAACCCCCTCCGGCAATCCCGATAAATCCGAAACTTTTCCGGTATACTTCCGGTGTCCGAATATAGCCGTCCAATATATCAATCTTTATGTCTCGGACATTCCGAGACTCCTCGTCATATCCGTGATCTCATCCGGGACTCCGAACTACCT
Source organism: Secale cereale (assembly GCA_902687465.1). Classification (NCBI taxonomy): domain Eukaryota; kingdom Viridiplantae; phylum Streptophyta; class Magnoliopsida; order Poales; family Poaceae; genus Secale; species Secale cereale. Next base: position 798,113,357 of record LR738714.1, read on the forward strand.
TCGGTACATCAATACTCATAAACTCATAATACCGATCGTCATCAAACGTTAAGCGTGCGGACCCTACGGGTTCGAGAACTATGTAGACATGACCGAGACTCATTTCCGGTCAATAACCAATAGCGGAACCTGGATGTTCATATTGGTCCCTACATATTCTACGAAGATCTTTTATCGGTCAGAACCGCATAACTACATACGTTGTTCCTTTTGTCAAACGGTATGTTACTTGCCCGAGATTCGATCGTCGGTATCTCTATACCTAGTTCAATCTGAAGGAAATATGCCCTAGAGGCAATAATAAAGTTATTATTTATTTCCTTATATCATGATAAATGTTTATTATTCATGCTAGAATTGTATTAACCGGAAACTTAATACATGTGTGAATACATAGACAAAACAGAGTGTCCCTAGTATGCCTCTACTAGACTAGCTCATTGATCAAAGATGGTTATGTTTCCTAGCCATAGACATGAGTTGTCATTTGATCAACGGGATCACATCATTAGGAGAATGATCTGATGGACAAGACCCATCCGTTAGCTTAGCACTATGATCGTTTAAGTTTTACTGCTATTGCTTTCTTCATGACTTATACATGTTCCTATGACTATGAGATTATGCAACTCCCGAATACCGGAGGAACACTTTGTGTGCTACCAAACGTCACAACGTAACTGGGTGATTATAAAGGTACTCTACAGGTGTCTTCGAAGGTACTTGTTGGGTTGGCGTATTTCGAGATTAGGATTTGTCACTCCGATTGTCGGAGAGGTATCTCTGGGCCCACTCGGTAATGCACATCACTATAAGCCTTGCAAGCATTGCAGCTAATGAGTTAGTTGCGGGATGATGTATTACGGAACGAGTAAAGAGACTTGTTGGTAACGAGATTGAACTAGGTATTTAGATACCGACGATCGAATCTCGGGCATGTAACATACCGATGACAAAGGGAACAATGTATGTTGTTGTGCGGTTTGACCGATAAAGATCTTCGTAGAATATGTGGGAGCCAATATGAGCATCCAGGTTCCGCTATTGGTTATTGACCGGAGACGTGTCTCGGTCATGTCTACATAGTTCTCGAACCCGTAGGGTCCGCACGCTTAAGGTTTCGATGATAGTTTTATTATGAGTTTATGAGTTTTGATGTACCGAAGGAGTTCGGAGTCCCGGATGAGATCGGGGACATGACGAGGAGTCTCAAAATGGTCGAGACGTAAAAATCGATATATTAGACGACTATATTCGGACATCGGAAAGGTTCCGAGTGATTCGGGTATTTTCGGAGTACCGGGGAGTTACGGGAATAGAGGTGAGAGGCCAAAAGGAAGGAGGCGTGCACCCCCCTTCTGGTCCGAATGGGACAAGGGGTGCCGCCCCCTTTTCCTTCTCCCTCTCCCCCTCTTTCCTTCTCTCCTACTCCGGAAAGGAAAGGGGAATCCTACTAGGACTTGGGAGTCCTAGTAGGACTCCCAACACTTGGTGCGCCCCCTCTAGGGCCGGCCTCTCCCTCACTCCTTTATATACGGGGGCAGGGGGGCACCTCTAGACACAACAATTGATCTCTTGATCTCTTAGCCGTGTGCGGTGCCCCCCTCCACCATAGTTCTCCTCGATAAATATTGTAGCGGTGCTTAGGCGAAGCCCTGCAACGGTAGAACATCAAGATCGTCACCACGCCGTCGTGCTGACGGAACTCTCCCTCGACACTCGGCTGGATCGGAGTTCGAGGGACGTCATCGAGCTGAACGTGTGCTAGAACTCGGAGGTGCCGTAGTTTCGGTGCTTGATCGGTCGGGCCGTGAAGACGTACGACTACATCAACCGCGTTGTTCTAACGCTTCCGCTTTCGGTCTACGAGGGTACTTAGACTCACTCTCCCCTCTCGTTGCTATGCATCTGGTAGATAGATCTTGCGTGATCGTAGGATAATTTTAAAATACTACGTTCCCCAATAGTGGCATCATGAGCCAGGTCTATGCGTAGATGATATGCACGAGTAGAACACAAGTGAGTTGTGTACGATACTAGTCATACTGCTTACCAGCATGTCATACTTTGATTCGGCGGTATTGTTGGATGAAGCGGCCCGAACCGACATTACGCGTACGCTTACGCGAGACTGGATCTACCGACGTGCTTCGCACACAGGTGGCTGGCGGGTGTCAGTTTCTCCAACTTTAGTTGAATCAAGTGTGGCTACGCCCGGTCCTTGTGAAGGTTAAAACAGCACATACTTGACGAAATATCGTTGTGGTTTTGTATGCGTAGGTAAGAACGGTTTTTGCTAAGCCCGTAGCAGCCACGTAAAACTTGCAACAACAAAGTAGAGGACGTCTAACTTGTTTTTGCAGGGCATGTTGTGATGTGATATGGTCAAGACATGATGAGTTATACGGTTTTGTATGAAATGATCATGTTTTGTAAAGTTATCGGCAACTGGCAGGAGCCATATGGTTGTCGCTTTATTGTATGAAGTGCAATCGCCATGTAATTGCTTTACTTTATCACTAAGCGGTGGCGATAGTTGTAGAAGCAATAGTTGGCGAGACGACAACGATGCTACGATGGAGATCAAGGTGTCGCGCCGGTGACGAAGGTGATCATGACGGTGCTTTGGAGATGGAGATCAAAAGCACAAGATGATGATGGCCATATCATGTCACATATTTTGATTGCATGTGATGTTTATCTTATTATGCTTCTTATTTTGCTTAGTTCGACGGTAGCATTATAAGATGATCCCTTACTAAATTTCAAGGTATAAGTGTTCTCCCTGAGTATGCACCGTTGCGAAAGTTCGTCGTGCCGAGACACCACGTGATGATCGGGTGTGATAAGCTCTACGTTCAAATACAACGGGTGTAAGCCAGTTTTGCACAGGCAGAATACTCGGGTTAAACTTGACGAGCCTAGCATATGCAGATATGGCCTCGGAACATTGGAGACCGAAAGGTCGAGCGTGAATCATATAGTAGATATGATCAACATAAGATGTTCACCATTGAAACTACTCCATCTCACGTGATGATCGGACATGGTTTATTTGATTTGGATCACGTGATCATTTAGATGACTAGAGGGATGTCTATCTAAGTGGGAGTTCTTAAGTAATATGATTAAATTGAACTTTAATTTATCATGAACTTAGTCCTCGTAGTATTAGCATATCTATGTTGTAGATCAATAGCTCGCAATGTTGCTCCCCGTTTATTTTTTATATGTTCCTAGAGAAAACTAAGTTGAAAGATGTTAGTAGCAATGATGCGGAATTGTTCCGTGATCTGAGGATTATCCTCATTGCTGCACAGAGAATTATGTCCTTGATGCACCGCTAGGTGACATACCTATTGCAGGAGTAGATGTAGACGTTATGAACGTTTTGACAAAAGCTCGGTATGATGACTACTTGATAGTTTAAGTGCACCATGCTTTATGGCTTAGAACCGGGACTTCAAAAAACGTTTTGAACGCCACGGAGCATATAAGATGTTCCAAGAGTTGAAATTAGTATTTCATACTCATGCCCGTGTCGAGAGGTATAAGACTTCTGACAGTACTTTGCCTACAAGATGGAGGAGAATAGCTCAACCAGTGAGCATGTGCTCAGATTGTCTGGGTACTACAATTACTTGAATCAAGTGGGAGTTAATCTTCCAGATAAGATAGTAATTGAAAAAGTTGTCTAGTCACTATCACCAAGTTAGTAGAACTTCGTGATGAACTATAATATGCAAGGGATGACGAAAGGAATTCCCGAGCTCTTCGCAATGCTGAAGTCGGCGAAGGTAGAAATCATGAAAAAGCATCAAGTGTTGATGGTTAACAAGACCACTTGTTTCAAGTAAAGGGCAAAGGGATAGAAGGGGAACTTCAAGAAGAATGACAAGCAAGTTGTCACTCCCATGAAGAAACCCAAAGCTAAAACTCAAGCCTGAAACTAAGTGCTTCTACTGCAAAGGAAATGGTCGCTGGAAGTGGAACTGCCCTAGATACTTGGCGGATAAGAAGGATGGCAAAGTGAACAAAGGTATATTTTGATATACAGATTATTGATGTGTACTTTACTAGTGTTCATAGCAACCCCTGGGTATTTGATACCGGTTCAGTTGCTAAAATTAGTAACTCTAAACGAGAATTGCAGAATGAACAGAGACTAGTTAAAGGTGAAGTGATGATGTGTGTTGGAAGTGGTTCCAAGATTGATATGATCATCATCGCACACTCCCTATACTTTCGGGATTAGTGTAAAACCTAAATAAATGTTATTTGGCATTTGCGTTGAGCATGAATATGATTTGATCATATTTGTTGCAATGCGGTTATTCATTTAAAGTCATAGAATAATTGTTATTCTGTTTACATGAATAAAACCTTCGATGGTCATACACCCAATGAAAATAGTTTGTTGGATCTTGATCGTGGTGATACACATATTCATAATATTGAAGCCAAAAGATGCAAGGTTAATAATGATTGTGCAACTTATTTGTGGCACTGCTGTTTAGGTCATAATGGTGTAAAGCGCATGAAGAAACTCCATAGTGATGGACTTTTGGAATCACTTGATTATGAATCACTTGGTGCTTGCGAACCATGCCTCATGGGCAAGATGACTAAAACTCCGTTCTCCGGAACAATGGAGCGAGCAACAGATTTGTTGGAGATCATACATACAGATGTATGTGGACCAATGAGTGTTGAAGCTCGCGGCGGGTATCGTTATTTTCTGACCTTCACTGATGATTTGAGCAGATATGGGTATATCTACTTAATGAAGCACAAGTCTAAAACATTTGAAAAGTTCAAAGAATTTCAGAGTGAAGTGGAGAATCATCGTAACAAGAAAATTAGAGTTTCTACGATATGATCGTAGAGGTAAAATATTTGAGTTAGCGAGTTTGGCCTTCAGTAAAAACAATATGAAATAGTTTCACTACTCACGCCACCTGGAACACCATAGTGTAATGGTGTGTCCGAACGTCATAACCGTACTTTATTAGATATGGTGCGATCGATGATGTCTCTTACCGATCTACCACTATCACTTTTGGGGTTATGCATTAGAGACAGATACATTCACGTTAAATAGGGCACCATCTAAATCCGTGGAGATGACACCGTATGAACTGTGGTTTGACGAGAAACCTAAGCTGTCATTTCTTTAAGTTTGGGACTGCGAGGCTTATGTGAAAAAGTTTCAACATGATAAGCTCGAACCCAAATCGGAGAAGTAAATCTTCATAGGATACCCAAAAGAAACTGTTGGGTACACCTTCTATCACAGATCCGAAGGCAAGGTCTTTGTTGCTAAGAGTGGATCCTTTCTAGAGAAGGAGTTTCTCTCGAAAGAAGTGAGTGGGAGGAAAGTGGAACTTGATGAGGTAATTGTACCTTCTCCCGAATTGGATAGTAGTACATCACAGAAACTGGTTCCAGTGATTCCTACACCAATTAGTGAGGAAGCTAATGATGATGATCATGAAACTTCGGATCAAGTTACTGCTGAACTTCGTAGATCAACCAGAGTACGTTCCGCACCAGAGTGGTACGGCAACCCGGTTCTGGAAGTCATGTTACTGGACCATGATGAACCTACGAACTATGAGGAAGCGATGATGAGCCCAGATTCCGCAAAATGGCTTGAGACCATGAAATCTGAGATGGGATCCATGTATGAGAACAAAGTGTGGACTTTGGTTGACTTGCCCGATGGTCGGCAAACCATCGAAAATAAATGGATCTTCAAGAGGAAGACTGACGCTGACAGTAATGTTACTGTTTACAAAGCTCGACTTGTTGCGAAAGTTTTTCAACAAGTTCAAGGAGTTGACTACGATGAGACTTTCTCAACCGTTGCGATGCTTAAGTCTGTCCGAATCATGTTAGCAATTGCCGCATTTTATGAAATCTGGCAAATGGATAACAAAACTGCATTCTTTAATGGATTTATTAAAGAAGACTTGTATATGATGCAACCAGAAGGTTTTGTCAATCCTAAAGGTGCTAACAAAATGTACAAGCTCCAGCGATCCATCTATGGACTGGTGCAAGCATCTCGGAGTTGGAATATACGCTTTGATAAGTTGATCAAAGCATATAGATTTATACAGACTTGCGGTGAAGCCTGTATTTACAAGAAGTGAGTGGGAGCACTACAACCTTTCTGATAATTATATGTGAATGACATATTGTCGATCGGAAATGATGTAGAATTTTCTGGAAAGCATAAAGGAGTGTTTGAAAGGAGTTTTTCAAAGAAAGACCTTGGTGAAGCTGCTTACATATTGGGCATCAAGATCTATAGAGATAGATCAAGACGCTTGATAAGACTTTCGATGAGTACATACCTTGATATGATTTTGAAGTAGTTCAAAATGGATCAGTCAAAGAAGGAGTTCTTACCTGACTTGTAAGGTGTGAAGTTGAGTAAGACTCAAAGCCAGACCACGGCAGAAAAATATAGAGAGAATGAAAGTCATTCCCTATGCCTCAGCCATAGGTTCTATAAAGTATGCCATGCTGTGTACCAAACATGTTGTGTACCTTGCCATGAGTTTGTCAAGAGGGTACAATAGTGATCCAGGAGTAGATCACTGTACATCGGTCAAAATTATCCTTAGTAACTGGATGACTAAGGAAATGTTTCTCGATTATGGAGGTGATAAAGAGTTCGTCGTAAAGGGTTACACCGATGAAAACTTTGATACTAAATCCAGCTGACTCTAAGTATCAATCTGGATGCGTATTGAAAGTGGGAGCAATTAGCTAGAGTAGCTCCATGCAGAGCATTGTAGACACATAGACATTTGCGAAATACATACGGATCTGAATGTGACAGACCCGTTGACTAAACTTCTCTCACGAAGCAAAACATGATCACACCTTAGTACTCTTTGGGTGTTAATCACATATCGATGTGAACTAGATTATTGACTCTAGTAAACCCTTTGGGTGTTAATCACATGACGATGTGAACTATCGGTGTTAAATCACATGGCGATGTGAACTAGATTATTGACTCTAGTGCAAGTGGGAGACTGAAGGAAATATGCCCTAGAGGCAATAATAAAGTTATTATTTATTTCCTTATATCATGATAAATGTCTATTATTCATGCTAGAATTGTATTAACCGGAAACTTAATACATGTGTGAATACATAGACAAAACAGAGTGTCCCTAGTATGCCTCTACTAGACTAGCTCATTGATCAAAGATGGTTATGTTTCCTAGCCATAGACATAAGTTGTCATTTGATCAACGGGATCACATCATTAGGAGAATGATCTGATGGACAAGACCCATCCGTTAGCTTAGCACTATGATCGTTTAAGTTTTACTGCTATTGCTTTCTTCATGACTTATACATGTTCCTATGACTATGAGATTATGCAACTCCCGAATACCGGAGGAACACTTTGTGTGCTACCAAACGTCACAAAGTAACTGGGTGATTATAAAGGTACTCTACAGGTGTCTCCGAAGGTACTTGTTGGGTTGGCGTATTTCGAGATTAGGATTTGTCACTCCGATTGTCGGAGAGGTATCTCTGGGCCCACTCGGTAATGCACATCACTATAAGCCTTGCAAGCATTGCAGCTAATGAGTTAGTTGCGGGATGATGTATTACGGAACGAGTAAAGAGACTTGTTGGTAACGAGATTGAAATAGGTATTGAGATACCGACGATCGAATCTCGGGCATGTAACATACCGATGACAAAGGGAACAATGTATGTTGTTGAGCGGTTTGACCGATAAAGATCTTCGTAGAATATGTGGGAGCCAATATGAGCATCCAGGTTCCGCTATTGGTTATTGACCGGAGACGTGTCTCGGTCATGTCTACATAGTTCTCGAACCCGTAAGGTCCGCACGCTTAAGGTTTCGATGATAGTTTTATTATGAGTTTATGAGGTTTGATGTACCGAAGGAGTTCGGAGTCCCGGATGAGATCGGGGACATGACGAGGAGTCTCCAAATGGTCGAGACGTAAAAATCGATATATTGGACGACTATATTCGGACATCGGAAAGATTCCGAGTGATTCGGGTATTTTCGGAGTACCGGGGAGTTACGGGAATAGAGGTGAGAGGCCAAAAGGAAGGAGGCGTGCACCCCCCTTCTGGTCCGAATGGGACAAGGGGTGCAGCCCCCTTTTCCTTCTCCCTCTCCCCCTCTTTCCTTCTCTCCTACTCCGGAAAGGAAAGGGGAATCCTACTAGGACTTGGGAGTCCTAGTAGGACTTCCCACACTTGGCGCGCCCCCTCTAGGGCCGGCCTCTCCTTCACTCCTTTATATACGGGGGCAGGGGGGCACCTCTAGACACAACAATTGATCTCTTGATCTCTTAGCCGTGTGCGGTGCCCCCCTCCACCATAGTTCTCCTCGATAAATATTGTAGCGATGCTTAGGCGAAGCCCTGCAACGGTAGAACATCAAGATCGTCACCACGCCGTCGTGCTGACGGAACTCTCCCTCGACACTCGGCTGGATCGGAGTTCGAGGGACGTCATCGAGCTGAACGTGTGCTAGAACTCGGAGGTGCCGTAGTTTCGGTGCTTGATCGGTCGGGCCGTGAAGACGTACGACTACATCAACCGCGTTGTTCTAACGCTTCCGCTTTCGGTCTACGAGGGTACGTAGACTCATTCTCCCCTCTCGTTGCTATGCATCTGGTAGATAGATCTTGCGTGATCGTAGGATAATTTTAAAATACTACGTTCCCCAATACAATCTCGTTACGGCAAGTCTCTTTACTCGTTCCGTAACACATCATCTCGTGACTAACTTATTAGTCTTTTGCTTGCAAGGCTTATTATGATGTGTGTTACCGAGAGGGCCCAGAGATACCTCTCCGACACTCGGAGTGACAAATCCTAATCTTGATCTATGCCAACACCACGAATACTTTCGGAGACACCTGTAGAGCATCTTTATGATCACCCAGTTACGTTGTGACGTTTGATAGCACACAAGGTGTTCCTACGGTATTCGGGAGTTGCATAATCTCATAGTCATAGGAACATGTATAAGTCATGAAGAAAGCAATAGCAGTTAAACTAAACGATCATAGTGCTATGCTAACGGATGGGTCTTGTCCATCACATCATTCTCCTAATGATGTGATCCCGTTGATCAAATGACAACTCATGTCTATGGCTAGGAAACATAACCATCTTTGATCAATGAGCTAGTCTAGTAGAGGCATACTAGGGACACACTGTTTTGTCTATGTATCCACACATGTACTAAGTTTCCGGTTAATACAATTCTAGCATGAATAAAAGATATTTATCATGATATAAGGAAATACAAATAACATCTTTATTATTGCCTCTAGGGCATATTTCCTTCAGTCTCCCACTTGAATTAGAGTCAATAATCTAGATTACAAAGTGATGATCCTCACACCCAATGGAGTCTTGGTGCTGATCATGTTTTGCCCGTGGAAGAGGCTTAGTCAACGGGTCTGCAACATTCAGATCCGTATGTATTTTGCAAATCTCTATGTCTCCCTCCTTGACTAGATCGCGGATGGAATTGAAGCGTCTTTTGATGTGCTTTGTTCTCTTGTGAAACCTGGATTCCTTCGCCAAGGCTATGGCTCCAGTGTTGTCACAAAAGATTTTCATTGGACCCGATGCACTAGGTACTACACCTAGATCGGGTATGAACTCCTTCATCCAGACTCCTTCATTTGCTGCTTCTGAAGCAGCTATTTATTCCGCTTCACACGTAGATCCCGCCACGACGCTCTGCTTGGAACTGCACCAGCTGACAGCTCCACCGTTCAATAAAAATACATATCCGGTTTGTGACTTTGAGTCATCCGGATCAGTGTCAAAGCTAGAATCGACGTAACCATTTAGACGAGCTCTTTGTCACCTCCATATACGAGAAACATATCCTTTGTTCTTTTCAGATACTTTAGGATGTTTTTGACCGCTGTCCAGTGATCCACTCCTGGATTACTTTGGTACCTCCCTGCTAGACTTATAGCAAGGCACACATCAGGTCTGGTACACAGCATTGCATACATGATAGATCCTATGGCTGAGGCATAGGGAATGACTTTCATTTTCTCTCTATCTTCTGCAGTGGTCGGGCATTGAGTCTGACTCAACTTCATACCTTGTAAAACAGGCAAGAACCCTTTCTTTGACTGATCCATTTTGAACTTCTTCAAAATCTTATCAAGGTATGTGCTTTGTGAAAGTCCAATTAAGCGTCTTGATCTATCTCTATAGATCTTGATACCTAATATATAAGCAGCTTCACCGAGGTCTTTCATTGTAAAACTTTTATTCAAGTATCCTTTTATGCTATCCAGAAATTCTATATCATTTCCAATCAACAATATGTCATCTACATATAATATTAGAAATGCTACAGAGCTCCCACTCACTTTCTTGTAAATACAGGCTTCTCCAAAAGTCTGTATAAAACCATATGCTTTGATCACCTCATCAAAGCGTATATTCCAACTCCGAGATGCTTGCACCAGTCCATAGATGGATCACTGGAGCTTGCATACTTTGTTAGCACCTTTTGGATCGACAAAACCTTCTGGTTGCATCATATACAACTCTTCTTTGAGATATCCATTTAGGAATGCAGTTTTGACATCCATTTGCCAGATTTCATAATCATAAAATGCGGCAATTGCTAACATGATTCGGACAGACTTAAGCATCGCTACAGGTGAGAAAGTCTCATCGTAGTCAACTCCTTGAACTTGTCGAAAACCTTTCGCAACAAGTCGAGCTTTGTAAATAGTAATATTACCGTCTGCGTCGGTCTTCCTCTTGAAGATCCATTTATTTTCGATGGCCTGCCGATCATCGGGCAAGTCAACCAAAGTCCATACTTTGTTCTCATACATGGATCGCATCTCAGATTTTATGGCTCAAGCCATTTTGCGGAATCTGGGCTCATCATCGCTTCCTCATAGTTCGTAGGTTCATCATGGTCTAGTAACATGATTTCCAGAACTGGGTTGCCGTACCACTCTGGTGCGGAACGTACTCTGGTTGATCTACGACGTTCAGTGGAAACTTGATCCGAAGTTTCATGATCATTATCATTAACTTCCTCACTAATTGGTGTAGGAATCACTGGAACAATTTCCTGTGATGTACTACTTTCCAATCCGGGAGAAGGTATAATTACCTCATCAAGTTCTACTTTCCTCCCACTCACTTCTTTCGAGAGAAACTCTTTTTCTAGAAAGGATCCGTTCTTAGCAACGAATATTTTGCCTTCGGATCTGTGATAGAAGGTGTACCCAACAGTCTCTTTTGGGTATCCTATGAAGACACATTTTTCCGACTTGGGATCGAGCTTATCAGGTTGAAGTGTTTTCACATAAGCATCGCAGCCCCAAATTTTAAGAAACGACAACTTTGGTTTCTTGCCAAACCATAGTTCATAAGGTGTCGTATCAACGGATTTAGATGGTGCCCTATTTAACGTGAATGCAGCTGTCTCTAAAGCATAACCCCAAAACGATAGTGGTAAATCGGTAAGAGACATCATAGATCGCACCATATCTAATAAAGTACGGTTACGATGTTCGGACACACCATTACGCTGTGGTGTTCCAGGTGGCGTGAGTTGTGAAACTATTCCACATTGTTTCAAATGAAGACCAAACTCGTAACTCAAATATTCTCCTCCACGATCAGATCGTAGGAACTTTATTTTCTTGTTACGATGATTCTCTACTTCACTCTGAAATTCTTTGAACTTTTCAAATGTTTCAGACTTGTGCTTCATTAAGTAGATATACCCATATCTGCTCAAATCATCAGTGAAGGTCAGAAAATAACGATACCCGCCGCGAGCATCAACACTCATTGGTCCACATACATCAGTATGTATGATTTCCAACAAATCTGTTGCTCGCTCCATAGTTCCGGAGAACGGAGTTTTAGTCATCTTGCCCATGAGGCATGGTTTGCAAGCACCAAGTGATTCATAATCAAGTGATTCCAAAAGTCCATCATTATGGAGTTTCTTCATGCGTTTTACACCAATATGACCTAAACGGCAGTGCCATAAATAAGTTGCACTATCATTATTAACCTTGCATCTTTTGGTTTCAATATTATGAATATGTGTATCACTACAATCGAGATCCAATAAGAATAGACCACTCTTCAAGGGTGCATGACCATAAAAGATATTATTCATTAAAATGGAACAACCATTATTCTCTGATTTAAATGAATAACCGTCTCGCAATAAACAAGATCCAGATATAATGTTCATGCTCAACGCTGGCACCAAATAACAATTATTTAGGTCTAAAACTAATCCCGAAGGTAGATGTAGAGGTAGCGTGCCGACGGCGATCACATCGACTTTGGAACCGTTTCCCACGCGCATCGTCACCTCGTCCTTAGCTAATCTTCGTTTAATCCGTAGTCCCTGTTTCGAGTTACAAATATTAGCAACCGAACCGGTATCAAATACCCAGGTACTACTACGAGCATTAGTAAGGTACACATCAATAACATGTATATCACATATACCTTTGATCATCTTGCCATCCTTCTTATCCGCCAAATACTTGGGGCAGTTCCGCTTCCAGTGTCCAGTCCCCTTGCAGTAGAAGCACTCAGTTTCAGGCTTGGCTCCAGATTTGGGTTTCTTCGTGGAAGTAGCAACTGACTTGCTATTCTTTTTGAAGTTCCCTTTCTTTCCCTTGCCCTTTTTCTTGAAACTAGTGGTCTTGTTAACCATCAACACTTGATGCTCCTTTTTGATTTCTACCTCCGCAGCTTTGAGCATAGCGAAGAGCTCGGGAATTGTCTTTTGCATCCCTTGCATGTTATAGTTCATCACGAAGCCTTTATAGCTTGGTGGCAGTGATTGAAGAACTCTATCAATAACACTATCCTCGTCAACTTTGCAACCAAGTTGAGTCATATGATTGTAGTACCCAGACATTCTGAGCAAGTGTTCACTGATAGAACTATTCTCCTCCATTTTGCAGCTGTAGAACTTATTGGAAATCTCATATTTCTCAATTCGGGCATTTGCTTGAAATATTAACTTCAACTCCTGGAACATCTCATATGCTCCATGACGTTCAAAACGTCGTAGAAGTCCCGGTTCTAAGCCGTAAAGCATGGCACACTGAACTATCGTGTAGTCATCAGACCGCGACTGCCAGACGTTCAAAGCGTCTGCATTAGCGGAAGGGGGCTTGTCACCTAGCGGTGCTTCAAGGAAATAATTCTTCTGTGCAGCAATGAGGATAATCCTCAGGTTACGGACCCAGTCCGTGTAATTGCTACCATCATCTTTCAACTTAGCTTTCTCTAGGAATGCATTAAAATTCAAAGGAACGGTAGCACGGGCCATTGATCTACAACGACATAGATATGCAAAACTATCAGGACTAAGTTCATGATAAATTAAAGTTCAATTTAATCATATTAATTTAAAGAACTCCCACTTAGATAGACATCCCTCTGGTCATCTAAATGATCACGTGATCCAAATCAACTAAACCATGTCCGATCATCACGTGAGATGGAGTAGTTTTCAATGGTGAGCATCTTATGTTGATCATATCTACTATATGATTCACGCTCGACCTTTCGGTCTCCAGTGTTCCGAGGCCATATCTGTATATGCTAGGCTCGTCAAGTTTAACCCGAGTATTCTACGTGTGCAAAACTGGCTTACACCCGTTGTATTTGAACGTAGAGCTTATCACACCCGATCATCACGTGGTGTCTCGGCACGACGAACTTTCGCAACGGTGCACACTCAGGGAGAACACTTATACCTTGAAATTTAGTAAGGGATCATCTTATAATGCTACCGTCGTTCTAAGCAAAATAAGAAGCATAATAAGATAAACATCACATGCAATCAAAATATGTGACATGATATGGCCATCATCATCTTGTGCTTTTGATCTCCATCTTCAAAGCACTGTCATGATCACCTTCGTCACCGGCTTGACACCTTGATCTTCATCGTAGCATCGTTGTCGTCTCGCCAACTATTGCTTCCACGACTATCGCTACCGCTTAGTGATAAAGTAAAGCAATTACATGGCGATTGCATTTCATACAATAAAGCGACAACCATATGGCTCCTGCCAGTTGCCGATAACTTTACGAAACATGATCATCTCATACAAAACCGTATAACTCATCATGTCTTGTCCATATCACATCACAACATGCCCTGCAAAAACAAGTTAGACGTCCTCTACTTTGTTTGTTGCAAGTTTTACGTGGCTGCTACGGGCTTAGCAAGAACCGTTCTTACCTACGCATACAAAACCACAACGATGTTTCGTCAAGTATGTGCTGTTTTAACCTTCACAAGGACCGGGCGTAGCCACACTTGATTCAGCTAAAGTGAGAGAGACAGACACCCGCCAGTCACCTTTAAGCAACGAGTCCTCGTAACGGTGAAACCAGTCTTGCGTAAGCGTACGCGTAATGTCGGTCCGGGCCGCTTCATCTCACAATACCGCCGAAGCAAAGTATGACATGCTGGTAAGCAGTATGACTAGTATCGTCCACAATCTCATTGTGTTCTACTCGTGCATATCATCTACGCATAGACCTGGCTCATGATGCCACTTTTGGGGAACGAAGTATTTTAAAATTTTCCTACGATCACGCAAGATCTATCTACCAGATGCATAGCAACGAGAGGGGAGAGTGTGTCTACGTACCCTCGTAGACCGGGAGCGGAAGCGTCAAGTGACGCGGTTGATGTTGTCGAACTTCTTCGCGATTCAACCGATCAAGCACCGAACGTACGGCACCTCCGGGTTCAGCACACGTTCAGCTTGATGACGTCCCACGAGCTCTTGATCCAGTTGAGCTTCACGGGAGAGTTTCGTCAGCACGACGGCGTGGTGACGGATATGATGTGTTCACCGGCGCAGGGCTTCGCCTAAGCTCCGCGACAGTACAACCGATGTGTGATTCTGTGGAGGGGGGCACCGCACACGGCTAAAACAATTCAACTTGTGTGTCTTTGGGTGCCCCCTTGCCCCCGTATATAAAGGAGCAGGGGAGGGAGGCCGGCCGTCCCTTCCTGGTGTGGCTAGGGAAGGAGTCCTACTAGGAATAGGATTGCAATCCTATTCCTAGTAGGATTCACCAAAAGGAAGAAGGGGGGAAGGAATAGGAGAGGTGGCGCCCCCCCCAATCCTAGTCCAACTAGGAACCCTAGGTGGGGGCGCTGGCCAGCCCTATGGGCTGCTTCTCTCTTTCCCTTTAGGCCCACTATGGACCATCCCCTCTCGTAGGGGGTTCCGGTAACCCCCTCCGGCAATCCCGATAAATCCGAAACTTTTCCGGTATACTTCCGGTGTCCGAATATAGCCGTCTAATATATCATTCTTTATGTCTCGGGCATTCCGAGACTCCTCGTCATGTCCATGATCTCATCCGGGACTCCGAACTACCTTCGGTACATCAATACTCATAAACTCATAATACCGATCGTCATCAAACGTTAAGCGTGCGGACCCTATGGGCTCAAGAACTATGTAGACATGACCGAGACTCATTTCCGGTCAATAACCAATAGCGGAACCTGGATGTTCATATTGGTCCCTACATATTCTACGAAGATCTTTTATCGGTCAGAACCGCATAACTACATACGTTGTTCCTTTTGTCAAACGGTATGTTACTTGCCCGAGATTCGATCGTCGGTATCTCTATACCTAGTTCAATCTCGTTACGGCAAGTCTCTTTACTCGTTCCGTAACACATCATCTCGTGACTAACTTATTAGTCTTTTGCTTGCAAGGCTTATTATGATGTGTGTTACCGAGAGGGCCCAGAGATACCTCTCCGACACTCGGAGTGACAAATCCTAATCTTGATCTATGCCAACACCACGAATACTTTCGGAGACACCTGTAGAGCATCTTTATGATCACCCAGTTACGTTGTGATGTTTGATAGCACACAAGGTGTTCCTACGGTATTCGGGAGTTGCATAATCTCATAGTCATAGGAACATGTATAAGTCATGAAGAAAGCAATAGCAGTAAAACTAAACGATCATAGTGCTATGCTAACGGATGGGTCTTGTCCATCACATCATTCTCCTAATGATGTGATCCCGTTGATCAAATGACAACTCATGTCTATGGCTAGGAAACATAACCATCTTTGATCAATGAGCTAGTCTAGTAGAGGCATACTAGGGACACACTGTTTTGTCTATGTATCCACACATGTACTAAGTTTCCGGTTAATACAATTCTAGCATGAATAAAAGACATTTATCATGATATAAGGAAATACAAATAACATCTTTATTATTGCCTCTAGGGCATATTTCCTTCACTTATGACTCGACTTAACGAGATCCCTGGTCGAGTACAGGAATCGAAGAAGTCATCTGCTTGGTGCGGCGCTGACGTGGCTCTGTCTCTGGTCCGTGTTCATTGCAAGGAGGCTAAGGAAGAGAAGCTGGTGGCTCCCAAGGTCGCCAACACCAAGAAACTTCAATTCCAGTCATTCTTGGAGACCTTCATCGACCACCCGTATTGCTGATGGAATCGAACTGGGTGACTTTGTTGAGCCTGCAAGCCCTCCTCCCACGGAGTAAACAAACTTTATGCCTTGATTCAATTTGCCTCAAAATGCCAAGTGATTTTGTAACAGTTTAAACTCCTTCGGGTCTGGCGCCTGAGTACCCCCGTTCGTGGTTCCGAACTTGGTTTTCCTTGGAATATGATTGTTTTGTTTTCGTCACTTTCAAATCTTTTAATTCCGAATGGGGCTTGATTCTTCACTCGGAACAGACGTTGTACTTGTGGTGCAGCTCAGAGTGCAACCATACGTTGTACTTGTGGTGCAGCTCGGAGTACAACCGTACGTTGTACTTGTGGCGCAGCTCGGAGTACAACCGTACATTGTACTTGTGGTGCAGGTCAGAGCGCAACCGTATGTTGTACTTGTGGCGCAGCTCAGAGCGCAACCATACGTTGTACTTGTGGCGTAGCTCGGAGTGCAACCATACATTGTACTTGGGGCGCAGCTCAGAGTGCGACCAAGTCCCCGAGTGAGAGGGTTGCTCCTCACTCGCAGTATTTTTGAAACTTAGGCGAGTATGGGGTCGCAGCTAAGCCCCGAGTAAAAGGGTTGCTCTTCACTCTGAGCGTTTTTGAAACTTAGGCGACCACGGGATCGCAGCTAAGCCCCCGAGTGAGAGGGTTGCTCTTCACTCGGAGTGTTTTTGAAACTTAGGCGATTACGGGGTCGCAGCTAAGCCCTCGAGTAAAAGGGTTGCTCTTCACTCGGAGTGTTTTTGAAACTTATGTGAGTACGGGATCACAGCTAAGCCCCCGAGTGAGAGGGTTGCTCTTCACTCGGAGTGTTTTTGAAACTTAGGCAAATTGGATCGCTGCTAAGCCCCCGAGTGAGAGGGTTGCTCTTCACTCGGAGTGTTTTTGAAACTTGGGCGAATCGGATTCGCGGCTAAGCCACCCACTGGGGGATTTGAACACATGTGTTTTCAGAACAACAATCATTAAGATACTGCCAAAAACTTGTCTTTGATAAGAAAACTGAAGGATTCTTATTACAACTCGTCCATTCAAGTGTTAGGTATAGAAACGGCGGAGCAGATCCGCATTCCACGAGCGTGGCTCGTCTATTTTCTTGGGCACGTTGTAGAGGTGATACGCCCCTTTTTTTAGGAATTAGGACAGTGAGGCAAAGCCCCACTGACTTTAAATTTTATAAGAAGGGTATAACCAATTTACATCGAGAGTCTACATGTTACTATCAAAAAAAAAGAGCACACCTACTAGGGAGTGAATGGGATAGCAAAAGATGAGATTATATGGATTACAACACGGGCAAACTAAACGCTGGCAAGGAAATGCTCAATGAATGGCCAGAGGCCCGCTTTTTTCCTATGCTTCATCATCTCGAAGTCTGTCTTGAATCTCTGAAGCTATCCGTCGAGCGTAGGCGTTACCCCTCTCAAATGCTTATTGTTACGGTCTTTCCACAGGCTCCAGGCAGCTATCACAAACACGTCCATGAACATGGGACGAGACCACTCTCGTTTGGCTGCATGCAAAAGGCTCAGCCTGTCTCCCGATTGCTTCCAGTCAACCCCCAGCTTTTCCCAGCACGCTTTGTTGAAGGGCACCAAAAGCACAGGTGCTCCACTGTTTCCTCCGGGCGCGGGG